>JAWWEE010000001.1:57736139-57991961 GCA_035221455.1 Xenops minutus | reverse complement strand
GTGTGTGTGAGGGGGAGCGCGGTGTGTCTGTGATGGGAGCGGTGTCTGTGTGTGTGTGAGGGGGAGCGCGGTGTGTCCGTGAGGGGAGCGGCACTGCGCCTGCGCGGCGGGGCTGCGGGCGGCCATTTTGCAGCGTCAGGCGGGCGGCCAGGCCGTGCCGTGCGGTGCCGGCAGCTGCGCAGAGGGGCCCGGCGGAGCCGGCGGGGAGGGCGGGCGGCGCAGGGCTATGAGTTAAAGAGCCGCCGCTCGGGCAGGAGCTGCCGCCGCCGCCCCGCCGAGTTCGGGGGTTTCTGCCCCTGCCTCCCGCCCTCCTCCCGCCCCCCGTGCCGCCAGCCGCCCCCGCCAGCCGTGCCTGCCCCGGGGCCGCCCGCGCCATGCCGTCCGTGCCGCTGCCGCCCAAGGAGAGCAACCTCTTCAAGCGGATCCTGGTGAGCACCGGCCCCGCTCCTCTCTCCTCCCGCCGCCGCTTCTCCCTCCTCTTCCCTTCGGCACGCCGGCCCCGCTCGGGGTCCGCCGGGTCGCTCCGCTCGCCGCCGGCGGAGCTGGCCGCGGCTGGGCGGGCACGGATGCGGCGGCGGCCGCGCTCGCCCCGGGGTGGCCGGGCTGCCGTCGGCTCCTCGTCCCGCTCCGTCCCCGCTTCCTTCCTTCCTGCCTGCCTTCCTTCCTTCCTGCGTACCTGCCTTTGTCTGGGGCCCGCCGAGCAGGCCGGGCTCGCCACGCCGCTGGTGCCGGGGGCCGGGCAGGGCCGCTGTGGGCCGAGGGCGGGAAGGAGGCAGGCAGGGAGGCAGGCAGGGGAGGGAGCAGCAGCCTCGGCGGGGCCGCCGGGCGAGCGCCTCCCGGCCCGGCCGGGGCTGCGGGGCCGCTCCCCGCCCCGACAGCGCGGAGCCCGCGTTTGCGGCCGCTGCCGCCTCGGTCTGCGCCCGCGCCTCCTCCAGCAGGAGCGGCGGGGCCGGGGCGGGCACCAGCGCAAAGCTGCTGCGCTCGCTCAGCGGTTTCGAGCGCAGCCGAAGGCGTCTGGCGGGCTGAAGTTACTGTGGCTCTGTATGCCCTTTGGGAGACTTAGCTTTTATGTGCTGGTTAACTTCAGCTCTTTGAGACTGAATGGTCTAGAGCACACGGAGTGCCTGTGAGATAAAAGGTGGAGCTCACTTTAGCTGTTTGTACTCAATCACCGTATACTTCATAATGCTAAACTAACACTTGACGGAAAGAAAAAGCCCTGCTCCTCCCTCCGCAGAAGAAAACACAGCCACAGCACAAGAAAACCCCACACTGCCCTTTTCACGAACTTGTCAGTGCGGTAGTAATGGAGTTCCAGCCTCGACAAAATTGAGGTGTTTTGTGCCACTTTGCCCGTCTGCAGGCAGAGGACGTCTGTGCGTGCCGCACACTAAGTAATCTTGTAAATTTCCTGAGTTAGCTCTGAATTGGTTTGGCTAGTTTGAGTAACTTTGTGATTGAGAGGTGAGCGTTTTGAGCTTCAGGCAGCTGAGCTCAAAACAGCGTATAAGCCTCTGTACTCTGCATGGAGCTGCTGCTTTTCAGCAGGTGCTTCAGAGCTGTTTTCTTTTACCTGCTTTGACTAGTGTGCAGATTTTAAAAAAATAGTTCCTAGTGCGGTTTTGCTGCTTACTGCATGCTTATGGTATGCATCTTAGTAAGTCATTCTAGCACTCCTCTTTCTCTCTGCTAAAAATAAATGACTAATATTAGAACAGTTAAGTGATTATTCTCACTAGTAGCGAACAAGTTCACAGTAGCAATTGCTTCTGAAGTTTTTTTGGTTGAACGATAGAAGAGCTTTTCTGGAGATATTTTAGACAGCCTTCTTTTATTATTATTAAACAGTGGATAAAACTTGTGAATTAGTGCTTAGGCAAGGGGAAGAGAGATGCATAAAACTTCAGTGAAGTTAATAAAGAAGTTTACTGGCTTTTCAAAACTTTCAGGATTTAACTAAACAGTAGTGGCTAGTCACAGTTTTTGGAGTGTTAAACACAAAACTGTTGGCTTGTCCTATATTTTTGATTCTGGAAACTTTATTTCTTACTGCTTTTTCTTTCTAGCTAGCTCTGACTCTTTGGTGATGCACTCTCTGGAATACTAATGTCTACATAGTAAAAATGGAGCCCTTTGTTGGTTTGACATGTCTCAGAGTATTTTAATGTAGTAATATAGCTTGTGGTGCTAAGGGCTCTTTAATTGAACAAGCACTTGCTTACTTTGGCAGTGCTAGAATACTTAAAATGCCCATAGCATCCCTAGTAATTTCAAAAATTGGGGGCATTATGTGGGAGCCTGTATAATAAGACCTTACAAGCATGTAGTGATTTAATCACATGGAACAGATGCAAGGAAACTGTAGTCATATATTAGGACTTAAGTATTTTTATGAACGCTCTGCGGAGAATTAGCAGTTGTGAAATGGGAAACTCATTTGGAGAGCATGAGAAATACTTAGGAGTGAGCGTCTTGGTGTGTGTCTGTAACACACAAGACAGGTTATCTGCAGTCTGAACAAGACGCCCACATAACTGCAAACCAAGCTGATAGAACTGCCCTGACTATTGTGGCCTCTTGGAGTTCAGTGCAAGCTGTGAACTCTGCTCAAGAAGCTGAGTAAATAGTTTTTAAGCCACAATTTGTGTGCCTGTATGGTTAGCAGTGCTTGAACAAGCACATTTAAAACTAGCAGTTAGGTGATTAGGGAAGTAATAGCAATTGCAGCATAGGTAGTAGTTCTAGTTGCTCAGAACTGCTGCAAGGTAGTGCTAGAACTCATTTCTTTAGCTGTCCTGACATCCAAGTCTGTTTTGTTTCTTAGGTGATACTTCCACTCTTCTGTAGAGACTTTTACTCTAGAGACTAGTTGCTCTTCTCCTGAATGATCTGGTAGTCTTACAGGTATGATGTTGTTTGGGAGGAAGTGGCTGAGCAGCTTCAAGCTCTTATCTTCTATTCCACAGTCTCATAGAAGGTGTGGATGAGGTCTTTGAAACTGCTCCTCTGTCATGGCAAGAGAAAGGCATCATTAACAAGAATTAATACAGGAATACTGGTGTGTTTCTTTCCATCTAAAGTAGCACTTCAGCTCAGGTGACTTTTTAAGTGAATGAGGCAGATGCAATCTAAAATAAACACATACTCATAGTAACTTAGAAATGCTTCTTATTAAAGTTTGATAATGTGTATTTGGTGTTTACTTCTAGTAAGGTTAGGCAGATCTTCTATTTTGTGTATTTAAAATAAAGTTGTAGGCTTGCGTTGAGAGTATGTTTCCATTTTAGCAGCTTCGATTCCCCCCCTGGCTCTAGAATTCAGATTGTAAACTATGTCTCATTGTAGAGTTAAACCGTCGCTTTATAGAATCAAATCAGCTCTGTCTGGACAGAGCACGGTAGTAGCCTTATTAAGTGCTTTAGGGGAAAGCCTTGGGTTTCTTGTGATACTTCCATGGCTTACTTGCCAAATTGTTTTTGTTCTTGAGAAATCTTGGTGTCTTCTAATAACTATTGGTGTCTGCCCAGTATGGCACAGTATAATATCTTACCTGATGTTTGTTTCATGTCTAATTACTGGGGATAGTATCATGACTGTAAGTGACTAATCCTTTGATTTCTAAGTGAATTCCACATATTGTTGCATAAAATAAGGTTTGCTGCTTTAATTGCAGCTGACTTCAAGTAATAAAACACAAAAAGTCTGCAAGTATATCCCTTTGCAACAGTGGCTTGTTACTGCTTAGTTCACTCAGGCATGTATTTTCCATTTTTTTGGAGTGAGAAAAACTTAACTTACTTAAACAATTCTTCAGAATAGGGCACTTTAACTTCTCTCTAGTGTCCTTTTTGTTCCTCAACTTCTTCAATAATCCTAAGAGATTTATTCTTAGATAAAATATAAATACACAAGTATTTGTAGAAGTTAATTAAATTAATTCTTATTCATAGAATTCTAAAAGCTTTTTAAAGATTTTATTTAATTAAATAATAATGGATTATAAGCATGCAAATAGTCAGTCTCCTAGTAATGATGCGGGGGAGTTAACGAACTATTAAACATAGTAATTGGGAAGGAAGGTATGTTGTTATGCTAATTAGTGCCTCCCAAAGGAGATGAATAACATAGCTGAGGTAGCCATTGTAACCCACCACTGGAGTAGTGGGTGTTTGAAGTTCTCTAACGTTAAAGATTCCTTCCTATAAAGAGGGGAACGTGGAGCAGTCAGATAAAAATCTTCTGGTGTAAGTTATAAGACTGATGAGTGGTGTGTTTGTTACTTGTGCTGCGAAGGACTGGTAGCCTAGGAAGAGCGTAGGCTGTTTACTTGATATGGACTTTCAGGAAAGGTGGTGAGGGATGCCTGGCCAGCTGCATGCTACTAAAATGACAGAATTGTGGAGGATAGATAACAGCCTAATGGTTAAAGTCAAGAAGACTTTCATAAAGGAAAATCACACTTCACATTTGTCAGTGATTTGAGGGAGTCTGATTTGGAGAAGACTTTATCATAAATATATATTCCTGTTTTAATTTTTCAAAAGGAATTTGTAAAAGTCGCAAAAGGCTTATAAAGCAGGCTTCTGTGGAAGGATGCTGGTTATTTCTTCACTCTTCTCTCACTTTGATTCATACAGGAACTGTCCTTTAAAAATAGTAATTTTTCAGAGTTGAGTCCCTTTGTGCTGGAATTTTTTCTTCATTGGCTATGATTATATTAAACAGAACAAACACTGAATAGCAGGAAGAATTAAATTGTACTGTACTATTCATGGCACAAAAAGTGAAGGCCACCTGTAAACATGCAGAAGTATTTCACATTTCTAGAGTAAGTTGAGTCGTAACAAGTAAAATTGGTTGTAAATGAATGTTAGACTTGGAAATCCTAATTTAATGCAGACCTACTGTGGTCTGCAAGATGGATTGCCCCTAAGATTGGCAATTTTTAGGGATATTTGAGGTACTCTTGTAACAGTTTCCTCGTACAGTAATTGAAAACCAGTGAATCCTGGGAAAAGAAAAATGTTGTTATGCCACTGCCCGAGTATACTACAAGTCTGTGTTTGCAATGCTGTGTGCTTTGCTCTTTCCCCTGGTCCTTCCCTCAAGCCTCCTTCTCAGAAGGAGGCAGATAGGAAATTACCTGACAGAAGGAGAAAGAACCAAAGTTATGAGCAATCTGGAGAACCTAAGGAGCAAGTTGCCTATTATTGAGGTATCATGCTTAATTTTTATTTTGGTAGAAATAGTGGCTGCCAGGTAGCAGGTTCCAACAAAAAGTTTTTAACAAAAAGGTAGTTATACTGTGGAGCCCTTTGCTGCATGATGTATTAGCTAAGAAGAGGTTTGGACACTTCAGGGGATGCGTGGTGGGGAACCTCTTTATTTTTGGTGTGTGTGCAAAGATAGACTTTGGCTTGGACGTTTGGTGAGGTACAAATAACTGGAGGCTGAACATTCTGGTGAGAACTGCAACAATGTTGTTCTTGGTCATAGAAGTTCTGTTTATGCATCCAGTACTTGTATCTTACCAGGTGAGTCTGATCTCTCTGGACAGATCTGTTATGATTCATGCGACTTTTTGTCTGAATCACTGTGTAATTGAGTATGGGATGTTGAGATGAAGTTGAAAGTTTACATTGGTAATTGTATTGAACTTGCTTTAAGATGTCTAAATAAGAGCATAACTTTTAAAGTGTGACGTTTATTTTTGGGTGCATGTGTCAGATCTTACAAAACAGTGATGATGTTCATGGTTTCATTTAGTTAACTGATCACAGATGCAGTTCCAGTAGCTTTTGGAGCCACGTGTTTGGTCTGAGTTCTTGCTAGGCAATTTGCAGTTCACCCCAGGAGATGTGGCAGATTGGTCTCTCCAGTACTTTTACACAAAGTGCAGATTGAAAACTAACGAAAAATGTGTGAGGAGGCTATGACTGGTCTAATTTCTAGTGTTGCTGTTGAGGTTTCTGCTTGCAGAGGTATGTGCACGTTCATAAATAGTAGAGAACTCTACTAACTCAAGTAGTGTGAAAGTTACAGATGCTAAGTTCTTGTCAGAAAGAGTTCTTTCTACTGTACGTTCTCTTGCTTCTGCCCTTTTGAAGCAAAGGATGTTCTAGGGATTCAAGCTGTGTTGAGTGTGTGTGCACAGCACAAAGTTAGACTAGGCCTTTATTTAGGGCAAGCTTGTTGATCATAGCTACCCCTTTTAAGAAATATAGTTTATAGGACTGTTAAAGATGTATGTGACAGTTAACGTTGAAACAACATTCTCCTATCATACATGTTCTTTCCCATAATAAATATCAGTTTTATTCTGGTGATAAAGAATACAGACAAGCAGTGATTACAACTGTTATTGTACATTGTACAGGTGGTAATATTTTTGTGTTTTCTCTAGATTTGAACTTAAATAATTGGGGAAAGCTGGTTAAAGGGGAAAATGTTCTATACAGAGAAGGATAGCAATGAAAACTTAGATACTGTGACACTAGTACTTCAGTGAAAATGTTGTCACTGTATCATGCTGGCAGCTTATTTTTTGTATATCACTGTGCTGTGACTTGGCACTGTTCTGCATTGATAAGTCCTCGGGAAGGCAGATGTGGCCAGTCCATTTTGACAATTGAAGCAAGCAACGATGTAGCCAGGTTGTTTTCCTCTTCTTTTTATTTCAGCTGATGAGTTAACTGCTCTTGTGTCTGTGCAGATATATAAAATACCTGTAGGGCATGGGCAATACGTGTGTTAAGGTTTCAAAACATTTCATAGAATTTTTTCTCCCTTACCAACACAGAGATCTAGGAGCTCAAGCCCAGCCCCAACTACCTGCTCCCAAAATCAGCTAACAAAGGGATGGCTGATAGCTTTGCATTCCAAATTAATGGCTGGGGAAAGGATGGGGGGAGGTTGGGGAGAGAGGTTTTTTCCTGTTTTTTGCCACACTTCTCTCCTTCGGCTGCTGTGTGTGCCAGCCACCCTGTGCTAGGCTGGCGGAAGGACTTGGAGGGGGCTCCCCTGGCTCGGCCTCCGACTCTCTACGCCCTATGCCGTTCTTCGACAGAGAAGTTACCGCCACCTGGATTCACTCTGGACTCCTCGAGGGGCCAACAGAGAGGGGCCTGCAGAGGAGTTGCTGCCGCTTTTCCTCCTCGCCCAACGGTTCGGGTTTTTTTGACGGGGAACAAAGAATGGTAGGAGATGCTCCTTGCACTGCCCATGGGAAAGGTTTCAGCCTGTCCCTATGGCTGCCATTCCAACGGGAGCTTTTGGAGCCAGCGCCTTTCCCTACCCTCGCCAGAGCCCGTGAGTGACTTCGGCGGTTGCTGCCTTCCGAGGCACGGCATCACCTCCCACTGTTTGTAAATAAAACTGCACCAAAGGGGCAGAGATAGGACTTGATCTTGTTTGAAGTTTTTGGTTACAGTGTTGCTGTTTGTTCTTGGTTTGATATTTTATATATGTATATGTATATTTATAGTAAGGAACTATTATCCTTTTCTATACGTTTTCTGATTGATTTCTCTTAATTTCAAAGGTTGTGATGGTTTTTGGGATGAGGGCCCCCTTCCTAGTCCGAATAGATGTCTTAGTTTTCTTTTAAACTGAGACACGGTGGAAGAACATGTTGATGCACTGTAAGGGTGCACTGATGCACTGAGACTAGAAGTCTAAAATGCTGTGGGAGGGCTTTCTTCACCTCCATGAACTGAAACCCCTTCCATCTGATACTTCTTTTCATTCTTGAAAACATTAGTGAACTGAAAGCAGTGTGGAAAGAGGATTGCTGTTTGGGAAGCCTCATGCAATGGTCCTTAGACTCTCTGGACTTTAATTGTTATCATGATGCTTTCTTTTCCTGTATCAGTATTGCATGGTATCCATATATTTTGTGATATGAAAAGCATTTCCAACACAGATGCCAAGTTCTTTCAGAACCTTACTGTATGTAATTCAAACAATTTACTGTCAGACCTTGCTGTCAAATTGTTGCATAACTTGGTAATTATTATTTATTAGCATAGAAACACTATATAGCAAGTTTTGTCTGAAGTCCAACGAAGGTACTTAGGCAACTGACTTTATCAGCTGCTGTGAAGAACATAAGTTATCTGTTAGATGCAGATGACACTTTATAGATGTGCAATAAAACAAGGGAGGCTTTTTAGAAGGTCCAAGTGTTAAATGCCAGTTAGGAATACCTGACAATGTGCTGATGTTCCTGTATTGATTGTACCTGATTTTGGTCAGAAGTGTGTATTTGTATTTTGATCAGCCTCTAAACACTTGTCAGGTAGCTCCCAGGAAAAGTTGCTGGAAAAGTTCTTTCTATTTAAGAAACTGTCATTCACAAATTCTAATTATTTTTGTTTGCATTATGTCTTTTTTTTCTAAAGACGAACTTTTCCACCCTTAAAACAGACAAAAGTAGTCTCTGTTAAAAAATTGTCCCCATCTTTCTTATAAGCCCCCTTTACACATGCTCACCATGAAATGGGTCTGTACATTTTGGATTGACCCTCTTCTCTGCAGCTTTATTACAGTCACAGACCATCTTAAATAACTTAAAATTACTAAAACATTTTCCTAATTGCTGTGTTTAACACTGCTGTTGAGTTTGGTGTGATAGCTTTCCTCATTCTTTGAATGTGATACTGCCTTTTATCCAGCCTTTACATGAAAATTATTTATGAAATGTCATTTTAGTACATTTGGAGGCAGTAGGGCCATGGAGCAAGGAAGAGAATTGCTTGCTGCAGTCCCTGAGTAGCCAGTTGAGATATTTTTTTTGCTGTTGTTGTTAGAGGACTTCTCAGAAGTGATTGTTAATGTCTGAGGGCTATAATGGGGTGTTCTTCAGCCATAAAGTTACCAAACTGTGTCTTAAACTGTGGCTTCAGTATGTGAAAAATGTAGCTGTTCTCTAAATGCAAGGCCTTTTTCAAAGTAGCAAATGCTTTGTCTAGGGAGATGTAGTTCTAAAAGCACACCTTTACTAACCTGATGTAAATAGTTATGTGTAATTTACATGTACATGATGTGATTGAGCAGTGGTGTGTGAAGTCTTGTTTTATAAGTAATATTAGTGAGTGATCCAGATCTCTGATTCTGTGTATATTTAGTAGTGTCTGTTTTAAGGGTGGAAAAGTTCGTCTTTAGAAAAAAAAGACATAATGCAAACAAAAATAATTAGAATTTGTGAATGACAGTTTCTTACATAGAAGCAGCAAAGCATTGTAATATGGGAATAAAATTTTTTTTGTTTCTCATTGTATCTTTGTTACAATTACTTTTTACTGTTATAGTTACTTCTTAGATGCGATTCCTACTTGACATATTTGTAGAACCCCTGAATGCACATGAACTAACATCTGGCTTAATTGTATAGCAAAGTCTACAAGTAGATTCTGTCTGTTATCGTTGAAAAAGGGAATGAACTGTGGTGAGATTTTTGCCAGAGGAGGTAGCATCCTTCAAGGGGCATCTGGTAGCCAAAATTCTGGATAATATTTTGGGCTTGCCAAAATTTCCCTTTGAGGTTTCATATACGTAAACATTTACGGTTTGGCTTTAATTTTAGCAGGAAATGATTGCCATAAAAGGCTGATGGAGTGCATCACATTAAGCACAGCAGGTAAGGTTGTTTAAAAAATACAAACAGAAGAAGCCAACCCAGCATATTAGCTTTAGTTTTTCATAAATCAAAGACTTAATGCAGTAGGACAGATACTAAAGAATACATTTCAGCTACATTTGCCCTGATTAGTAAAAAAAAACTTGACAACATCTATGGAGACATCAGGCTTCTCATGTACGAAATGCCTGTCTGTACTACAAAATGAGATGGTATCATACACCATCAAACTCTAGTCTCCTGTAAACAAAACATGGGTGGAGGATAGTGTGCTCATCTGCAGTTGTTGGACAGACAGAAGCTTGAAAGTAGTCCATTCATGAGGTTTGGATGCTTTAAAAGCTTGTCCATATAACTGAATTCCTAAGCCTTTGTGTGTCATGTATATGATAAGAGTCAAATAACTTGTATTGCTGGGGAAAGACTTTTTATATTGGTATACATTTATGCTAATATATTTGTATAAGTATAGAACTTATTTACAAATGCATATGTGTATAGGTATTTGGAGGGACTGGGGCTGGTAAGTCACCTTTTGATTAACCAGCAAGACTTGACCCATAAGTGGCAAATTGCATCAAGTTGCATTTTGTACTCATTAGGTTTCTGTAGTCAGACCCTCTTTTGACTGGTAACAAGCAGCTAGTCAACAATGCTTTGTGTCTGGTTTTGGGCTAAGCTGTTTATTGACAAGTACTGTGAGTACAAATATGGTCTTATGAGGCTGAGGGAACTGGGATTATTTAGCCTGAGGAAGAGAAGGCTTGAGGGGGACCTTAGTGCTCTCTATAACTACCTGAAAGGAGGCTGTAGCAAGGTGGGAGGTGGTCTCTTCTCCAGGTAACAAGTGACAGGATGAGAGGAAATGGCCTCAGGTTGCACTAGGCGAGGTTGATTGGATATGAGGAAAAACTTCACTGAAAGTATTGTCCAGCATTGAAAGAGGCTGCCCGAGGAAATGGTTGAGTCACCAACCCTGGAGGTATTTGCGAGGCATGTAGATGTGGTGTTTAGGGATATATTTTAGTGGTGGACTTGGACTGGATTAAAGGTTGGTCTTGATGATCTTAAGAGGTCTTTTTTGCAACCTAAGTATTCTGGTTGTATTATCAGGAAGCTAAAAAGCAGTGAATATTGAACTTGCACTTCCTCTCAACATGGAATGCATTAATTTCTCTCTTCCATTCATCTATTGGGCTCTGCAAAATGTGATATTGTCCATCCTCCAAAAAGCACGTTTGTCTATAATTATCTTAAATTCCGTTCTTATTCTAGGCCTGAGACTGAACTCTGTAGGATAAAAATGTCAGAACAAGGATAATGGATCTATTTTAAGTGCACACTTGACTCAAATAGCTTCTGATTAAGCACTGCTATATATTTGGAGTTTCACTCAAGATTGCAAGAGTTGTAGAATTGTGGATGAACATTCACTATTCTATTATTTTTAGGTTTACCCGTTTGGAAAGCATATGTAGAGCATTCTTGGTATTTTTCTAGGATTCTTTAAAAATGATACTAAGCATCTTATGTTAACAAAGAAAGTAGATGAAAGGGAAAATTTGACCTTCCCCTAGAGGGGACTCCCAAGTTTTGCCACAACGTACATTATTTCAGATAAGACATGGAAACTAGTTCTCAGTTTAAAGTCTCAAAGTTTTTCTGTTGCTGTTGTTTAAATATTAATTCCCATAGGATAACTATTTGTCTTTGATGGGAACCCTGTGGCCATCCTGCCATAAGTCAGTCAGACAGAGCAACCTGATCTACTATCAAGATTAGCTCTTTTATTTTGAGACGTGTTTTTCGTGAGCTCCAAGGGATCCTGCTGACCTAAATAATTCTATAATTTAATCTGCACTTAGTCATGGTTAACTGCAGGTGTCTTGAATTTCAGGCAACAAGAATTTAAAAACTGTCTTTTAGTTAAGCCCTTCCCCACAGACTGGAGGAGGACCCTTGTTTTGTCACCTTAGCTGATTACCCAAAAGTGAGCATAGGCATGTTTCTGTATTGCTTGTACCCTGGGATGATCTGTTCTGACTGCAGAGGGGTTACTATTCTCAGTATTAATTTAACATAGATTTTGGCTCTGTCCTGGAAGATTGATGGAGTGGGAATGATCTATGAGAGACTGTTAAAGCACTCAAGCACATAACTGCAATGACACAGTTTCTCATGAGAATACTTGTCTAAATTACAGCAGGACAATACTTATTAACTAAAAGTGGTGCCAAGTTAAGCCTGGTTTGGTGGTTTTCCTGCAGTTAAAAAGCTTTAAGTGACCTCAAATAATTTTCTTGCTCCCTGATATAAGCATGCCTCTAACTGGTTTAAATAAATTTGTTTTAGTGATCAACTGTAGCAATTAGTAATTGATTTAAGTTACTAAAACCTTACAGACTTAGATAATATCTTTCTAAAGAAGAAAAGAGGCTCAAGTTCACTTTTTTCTTCTGTATGTTCCCACAGTTGAATCACATTGTTTGCCAATTTACCTAGTAATTAGGTAAATGGTATTCTAAGCAAAACTAAAACTAGCCCTTAGCTGTACTATTCCAGGTAGAAATTAGTTTGTTTTTTTTTTTTAAGATGCAGGTAAATTCTCCCACCCTGTTATCTATATATACATTTCTGAGGCTATAATTGGTTTATGGTTTCACTCTTTCCAAAAGTCTATTGGCAACTAGCAAGGCTTCTTTCTGTCTTATTTCTTGTTCTGGGAGGTCCCTGGGCCAGGGAAATGGGATGTTGAAAGCAGTGTCTAGACTCCTTAAGAATAACTCTTCTCAAATGTTCTGTTGAGTTAAGATTTCTAACTTGGCTCTCTATTTTATTTCTGAATCAAAGTAGCCATTGCTATTTCCCTTTCCTATTTCTGTTGAAAAGAAATTACTATTTTTTTAAATAAAAAAGTAGACCATGAGGTAGGGTGTTGGCTGCATGTTCTGAATGCTTAAAAAAGACAGTGTGATATGAATGGCCTTATTTGACTAGAGCTTGTCAGTGAATGGCCACATTTGAAATAGTTCAAGGTACTCTGACTTTAAATGCATTTCAATGTTTGTATTTCACTTCTTTTACAGAAATGTTACGAACAAAAACAGTACAAAAATGGACTCAAGTTCTGCAAAATGATCCTCTCTAACCCAAAATTTGCTGAACATGGAGGTAACTGCAGAATTAAGATTTTTTTTTTCTCCTGTCATGAGCTTAAATGTGTAATCAGTCTATTTCATACTATTGGGAAATAAAGGAGCGTGTTGTGGAGTGTGATTGTGTCCTTATGACTGTATAATTACTCTGGATTTTCAGTCTTAGTGCATTCAGACCAAGTTTGTACCCTAGCTCAGTCAAACACTTGTGCAGTGGGATGTTGAAGAGCAAAATATATGGTGGAAGCACACTTCAGTGGAGCTTCCAAGTAAGTTGCTTTTCTAGGTTTCTAGGTCAGAATGCTATGTGGATTTTTCTTACATTCCTATTTAAAGCAAGCCCAACCTTTTTTTGGATATTGCATGAAGGTGTTCTGCCAATAAATTTAAAATCTGTTTGTTTGGGTTTTTTTGTCAAGTGCATACTCTTGAATTTCCTTTACTGCATACCAAATTGCTACTTATAAGGAGCAAAGTGTAATACTGTTGCTGTTAAGACTTGAAGCTCAAGGTGCAATCTGGAGATCCTGGTCTGATAAATATTGCAGGAAACAGGGCAGCAAAATGTTGCTTCTATTTACATCCTAAACAAGTTTCTCTAGCCTTACTGTATTACAGGTTTCTGTTACATGGTTCACACAGTCTTTCCTTCTGATGCGCTGAATTTTTCTTGTTGTTTTTTTTTTTTTACATTGCATCAACTTAACACTGAGTGTACATGTACTGTCTCAGTAAAATTGTTTTTCTATTTGATGTTGTCAAATCATGGCAAAATATTTGACTAATCCTTTTCACGCTTCCATCAGTGTCTGCTGTTTCTTTGTCATTACTTCCCTAGAGTTAAATGTAGTTTGGGTGCTTCAAAGCTAGAGTGGTTTGTCCAGCTCTGACCTAATGTGTTTTTCTCTACTAGCACTTGTGTTTTTATAACATCTCTTTGTACAGATCTGTCTTTTCTGCTCTTGCTGCCTCTTAAACTTTTCCAGGACAACTAGCTGCCTTGGCAATCCATATACTACTTGGGCTCTGAGCCACTAATGGCTTTGAAGCTTGGGAGTAAAGCCTGGAATGAACAGCTGAGGCAGAACTAAGCCAGTGAAATGATCTGATGGAAAGCTGCACTGTTGTCACACTTAGCTTCAGACACTAGGAATTTCAAAAGTTTAGTGAGAAGGTGGCGAACAGATGGATTGCTGTGGCTGGGCAGTTATCCCTCTGGTGTGGGAAGGCAAGAGTAGCTTGGCCCTCTTCCCACAGGCTTCTTTTTCAGGCTTCTTGTTACTGTTCGGAAGGTATCATTCTAGTTGTCTTTGTTCTTAGAGTGTGGATGGAGGACAACTTAAAACTAAAAAAAAAAAAAAAACAAACCATTTGACTCATTTTGGGTCATCACTTTAGGTGTATTTTTACAGACAAACAGTGTTAAACAAGTCTATCAATAAAACTTCAAACTGTTGTTATAGCAGACTTTGAGATCAGGGGCTGTTGCCATTAATACTGGGGAAAAGGTTACAGTTGGAGGAAAACCGGAGTATTATGATAAAAAGGTGACTAATCTTTTGGCAGGGACCACAACAAGTGATCTCTTACTAATAAAAAACCTGAAATAGCAATCTAGAACAGCTTTCAGGCGTAGTGCATGCATTACATGCAACTTCCTTCCCCACAGTGTGCCTTGAATGGGGGAAGAAAGGAGAGCAGTAATCATACAAATGTATTATTTGAAATCTTTTGCCTCTCAGAATGTTGATTAAAATGTTATTGCCTTGATAAGGTCCTTTATGCCCCAAGCATGGTAGCAGGAAATATACTTCCCTTAACTTTGTAAGCAGTTTGTAACAGTGGAGCTGACTGTGACAGATCTGTTTCTTATGGTATGACACAGCCTAATGAATTTTCTTTTTTTATCTGCATGTCTGGAACTTAAACACACATTGAGAAGCTCTCTAAATTTCCTTCAGCTTATTATTACCTCTTTTGGAACCAATTAGGTGGGGTTTTCTTTATTTTAAAGAAGTTTGTGTTGTCTGTGTTCGTGACATCTGTATGAGGCTCTGGAGTGGTCTTTTTAAGATCAATTTCAAGAAAGGAAATGCTTCCATGTAACAATCTTCAGCTGTGCTAGGCTGGTATCCTGATCTAAATTTATATTTTAATGGGCAGCTTTACTGTATAACAACTTCAAAGGATATCTGCACTGTGAAGCTGACATATGGGAAGTCAGAAACATAAGTGTATGATACTTCTTACAGAGACGCTTGCGATGAAAGGATTGACCTTGAACTGCTTAGGGAAGAAGGAAGAAGCATATGAATTTGTTCGTAAAGGACTTCGTAATGATGTAAAGAGTCATGTCTGTATCCTTTGTATTACAAAACCTGATCTTTTTGCTATGACACACTGTTGATGAAAATCTGAGATGCTGAGATTGTGACAAAGACTTTTGATGCACAGAAATGCTAGGATTTCCTTTTGTCAATGAATAAAATGGAGCTCTGTGTTTATCCTTTACTGTAAAATCTGGAGTCTAATTGAGGTTACAGATGGGCAAGAGAAAAAGTAGAACTTTTATACCAACTGTATTGCTAGAATGAAACACTTGTGTGAGTAAGAATTTCTGCTTAAATTACAGCAGCATGTTTTAAACAATAAATCTCTAGGAATAACTCCTATGGTCTTGTGGAGTTTGTATAATTTAATTTGTATAACAATACTCGGGAGTATGAATGTGACTTAACATAAATTATTTGGAAGCATTTGATATTTTAAAATGTCAGTGAAGTCTGGCTGCAATAATCAAACTTTATTTGCAAGGGTGTTCATCTTCAAGGAAGATGTCAAGTTGTTTGATCTGTAACACAAATGCACTACAGTTACTTTTTGAAAATTGTAAATGTATCTTCCTTAATGTCCATTAGGTTGGCATGTCTATGGTCTTTTGCAGCGTTCAGATAAGAAATATGATGAAGCCATCAAGTGTTACCGGAATGCACTCAAACTAGATAAAGATAATCTACAGATCTTGAGAGATCTTTCTCTGTTGCAGATTCAGATGAGGGATTTAGAAGGATATAGAGTAAGTATTTTCTTTGAATTTTTATTTATAGCTGTGTGGAGGTTTGGGTTGGCTCCCTGCGAAACCCAGCTGCTGGCCACACAGATTCCCCCATCATGAGAGAAGAAGAAAGTACCAAAAGACAATTGTAATAAAAGTGTATCTATATTTACACATATTACAATTATATGCAAGCAAACACTATGAATATACAGAATAAGAACCTTGACAACTCTAAAAGGGAAAGGGAAATGGGACAAAAATGGGTAAAAACAGAACAGATACACACATAAACTCAGGGAAAAGCTCAATAAGTAACTAATACAATAAATTCTCACCAAAACTCCCCTTGAGAGAAGAAGTAGAAATCTCCACCTCTGTACAGCTGGGACAGCAGCTTCTCAGATAGGCCTCAGCTCATAGATAAGAGCTAAGCCAACACAGAGACCTGATGTCCTCCCCAGCAGACAAAAGGAAGAGAGAGAGAGAGAGAGAGAGACGGAGGAAACTCCCCATCTTATACACCCCTGATTATGTAATAAAGGAATGGTGTGGAATACTTCCTTAGTTGTGACCCTGTTACCAGGGAAGGCCTAGACCAAAACCAAGAAAACTAAACCACCACAAGCTGTTAGCCTCCTCTTGTTCTATTCCGTTATGAAGTCTTGTATTGTTGCCACTTTTTTCTGTTACAAAAGTGTTTTAAGCTATTGTTTAGGAAAGCATGAAAGCATATTGCAGCAGACAGAACTCCATATGATGTTGAGAGCAGAACTAGAAATAGTTGTTCTGTGAATTTGACTTGTGGATCACCTTGTAAAACTTATTTTTCACTCAAATAATAACATAAAATGGATAAGATTTAGATTAGCAAGTAGGAGTAATTACTGTGCTAATGTGAAGTACTGCATATGCTGAGGTGTTTTTTGTGAGAAATACACTATTGTGTTTCTTCTGAGTATGTGGCTAACTTGCCCCATAATGACTGATTTCTTGAATCCCGATGCTGATTACTGTTATAAATAAAACATTAATATTTGTCTAAAAACAGAGTTAGTTATTTCAAAACAGCTGAACTGATTTGTCCGTTTCATGTGAAGTGTAGGACTAGACTATGGGCTTGGCATTAGTTGGTCTCCTTACTGGGGATGTTGAATATGCTAATGCAGAGGGAAAAGGGAATAGTTGACTTAAGGACATGATTTTACTCAGGAAGAGGTTCTGAGAAGTGCTGAAGTGGTATGAGGACCATGTGCCTAGGCATGAAGAAAGTGGGAAAGTGGGACTGCTCTTTCAGCAGCAGTGAGCTCATGCTTTCTAATGGAAAGTGCTCTCTGAGATTTCAAAGCTCCATTTTTGGAAATAATTTAGGACCTTAAGAGTTGTTCTTGACTATTACACCTTTTGTGTCCTGGCAAATAGAGTTTATGCTTTGTGCCATGGCTTATATTTAGGATGTAGCCTCCAGATTTATGAGACAAAAACTTGCTGCTTTTCCCCATGTGGTTAGAATGTCAAAAATTTCCTAGGGCTTTTAAAGGTTCTTTTAAAATATTAAATGTACTGGTGGTAAATTGTGATAAAAGTGTAGTAACTGTTTAGACATATTTTAAAATAGCTTTTCTTTTACTGAAGGAGACAAGATACCAGCTGCTTCAACTGCGCCCCACACAACGGGCTTCCTGGATTGGATATGCCATTGCATACCACTTACTAAAAGATTATGATATGGCCTTAAAATTACTTGAAGAGTTTAGGAAAACCCAGCAGGTAAGAATTCCTGTTTCGAAAGGAGAGCGCCTTTTGTATGTGTGAATCAGTATGTAATTGGAATCTGAGGAATTACTTCATTGTAATTAGGAATAAATTATGAATTAGGAAGCAGGTTTTTATTTGTGGAGCTTTCTGCTTGGAGCAGAAAGATTTCCAGGAGCTTAGCAGCTGATAGAAATTATATAGGAATACTGTTCCCTTCTGTCAGTAGATTGTTAGGCTTTAAGATAGAACAGTAGTCTCATGTGGAATAACTGAGTAAATTAATGTTTGTGGGGCTTATAGTTAAAGAAAACCTGTGATTCTGCCCCTCTACAGTAGGTGAAAGAACAGAAAATACTGTTTAGTATTGGATGTGCTCATTTGCCCTTTCTCCTACCATAATCTGGATGCCATTACATCTTTACAAAGAACATGAAAGACTTTCATTGGTTTGTATTCATCTGTATGTAATACACTTGAAACCAATGCTTGGTTTCAAAGTAACATGAAAGTGTAGCTGAAGATACTTTGAGCAAATTTGCTGTTACTGGAAGTTGGAGTAAATCAAATGGTACAATGCTAAAATCATTGTGTATAACCTTTTTTAAGGGAGATGCTATTCCCTTGTTCTGTTACTGATAATGTAGAGCTGTAATGTCTGAATTAGCAGAACAGAGTGAATGGGTTGATTATTCTGTAATGTGGAAAGAAAAAAACAAACATGTTTATAGTTACATTCAGGTGAGGAGGGATCCTGGAATCATTGTGTAAAATTACTAAGGTATTACCTGACCTATAGATTCTGGAGCTTTTTGAACAAAAAACTTATGTCCTTTGTGAATTGTTATATATGTGGTTAACTGTAAGAAAGAAAATAAATTGCTAGAAGGGACCAGTGTTTGTCTTAATCATGTATCATGGTCAAAGGATGTCGCAACCCAGGTATATACAGCTTGATATTTTGAAAGAGCTGGTGTTGAGTGTAAACTGAAAGCAGTAAGTTTAAATCAAAATTAGGTTGTCTTTTGTGAGCATTTGACAACCAAAAAGTCACGGTTCTCAAATGAGTTAGCAAAGCCCAATCTGAGTTCAGTATTAAAATGGCTTTGAATTTAAAAGAATATAAAATAGATGGTAAAACTGCAAATACAGTGTGAGAAATTGGGGTTCTTTCAAGGACTAAGAGGGCTTAATAGTGGCATTGGCCCTTTGGAGAGAATGGAAATGATGCTATTAGTGGTGTTGTCTTTTCTAAAAGGTTGTGTGTAAATATGCTTGTTTGGGAGCAGTAATGTTACACTGTTCAGTCTAGTGACTAAGCCAGATTTAAATACCATCTGCTATAGATGAACATATGAAATTAGTAGCGTGTGCTGTGTAAGTTACCACAATCTCAAATCTCACCCTAAACCAAAGAAATCCAAAGGGGATCTTTAGCTCTGATGCCATTTTCTGATGAAACTGGAGATATTTGTGAATTTCCATAAATAGGAAGATTGCTTGTACATGAACAATCGAGTGGTGTAACTGTTGATTAGCATCACGTCAGACAGAGGAAAGTGGTGGAAAAGCTGCTTACTCATTGAAAGACAGAAATATGCTACAAGTGTTGGACAACATAGTTTTATAGAAAATTAGTCCTGTTAAGCCTTTCCTCTTTTTTTAGATTGATAGATACAGTTCGGTGTCAAAAACACTAAAACCACATGTGAACATATTAGTTTCATTTCTCTTGAAAATAGTCCTGTGCTTTCCTGTGCCAGCTCCCAGATGAGTGTAGGCCTATGTAGGACCCCAGACACTGGAAAATCAATGTGTTGGGTTCAGAGCAGTCAGGCTAACTCACAGCTTTGTTTTATCACACTGTTTTTTCCACGATAATCCCAAATGTAATTGTTTTGCAATGTCTGGATATTTCAATCTTGGAGTTAAAATGATTAAGTCCAAGATACTCCATTAATCTTTCAGGAGGTATATTTCTTGCTTACTTTACTTCCCAAATCTGCTCTCTTGTCCTGTACTTTTTATGTGCTCAACTTGATAGATGAACTTGTGATTGATTTCATAGAATATGTAACTGTGATAAAAGGGTGGTGGTGTTGAAGGTTTAAAAGGATGGTTGAAAGACTGAAGGATATCCAAATAATTGAGTGGAAATCTTTACCAAAATGATGTTTTGGAGGAGTTTTATGACAATCTGTGTTAGGCCTGATACTGTTTACTGTTCATGTCAATGGAGAGAGAAAAAAATGTTAAATGCTGCTGTCATAGTAATTGGTAAATAATGGTGATGTAGGGTAATCATATTTATTTACTGTAATTATTCAGACAGCTCAGTCTATTGAGATGTGAATTAAAAGAGGCAAAACCAAGCAGTAAAACAAAAACAAAGCAAAACAAAAAAAACCACACAAAAACAAACAAACAAACAAAAAACCCCAAAAACAAAAAACCAAAACAAGGAACTGTCATTTTACTCATTGTAGGTAAATACCTGAACGTGTAGTATTACAAAATTACGGAGCTAATCTAGCTACGACCTACTGCCAAAACCAGCAGTCTGACTTTTTCCTATGTGCTCACACTGCTTCCTTGTGCAGCACTGGTTGACTTACGGAGAGCTGATTCAGGAAGTCGAAGTGACAGAATAATAATCACTCTCTTTAAGAATTGATTGGCTGAACTGAACAACTATGAGATGAGAGGGGATAGAGGAAGGTGAATAATAGAGGGAAGTGAACTGCCTTTGTTGATCCAGGCTCCAGTTAGATTGACATAGTTTATTGCAAAGTTGTCTCTCAGGGCAAGCTTATGGGTGAAAAGCAAAATACATCCTTGTTTCTGAGAAGCAGGGATTTTTTTCATAAAGCACAGATTATTGAGACATAAAGACTTACTTATGAGCCTGCTGTCAAAAAAGTTAGAAAATGAGAAGAACAATATGGCAAGATAAGAGGACTAGAGGAAAAGCTGTCTGTGAAGGGCAGAGGTTCTCTTTTGTTACTGTAAGCAGAAAAAAAAACTAGGTGATTTTAGTACAGATTGGATGCTGGGTTTGGGAAGAAAGACAAGAAGCTTGCTGAGTCGGGGAAAGTAAAGGAGTAGCGTCAGGAAGTTGATCAACAAATTGAAGTGTTAATTTGTTTTTTATCATGGACAGTTTTATTCTAGTGTCTAAGTTATCACTGGAAATGGTGAATTGTCTGTATCTTAGACAACAGGCAACATTGATCTTAATATACTAAAGCTGTAAATTGGCCAGATGCACAATATTTTGGTCAAAAATTAATTATGAGTTTGAAGGCAAATGTCACTGCAGGAAATGTAACAGCTTGTGCTGTCCCGAGTTAAATGACTTAAGAGTCACTTCAGAATTTAAATTTTGGGAACCAAGGTGTAAAACAACTATGCAATTTGTTTTACTGTTGTATGTCCCATTTTTCCTTTCTTCTTTTCCAGAATAAAATTTTTATTCTTAATTTTTATTTTATTCCTAATTTCTGCATCAGGCCCACAAATACAGATATGGACAGAAAACCTCTGGAGTTTTGGGGGTCTTCTATTAGGTATGTTTTGGCTGCATCTTGTCACATTCTTTCAGTGACAGCTGTTTTAGGGCCTCTGCAGTTGTAAAGTTGATTTTTCTTTGGTCCAGGAGGAGAAGAAGAAATTTATTCTGAAACAGCAGTTGAGTTGAAGAGAAAGTAGGACTGCTGTGCAAGAATCATAACTGTTTCGGGGGAGGGAAGACTAGGGTTGTATTGTGCAGCATTAAAAATGGTGTGGACAAAACTCTTCATAGAGTATCTGAATCTTTATAAGGCAGTCTTATTATTCAGATTAAGTACTGGAGTTATTAGCTGCTTGCCTTCTGATAAATTACACATTTAAGTTATTGACCTGATGAGATTTCAAAATTTCTTCAAAAACAGGCTTTTCTTAAAATTACTTTTAAAAGTAGCTTTTTAAATGGAGGGATAGTAAGTGTTGTATCTTTTTGGTGAATGTGTGCTCTATGTGTAAGAAGGAGTTCATTTGATTTGATTTTTTTTTTTTTGACGTTTCATCTTTTTGTTAATTTGGCTGAGCCAAAATGGCTCTGAGGAGGTCAACTGAAAACTGTTTCTTTTGTTTTTTATGTATATTTATGTTTTTTTGATTACTTGTGTTTTGAAGGCCTAAAAGCAATTCATGATACCCCAAAAAGCTGCGCTGCTTGTGGAATTAAGAACTTAGATACGTGTATTGTATTGGAGAAAAGGATATTTTTAAGGGTTATGTGAAAGGAGAAAGAACAAAATTGGTGCTCTGCAATTTTGTTCCGTGGCATTGCAGTAAGGGTAAGCAGGAAGACATGCTTAAATGCTTAACTGTTGTTCCATGTGTCAATTCTGTGAAGCAGTTAAAAATGCTTTCACGGTAACCGTATTTTTTAGTAATTTCTAATGGGTAATATAGATAAAAATTGAGCAAAGGTGGAAACAGAAATGGAGCTGTGGATAGAGGAGATACTTTAAGAAGGGAGTAGAATTTCATGCTACCTGCTCACTAGTATGTGCAAGCTATAGTCTTGTTCCATTTGCCATCATTTCCTATAGTTGATTGGCTACTAAAAAAAGTCTTTGAGTTATGTTTTTTTCAACCCCCAAACCCATTGTCAGATATAGACATCTTTACAATATTTTGTTTAACTGTGCTATCTTTCAGAATACTTGTATGTAAAGGGAAATCTTTCTAAAAAATGCCCAGTACTGTAAAAGTTGCTTCTCAAAATTTGAAGAGCATGTAATCAAAAATATTAAACCTTATAAAATCTATTTGTGCTTAGAGAAGGGCTGGAAGTAGTGGTTTAGGATAATATTCTTAGTAAGAGTGTTCCTTTCAGCCAGCTTAATGTTTTGCTTTTTTAGTTTTTGTTGGGCTTGTTTATTTAATTATGTGACTCTTTAAAGACGGGGAAAAGCTTTACTCAGAAAAGAAAATAATAGTAAACTGTTCATGACTGATGTGATTTCAAAGTGCTGCTTGCTCAGGAAGAAACAAAGTATGTAGTATCATGGGAAAGAATATAATTAAGGTTTATCACTCAGCAGCTTCTTACATTTTGTGTTAAATACCATGTTGGATTTTAACTGTCTCCTTCTGCAATTCCTATTGAGACAGTACATTTTATACAGTAAACTGTTGTATGTTGTAATCTGCTGGACATTGCCTGGAGATGTCTGTGTTTGGTCTCTGAAATTCTTGCAATTTACTTACTGTTGGAATAGCTTTTGAGTGTATTAGTGAAGACCATTTAGTATGAAAAAAATATCACTCTGTCAAGACTTTTCATTGCCTAAATATACCTCAGGGAGGTATCCCTGAAAGGAATCTTGAATGTTATTGCTTCATTGGCTGCTTTATTACTGTAAGGTGGATGAGCCACTAGCTTTACTATAGCCTATAGAAAGTCCTAGGTATGCAACTGAAAGCAGACCTCAAAATAATTATCTGTTGCTTGAAAACACAGCATACTTGTGCACTGTGTTTTCTGGGGGCTTGAAGTGTAGTACAGAGAACACTTGGTTAGAGAGAAATAGTGTAAATTTCCTATCTGAAAAATTGCAGTTGTCAAGGTGTGGCCACTGTTTGGATGGTTCATTGCTTTTGGAAATAGTTTGATCCAGAATGTTGGTATGCTGAAAATAATTTTGTGATATTCCAGGCATGTGCTGTAGAACTTAAATCAAAATTGTTGTGGGGTCCAGAAAGAAAATACTATGAAGATCTTTGCTTTCTCTCATACAATTCAATAAAATTTCTAAGAATTCCATTTTTAACTAGCTTGCCACAGTCATAGAAAAAAGATAAATAAAGGATTTCTTATAAACTGTTCTGTAACTAGGGATATACTGAATGAAGACTATTTGGTTGTGAATAATGGGAGTTTTACATTTTGAATGTTTAAATGGGTATATAAATAGACCTGATACATTCCATAGCCTAAAGTCTGTGTTCTGTAATATTGCATATGTTTGAGGTACAGGTTAACTAACGTATTGTTTTTTTCCCCTCAGGTTCCTCCTAATAAAATAGATTATGAATATAGTGAACTGATTTTATATCAAAATCAAGTGATGAGAGAGGCAGATCTTTTTCAGGAGTCTTTAGAACATATAGAGACATATGAAAAGCAAATATGTGATAAATTAATAGTAGAAGAAATCAAAGGTAAGTTATTGTTGTTCCCTCAGCCCATTTTGTATATTTTTTACTAATGGCTATCGGATACAATGAAGCAGTAAAAGAAAACAATGAAACCTTGTGAAATCTTTATTTGAAACAATTACTTTGGGGCAACTGATACCACCAGATTTACAATTTTGTGCACAAGTAACTTTTCCTACGAAAGTGGATGATGGATGCTGGTAGTTTAACTTGGGTTGACACAGGAGTAGGAGTGATCTCAGAGCTATAATACTGGTATGTACTAGAATAGCTTTCCATTAATCAGAACTCAGTTATAACCCAGTTTTAACCTTATGGAAAAGAATTTCATAAAGAATACTGTTTGAAGTACAAACACTGATTATTTTTCTTTCTTTTTTGACTGAAGTATTAAATTCTTGTTTCCTTTTTAAGCTTTTTAATACTTATTTGTATTGCTCTATCTAAGTGAATACTGAAACTGACCTATTTAGTTAAAAGTAACTCGAAGTTGTTTTGTGAATTTGAAGTACTAATAATGAGTCTTGAGTATACACAAGTATTCTTCAGCTACTCCTTACTTGCGCAATTGTGGTGAATTGGCCCTGGCCAGGGGGGAAGTCCCTCACAGCTGCTCACTCGCTTTCCCCAGCTCCCCCTTGTTGAATCAGGAGGGACATTAGGAAGAACAAAAGCAAGAACACTGGTGCATTGAGATCAAGATAGCTTAAGTGATGGAGAGGCATAAGAAAAAAAATCAAATCTAGACCCTCAACTGATGCGAAAGTCATTGCTTAGACTGCTCAGCTCGTCTCCAAGCAATGGCCGCTTGCTCAAACACTCCTTCCCTTCAATTTTTATTACTGTATGACATAAATATCCCTTTGACCAGTTCGGGTCAGGTGTCCAGGTGGTGTCCACTCCCGGCTTATTGTCCACCCTGGCCTACTTGCTGGGTGACAGAATAAGGGTAAAAAGACAAAGTCTTGATGGTCTACAAGTACTGCTTAGCAAGAGTGGAAACATTGGTGTGTTATCAACATCTAGTCACAAATACCAAAGGAAAGTGCAGTATGAACTGCTGTAAAGAAAATTATTTTTGTGTAAGCTAGATCTGGTAGAACCATTTACTTAGTAGCAAACCAGTGTGATTTAAATGATTTAAAGCTGGTTAGCTGGTGTGAAAAATGTAGATGTGCTTAAGTAAACAGCCTGGTAAAAACTGACATAGCCATGTGTTGGAGTCCTGGAAGGAAGAGTTGGTTGTTCATTTGATGATCCTGCTACTATTTTAAATACTTGGATACAGACATTCAAGTAATCTTTGTTTTCAGAGGTGATGAATGTTCCAAGCTCTGAGCTCTGTATGGTAGCTTCAAGTACCATTTGTAACACACAGCAAATGCTTTTGGAAACATAAAGCTTCTTTTTAAGTATCAGTGTATGATTAAGCCTAATTTTGTTTATCTAGTATTGTGTTTTTGTTAGTGTTTTCTCATGTAATTCACAGCTTTTTACTGCATTGCTTTTAGGAGAAATGTTACTAAAATTGGGAAGACTGAAAGAAGCTGGTGAAGTATACAAAGAATTAATTGAACGTAATGCAGAAAACTGGTATTATTATGAAGGCTTGGAAAAGGCCCTACAACCTAGTAAGTTAAGCTACATGGTTAAAATAAAATAGTTACAGGACATAGTTAAAACTCCTGTTTGTTATGTTTAGATTAGAAAACTCTAATTGTGAGAAAATTATGTATCATTTGATCTTGGTATAGTGTGTCCATTTTTAAAATGTTCACTAAAAAATTTGTATGCATGAAAATACCACAGCAAGTAATTGTCTTCTTGGAGTTAGGGATGGCATGTGCTAATGTGCTTGCACGAAGAACCTTTCCTTGCCACATACGAGCTTGGAAACCAAATGGCAATTAATTCCTGTCTAGTAGTTGATTGTCAGACTGCTCTCATATACCACAACATAAAATTGCTATTCTGAGCAATTTGTTCAGGTGTTACCTCTTTCTAGGGACATGTGGAGGAATACTCAAATACTTAATTCAAATGTCCTCTTAAATATAGACCATCTGAAAAAAATTTCCTTGGAGGTAAAGGCAATAAATGTGTTAAAACCTTTGTTACTTCAATGGCAGTTCACATTATTGCTGTTGTGTCTTTACAACTATTTATACTATACTAAGTGTTTCACAGTGATAATTTTCTGAGTGTTTGCCTTTACACAGGAATGGTTTCTTTGCATTTAATTTTTCACTAATTGGTAAAAAGCTATTGGAGTTATTCTGATGACATCATAAATCATAAGCCCACAATTATACTATTTGTAGGTATTATTACTGCATTATATTTCTCAAACAGCTTTCTTTTAAAAAGTTTTACAGTTCTGTCTCGTGAGGTCTGGCAATACAGCTGGTAATTGGGTATGAAAATGATTGCATTTGTTACATGTATGCAGAGTGTAGTCTTGCTCTTTGAGTGTTTTTTCTAGTATATCCATAGAGTTGAATCCCATGATTATTGTCTCAGAAAATAAATTACCCAGGGACTTGATTATTCTGTCTGATAGAATAAATATGTTGATTAAAGAATGTAGTTTTTAACAAAGAACCAGTCTGGTAGTTTTTGACATATTAAAATCCTATGTAGACTAAAACTGTACTAATTCTGTAAAACTAATAATGCAACTTTATTTTTTAGGTGGTCTTAGGACTATTTCCTCCCCCATGGTAAGTTCTGGAGCTCCAACTTGTGATTTCAATTAGGGTTTTTATATGCTTTAGTTCCAATCCAAACAATATTTTAGTATAACTTTTATAACTCTACATCTCTTGGAGGCACTGGGTAGTAGATTTCCCCCCCCTTCCCCAACATCTGAGCTCAGTGACAAATTGTTTCTCTTATGAAAGGAAAACAGATATTTAATATATATGTATTGTAGTCTTGATCTGTACATTCAGTTTTAAGTTGCTTGATGAATTTAATATTTAAGCAAAATTGATCTTAATTATATGAAAATGGCATTTTAAAGCAACAGATTAGTTTTATTTAAGTTCTAACCACATTGGAGCTCCAAAGCATATTATGGGGGAAAGGGGAGGAGTGGGAAGAAAATCTTTTAAGTAGCTTTATTTTTGTTAAACATTAAGGTATAAGGTGTTCTGGTACTCAGTACTTACACTGGCAGTATTGTACCCTGGTTTTGCTGTTACCAGAGGACCTATAATAGAGGCATGCTTGTATAGTGTGCTATTTGTATACTTAAGCTTTAGAAATGCAATATATTTCTGTGAATGCTTTAAGTATGTCTGAAATGGATGCATAGTGAAAAAACGTTAATTGAAGCTATGAATGCCATACACTGTGTGAATGGGTCTGCACACCATGTAACTGGAAAAAACCAAACTCAGTACTGTGTGATTGAATGTGCAAGGTAATGGTCCTGTTTGCAGTTTATCTGTCGAGTAATTTAGTGCTGGTACTTGTGTATTGTACATACAATGTGTTCTCAGTACAGTTTTATACAGTATGTATGATTAACTGAGGAAAAAAACAAGTGTTTTAAACTGTTCCAAACCCAAACCATATATGGACTCTAGCTAAATTAATTCTTAGCACTTAAATTCTAAACGTTTAAAGACATTTGAAAGAATAGGTTTTTATGTCTGTTATTTATGTCTATTATATTTGCTGATAATAGGCACTTTAGAAGAGAGGCTTCAGATTTATGAAGAAGTTAGTAAAAGACATCCCAGAGCAGTTTCACCTAGAAGATTACCTTTAAACTTTGTTTCAGGTAACAAGTTGCATATCTGTTTTATAATAGTTTTTTTTCCTATTTTTTTCTGAAGTTTTCTTCAGGCTGTTTAATGTGCATTTCATACCTACTTGTGCATTTAATAGTTACTTGAGCATGTACACAAATCAGATGTATGCATTTCTCTTAGAATAGACAAAATATTTTATGTTTTAGGTGTTGTTAGAAAAACTTCATACACTTGAATATAATGATATGAGTTATGTAATATTTGTATTGGTAAAACTACAGTGCAGAATGGTATGTAGATTGTAGGAATTCATGTACATAATTTTTCTGCATCATACAGGACTCACAAATTAAATGGTAGAGGGTATAGTACACTTGAACTCAAGGTGTAAGGGTATGTATATATACCTACCCCCTCCTTTAGCTGATGTACAAATGTACACCTGCTGTGTTCTACTTTCTTGTAGAGGCATTGGAACTCAATTCTAAAACAAAAACTATCTTTGTGTGGATAATTTAATAACAGGGGAAAAAAGCAGGTCTGCAGTATTACATAGCATGAATTATTTAATTTTTTAGTTCTTTCAGTGACTGTCCTTTCAAAAGTTGTTTTGAAATACAGTGCACAAATATCTTCAGTTCTGGAAGGTATATCTATATACTTTTTAAAATAGAAAGCTATGATCTTCCAAAATAGAAGGAAGGAGACTAAATGAAATGGTCAATACCATGAAAATAGACACTTAGCTGTTTAACTGCTGAAACTCCAGTAGAAGACTTTTGGAAAGAAACGTCAAGTACATAAGCTAGATACTAAGTGTCAAGAACGTTGGATTCAGCTGCACATTCCCAGCATACGTCCTCCTACTTTTAAGTCTATGAGGTTAGTTTTTAGTTTAGCTCATGTACTGATTTGTTGGTACCTTTAAATGTTAGAGTACAGCTACTCCACTTCCCTGTTGTTGTCCATGAGTCTGAACATGATATGCACATTTCCTGTGTAACACACTAGTTTCTTAACTGCTTCATAAGAACTTGCCACTTGTGCCTTTTATAATCCTATATACTTGAGAGTTTTTGAAGATACAGGGGCAAATTTTAAGGCATTTCAGTTAGATTTGAAAAGCTAGGTGGCAAGTGATTGTTTTTCTTCTGTAATAGAATTGCTATGGTAACACAAAGCAAACAAAGAAATAATCTGTAAAATGCTTTCCTATGTCTTTATTAATCGTGTGTTTTCATTTCACTATGTGTTTTGCTCTGGGTTACCTTATATCTGGCAGTGTATTTTCACAGCCAGTGTTCATTTAAGTAGAAATGTGTGTAATAACAAGGACTAGTTGCTCATGCTATAGCATCGACTAAATGAAAGCAAAATTTATTATTAGATTAATAAAAAAAAAATCTCTTGGCTACTTTCTGTATAATTTCATAACAAATAAGAATTTTCCTAAATTAAAACTTGTTTAACTTACAAAGCTTATATCAGGCATGAATGTGTAAGACTGTTTTTGATCCTGTAGAAATTAGTCTATTCACTAATTGATCTCCTATTATTTATGAGTACAGGTGACAAGAATTCCTGTCACTGAAAGTTAATAGTGAGAATGGGAATGTGTAGAAAGAAACATGTTTGCAGAAAAATATTTGCAAATTTTGAGAGGTGAATTTGTAGTTAAACGTGGTTGCTGTTTCAGTGTGCTCAGTGTCCAGTTGCATCCATCCCTGTTTGATTCAGGTTTAATTTACTTCAAAGAATTCAAATACTCTCAAGTGCAGGCTTATATTAAAAGGACAGTCCTTGCCCAGACCTTTTGATATGAATTGCATTTGAACCTTGTCTTTCATACAAATCAGCTCCGTGATCCAGGTGGAACTACTTCTGTGGAGGAAGGCTGTTACAATCAATTTTCAGACTGATAAGTCTGTGTGGCCATGTAGTTTTAGATTAGTTTATGCTGCTGTGGATTCATGGCTCCTGTGGTCAGGTCTGTGCTGCCTCTGACTAAATTGTGAACATGGCTTCTTGTCATAGGTGGGTGCCTAGATGTGTGTTTTATTTTTTTATTTTCAGACTTGGTTTTAAAGCTGTCCTGCTTTCTATAAATAAATAGGTACTTACTGGAAGGTTGAATCTTGCTTTCCTAAATTCTGAATTGTATTTCTTCCAGAAAGAAAATAAATTTAAAGAATTCAACTGGATAAATGGAGATGGATTTTTTGTTTTGTTATATAGAGGAGTTTCTGTAGTGTGAGAAAACATGTTTTAATTAATCCATTTGTAATAGTGTGTGCTTACAGTCCAGTTGTGGATCCCCATCCACAATAGTGACAATTGCTATATCCAGCAGTTTGTTTTAGTACAGTGAGGTGAGGAATTACTTTTATTAATGTTTATTAGAAACAGTGCTGATAACAGTAAGCATAGGACAATTAAGAATTGGTGGAAATACATACAGATGTTATGTACAAAGCAGTATTTTCTGCATTTTCTGAATATCTGTAAAATAATCTGTTAATCAAATTTTTAATGTGTTCTTAATGAAGTTTATTTCAACAGTTTTATGTGTCAGTTTTTTGTGTCTGTCAGCATAATGTGAAGTGTACTGCTTCTTTGTTTAAAGAGTTTGAGAAGTCCACAACTGAATAGGCACTGAAATGTAGCAACTTCATCTCTATGCAAAGCAAAATCAGTAAAAAATACTAATTTAAAAAAAAACACCCAAACAACAACAGAAAGAAAAAACAAACAAAACGACCACAACGGAAAACAATCACTTCTCATCAAAGGATAAGAACATAGCAGCCAGGAAAATAGCTGGCTTTTATCTTTTCTTTGAACTTCTGCCTTTTTTTTTAACAGCATTTCTCAGAAAGAGATAGCACATACTGCAGGTATCGTAACTTTTACATGAAAATAAAATTAGATCAAATTTTTATCTCTTTGTGGTATATTTTGGTAGTGATGATTCTGATACAGAGCTTGTGGTTCTGAAACAGTAAGTCATGTATTCTCATTCCAGAAAATCATATTGCAAATCATGTCCTAGTCATAAAAAACAGGACTAGAAGGAAAGCGGAGGCTTTATTTCATCCATCCTTCTTCCTCAAATAAGGATAATTTATATCTTCATTACTCCTAACAAACACTTGTCTAACTTAATCATAAAAACTTCCAATAAGGGAGCTTTTGCAAGATCTCCATTGGTTTTCTTTCAATGTTTGTTTAAATAACCCTTGCTACATCTTCTATAGCCAGCACTTAATATTTTTTCATTTTAATAGACTTTACAAATCTGAGGACTCTTAACATGTCTGCCAGCAGACTCCTAAACACTAGCAACTTAAGCATTTTACCATGATTTTTTTTCTTTTTAAAGTCTGGAGCATATTTGTGTCTTGTTAAAGAACAGGAAAGATTAAAATCCTTAATTGCAGTTTCTCAGTTACTCTGTTATCCAGAGTTGCACAGCAGTTAGTGTGTATATTTATATAACACTTGCAATCACTGACATATAACCAAACACACTTTTGTTTCTAGGTGAAAAATTTAGAGAACTAACGGATAAGTTCCTGAGGGTTAACTTCAGTAAAGGCTGCCCACCCTTGTTTACCACTTTGAAATCTTTATATTACAATCCAGAAAAGGTAAAAATTTAGTATTTATTTGGTTTTAATGAAGTATTCTGTATTGAATTTCTAGTAGACTAAGAGTTTGTGTAGCTTTTTCTGTAACTTATCAAATATAGTTGAACGTTTTTCTCCTTCATGTGCTATTTTGTCATATGTGACTGATCACTTGATGTCAAAATGCTTGAAGTTAGATTGGTGCAGAATGCACTGATGTTCGTGAAACATCAGAGATGATCACTAACTTTGTGTACTTTAAGTGCAAGCATTACAGGATTCTTTCAGCTTATGGTTTATGATGTCACCAGAAGTAATGACTTTAAAATATTGCACAGGTGGCTGTTGTTCTACATACATTTGAATTGCATTAACACATTAGTATTTATCACAAAGGCTTGTTTTCTATTTCAGTCTTCAGCTGAAAAATCAGTGTATAATTTTTTTACTTCTAAACTATGACAGTTTTCGCAAAATCATGTCACATTAGAACTGTTGTTTCAAATGTACTTCTTCCTTCCAAATGTAAGGTGTAGTGAAAACAAGTTTTCAAACAGAAGCATGTTGCTGAAATGTGTAAAAAATAAAGATGTCTTGTCAGATGTTGCTATCTTTGCTACAAACAAGAAAACTCTGGGTGTTCTAATCCATTCATAGCTAGGTGAGAAGAGGATTTTGTGTCTGGAAAAACCCTTAATACATGATGCGGCTTTTCAATGAGCAGTGCATGTTCCTTTATTTGGACTGAAATTGTTCTTTGTAACAGTTTCTTTGCTAGTTGCCCTAACAGGAAATTTTCAGTACACATCTCTAATCTGTACTTTCGCCATGGTTGACATAATTTTAGTAAATTCTGGTATTGTGTTTTTGTGACTTAATCCTAGCTGACAACTTGAGTACCGTGCAGCCGCCTGCTTACTCCACCTCTGCAGGATGGGGAGTAGAATCAGAAACAAGTAACCTTGTGGGTTGAAATAGGGACAGTTTAATGTTGTTTCAAAATAAACTATAGTAATACCAATGATAATAATAATTGTAATGAAAAGGGGAGAGGGAAGACTAAAACTCGAGAAGTGATGCACCATTCAGTTGCTCTCCATTCAGTGACCAATGCCCAGCCCATCCCTGAGCAGTAATTGACAGCTCACAGTCAACTCTCCCCAATTTATATAGTGGACATGATGTTCTGTTGGATGGAATATCCTTTTGGCTAGTTCAGATTACCTGTCCTGGCCATGCTCTGTCTTGGCTTTTTATGTTTTCGCTGGCTCACAGAGCACAGGAACCTTAACAGTCCTTGACTCAGAGTAAGCACAATATAGCAACAACCAAAAGGTCAGTGTGCTATCAACATTATTCTCGTACTAATTCCAAAACACAGGACTATATTGGCTACTAAGGAGAAAATTGCCTCTAATCCAGCTGAAACCAGTTCACATGTATAGTTCAGGTTTTTCTTCTTGCCGATTGCTAATGCACATATTTCAGTGTAAACATTAGAAATAGCGTTGATGCCTTTTTAAATTGTGATATACTGACTATCTAGATAGAAGCGCAGTCAATACTGTACAAGTTTTTCTTCTATTTGGTATGAAAAGTCTAGAAATTGAAAAAATATGTGTAACCTCATTTGGCATCTGGAAATATTTTTGGCAGTTAATTGATTTTTGACATGATGCATAAAAAAAGGGTGAGGGCTACCGTATTTTGGGGCAGGCTGATGCACAAGAGTGCCTTTCCACTAGTTATCTTCATTGACTCAAATCAGTGCTGTTCTAAACTGCCAGCTTAATCCTAAAAAGGAATTAAAATCGAGAGCTTTACCATTTCCAAATGTGTGTGGATTTGTTTGTGCTGGTAACTTATGCTAAAACATTTTTATTGTATTTTACATCCTTCCCTCTACCAAGACAGGTTGTTGTTCACATCTTACTTGGTTGGATTTACAGATAACTATAGTGTAACAGAAGAATATTTGAAACTAACAGAAACTTTACTTTTAGTCCCTGTCAGTTGATTTTATAATTGCTAAAATTTAGGTGTTGGAGGCAGGAAATTGTGAGAAAGTAACATGTGCTGCACCTTTTGGGAAAATGTTGCATTTGAGTATGTAATTTGTCTAAGTTAGAGCTTAGTACTAGCTTCTCACGTAAATTACTGGTACATTTTGACTGAAAATAAAGAGGATTGTAGTCAGGACCATGTTATGCCTACTAGAAAATAACTACCAAATTCCTGAATTCTCTGGCAGTTGGGAATAAACAGTTCCCCATGCATGTCTTTGGAAACAAGTGCAATTTGGTGTAGTCAACTGTAGCTGCATTTTGAAGTGGCGTAGATACAAGGATTTTATGAAAGAGTTGTTATTTAAGCCTTCTTTTCTCTAGAACTCCAACTGGGTCTATGATCTTTCGTGGAGGGCAAGGTGGTTGTATAGAAGGCAGATGTTTGTCAGATGTGTTCAGGGAAATGTTTATTATCTAAGTGCTGGAAGTTTGTACTTCATACTAAATGTTTTCAATAAATTTTGCCAACATACTTTGATTTAAAACCAGATTGTAGTCTATTAACATTAGTTTTGGGTGGAATCTAACTACCGGTACACAGAGCTGCCAAGCTTTAGGACTTGTCCAGGTCAATGTGAAGACTATTCAGGAAGGCTTTAGAAACTCTTTGGTACTTCACACTGCCTAGAAAGACTCCAAATAACAAGGTTATAGATTGTAAATTATGCTTTGTCTTCCAGTACAGACATTGTTGTGATAAACATCTAAACCAATTTGCTGAAGTTGTGGAAGTAACACCAGAAAACAAGATGGCAAAAATTCTGCTTTTTTTTTTTTCTGTTAAAGGAGTTAAAAGTTCAGTTTTGTTTTATAATGAACAACTATCAGTGTGTGTGTGTGTGTATTAGTAAAAGATCCTTTAAACAATTAAGGAGTTTAAAAGGTAGATTGCCCAACAAAAGGGTAATCCACCAAGAATATACCAGAGTAATTTTTAATTTACAAGTTAGCCGAACATCAATTTTTTTTGTTTAAACTAGTTTTTCTTTTGAGAACTATTTGGTAAAATCCTTCTCTGGTGGTATTTTTACATGTTTGTTACGCTCTGTGTTGTTTTAGGGAAACCAGAAGTGTCTGTTTGTCCAAATTTCTTGTCTAGTTGTTTAAAATCTTAGCTGAGGCTTCATTGATGACCATTAAGCTGTGCCTAAAGGGTCCTGAAGACAGAAGGTAGTCTTTTTGTTGCTTGAACATTTCTAGAAATATAAAAATAACCCTGTACAATTATCTTTGCATAGGTTATCACAGAGTATGTTGCCCTTCTGTACATTCCTACCCTTAGATAATAATTTTCAATGTATTTGATTTAAGCAAAAAAAAGTATAATCCTTGTATGCAAGGCATAACTTTTGACAAAATGAAAAATTTAGCATGACACCCAATAAAAACATGGCTGAAGTAGTTACTGTTAACTCTCTTTTATTGGTTCAGGTGTTTGGGGGATAGATGAACTATTTTAGGCTGGTGTGTGTTCATATTTCAAAAACTTTGTTTGATGACTTGTCTTCTAATTTCTCTGGAGTGTTTTTAATAGTTAAGGAATGATACCAAGTTCCATATTCAGGTGTGAATTTAGGTCAGAGGCTATAGAGTACTGTTCAGCTTACCACTGTATGTGGTTTCCTACACAGGATCAGTTGAACAGCTCCCAAGGCTCCTTTTGGCTGTGCTGGATAGGACTGATGTGATTTGATTGTTGAGGGAGCACAAGCACCTGTGTTATGGTCATAAAAATACAGATGTCTGAACCTGGAGGTGCCTACTGAGTATTCCATCTGTTTCACTAGGGTGTGTTCAGAACTGTTTATACTTCTTCACAAAGTATCCTTTATATGAGTACTTCATATCTCTGAAACTAACATTGAGGAAGCTTTCCTAGTTCTTTGTAGATAGAAATAGTTCATGCCCCACCAAAAATAACACTGAAATCACTGCAGTGCTAACTGGGTGGATGGGATGTTAGTTTTTCAGCTACCAAATTAGAATTTGTTTACATACTTGTGCCAGCATTGGTGTGGTGAAGGGTGTGGATTGCAGCTTGTTCTTCATCACTTCATTGAAGAATATGCCTTACTTTGGTTAAGGAGGAGAGGTATTTTTAAACTTCCTTCACAGTTTAAGTAGAACTGTTTAAAATCATTTGGATGAAGTTAGAGAAGGGTGCCATAAATGGAAAATCTAAATCTGTTTGTTTCTTGGAAAAAAAAAAAAATAATCGTAAGGTTATTGCTGGAAGAAAATTTTTACAGAGCAACCAAAGGCATGAGGAACTGAAATCTGTTCAATAAAGATTACATAGAGCTTTGTTACTTTTTGGCATTCTTGAAGACTAGTTTTGAGGTAAAACATTCCTTAATGATAACTCTGAGTTAAAATATGCTTCATATTGCATTATGCAATCTATGTCTTTCCTATAATTCTGGAGCAGAAAAAATTTGTGTTGGCCTTGTGTTCAGTGTGTGATGTGTAGAGGTTTGTATTTGACTACACAATTGGTTTGAAAAGGAAACTCTTCAAGATTTGCTAACTGCCTGAAACACTGATGCTTGAGAAAGTAACAGTGAAACCTGGGGAGAAGCATGTTAGCTGGATGTTTCATCCTTCTCAGCAATACTGTTACCTTCTGGGAGGGAGTTGTTAATCCACTGATGATTTTGTTAAAGCTGACTTTAAAAGAACTGGAAGCTGATGGGGAGCTTGCTTTTGTATACAATACTGTATGTCTGCAACAAGATCCAATTTCCGACTTTCTGGTCCGTTGCTGCTTGCAAATCAGTGATCTGGCTAATGTTTTTCTCCCTAGTTTTAGAAAGGCGTTATCCAATACATGGTTTAATCCTTCAGACCTCTTCAAATGAGGTTGTGATTCTTCAGGTTTTGCACTGTTATGCTAGTGTGATAAGTAGTGTGTGAACTGGTTTGGTTTTTAACTGCTTTTTCCTTTTTGTCAAGCCACCTAGACTGGAGGAGACATGAATAGTTCAGACTGAAGGGTGAGAACCTTGAAGAAATGGAGCTAACCGTTGTCTTTTGCCCAGAAACTGTGCTACCATTTTATCTTGATCAGTGTATTGTCCTGTGGATAGAACGTTTAACTATAAAATACTATGTAGTTTAAGAAATCACGCCAGCTGTTCAGTATCTTCAGTGTACTTCTGTACCATGCTGTAACATAAAGTTACTCTTAATATTGAAATAAGGAGTGAGAGAGGAATCAGATCACAGAATGAAATGTCAGACAAAGACCGGCTGAGACAATGTCTGTTTACTTTTTTAATAATATGGGTAACTGATTTTCTACAGGTTATGTGGATGAGTAAAGATATGTTATGTAAAGAGTTCCAAGTTATTTCTCAAGTGATAATTGTTACTCTGCTCCCTGTTTGCAGATATCAAAGGCATGCGCTAATAACTTCCTAACTTGCTACATTGGTACATAGCCAAATTCCCAGCTGAAGACAAGGTTAATTGGAGGGTGACAGACACTGTAAGACTGAATCTGACAGTGGTTTTCAGTGTCTCATTCAAAGCAAGTTTATAATATCATATAGACTGTATTCAGTTGTACATCATTGCTGATACTCAGTCATAGATCACTTTTTATCCATGAAACATTAGAGAAATCATTTGATGAAACACTGTCTTTGATGGCTTTTTATTTAAAAAAAAATACTTTATTAGAAAGAATAATGTTCATCATTTTATGGTTATTTCAGATGTCTCTAGAAGTAATCACTGTATATTGTGAAGAAATTGTCCATGCTTTCCTTCTATTCCTTAAATGGCAGTGTGAGGTTTTTGAAATGTGAAGTGTCTTGGTCATAATGAAGTAGGGTAAAGTGAGTGTGGTTGCATAAAAGGCAAAGTAGGCAAAGCTCACAAATGTAAAAAGCATTGTACCAGTTTCTACTTACCCGTTGAGTTTGGGAAAGGAAATGGCTGACCTGAACAAGAGCTGAGACTTTCCTCTACAGATTACTAGTGGTAAGGAACTTGCATTCTGAGCTTGATACTATTTTTTCTCAATTGATATTGTAGTGTCTTGTAGGAACAGTGCGTTTCACTTACTGTGTCAATTAACTGACTTCTGGGTTGCTCAAACAGTTTGCAGATTCTTAAATATCACTTATAGAAACTCTCCTTATATGGAACAAGTGCAGTGAAATAGTTTTTGCAAAACAATCACAAGCGAAAGGCAAAAAACAAGTATGTCTTTACAATCAAATTCACACACTTTCCTGCATAAGTTGTTACTGTAGCTGTGCATGTTGGATTGAGTTGAAAATTTTTTAGTGTGTTATGAAGCATGATTTTACCGAAGTACAGATAAAAGAGAGGAACACTTCTGATGTTTTTGTGGTGTTTTTTAGGTGGTTGCCACCTGTTATTCAGAAATAATTTCCTGTTTTCTGTCAAAAATAAAATTCAGTCTTCAGAAGAACATTCTTTAATCTGTTTAATCAAATTTTAATTAGTCATCTACATTAATGTATGGCTGCTAAATTGAAGGAAGAAACTAAGGTGGAAAAAATGTGTATACACTCAGTGTTTCTATAATTGTTTGAATGTTACGTGCATTTAAACAAACACCAGCCACTTGGGGTCCTATTCTTCAAGAATATCTGATTTTAAAATAGCTTTTATAATACGGAATTTTTACAGAAATTCTACAGCAAACATGTACATTGGTTAGGAGTTCATGAGTTATGAGCCTTTGCCTGTTTGTACAATTCCTCTTGAAGCACGTTCTTGGTTTTGACTAAGTCACCCTGAAAGAACCCTGTGAATGTCCTAGTGCTCTGCAAAACTCTAAGTTGATTCCATGTTTGTTTGTTTCTTGGGCCTTTCCTCTGCTTTAACTTTATCTGGACAATTTCTATCCTAAAAAGGAAGAATCCTGGGGTAAGAGTTACCTGTAAAGCAAAGGTGGTACTCTGTGCTAAATGCCATCATGGTGGTGTTGACATCAAACCTGCAGCTTAAGTTTTACTCATCATGTATTGCATCTATGCCTTTTTTTGGCAGATAGGGCAGATGTCTACTCTTCCTGATGTAAAAATGTTATGACCCAATTAGTGAGAAATGCCTGTGTCCAAATTAAGGTTCAAATGAAATAATATGCTGGATCAATAATATAGATTTTATTGAACGGTAACTCTGAGGTAGAGAGAGAAAATAGAGGGAGAAAGAGAGAACAAGCAGAAGATAATCATCACCCATGGATCCAGCGGCATCCCACTGGTCCTTCTTCACCATGGGTTTCTCAGTGATGAGGGGTCCTGGAGTCATTCTTCTGGGAGTACCACCTTTATACAATCCAAGTTCTGGCTATCCATGGGGTGGTCACAGATGCTGTTCTCCTAAGTTGGTGTGGTATGTGTGGTAAGTTGCTTCCTTTCCAGTAGTTTGCCACAGTGGGAGTTTTTGTCCCGGTGCATTAACCAGATCTTACCTCCACTGGAATTAGCCTGGAATTAGCACCTTCCTGTTACAAATTCTTCTCTTCTGTGCTTATTTCAAGTTCCCACTGAGGTGTCTTGTCTTATGGCAAGTTTCTTTGGCCTTGACAGTGTTTGAGGCAGACAACAGTTCTGAGTCCTTACACACCTGAGAGGAGAACATGTCCCAAGCAGGTACTTAGATTTCTTGTACTTTCCCAACATGCGTCTTCTCACATCTGCTAGCACCAAGGCAAACATTGGATATGGTGATATTTTTGTTTTGATCTTCTGAATATCATTTGCTCCTCTGATAGGGCACTTGTTAGATCAGAAGGAGAGTCAAGTAAGGCATCTGCATATATTCTCTAATTGACGGCGTGCAACAGAATGGCAGTGGAATGTTGAACTGATGCCTGGTTGGTGCCCTTAGCACTGTCTTGTGTTTATTCTTACACATGTCCGAGACTGGATTCCTGTAAGTGTCAAGGAAAAGCAGAAGATACCAATTGTGAATGACTTAATTGACTTTAGTTTTGCTTAAAAATAATCCCACAAAAAACCCAAACCCAAACCACAGCACAACTAAAAAAAAACCTTTTCATGAGACAGAATCCAGAGAAGTTCAACGCACTTTTCATGATAAAGCTTTTTGTCATCTTTCCTGACAAGATCCTGATTTCAAGCTCAACATTTGCAGTAACTCTTCAAGACTTCTAAGAATGGCTGATCAAAGTAGTATGCTGGGTATACCAAGGCAGTAGAGAATGTACACCACTGCCATGATTTTTGAGGGTATGTGGGTGTCACTTTTACTGATTTCTTAAATACGAGTACCTCAGTAGGGAAGCTTCAGGTTACAGAACTTGTAAACAGACTGAGTGTGCATATGTTCACTGGCCGTGAATGGGATGCATCTCCAGCTGCTGATGTAGCTGGACAACATCACTGCACTGCATGTAATCTTCAAAATGGTGGATCTTCATGATGGATGGGATTTCCTCAGGACTGGAGGAAAGTGAATGTCACTCCTGGTTTCAAGAAGTACAAAAAGGAGTATTGGAGGATCTATGGGCCAGTCAGCTTCATCTCAGTCCTTGCGAAGCTGAAGAAGGAAATAATACTGGAAATCCACTAAGGACAAAGTGTGGCTGGGAGTAGGTAGGATGGATTTATGCAGAGGAATTCATGCCTGACTAACTTTATAGCCTTCTATGACAAAATTAGTATCTCAGCATACAAGGGGAAAGCAGTTGCTAGTGTGGATCTTTAGCATGGCTTTTGGCACTGTCTGTGATGACATGGACAACCATAGACAGTAAGTTGTACTGAAAACTGGATGAATTGCCGGGCTAGTGTTATCAGCAGCATGAAGTCCAACTAGTGTCCCTAAGCAGGTGACAGGGGCCAGTAGTGGGGAACATTTTTGTTAAGACTTAGTTGATAGGACCTTGTGTCCCTCAAGCACATTGCAGGTGATACAAAACTGGGAGGAGAGGCTGATACATGAAAGGATCTGCTCTCATTCAGAAGCCTTGATGGGCTAGAGAAATGAGCTGACAGGAAGTTTAACAAAGGCAAATAACCAGGTTCTGCACCTTAGGAAGGCAAAGCTCATGCTCTAATACAGGCTGGGGACTGACCAGCTGGAAAGCAGCTTTGCAGAAAATGACCTATGTGTTCTGGTAGACAGCAAACTGAGCCATCAGTGTACCTTGGAGTGAAGGTCAGTGGCATCTTGGGCCGTATTAGTAAAAGCACCACCACGAGGTCAAGGGAGGTGGTGCTTCTCAGGCCTGGTGGCACACACCTGGAGTGTTGAGTCTAGTTCTGGTCTCCCCTGTACAGGAGCTGTACATACTGGAAAGAATCCAGAGAAAAGCCATGAAGTTGATGAAGATGCTAAAGTGTCTGGCATGTGAGGAGAGACCGAACTAGGATTGCTTGACTTGGAGAAGGCTCAGGTGGGATCTTGTGTGTATAAATAATTGAAGACAAGAGTGGAAAAAAAGATAGCCAGATGCTTTTCAGTGATGCCTAGTGAACAGACAAGGTATTGTGTGCAGAAATTAAAATACAAGAGAATATTTGAACAAAGATGCTTTTTTTCATGGAGGTTGTCAAACATGGGAACTGGTTGTTCAGAGAGGTAGTGGAATTGTCTTCCTTGGAGGTGGTCAGAATGTGACTGGATATGGCCAGGAGTAATCTACTTCAACTGACCCTGTTCTGTAAAGAGGAGTGAGACTAGGTAGTCTGTAGAGGTCTCTTCTAACCTTGAAGATTCTTAATCTTACTTGGTTTCACCTTCAAGTCCAGGATCAGGTTGTATCCATTGTGAGCCAGCAAGCCAGTCTGAATGGGTACTTCAGTACCAGGACCAAGTGCGTTTTATGCCAACACTAAGAAACTATATCAAACAGTGCAGAAATGCACAATTCTGACATGCTGATATACATGGGCATCTATATACAGAAGCATTGCGATTACCTAATCCAGGTACCGTAATTTGGAATCTTTATTTGGGATTTTTATATCCATTTGCCAGCAGAGCACTCCTAATCACTTCCTAGAATTTCCTGCTGCAAACCATTCACAAAAGGAAAAACTCATCACAGAATCTGCCTTTTAGAAATGAATTAACTGCAAAACACAGCTGAGTAACTGCAGGCTCACCTTAGTATTAAGTTAAATGTGAGTGTATATATATGCATGGTTCATTACATGTTATATGAAGTATGTGTAACTGCTGCTTCAGGGTAGGCACTTGCCAAAAGAGCAGGTTGTTTATTCAAGAGTGAAATGAGGTTAGGCTGAGGATGTGATCTACAGATAGGAAGGGATCTAATAATTGTTTCTGTACTGTTCTTCATCCATCAATCTTGATTTTGGAGCTGTCAGAATGGTACATATGGCATCTGTCTTTATTTCTGTGAATTTTCAGTGTGAATTCTAATAGGCAGTGTTGTGCATTTGGTGTTTTGTCAATGATCATCTGTTTGTAGTCTTAATTAAAGAGAAAGAGCTGTTCCAAGAATACTTTAAACTTAGAAATCAATGTTTGTTTGGCCAGGCTGTTGATATAGATGCACACTGAGCTGAGTTGGCCCTCTTCTAGTTGGTGAGGGAAAAGTGGAGAACGAGGTACTAATAAAATTCTAGTAAAGTCATAATTGCATCCAGATTATTTCTTGGATCAGACAGCTCATGTTTACCTTGAGTAATTGCCTGCTTATGGAGACAGTTTGTTCTAGCAAGCCTAGTGGTGCTTCTAATGTTGTAGAGTAGGGACTGTTGGTGTGATACTGTGGTGGGGTCAGTGTGCTATGTTCCTACTTTTAATGTGCTGTGTAAATGTACAGCTGTTGGGAGATGTTCAGTGATGCAGTGGTCTAATCCTCAATTTTTTCTTAACATGTTGTGCTATTTGGCTAAAAGTGGAGCTGCTCTGCAATATTCTGCAATGACAGACTCAAAAAGATGGATGAAACATGGGGAAAATAAAAAAAATATTAGCTGTTCTCATTTGGAAAACCCATAGACATGATTTAAAAGAAATTCACATGCTACAATACATGCTTGTGTGTAGCAGGGCCAATTGTGATAGTGTGTTTTGAAGAACTGTAGTTATTTCTGAACAAAAAAGAAAAGTTTCTTAACATGGAAGACATTCTCATATTGCCTTTGGAGATTTATTCACTTGTTACCCTTGGTTTTGCCATAAAATACTAATGTTTTGCATCATTAATTCATAAGCATACTTGGAGGTAACTTAAAGTGAATTTGTTGTCTTTGTGACTTTCAAGCAAGGACTAAGTAGTAAGAATTGTAGGTGAGTAACTAAAATTAGTTCTAAGTGAGTAAGATATATGGGAGGATACCAGGGGAGGCTATAATAAAAAAAAATTCATCCTACATTAACTTGTGGTTGTGTTTTGGGTTTTTTATTAACAATTTAACTTGCTTTCCTCTGCAACTTTAAACTTATCTAAGCAAAACACAGCTTTGAAAAACATAAATATTGTGGGTTTTTTTACTTATGGTTGATACTTCTGAAATAATATGAACAGTTTAGTTTTCATGATTTGTGGAGACTTGAAATAACCACTTAAAGTACTGTGTGAATGAAAGGTTTTCACATATGACTTTATATATCTTTTATTTACACACTAGGAAGGACAGAGCATTTATAAGGAAAATGTCTCAACACAGTATAGTCTGTGTGTACATGAACTACGAGTGTATAGTGATACGGGTGTATTAGTCTATATAGAGAAAAGGATTTCTTGTGGAGCTGCTTGGCTCTTATACTACAAGTGATTTCAGAGTTTTTGTACTTTGCTTAGTGCTTTAGTATCTGAAGTTGGTTATTAAAATATGGGTATCAGCAAAGTATAGCCATTCTCCTTGAGTTTTCTCTTATGCTACACCTTTAATTTAAAAAGCTGACTGTATAGTATGGAGGCTTTTTAAATCTTTTAATCTGACTTCTTTTAGTGTACATGTCTTTTTAAACTACATTTACCCTTTTTGATACCTTTCTGCTTGAATAGAATTCACACAGTTGGTATAATACTTATTATGTCAGGAAGAAGCTGTGGGCTTTTTTGCATATCTGGGAAGCAAAAACTGGCATTTAGGAGTGCCACTGCATTATTATGAGTTTTGTTGTTTGTCCAAAGTCTGTGTTCAGAGTGAATGTAACTGTGTCTTGTGGCAGAATGTTCCTTCTGAAACCTAATAACCTGAAGTATAAGCAATTACATGTGATACAGTATTTTTCACATTCTGTAAGCTACTGTTCAGATGTATTAGAAATAACTGAACAGTCTTATTTGTTCATGTTCCTTGCCACAGGGGGATCTTGGAATGCTACCCCCACCTCCTCCGCAGAAAACTTTTTGTACATGAGCTATGTTCAAAAATACTCTTTGGTTTCCCCTACATGCTTGTGTCTTTATCCATGGGATAAAAATCCAAGGAGTGAAGATCTTCAGTTAGTCAACATCAAGGTTTACGTCGATTGTGTTTCAGGTTCATTGGTTGATTCCATTGAAGCTCGACATTAGTGCACATGTGCCCTTTTTCTGACTGTCTAAAATTATGGAAACTGTGAGGAAGTACTGGATGAGAGAATATCTGGCTGGAAGAAACATCAGAAACAACAGTCTCAAAAAAAAGATGTAAGACTGTCCACACAGGAAGGTAGGCTGTCTTCAGTGAAGATCTTTCTTTAACTCTTTCCAGAAAGAAGGCGTATTTTTTCCTTGATGTGGAAAGCTAAAGGAATATAACACAAATTGCCATGGGGTTTTTTTGCTTTGTTTTTTTTTTTTTTAATGTCATCTCTGTGAATTCCTCATGAATTACAAAGGAAGTGAAAAACATTAGTTCTGCTAGAAATCTTCGTGCATTTTAAGAAAGAGCTCTGTAAGTGTAACTAAGAACAGCCTTTTGTTCATACTGACTCCATCAGTGCAAGGGTTAGAAAGTTATGTCTTCGAGTTAAAATTCCAGGAGGGGAAATCTGGCCAGTGAACTTACTCAGGATCTGGTTAACAACTGGCACATTCATAGCTAAAGAGAGCATTTCTACTACAAAACTGAGTCATAAGAAGGAGTAAGGAAATTTTAAAATAAATGGAGGAAGGAGAAGGATGAGAACTTCTGTCGTAGGTAGGGCAAGGATAGGGTGCTTCCACTCTGCAGTGAGAATGGGTAGCGTAAAACATGTTGATGGCTGACAGTTTGGGTCTGTGAGGTAACTTTTAAGACAAGAGCTGGCAGATACAGCCAGCTCATTTGTGAACTACTTTATCAAGAGAGCCTTTTTAGTCTGTTTAATCTGTGTTGGGATTAACTGCTTCAAAAAATCAATTTCAAGACTGACAAGAAATGCTCTCTATTTCTGCTCATAGTTGTTCCTGCTGACGCTCTGCTCATGTGGAATGATTTGCTTTTTTTAGTGTAGTCCCCAGACTTGTCCAAAAGCTCTCAGAAAACCTATTTCTGATTAAGTTGATTGTGTGATGACCACAGTGACATCTTAGAGTATTGGTTTTGCTTTGAATTAGTATTCTTATGAATCTTGAAACTTTCAGTGCATACTTTTTTACTCTTATTTACTTAATTTATTGTGTCAACAGTTTTATGACTGGATCACTAATATTAGCAAAACTGGGAAGTCAAATGCTCCAAAATTAACACTTTTTCTGAATGTCTACATACTGTGAAAACTGCCAAACAAAACACTTACATTATTTTTCATGCTGTGGCTTATGTCATGTTTCACAAGTTAGTAGTCTTGACACAGTACAATAAAAAGGGGATGTGTTACCCATATTTGACACGCTTAAAACAGCCAGTAAGACGTCAAGGCTGAATTTTCCAGGTATTGATCATATGGCCTAGGAGTTACAGTTTCAGAGATGTTTACCTGCAGAAACATTCACTGACCTCAATTAATACAGAATGCTCAGCATGTTAGAAAATCTGGTTCTGCATGTTTTAAGGCAGATTAAAATGAAACCAATCTTTATGGGTGTCAGTGCTTTCATAGAACAGTATACCATTTCTTTCCCATTTTATTCACCGTCTGGTCTATGTTAAATGAAGCAAGTGCTATTGGGGGAAAAAATGTTTAACAAAATACTTTACATTGTGTCTGTAGTTCTGTTGCTTTAGAGTGGCTCTTTGATTTGTACCATACAACCTCTTGGCTTTAGTGTAACTCAGACACAGGATTGCAGTTAGAACAGTAAGTTTGAGCTAGCCAGTCATCTCTGAATTTTAGTATTGTTTTTCTTCTGTGCTACACTCATATCAAGAAATGTCAGGGTTTTTAATTTACCAGATATTTGCAGTTCATTATTAAAAAAAAGGTAAACTTCAGATCCTCAGTCCTCCGTCTGAAGTGCTTTCCTAGCACAACTTTGCAGTTTATGACTGACTGTGGGAGTCTGTTTCATAAGGCTCTGTCATGTCTCTAACAGTATGTCTGGGGAAAAACAATATCCCACTTACAGTCTGTTTATCCTTTTGTGCTAGTTTCTAGATGAAAGAGCAATTTATTTGAATATTCTCTGTAGGCTTGTTTGTTGCTCATACCTCATTGGGTGAGGGAAATCTGTGTTAGTTATTTAAAAAAGTTGTAGAGCAGAAACTTTTTAAGTGAGACTAAGGAAGTTGTTCCAAGTTAGTGTATAGCTGCTGTGACTAAAAATGGAAATATTCAGTCATTTGCATATCCTCCACCTTTTCCTTTTTATACTGGTAAATCTGAATGTCCATATCTTACATTTTAAAGTGGGTAGATGGGACATGTGTTAAATAATGGAAGAGTGTTGCTTCAAAAAAATCAAAATCAATCAGAGCTTTGGTGAAGAAATTTTTTGGTTCTTCTCTGACCTGTGTAAACCTAGTGATGTTGCAATCTTAGATATTATAGTAAGCTGTAGGAAATGCAACTTTTTACGTGGCTGCCCATATACACCCTCCTGTGTGGATACATTGGAAGAGCCTGAACTTGGACCTTTGGTGCAGTGCAAGTGTGCCAGCTGGCTCATGTGTTTGGCGTGCTTTGTTCTTTGCCTGAATAAAAAGTATATCTCAATTTGTGCCAATCACCTCTTGTCTATAGATGAAGCTGCCTCTTGTCTTCATTAGGCTGTAGTAAACCACTTTTTCTAATGTGTAGCTACCCTTTCTCTCTGCCCTTTTCTCCCTAATGTGCTTAATTGAATCTAAGAGCTTTTTCTTTTTTGGATCTCCTGGCATTTTCTTTCTTTGAAACTTCCTTCCCATCAGTATTTCCATCCAGAAAGGTATGGTCAATATGCGCTGGATTGAAATACCATTAATCATGGGATGGGGCCATAGTGGATACAGTAGATGATCAGATACATGCTTCTGCTACCATTCTAAATATTTTTGCAGGCCTGAAAGTTCATATCTAAGTGCATTTGTACTGATGGTGACTTCAGGTTGCAAATTTACCACGTGGGCAGAGCTTAACAGGGTCTGAACCCAGGATCCTTGACCATAGTGCCTCTAGGGTCTCTTCTCAAAAGGAAGGGATTACAGGTTCCTTGTCAAGCTGTGTGTCTCATCCATCACAAGTAATCACATGATCCTTTTCAAGGAGTCTGTGAAAGTGTCTGTGTGAGCAAAGGGAGATGGTCTTGTTTGTGTTGTCACTATAATGGGACTTTTTCTAGTGCTAAGCTGTTGCTGGGGAAGGTTCTGTTTTGAATAGCATGGAGAGCAAGGAATCAAAAGAAAAACAAGGAACCAACCTTTTACAGTATGCCTTTTCATTGTTTTGTGGGTTCAGCTTTCGGCTTTATTGGCTGACTTCCTGTGCACATGTGAATTTATTACCACTGTATCAGAAATGGACTGATAATGGAGACAACTCAAGAAAGGCTTGGGTTGGTATTGTTAACTGTGTGCCACAGACCCCGTTCAAAATTGTCATCAAAGGCCTTCTCCTGAACTCTGAGCCAGCAACTGCATTATGTGGTTTTGATTTTAATTTATTTGGAACTAAGTTCATAAATATTTTTCAGAGTCCATTGATACCACTTCTGCATGTTTTGAGCATCTTCTTATCACTCTTAGATAACATCTCATTGTAGCAGTCTTTCAAGTATTCACGTAGTAATCATATGGAGTGTTTTATTGTTACTTCTTTTATTTCCCTTGGGGCTTTTAGAATACTGCTTCAGGGCATGTATTGGATATTGTCTTGTGAAAGATAATCTTAATTTGGTCACAAGGACTTTATCTGTTAATATCAACATAGTTTTCTGGCATAAGGAAAACTCTTCACAAGTGCTGCAGTTGAAAGGCTTAGTTTGTCATTCAGTCTTCAGGTATCCCATTTTTTCTAGATGATGGGGACTCTCTTGAAGCTGCACAGCAGCAGTTTCCTTTGGGTACTCTGCATCAAAACAATTTAAAAATTATTTCTAGATGTTTTGAAAAGTATAGCTATTCTTCATTTTCTCAAATAACCATACGGGTGCTTGACAAATCTAGTGGATGCTTCTGCTGTGTTGGAAAAGCAGTGTCAGAAACTCAACTAAATCCCATTTTCCTGAATGAAGAATTTTGTTCTTACTTGGGGAACCAGAAAGCTTTGTTCAGCACAGCTTTACAAAGCTGGTGAAGGGAAATATTGTCAAAATTCAATTTACTTGGAGATGAAAACCAAGGGATTGATTTATTCAGCTTTGAGACGTACTTGTCTGGTATTAAAGTGGAAGCTTTGCATCTTTAGGAGTTGGTGTTTCAAATAAGTAGTCATCTGATTCAGAGATGTCTGATTTGCTGATGACAAAACATGTGGTGCTTTGGGATCAGTTTCTGTAACCAGCAGGGCCACTGTTGTCAGCACCATGCATTATCAGCAAGAAACAAGCTTTCCTCAGGAAAGAAACTGCTGTGGAGAATTCTCTGTTTAAGGAGAAAGGCTGTTCAATCCCAAGTTTCAGGGACAGATAGAATAACCTTTCTTTGAAGGACAAGAACGCGTGCTCGGGTTTTTTCCCTGGATGCATAATTTCACCTTAAGATGAAAATGCAACATGCAGAAATGCTGCTTTTGGAGGTTGGTTTCTGCAGTCTTTCTCCTTCTCTAGAGCTTCAGAGAGAAATCAAGCTTCCCAATGGTAAAGACCACCTATGTTGACCCTTTGAATAATAAGAAGCTGTCTGACATCTGAGCTAGATTCAGATTCTAGATGGGAGAACATCTGTCTTAGGAAACATTCTATATAATTTCCAGCACAGAGGACCTTCATCCTATGGAAGATGAGCAAGTTTATGAAGGGTATCCCCCTCTACCTGCTGTTTTCCCTCTCTTTTTCAGGCTCTTCTGCACTAGACGCCTTTTTGTTAGAACAGTTGAAGTGCTTTATCAGTATAAGAAGATGTTCCTGTGAAATTACTCCCTTATTTTGAAGGAGGGAGAAAACTTTGGCAGCAACCCATCGCCCTCCTCATGAAGGGCTACAGTTGTCTTTAAAATTATCTGCAAACTGAAGTTCAGAAAGGTAATGCTTCATGTAAAAATTTTCTCTGAAATGAAGGGAATACTCATATAGAATATATCTGATACTTGTGCCATAATACAGTTAGTGTTTAAAGGTTCAGGCTGCTAACTATTTGGAAGATACCTAAGCGGTAATACCAAGTCAGTTTTGATTCTTGAATGTTGCAAGTCTTTTTCCTGAGCTGAAAGTTTTATATACTTCTTCAGGATTAGATGTCTCAAAGGAGGCCTGTGTTGTGTCAATGGGGAATAAGAAGCACGCAGACTTTCAGCTCTTGGTCTTTTCCAGTCCGAGTATTGATACTAGATGGCTTTTGAGTATAGAATGATTCTTCTATGTCATCTTTCTCTCACATTTTTATTCAGGAGCTTTCTAGGACAGATAAATCTGAGTAGGTTTGTTTCTTGTGAAATTTCTGTTTTTCTGATACCCATCTGCTGTAATTACTGCAAAGTAAATACCTAGAGGTTTCTTAAGAGAAGCCTCATTAGGTCGCTTACTGGAAACTGAAGAACTGTTGTTTAGTTTTTCTCCTCTAGCCCTTTGTGTGTGGTTATGTAAAGGATTAGCCAGGGTTCTCACATGGAGAAGTCTTCAGCTCATGGGAGTTTCAAACTTGGAGCATCCATTGAATTCTTTTTGAAGAACAAGGCACAATATGAGACACTGATACTTCAGAAACTTGTAGATATGACACTGAGGTGAAACTATTTTCTGAGACAGTAGTATCCTCTTAAGGACACCGCTTATGGTTTAAGAATAGGTTGCAGTGGACTGTGCTGCTGCTTGAAAGAGAAGAAAGTTACTTTAAAGGAAGTAATTGATCAGTTAAAACTATTCTGAATGCAGTACAGAACTCCTAAGAGCTAGCTTTTAAAACTGTGTTGGTTTTCTTAAAAAAAACCAAACAAACAAACTACCAAAACAACCTCACGACAAATATTTGGAAATATTTGATTTCTGGCATGTATGATTATTAGGCATTCTGTAAGGAGGAAACAGTCAAAGTGGTTCTCTAAAGCATCAGTCTCCTACTGTGTGGTAATACACAGTAGCGATCCATTTGGTATATGATGATGTACCTTTTCAGTATTTTAACTGTCACTCACTATTTTGTGTCCTTTCTATTGCTGGTGGTGTTCAAGGCATGATAACATACCCCTTGTTTGTATCCCAGTAGTGTAGTTATTTATGAATTTTATAATAGTGAAATCTTCATTTATAAAAGCACACACTAGAACACATGATCTTAAGGTGTTTCTGGGATTTTCCTAAAAAGATTCACCTGCACTAATGCATAACTAATTTTTCTTAGCTTAAGGCCACTATTGCATCTATATCTGCAGGTCACTAGCATGTTTTCTTTTTTGGGCAGCTTTATTAGGTGCACATTGAAACTTTACATGGCAGTACTATTATTCAGACATTCCCTTCTGGCATTTGCCTTTGAGAACAGAGCAGATAATACTAAAAGTATCCTGAGGAAATCAAAAGGCACAGACTCAAACCTGTGCCAAATGGTAAAAATATGGATTGCTTCTCAAACTGCCTACACACAGTAGCTTTTAAACTGTGTTTGCGCTGAAAGTGCTGGCGACTTCTTCCAGTATTATAAGAGCAACAATTGAAAACAATACTTAAATGTTGTCTTTGTAACCAATAAATTAACAAGCTGAATTCTTTAAAAAAAAGACTATTGACACAGCTAAAGTCCATCCACCTTATAGTACATTTCAGTAATTCGTTTCCTTGTCTTGTGGTTGCTTCGTTGAAGGACATATGGTATTGGTGTTTGGAAGTTTGTCATTGAAACAGAAGTCTACTGTAAATTATTTTACCCAACTGATGTAATAATGGGATATAGAATCAATGTAGTAATTTATTCCATAAGTGAACCAGAGAATTTAAGCCTTTTATTTGAAAAACTTACATCCTTGCTTTGTACTAGTGGGCTATTCATCTTCCTCAATGTATTTCACCTCGCTTTTTTTATGTATATTTCTTAAAATCCTGTCTGTACTGCTGTTCTCCTTACTTCTATTCCTTTGTCATTTCATTCAACTTATATATAGAGTAGAGGGGAAAAAAAATCAAACTAAGGATTAGGCAGCTGTAGCCCTAATATTCCATTTTGGAGCCTCATATTATTGTTCTCATCTCTGATAGGCCTGTTTTGTTCAGTCTAAAGGAAAACTTCTGTAGTAGGATACACTTTTTGTATGGCATAGCATTGTACTACAGATTTCCATTTAATGAGTGGCCCATAGGTGCCACTGTGATAGCTGCAAATGGTGATAAGAATTCTAGTCATCTACCATCTACCTGGAAAACAATAACTTTGCCTTAGGCTGTCCCTTACGAAAGAGGACACAAAATATTTCTCAGTATAGACAGATAAATTAAAAGCTAATGCTCACAGAAAAAAGTCGTTCAGAATTGGGATTCAGGTGAATTTCATTCCTGTTACCTATAGTTTAAGAAGAAATTAAGGTGTGTTTGCATTGTATTTGTTCCTGTTTGTATTTCTCAAGTATTCATTTCAAGGCATTTACTCAAATTTATTTACAAAACTCCTTTCTGGTGGAAAAAAACTGCACAGGAATGGAAAAAAGAGTATTGTGACCTCTGTGGAGTCTTTGGTTCAAGTAGTACAAAGTGTGGAAGATCTTTCTTAACTTTCAGGATTATTACACTTGGTGGGAATCTGTACTGGTTTGTGAGCATGTGCAATTTTCATCTTTGCATAGTGCATAGGAGCACTTCACTTGTCTGTGCAGATGGGGAAAGCTAACGCCCATTTTCCTCTTCTTGGATTCCTGCTGCTTAGCTCATTGTTCTTCTTTAATGAAAGTTGTAGGTAGTGACCTATGAAAAGGTTTGAAATTTGAATTTTGATTAAGAGGCTTCTGAAACTGGTGGCTCCAGTCTTGTCATAATGAAATGTTTTCTTGATGACTTCAGTTATGCTTTTGTAATACCTTAAGCTTTTTCAGCTACATGACAAGAAAATAGTTGAAACTGTTTTCCTAGAATAATTGTTTGAAATTACCTTGTGGTCAATGTCATGGTATTTCCAGATACCTCAGCTTGCTCTTTAGAAGTTACAGAATTATGAAGAATGCTGTAGCTTTTAGAAATAGTAGAATATTGCCTCTCAGGTGGCAGTGGTGACTTTAGAATATAGATAGTAGATGGTACCAAATTCAAAAGAGATTTTGCTGCTACATTTGCAGTTAATATGGATACAGAAATTAGAGTTCATATTTCCAGATACTTTGGTCCCTGAAGCAGCACATGAACCTGGAATTACACTCCTAAATTACTAGCAAGAGACTGAAGCGTAAACATGAAAAGGAAGGGAAAAAGATTGAGTCATTATGAGAAACAAAGATACTGTCATTTTCATCAAGAGTATATGCAATAACCCAACTAACTCGTTTGAAGTATATTTTTTAGGTGTTGCTTTCACTGAATACTTGTTTCCATAGTTTTTGTTCATAGTAGCTTTTAGAATGACAGCTACAGTGTGTTTTTGTGAGCTGTAAAAGCCAAAATCACTGCAGAGTTCTGAATTTGGAAAAACTTGGCATCTTTTCAAACACAGTGCAGTTTGGTATGCTCCAACTCAAGCTTCAGAGTATTTGATTTCATTGTTAATGTAAGCTGATTGAAGATTCTCATACTAGGATGCCCCGGGTCTGTCCACTGCCAGTTCCCTTTGATGATGGAACTAGTAACTGGGCATTGGTATGCTAAGGTGGAGCAGGGAGGAAATCACTCTGTAACCCTGGACAATACAGCCAGTTAAATTCACCCGAAGCAGGGACCAAGCACATGTGGTGGTGGCGCTGTTCTTTTTGGTGGTAGCATGGTCGTTGTCGAGGTGTGAAGCCATACTCCTGAGTGTGCAGTATTGGAAACACTTATATGTAGAGTTTGTGGTGGGGTGTGCTTATTAAAGAAAGGAAGGGGTCTTTTCACTTTTATACACAGTTCACTTGCAGTCTGTCAAAGCTAGCTGGTTTCAAAGGAGTTTGAGTCTACTAATAGCCAGATGAGATTAACATTGGAGGTGCTTGGAAGTTGCAGTGAAAAGCAGCAAGGAAATAACATATTGTTGCGTATACATACTGCAAGCCTGCTACCTGAAGCAGATGCTTCTGCTTTTACTCATTTTAGAGAAGACCGTCTTAAAATAGTTTCTGAGAGTGTTGAAGATTTCTTGAAGCAAACAGGTGTCTGAGGCAGGCCAGAGAACAACTTAATGCATTTGCTTGTGACTTCTTCGCATTCTTTTATCATTTTGTAGTTATTTGAAGTCTAGTAACATTTTATTCTGTTTTATGAGATTTTGCTACCAAACCCCATTTCTTATGAGATTTGCCCAGAACCTTCCAGAATATGTTTGTACATTTTATTATATTTCTGAAACATTTACACTGGCTGTGTGTGACTTGGATGTGTTGCAGTCTCTGCTCTCTTTGACACAGTATGTTTGGCATTTCATGCCTATTGTGCCAAATTAGATTAAAAAAGTAGTATCCTTCAAACTGAATCCTTTGATCTTCTAGAACAAGGTTTATTCTCTTCCCCTCCTGTCCCAAAGTGTATCTTTAAGTGGATGCACGCACTGTCAATATGTGCTTTTTTAAAGTTTTGCTGTCTCTGCAGAGTCTTATTTTACTCTTGCAGCCAACATTTTAAATGTAGGATCATCTTATTTTTAACTATTGAAGTTGTAGTTTTTTACCATCTGGAGATCTCACCTAATTGGTGAACGTAGCCATTATCCTGCTATGCTTGCTGTCAGATCTAATTTTTTAAGTACCTTTTTTGTTTTGAGTATATATACCTAGATCTCTCACTAGTATTGTTGTCGTTACCTTTAGATGCTGATTGGTTACTTGCTGGATATGGCAAGCCATTTTAGAAGGTAGCTGCAACACAGGTTGAGCATTTCAGAACATGTTTAGAAATACTAAGTGGCATTTGTGAGCCATGGACCTGATATTGGAATAGTTAATTGTCATGAAATGCACAGGTACTAATGTTTGTATTTATTGTAAATGTCAGACTTGTATAGTGTGAGTTAAAAACTGTATGGGTGAATTTTAAGTCTTAAAACTTGTAATGAAAGACAACATTGTTGGCAAGGTCTGATTTCAGAAAGTATTAGCCTTAAATCAATCACTACATAGATTTTTATGTCAAAAGATGCAGCCCACATCCTAGGCAACAATACCTTTCAAACAAAACGAAAATTAATAGTACACATCAACCTGGCAAAGCAAAGACTTCTGTGGTTGTTTTTTTCATTGTTATGGGAAGTTCATGCAGTCTTTTTCAAAGCAGCTTTCTTTAACTGGCTCAGTTTCGATGGTTGAAAATTAATAGCATAAATTAAGTTGTATTTTGGAATTTGTGTTGAATAGTATACTAACCAAATGTACTTGATTATCTTCTGCCATAAGCTGCCCAAGATTAACCTGTTTGCCTGCCACATCACCAGTTAAAATGGATGATCAAAGATAGCTTGTGAAAGATGAACTATATGAAGATACATCCAATTTTTTTCCAAATTAAGTAGTTATTTTTGTATAGTTTCTCTAATTTGCTCAAGTGTTCTTTTCAGTGTGTTAGTTTCTGTTAAAATGATAGTAAAGCATAACTTAACCAAATATTAATTTTTTTTATATATAGGTTTCTACAATCCAGGAGCTTGTTACTGGTTACGAGGCCTCTTTGAAAACTTGTGACCTTTTTAGTACATGTGGTAAGTTTCTATGGTCTTTTATTAATTACCCTGTCATTACTGAACTGTTCATGGAAGTTATCTGGAACGGTTCAGGTGCTAATACTTTGTGCAGAAAAAAAAATGGTTATAATACATTATAGTAAATTAATTCATTACGGGAAATATTTGCTGAATTTGCCAAGCCTTTTTTTGTGTTCATTTTTCAAATACAGTCTTCAGCCTTACCGGTTATTGTAACATTTTCAATTTTGTTGCAGAAAACGGAGAGAAAGAGCCCCCAACAACACTGCTTTGGGTTCGGTATTTCCTGGCACAGCACTTTGACAAACTTGGCCAGTGTTCTTTGGCCTTGGATTACATTAATGCTGCAATTGCAAGCACTCCAACTTTAATAGAACTATTCTATTTAAAAGCAAAAATTTACAAGGTAAAAAGTGAATTTGGACATGTGGAATACCTAGTTTAAAAAAAGAAATCAACCCATCAAACTGGTGTGAATGTGTGGATTGTGTTTCGGTTAGCAGTGGTTATGGGCATCGGTTTTCATGTGGGTTTGTTTTTGGGCACTGTTCTGTCAGGAAGAAAATGAAACCCCTTTTGTTCGGGTTTTGCAAAGCCAGTCACAACGTACAGCAAATTGTCATTCTGAAAAAAATCTGGGAGTGGGGGGAGTGAACAATAATACTGGCTTTTGTTACTTCTGACAAAAAAATACCACTAAGTATAGATTTCAGGAGTTAGTCAATAGCAGGCTTATTCTGAAGGTTAACTATTTAATTTCTCCTTAACAGCATGTAGGTAACATAAAGGAAGCTGCCAAATGGATGGATGAAGCACAGTCTTTGGATACTGCAGACAGATTTATCAATTCTAAATGTGCTAAATACATGCTGCGAGCAAATATGGTGAAGGATGCAGAGGAGATGTGCTCTAAATTCACAAGGGTAAATATATTGCTTTAATTAAGAATGCTTTTGCTTGCCTCTGCTCGTTTATTTTTCACTCATAATTTTCTGAACCAAACAAAAAAAAATTACCTTTTATTAACATCCATTTTTAATACAATGCAAAGAACTACATAGAGTCATAGAATGGTTTGTGTTGGAAAAGGCCTTTTAAAGGTTGAGTAGACCAACCCCACTCCTATGGGTATGAACATCTTTGACCAAATCAGGTTGCTCAAAACTGCATCTAACCCAGTCTTGAACACTTCCAGGGACAGGGCATCAGTGACTTCCTTGGGTAACTACAATCCAGTGTATTGCTATCCTCAGCAGTGAAGAATTTTTTCCTTACATCCAGTCTAAACCTGCCCTCTTTCAATTTAAAACTGTTGCACCTTGTCCCATTGACTACTGACCTGGTGAAAAGTTTCTTCTCTGTCTTCTGAACCCCCTTTATATATTGAGAGGCTTCTGTAAGGTCTCCCTGGAGCCTCCTCTTCTCCAGCGTGAACAACCCCAATTCTCTCAGCCTTTTGTCACAGGACAGATATTCCAGCCTTCTGATTTTTTTCATGGCCTTTCTATGAACCTGCTGTAACAGGCCCAGTCCCTCTTGTGCTGGGGACCCCAGAGATGGATGCAGTACTCCAGCTATATAGACCCAGTAAATACTGGGAAAAATGGTTGCTCAAAGGTAGTTGTCCAGAAGTACTTTTTATTACTATACTTCTAAATACCTCTCTGGAAATGCATCCAATGGATACCTTGTTTGCAAAACCTGCTGTTTCTGCTAGTACTATCTGATCTGAGCAATCTGCACGGGGGTGTGCATTGTATTCATTATGATTTAGCATTAACATAAGTTAATTTAGACTTGAACATTTAATTCCTTTAAGCTAGTATTACAGACACAAATGTTGTGGAAACAAGGTCTATCCTTAAAAGATGGGATAAGCAGTTTAAATTCTATATTTTGAACACTGAAAAAAGTTTGGATTCATAAAGACCACATTTCCACATGATTTATGTAACTAAAGGCAACTCATCATGTATGCTTCTCAGAAGTGTTAGAGCAAGAAACACAGAACTTTATATAGATATCTGGAAAGATAGGATAAATATCATCCTAAGTAATTAAATGTTCTGTGTTGAACTGGATCTTTTTTCTGCTATAGAAACTTCTGAAAACTTGGTGGCTGTGTGGAATGTTTTTCCAGTTTACTTGTTCTCAATTTAGAGCAGTGAAACTATGAAGTCTCAATCCTAGGATTTTTTTCTTGTCAAAATATCTAGTATAAATCTAACTTTGTTTATTTAGACTAATGAAATTCCGAGAAACTTATAGTCACTCACACTACATAATAAAGTAGTAAATATACTGGTGGATTTTTAGACTGATGGATCCACTTAACCCACAGTGAAAAAATAGCTACAATTGTTTCCTAAACTCGTAAAAGTAAGCCTGAGTATAGAAGCATGAGTTAATCTTAAAAATCTGTTGAGATGTTAATCTTCAGAAAATGAGTTTTTTAAAAATAATTTCAATTTACTGCTTTCTATCTTGGGGAGGATAGAACATAATCACAAGTATTATTCTCAGTGGATGTTTGTCTATTTTCTGTTGTATTCCAAGTAGTTGAAGCGTGATTGCTACTAATGGCCTGAAAGTAGCCATAGTTGAAAGAAGCAGCTAGTAAGTTATAGTAGCAAAAAGTAATAATGACACTTATTTCAGGAAGGAACTTCTGCTATGGAAAACCTTAATGAGATGCAGTGTATGTGGTTCCAGACTGAATGTGCTGCAGCTTATCAAAGGCTAGGGAAGTACGGTGATGCCTTAAAAAAATGTCATGAAGTGGAAAGGGTAAGTAGGTGCAAATGCCATCAGTTGCTTCCTTGGTATTTCTCATAAACTAATGAAGATATTTGTTGATGTAATCAGCATGATTTTATATGCTAGAAGCATATAAATCTTCTAGTACAATGACTTCTATAAACAAGTTAATACTTGATGATTTATTGTAGCAGATGTCATCTCTAGCTATTATGTGAAAGACGATTATTTGAAGTGAAAAGGATTCAGTATAAAATACCATGTCTTCTAACTATACAGCTGTTCATACATAACTTTATGCTGTCTTTTGACAGCTGCGTTTTTAATCAGAACAGTCACATTTCAGTTGGCTCTTAGAGTGCATAAGTCTGAATAGTGACATCATAGTTTTTGTTAACAAATTGAGATGTTTCCCTCCCAGTAAGTTTTCTTGGATGTTCAGTATTGTAAGGATATTTCTATGTCTGTTAAATATTGCCTTTAAATAATATCCGTTGTAACTTTATTCACCTCTCTGTAATTAAAAAAAAAATGTATTAAGCAAGGGATGAATATTTGCATGTCTTTTTTTTTTCCTTGAAGCATTTTTTTGAGATAACAGATGATCAATTTGACTTCCACACATACTGCATGAGAAAGATGACTCTTCGTGCCTATGTAGACCTCTTGAGGTTAGAAGATGTGCTCAGGAAACATGCCTTCTACTTCAAAGCTGCTCGATCAGCAATTGAAATCTACTTGAAGCTCCATGATAATCCTCTTACCAATGAAAGCAAAGAGCAAGAAGTGAATTCAGGTATCTAAACTATAATGGAGGCTCACATGTGTATTGCAAGTGAAAGCTTATTAAGCTAAGCAAGTTATGTGTTACAGAGTAAACGGAAGACAAGTTTTTCCTCTTTTCTGTCACAATAACTGAAAAAAGATCATATGCTACAGTTTTCTTCTCTGTGGTCCGCCATCATCACTTTGTAAAATTGCTACTTTAATGAACCTAGCTGTAGTTAGAGTACTTGGGGAGGAGTGGCATTTTAGAATATTAAGAGGAAAAACCTGATCAGTTCAACCATTAATAACTGTTATTAACTGATGAGTTATGAAAGAATGGATAAATTTTGTGGAAAAGCAAACTGAATTGTAAGAATTTAATTCTGCTAGTATATTTAATTTGTTATGCAGTAATACTAGTTAACATTGCATGAACTTTTAGCGTTTTTCACTTTAGGAGCAAAGAATACATGGATAAGTGTATTAGTAATATTAGTGCATTTAGAAAATTCTTTAAAATTAGCATTAAATGGAAAGCAGACTTTCTTAGGAAGCCAGTAGGGTATGGTTTGGAAACATAAAGATTCAGTGACAAATTAGTAGCATGTTTTTTTACTTTAAGATAAAGAGTTCTTTAGTGGAATTACAACTACTGTCAGCACTGCAGTGGCTGTTGGCTAAAGCAGTGAAATCAATGTTTAGCTCTTTGCAAAGGGAAGAATATTTGACACAGGAAAAAGTGAAGCTAAACCAAAAATTCCACTTAATACTGCAAATACAATCTTACTGTTCATTCAGAGGTGAATAACAAGTTTTTCCATACATGATTATGTATAATGAAAAAATGCAAAAAGAGGCACCTTTTGAAAAGTTAAACTTGCATGTTTTTTCTTTTTGTTTCTGTATATAATGCAAGATCAGTGTGTGACAGAGGATTTTGATAGCAATTATAGAAACAAAAGTGAGGTGATGTCTAGGAAGACATGTTAGTTCATTTGCCTGCTGTGCATTGGGATTCAGTAGGCTTATCTGTGGGGGAAGACAGCACTGTGTGGATGGGGTGAAAAGAACACTTGCTTCCCTGTCTCAGAATGGTGGCTGTCCCCAGCAGGGAGGTCATACTGCCATAGCCACAAAAACGATGTGTTAGTCCCTCAGGAGCCCATTTTTCTGTGCCTTCCTACATTTTTAGCACAAATTGTATTCTTGGTGGAACACCACGGTAAACAGAGTGGAAGCTACAGTATTTTTTGGACTAAACTGATCGTTTGCATTCAGCTAGCCCATGGCATTTGCAGAAAATGAAGGCAGTTATTGTGCCTGCATGTTGTTCAGACACTGTAATGAAAAATAGCAATCTTGTTTTAAGATGGAGTGTAAATCTATGTGGATGTTTCTGGATGGCATTAGAAACAAGCTGAGTTACAGTCAATATTGAAACTTAGTATTACCCTTGAAAAGTGTTGTCCGTTTCCTAAGGTAAAATCTTTCACAGATCAAACAACTTTATGCAGCCAACTTCTTGAATCACTGAGACTTCTATAACAGCTATGGAAGAGAAAATAGGCAAGATCAAGAGTTGTGCTAGGCTGTAAATAGTAATCCAGCAGTAATGTTGGTCTCTGTGGTGATGATACTCTGGCAAGTTCTGGTATTTCTGGAAATCACTGAAAGTTTGCCATTTTCAGATGGGGAGGGGGATAATGGCATGTCTGAGTTGAGGGAGCCAAGATTTTTAATTATGTACTCTGTTAATGTAAGTTATGTTACCTTAATCTGTAGAAAATCTCTCAGCCAAAGAACTGAAGAAAATGCTTAGTAAGCAAAGAAGAGCACAGAAGAAAGCAAAACTTGAAGAAGAAAGAAAGCATGCAGAAAGAGAACGACAGCAAAAAAATCAAAAGAAAAAACGAGATGAAGAAGAGGAGGAAACGAGTGGACCCAGGGAAGAGCTAGTTCCTGAAAAACTGGAAAGGGTTAGCATGGTCTTTCATGTTAAACTCATGTGATTGTCATAAAAAACCTATAATTCAGGTTTACTATCAGGCTCTCCTAAAAGAATCTATGTGTTTTTATAAAATAATTTTTGCATGCAAAGGTATGTTTTTGTAGTCTAGATTTACACTAAAGAAAAGTAGTATTTTTTCCTCAATAAATCCAGGTTCTATGTGAATAATGTTACTTTGCTTAAATTTCAGCGTTTTTTTGAAACAGTAGGTCATCCTTCCTTAAAACAGATACTAAACAAAAATAGGTTTTCTGCCTGAAGAAATCTTTCCTGACTGAATCAAGGAAAAAGAACAAAGTATTGCAGTTTACATAATTTGAAGGCAAGAGCCAGTATTTCTCTAAGCACAAAACTACCTTCTTTATCACAGTAACTTCAAGACAACTTGTTATCTAAGGTGGTTGTGTTATTTCCTAAATGCGAACTACAACGCTGAGTAAATTACACAAGCAGTACCAGAGTTAGCAATGATGTCTTTGTTAATATGAAATCATGGGTAAACACTTCTAAGTCTCGCTGTTTAAAAATGTCATTCACTTGAATTCAAAAAACCAGCTTCAGTTTACCTTTGGCCTCTGACTATTTAAATGCTGTGAATAACAGAAGTTATCATTGGTGGATTTTATTTGACATTTATTTTAAGTTTTAAATTTCACTGTGTTTTTATTAAAACAGGTAGAAAATCCTTTAGAAGAAGCCATTAAGTTCCTTATACCACTTAAGAATCTTATTGGAGATGATATAGAAACACATTTATTAGCATTTGAAATATACTTTAGAAAAGGTAAAGTACAGCTTAATTTTATTTTTGCTTTACAAGATTTTAATCCTTCAGTGTAGCTGGAGTGTAGTCTAAAATGGTCTGGAATAAAGACTTAACTGACTGAAGCTGAGCTTTGCATGATATCCAGTACTAACAGGGGAAATATGATTTTTGTTTAGTCACCCTTGAACAAAAAAAATAATAGCAAAGTAAGTTGTAGTATACAGTAATAAATACTTTAGAAAGATATTTGCAGTGTGATCTTTAATTACCTGGAGGAAGATAAAGCCAAATGGATAATAACAGTGTTGCCAGAGTTCTAGCAGCAGGCACTTCTGTTTTATTAAGCTATTTAAATGGAAAAAATAAATTTCCTTTCTAATTCTGCATTGATGTTTCTAATATTTGGAGTAATTTTACTGAAGAAAATAGTAGTTGATATAAAGAAAAAAATTTCTGTATTTTTAATCTTGGTTTCTGAATGTTTTGTTTTTTCTTCCCACAGGAAAGTTTCTGTTAATGTTACAGTCTGTCAAAAGAGCTTTTGCTATCAACAGTAATAACCCATGGCTACATGAATGCTTGATTAAATTCTCTAAAGCTGGTACGTGTGTAGGAAGTACATATGTAATTGTAAAGGTACAGGAAGTTACATTCTACAAGGGCATAATTAGGTACTTTTTGTGATGTATACTCTTAAAATACAAACTGATACAAAGTAAAATAACAAAAAATTGTTTTTTTTCATGGTAACACCAAAGAAAATGCGAGTTGTGCTAGCCAAGGTACTGTCTATTGTACTCCTTCCTCCATTAATCCACCAGGTGGACCTAACAACTCATTTTGCCTAGATTTCACAGAGGAGTAAGTTTTCCAAGGATTTTGCAAACTTTAGGAAAATAAGTGACAGATAGAGGAGAGAGATTTTGACTGAAACCAAATGTGTGGTGAACTTGTAATAAAAAGTTTAAATGACAGAGCACCCTTTATGAATGTTTCATTTATAAATACAACAGCAGTGCTTGTGTTGACAAATTTTGATCTGAGATTTGTGTTTCCTTGTACAAATTTTAAAACTAGGAATTTTAGCAGTGAGGTCTCTGGTTACGCACTGTTTTCTACAGTTGTTTAAATAGTTTTATTTTTATTTCTCTCCCTCCTACCTTTTCCCTTCTAGTATCTGACCAGAGTAACCTCCCAGAAATTGTGAGCAAGGTCCTAACTCAAGAAATGCAGAAAATCTTTGTTAATAAAAACTTGGAAAGTTTCAATGAAGAGTTTCTCAAACACAATGCTACCTCCATTCAGCACCAACTGTCAGGTTTGTTTAACTTTTTCATGCTCTTGAAAAGGAAATTTTTTAAGTGATGTAAATCCAGAATCTTTATCTGTGGTCCATAAGGCCATGTTGGATGGGACTTTGGGCAACTTGTTCTAGTGCAAAGTGTACCCTGCCCGTGGTAGGGCCTATGGAACTAGATGATCTTTAAGGTTATTTCTAATCCAAAGCATTCTGTGAATTCATACATAAATTCCAATGAGCCAGAAATTCACATGTTTATGTTGGAGGTTTTTTCCTGTCTGCTTTTAGCATTTTTAAAAAAGTATTTCACTTTTTTATTAGATGCATGAGGAACCTGCTCCTTGCCTTCAAAAAATGCAGTTAAACCACCATAGATTTTCAAGTATGGAGTCACTGTAATCTCTCCTGTTGCAGCTTCTAGTTTTTAAACTATTAGATATTTCCTTGATTATATTTTCTACTAGAAAGTGCCTTTCCCTGTTTTCAGCTGGAATGTGTCTGTTCCTATTCATAGCTTTGTCATGTAGCAACAGCATCAATAAAAATATCATGACAAACTTGTTACACATCTCTTGCGTTCCTGCTTCATGGTCAGCAATGAAAATATTGAAATGTGACACACATGCGCTATTTATATAGAAGAGCCACAAGTACCTGCTGCAGCTAAGTCAAATGAAGTTAGAATTGAAAGTTTTAGAATAAGAATTGATGTGACATGATAAGCTGGTAGAGAAAATAAAATGCATCTCCAGCAGTTAAACTGTAAGTGTAGTTTTATCAGGCACCTAAAGTAATGCTGGCATCACCTGGTTTTTAAAAGTTATCTGGGGTCTGTCTGGAGTCACTGGAAAAAAGTTAGAGGGTTGTTCATCTCTCTTAAAGGAAGGTTGGGTAACTTACCACAGACTTTCATTGGCCTCCATAAGGTCTGTGTTTCAGGACAGCATTCTGAGATAAATACTTGCACCCCTTTCTTGTGAGCAGGCTCCAGATGTGGGAAGTCAAGTGCAGATGCCTCAGCAGTCAATTGCTCTTGATTCTTACGGTTGTATTCTTCCACTCTTGTCATTGTTGAGCATCTAACTGGATACTTTCCAGGTCCTATTTCCTGGTCCTGCATTACTATGGAAAACAGTACAGTTACTAGATGGGTCCTTGGTAGCTTTATGTCTTCACCTGTGTATGTCTTCTGTTTATGGTGAAACAGGTTTAAGGCATTTGACATACCCACTGTACAATTTTCTTAAATAGTTGTCTTTAATTAAATTTTGAAAATGTGAAGGTCTGAAAGACCTAAACTGAGTCTGAGAGCACAAATGAGTGTTTTATTAGCTTAAAATTACTAGAGAAAAAAACTGTAAGCAGAATTCTAATATCTTTTCAATTTCTGTACCACCACCTCTCTAACTTGAAGCAAATGTTACTAAGGTAAGGTAAGTGCTTTGACCAATGATGGCTTTATATTCAGCCTAGCAATTTCCTGAAACCTACAAGAACCAGTAAGAACTAGGAAACATTCTTTAACTAGGGAAACTAATAATTAGGGAAATAAGTTGAGCAAGAAGAGACAAAAGTTCCAGAATGTAGGGTTTTAACTTTTCCAGTAAAATGATTTCTTAAACTTTGTTTTTTGCAGTAGACTATGTAGCGGGGTGAATCTGGACTTTGTATCTGTGCAAAGAAAAATATATGAAATGCCTACACATTCATTAAGATGAGATTTTAGATTAAGGCAGCTATATGAGGAGCAGAATTTTGCAGAGATGCTTAGACCACTGTGATAAAATGTTTATGGTCCAAGAAGCTGCATATTTACATAATGCAGTGTTTAACTTTTCACAGATGTAGTCCAGTTCAGGCAAAGCACTGAACTTGTGTTACATTTTCCTTGTACCTAAGCTATTCCACTTAAGTGCAAGTTAGTAGCCTCCCTTGGCCTTAATTTCTGCCATATGGACATATACTAGTCTGAATTTTATCTGGACCATGTTCCACAATTGTTTAGTAACTGTATTGTTCAGTTACATTCAGTACTTTTGAAAAGAATTCCAAGTGTCTCTGAGTAAACATCTTTTACTTGCTTCTTTATTTGTAGGCTGATTTGAAGGGTTTCGTCATCAGTGTACTCTGATACATTTCTTTACTGAAGATCTGTCAGCCAAGTGAGGCATTTCACTTTTGCAGGAGCAGATATCCTGTGTTATTTAATCCTTATGCTTCTAATAAATTTCAAAATTACTTTAGTTTCTTTAGTTTTCAGTTACAAACAAGGGAGAAAGATATGGTTTATTAAAATATGAGGTCTAATTCATATTTATTTCTAAGTTTTCAGGTTCTGTGTGTCTGTATATGCAGTTTAGCATTTAAGAAAGCTAAACATTGTGTTTTTTTCTTTTGATAAGGTGCAAAGATGATGTATTTCCTGGACAAATCAAGACAAGAAAAAGCAATTGCTGTTGCTACTAGATTGGATAAAAACATGAGAGACAAAAATGTGAAGGTAAAAGATAGAGTATAAAAAAAGCCCCCAGAAGTGTGGGATCTTAAATGGTGTATAATGTACATGCTTTGTATATCATGATAAATTAATCTCTGAAAGAAGGTTTCAGATTTTTCCTGTAAATAACTGTAAGATACATGAATACCACCAGAGAAACATGTTTGCTGAGATGAGTAATGTTTAACAGTCAGTACATGCTTTTAGTAATAAAACAATTGTAAGTCACATTTATTAACTGTTACTTTCATTTCTCTAGACATTAACAAAGGTTTTTGAGGCACTGCTTGACGGCAGTTTTGGAAGCTGCCATGCTCAGTGTGAAGAATATCAAGCAGCATGTCATAAACTGTTTCCTTTTACATCTGCCTTCATGCCTGCCACAAATGAGGACAACAGCAGCATTGCATCTGTGAATCATACGGCCATTAACCATGATTTGGTGTCTAATGAAATCTGAAGTAGTATGTGCAAGCCCGTGTGTGTGTATACCTACATGCACACATATATACAAAACTCTGACTCTCATTACATGCCGGCTGGATACAGATCAGGGTTACTTTTCCAGGTTGTATTTTAATATCTTTAGCAGGTATAAAACAAAATATTTGGATAGTTAAATGGAGTATGCTATTAGGTTTTTTTCTCCCAATGAAAACTGCCAATATTTATGTAAACGTTCTTTAATCAGCATTTTTCATGTTTATACTTGTACAGGTTTAAGTCTTTTAATAATTCATCAGCCCTCCCTCACAAAAAATATGGATGTTGAAGAATGCTTTCACTTAAGTGTTGTTACATATACAGATAAATGTGATCATATCTTGTTAATAAATTATCATTTGAGAGTTTTTAGCAGATTAAGACTGAAGTGCTGCTTGAATTGCCCTCTTTGTCTTTACTGTTCTTTAGGCGGTTTTTTCTGGGTTGTTTTGGTTGGATTTCTTTTTTAATTTTTGGTCAGTTTGGTTTCTTTTGAAGCACAGCAACAATGAAAACATTGGGGGGTTGCATGTTTTTGTCAGGTGTGTGTCTTATATGGAACCAGTGTTGACAGATATGAAGATTAGGTTTGTGTAAAAAAAAAAAAAAAGAGAACAAAACAACTAGTAACTAAGGCTTTTTGAAAACTATTCCATCTACTTTGTGTTCCTTAGCTATTGTTTTCTTAAGTTTATGGTCAGTTTAACATTTTAAAGGTTTAATATCCTGAAGCAATTCTCTGGGTAAACGTAATGAACTTGATACTGTTGTTTGTCCTTTGTTCCATCTCCCCCTTCGTCCTCTTCCTTCTCGTTTCTCCCCATCTGTTGCCACTTAGTTTGAAAAAGCTGCTCCAATTATGGGCAAATGCAGAAGGTACAGTAATGGGGAATATGGTTCTTCTCTACGTCATAAAAATTCACTGGTAGATGTGCTCTATTACCTCCATTTAAAGTCTTAGTTGTCTACTTACGGCCAATACTCCAGTACTTCTCATACCTAAATACTATTGCTCTAGATGCTGCAAGGCAAAATAGTATGTGAGAAGTATGTTTTATGTTTTAAAACTGTTTAAGGGAGCACAAAGAGGCTGACTACAAACCATAATGAACTTTTTTCTTACTTTGTATTTTGGTGCATTAACTATTAATTATACAACACATCAAAATGGAAGTTTAAATCTAATATACCTATTTAAAGCATAGCATTGATAGACAAAATGGCTACATATCACATGACAGCTTTACATTCTATAAGAACTGCTATCAAAACATAACTATACTGTGGCTTGTACAGAAAATCTGTTTCTGGAAACTAATGGAATTGTTCAATCTTGGTTTGTTTTTATTTCACTGCAATGTAAATAATTTCAGTAATATTAACTAGCCCCTCAAAGGCAAATACCAGTTCATGAAGAGGGGATTTTATTAAGACAAATTGTTCTAATTAAAATTCTCCTTTGTGTGTCATCTGTTTAGGTTAAAAAACTGTTAAATGGAAAATTCACTGTAAAATATTGCCAAAATATGTTATGCTGTAATAAATTATTTTGTACACACTTGCCTTTGGCCTGGAATTTTTGTGTATTTATCAACATCAAACTTCAGCCTGTAACATTCGTAAGTTGTTTTTTCCTGTTGAATTGCAACATTCACTGGTTTAATGTTAAGACTGTAAGTAGTCAAGGAAAAAACTGTTTAGCACTGTTTAGGGATTGAAACATGTATAAATAGTAGTGCCTTTGAACTGAAAGACGGTAGGTTTAGATCAGATATCAGAAGAAATTCTTTATTGTGAGGGTGGGGAGGCACTGAAGCAGCCTGCCCAAAGAACCCCATCCCTGTGTCCAAGTGTCCAAGGCCAGGCTGGATGGAGCTCTGAGGAACCTGGTCTAGTGGGGGGTGTCCCTGTCCATGGCAGAAGAGTTGGATGATCTGTAAGGTCCCTTCCAACCCAAACCATTCTGTGGTGGTAACATCCTGAAAAATACCCTGGTGATAACCTGAGAAATGGTGATGTGTTTTTGTTGTAAGTATTCACCATGTCCTGTGTGCTGTGGAACAACTTGCTCAAAGATGTCTCAAGCAGGGAGAGGTACCTGGCCATAATGAGGTTCCTTTGGCTCAGCAGTACCCTAGAAATGCTTTTCATCAGCCACATACATTGAAGACATGAAGTGATACAGTGTGTTCTGTCTTTTTTTAGTGATAACACTCCTCTTACTAGAGATCTAATTCAGGCCTTCAAAACAAGGCCTGCAGCACTTTGCCTGGGACTGCTCATCCAGCCCTCTGTTATCTGTTTAGCTTGACACTTTAAATCAGACTTAGGCAAAAACACCTGGGATATCTTTTCAGCAGTTGAATAGTTTTGATTTCTAGACTAATAATTGTAGGAACCTTTTTGAGAATTCAGAAAATCGAGTCTCCTGTCATCCAGTGTGTAGTTTGGTTTTCTCTTAGAACTGCTGGAGGCATAAGCAGCTGAGTTTTCCTCAGGGCTGTCCTTGCAAGTGTGAACTTCTTGGGGTAATAGATGCTTGGCAATCCCATAGACCATTGCAAAGAGCAAGTAGGGGAAATAGTAGGAAAATAAAGGAATAGAACAGATGTCAGGGAAAGGTGTTTCTTAAAACTGTTCTGTAAATGTTTGGTGCCTGAGTATTTTCACTCTTTGGGGTGTTGTTTGGGGTGTCTTTGGGTTTGTTGGTTTTGGGTTTTTTCCTATTTTGAAAAGATAGAAGATTTTAGGTAATCGAGATTCTGCTAGTTTGCAGAGAGGTAAGTCTGGCCTATGTATAAATTTTAAATAGACCAATAAACATTTTAAATCAATATATCACTAAAATTATCAGTTTTTATCAATACCGTATTCAAATGCTTCACAATCTTGTGACGCACCCTCACAGCATCCTCCAAAGTCGATCTCTGTTGCAGATGGGTGTGGTGTGCTGTGTGCCCTAACAACCTACCAGCACCTTGAGGTGCCCAGGCAGAAGGACAATATGCAAATGCAGCACAAGGCTGCCGGCAGAATGCAGGATCTTGTTTATCTCAACATACTTGGCAGCATTAGATCATTCAGAGTAAAGAGCTAGTTCAGCTTGCTGAACTGACAGAAGTGTTTATTTTTTGGCTGGTCTAATTTCTGGTGGTTAATGAATTCATCAGACAATGCCAGAACTCTAGTGCAGGGGAAGTAGAGGCAGGAGTGATCTGAGACAGGACAGCTCTTCCATTGCAGTGCAAGCACATTGGGCAGTGTATGTGCTGCTGCTTGGGAGGCCGTGCCTGCAGATGGAACCGTCAACTGTTGTGCTTATGATTTATTCATGCTGACTAGCACGGTATCAAAAATGCCACACCTCTAGTGCAAGAAGCTGCCTCTGGGGCTTGACATTTCAGTCAGGGTCATTGGTGGCTGCGCTGTTCCTCAAGGTCTGTGAAGCCATGTTAGAAGGAGCTGAAAAACACTGTAGTAGCAGTAGGGCTTCCTAAGTATACAACTAATGCCACTAGGACATGTATGAAACAACAAGGCATGGGCACAATTTTCACTTCCATCTTGGGTTTGTTGACATCCACAATAGATGTTCTGCAGCCTTTGCACTTACATAGCACCTATATTATTGCATTAAGTATTCTGCTATGCTCGCTCTCTCTCTCTGTATAGGTTAATTAGGCTTCACTTGCTCTTTACCAGTCCTAGCAACACCTTCAAAGTGCTTTACATAATCTGGATGTGACACTAGATGCATTAATGTTGATTGCTATTCATTACAGCAGATTTATTTACTTACCTGTCTTGTTTTGTGGAAATATGAAAGCCTGTGGTTTTGAGCTGGTTTGTTACGGTTTTGTAAAATCCCTATCACTGATCCCTGCACAAACCAAATAATTGTGTTAACAGCATAAACCTGAAGGGAACTCATTGACCCAGCATCTAGTCTCCCATAGGGTCCTGCAGTGCTACTGCCATTTCACACCAAGCTGCTTTCTCTTTCCTTCTCTCATTGTTACAGGTGAGCAGGCAGATGTACCCCATGGCTGACAAGCTTCTGATCACAGCAAATAAACTTGTTGCAAAACCCAGTCCCTAATGGAAAATTTTGACCTGATGCAAGTATGGATAACTAAAGTTTAGTCTAGAATTGTAGCAATTATAAGGGGCAGCTTTTCACATCTCTTCAGCTGTAGCATCTAGGAAGAGGTCAAGCGTTAAGTGTGACACAAAAGATTCAAACATAATCGTGTTGTCATGTGTGAATGCACTTGCCACTTACTATTTCAACTGCAGCATCATACGTGCTTTTGGCATTTGTTTTTCCACAGCTTGACTGCAGCTGTTAACGAAAAGTTCGTGAATTTTCCACTAGAGGGAAGCCTTGCATGCAGAATGCTTTCACAGTAACAGACGGCTGAAGTCTTGTATGTTTTCAGGTGTTTACTGGTTTTGCAGTAAGAACATAGGAAAATGCTTATCTTAGTTTTTCCTTCCAGGCAGTGGAGAGAGGTCGTGGGTGTTTTGTATGTGCTTAAATGTCTGAATTAGACTTGTATAACGCAGCTGTCTCTAGGCATTGATGTGGGGATCTGAAGTTGAAAGCACAGTTGCTTGGGCTTTTTTCATACCATCTGAGAACAGAACCACTGGGAAAAGATACCTGAGCCAACAAAGGATCAGATTGGCCTTTTGGGAGATCCTGTGTCTTATGTGGAAAGTGTCATTCAACCCAGTTCCTGCCTTCAGGCTGTTGGAGAGAGGCAGAATGTATCAGCCTTGAAGATTACCCTTTGCTCCTGTGAATTTATCATGAACTCAATACGTAGTATGTTCCCCACTTGGACTTTGCTGCTTAAACATATTTCAAGTCTAGACAAAGTATTTGAGAATGTGCTGGTAACACTTAAGAGGAGGTTCAGGTTTGAGAGGTTCCTAAATGTATTTTAGGTATGAAGTAAGGTGGGAAAAGGAAATACATAGTATTACAAGGACCAATTTCATATGATAAATGGTGAAATTTAAAGCAAACCAGGAAGCGTGGACCAGAGCAGGAGCTATCTTTGCGTCCCTCCTACAGTGCCTAGCACAGACTAGTCCTAGTTCAAGACAAGGGTTTATTCCACAAGAAATAAAAGTGTCATAAAGCCTATCTGTAAATGTAAGCAAACTATACCTGCTTGGGGCCTGGCTCTGTAAATAGTAGTGGAGAAGTTGTCCAGGAGTCCACAAAAGACACTGGGCACCAAAGGGGTCTGTTAACTGTCACTGGAGATGTTTAATCAAATTTTAGCTAATCTGTGCATTTTGTTGTATTTAAAATGAGCTCTGAGAGTTCCTGAAGTTGGGGGAACTTTTATTTCTATTAATAATACATTCTCTACATTGTCTAAATGTCTGTCTACAGAGATTTAAACCAATGAGCTGAAGCAGTTAGATTTGCCATGTATAAATTTACTCGGGATCCATAAGAGAGACCATGATTCATTTGTTCAGGGGTTAGAGCACTAATCGAGGTGGTGAGCCATGTGCTGGTGGTTATTTTGGGCACTGCAGAGCATCCATCTGTGAAGTGGAATGAAAATGTCAGCACGTACCTTGCTGTCCCTGCACTGCTCAGGACCACGGCACTCAGCTGTGTCATTTGTGAACACTGAAGTATCCGTAAAGTGATTCTCCAGGGGGCATAGACAATGAAAAACAGGCAGCCCCGTAGTGGTATCAATAGGTGTCAGTCTTCTCTTTGGGAGCCTCCACCTTCACTGAAAACTTTCTATTTTAGTAAGCAAGGAATTCTTAAAAAATCAGAAGGCTGGACAGCTTTGCTGTCAGGGAACCCCTATATATAAGGCAAAGCTACGGCCACCTCAGGATGCCAGGCACTTAAAAAATAATTATTGCAGTACTGAGACCTGCAAGGCTGATTTTCTTTTTGCTTCTGATGTGCCACCTAGACTGTAACACATCTGCTGAAAGTTGTATATCCATGTGAGAATGTGTTGCTAAAACCTTTCCATCTTACCACTATGCTTCTCCAGTCCCTCTCCCTGTTTCAGCCTCTGGCACTTGCTGTTTGCTTGTGTGAACAGGTTAAAGTCAGTAGCTTAGTATGAACCTAACCTGGCAAATGTAGGTTGGTTGTCTACCACACAGAGATAGATAGATAGAAAATGAAAAGACAATAACGTCTAATAAAATATTTGAGGAACAGCCCACACATAGGTGCTTCAGGCTATGAATATTTTGTTCATGGCCTTCCATTCAAGAAAGGTACAAATTCCTCTCAATTACCTCCCAGCATAGGAAGCATGTTTTTTTCTAGAAGAAATCATGATCCTTCAAGGTTTGCTATGACCACACCTGGCTCTTCCTAACGTGTTTCACAGACAATCTCACAATACTGGCCATCTCTGATGAGGTGAGTTGTGGCAGGAGTGGGAACTGGCAGCAACAAATAACCGATCAGAAGAAAGTTGCCTCTGCATTTCATTTTTTATTAGACATCCTCTCATGAGCTTTGATCATCTTGACAGAAGTCCTGGCCTTCCCGAGGAGCGAGGACCATAGTGGCTAGTGGCCATACTGGTCTGCCCAGGTGCATGACCTGCCATGACATAAATTGGCTGCAGAGGTTCTACAGAAAACATAACCTATTTCTGCCTCTAGTGGTCACCTCTTTTCCTCTGTTGTCTCCTTCTGCCTGCTCAGGGCTTGTAATCTTGTCCTAATAACATGAAACTCACATCTGAGTCAAGTGCCAAGCCTGGCACTGTGCTGTGTAAGTGTTGAGTAGGTGTGGGCTCCTTGAAGTGTGCTTTCAAGAAGACTCACAGCCTAAGAAACCCTGGATACAATGGCGTAATACACTTGTTTTTCAATGCCATGGCAGGATAAACCTGGAAGTGCAGAGCTGTGTTTTTAAGTGTCTACTGTGGCAAAGCCTGCTGTCCTCTTATGTAAGTTCTGTGACCCTAGTTCTGTATGCAAATCCTCTGCTGTAGACATACAAGTAATAAATCAGTGCTGGGCACTATGGAGTGGGCAATTCTGAAAGCCTGTTATTTATGAAATAAGAGTTGGAAATAGAAAATGAGCATATGGAAGAAGTTGCTGTCATAGATCCTCCCTCTGGCTGGGAGAATTAGATCATGGTTTACTTAACTTTGTGACGAAGACAGGATACTGCTATGGCTTGTCACAAAAATTATTAGAGGCTGAGAAAAATGGGAAAAAACATGGGGCTTTTAAAATCATTCCTTAATTAAAATGCAGTTTCCTCAGTCAGAGGAAAGAGCTGAATGCAGCATGTGGTCACTGGCAGTAACACTGGTTCTTTTCTTCTCATCTACACAACCCCCTGTGCACTCGTAACAGGAGAGGCTCCAATGGATTAAATCATGGTTATTTCTCAACCATAAATATGCAAATCCCCATCCCTTAAAGGAGGGTGATTTACTGGCTAACCAAAGCTCAAGGATTACTGCTTTTGTTCCACATTTGTATGGTGGCTTACTCAATGGGGTCCTGGTCCATGATTGGCACTACTGCAACACAAATAATTGGAGAGCTCCACTTCTGTTCTAACGTATGCAACCACATGCCTTCAGCAAACAAGCAATCTTGGCTTCCCCCTTTGCCTCCTACTGCCTTAAAGCCAACAGAGCACAGGAGGGAGAGCAAGTCTTGATTTTTTCAGCCAGCTTTGGTAGCTTGCTTCAGTGAGATGGATGGGAACAACATCCCACACCCTCTGCCATTCCTGACTTTCCCTGTTCCTGTGGCTATATTGGTCTGAGTTTCCTTGAGATTGGTGCAAAACAAGAAAAAGGTGCTTCTGGACCACGGAAAAACCAAAACACTGGTTTAGTCACAGAAGGGCAAGTAAAACAGACAAAATGGAAACCCATACACATTTTTTGAAACAAACAAAAAAACCACCACAAAAACCAGAGGATATTCAGTTTTCCCAGGAAAATCTAGTTAGAATTCTTCTTGGTCAAGGAACGTTTTTCTTTCTTTACATGTGGTTAGTGTCTTTTTGGCCAGGTATTTTAGTCATGAGTATATTTGATTATCATTGTAATTATTAGTTACATTTGTTTAGAATCTACATTTCCTGGCCAGATTTAAGGCTTTGGAAACACAGTCCCCCAGCAGGGCTGGGTATAAAGTATAAGATGACTCAGCCAAACAGGCTCCATGTATGTGAGTGTGTGAAATATGATAATAGAAACAGTAAAAAATGTGTAATTTTTAACAACAGTAAATAGCACTGATGTGAAATACATCTGCTGGAAAATTTCACTGCCTGTTGTTTTACTTAGGGAGGAGATTAATTAGGAGAGATGTCTTATTACTTTACTATGTAAGAGCTCCCTTATATGTTTCACTTCACAAAACTTCAAATTTGTTTCCAATGTGGTTTGTGTGTCAGATACATTTCAGGAAAAACAAGCCTCTCAAGCCTTAAATTCCCTTTTTTTTTTTTTTTTTTTTTTTTGTATGTAGTCACCCACCAACAATCTTTCTCCTCTGGACATAATTGCCCCTTGTTTTTTTGTTTGTTTTGTTTTTTTTTAAGTAGCACAGTATTCAGCTGTCTTAACTCCTCAGTTTATCAATAATTCAGAGCCAAAGTAGGTGAAGAACAAGAACCGTTTTTCATTCGTATTTGTAATAGTACAAGTTTTTTGATGCACTTGTGGTCATGAAAAGTTTTGAAGCAAAACTGGAGGAAAAGTAAAGAACTATGCTTCTCCAGCTTCTCATGATCCAGCACATTAATATACATCACCCTGGTATGGTGACAGCAGCATCAGGTAGAAGTAGAAATGGTGCTTTGCCCTGAGCTACAGCCCACAACCTCACACAGAAAAGAAACTTCATATGAATGCTTTTTCTTTTTTTGTTTCATATTACCCTTTAAAACTGAAATTGACTGCTACTGGATTCTTTAGGATGACACCTGCTGAGAGAGGACTTAATAAAGGAAGAACAAACTCTTTCCTTCACTCAGTCTGGTGTAGAGTCCTGTGTGCCCATGCAAAGGATATGTGCACAGCCTTGTTTTCCTGAAAACAGAATCAGAACAGACACAATTTCTTCATCTCCAGTTGCCACACAGTACTCTAAATGCCAGGCTCTCTCCCCCTCCTGGCTTACTGCCATGGTCCCTTTGCTTACATTTCTTGTGCTGGTTTTCTGTCTTTTTGAGCACTTCTCTCTACTTGTTCTCTGGTTGCTCCTTTGCACTGCAGGGGAAAAACTGCCAGACAACATCCATCTCCTTGCATTAAGGTCCAGAAACACTAGTAGAGGTTTCAAGCAGTGTTTTGGTTGGTTTCTCCTACATTTGAAGCAATCTCAGTCTGAAAAGGAGCTTTTTATCTCTTTCAATTGCCACTGTTGTATTATCTACTGCCTAGATACTTTAAATCAGTGCATACTTTGTGCAGTTGGATTTTGAGGATTTTACAATGGACATGAATTTTTGCTGTGACTTTTACTGAACTCAAGATTGAAGGTTCCCCCAAACCTGTCTGTAATATATATTACAGCCCAGTAACTCCTGTGTTAATTTTATAATGCACTCCATTTATTTTGCTTTCCTTCTAGACATCCTATTTGCATGACATAGCCTATGTTTTGTGGTAGCTAAACAAACATAGGCATAATCGGAAAAAACTGGTGAGTGACGAGGAAAAGAAGAAAAGGCCTTGTCGTGTAGCTTGACATCAAAAGTGTTTCTGCAGATATGACCAGGATTTAGGTTGTCAGCAGTTGTCTCTTTTGACCCAGAGATCTAAAATTTAGTTTTAACTTGCACTAATGTAAAGAAGAAATTAAGGTGGTACCAAGAATGTTCAGGGAGTACTTTCCTGACCTTTGGTTGGGACCTACCTGTCTCCTGTAGAGTTGGAGTACATTTGGGCTGATCTTTCAGTTCAGTTTCCACTGAAAGAGAAGTCAGCTTATGCAAAAGAAAAATGCTTAGAAATTAAAAACAACAGAAGTCAGCTGAAGGCAATACCAGACCTGCATCAAAATTACTATGGACCCAAGTCAGATTGGTAATATGAATGTATTTTTCCTTAAGTAACACTGTTCCTTTCATCTTCTCAAAAAAAGGCATCAAACAGTTATTTTGAAACTTCTTTATCTTTTATTTACTCACTAACATTCCTCTCCTTACCTGAACTCCACTCCCTTTTCAGTGTGATGCTCAGCCACAGTCCCTTGACTCAGAACTTTCAAAGTCTTGAGTGATTTTGCATATCTTTTTGCTGTGGACAGAAGTTCATGGTCCATTCCAGCAATGTCAGTATAGGTTACAATTACACTTCATCAGTTTCCATGACTTTTAATCCAGCTGCAACAATAATGATTGAAACAACTGCCATAAACATGTTTCAGAGTCAATAACTTATTTAAACTCGTCCATTCAAAAGTCCAAGAGCTTCTGCTTCTAGGTACTGAAAGACAAAGGAAGAGAAATCTGCACAAGCTATATTGTGTTTATACATTTAGGAGGCTAATTTGACAAGCAGAAAATTTAGAAGGGTAGAGAATTCAGCAGGAAGATGTATGTTTTCCTCAGAAAGCTATAGCTGTGAGTGGCAGTGAGCAGGTCCATGAGTTTGCATCCATTGTGTGTTAAGCAGAGGGAGAGAGAAAACCAAAAGAAATTATATCCATTTGTAGTAACTCCAGTTTTCAGTTTAAAGTCTACAGACCAGGTTGGGAGAAGAGGAAGGAAAGTCCTGTGAAAGTTCCCTGGCAAAAAGTTTTTGTTTTGTTTTTTTTTTTTTGGCAGTTTTTCAAGATTGATTATATCACTGTGAGTCACTCTTCCCAATGGTGTTGTAGATTGAGCTACAGGTCACAGTCTTGTATTTAGCCCAGCTGTCAGCAAACACATCACAACACCTTGGATGGTAGTTAGGTAGCCCATGTAAAATGCATGGCTCATCTCAGCCAAGTTTTAATTAGGCAGCTCTCCTCATTACAGAGTAAGTTTAGTAAATCCACTTGGAGTGTGAAGGATAAAATAGGCTGAAGTGTTAATCACTGTCTCCCTTCAAATGAACATCCCGAGGGCAGGGTTGTGATGCACTGAACAGGGAGACAAGTTACACTAATGATGTTTGATCTATTCCTGCTCTGCAGCTCAAGGAGTTGTGTTTCTCTGTGTGTAGGTCTGGCTGACACCTGTGCTTTTTCATCCTCTGGCAGTTTTCGTTTTTCTCTTTCACAGCTGTTTAATTTTTCAGTTCCCTGCTTTCTTTCAGCTAAAAGTTTGGTGATGAGGGGCTGTTGTTTGTCATTCCAAGGTTTTAAATTAAGTATTTATATTTATGACTCACTACTGATACTTTTGTAAAGAATTATTGTTTTCACAGACTAATAAATATTAAAAGATTTATGGAAATTATATATTCAAAACTCCACCCTTCTTCCATGGGCAGGGATCTAGCACTCTGACTTTTGTCTAGTGTCAATACTAGAGAGAAGGCAGGTTTAGGTTTCACAGAACATCTGCTTTTAACTGTGGGAACATAGTGCTTACTCAACAGGATTGATATTTTTGGGTATTCTTGATCTTTGAAGTGGTGAAAAGAAATGATTCATTAGACAAAAAGCTTTCAGCCATTTTGGACTTGCAGATTTTCCCCTTCTGCAGTTCCAGTTTCTGTATATGGTGCTACGTATGTACTGTGAATTTTAACCTGCTTCCATAAATTTTTCTTCCTGTTTTTTTTTTTTTTTTACCTGTCTTACATGAATGTCTCAGAAGTTGTTCATGGATCTGTAGGCATCTCTGGGTCATGGTTTGAAGACTGCTAGATTAGTCAACCTGAAGCACCAATGCCTCTGTAAATCCCTTCCAGGATTCTCTTCGGTCACCCAAATTACTCTGTTTCATTTAGAAAATTAGTATCTTGTGAGCCTTGCAACTTGGTTATATCAGAGTGGCTTTTTAAAAAGTGTTTTCCTGAAGCATATTTACAGGCAGGATTTGTTAGTTTAAATAGCTGTGTGTCTTACAAGTTTGTGAGGTTAAAAATGCAGTAGGAAACCACTGTAAACATTGCATCACCAGCTGGGGAGGATCTGGAGACACTGTGTCGAATGGTCAAGAAGAAATTCACTTTAAATACAGCTTGGATTGCTGCCTAAAAAATGGGAGGGATTCAGTAGCTGAGGTTTACATTACAAGTTGTGTTGGATGTTTCTCCCAGTAAACATGAGCAGCCAGGGGCGTCAGCCTGCAATGTTGAAGGGCACTGTGCTCAAACCTGATTTCTTCATTTTGCCAGATGTGAGTTGCTCCTGTTGGCATCAGTGACAAAAATGCAGCTTATTGGGGAGCATGTTGAGACCTTTCAAGAATATTTATGCATGAGCATGGCTATGTGGTCTGTGATATAGAACAAATTCAGTCTTTGCTTCCTCTTGTAACACCAGCTGAGCCTCTGTTGTATTCTTCAGAATCAAGGCATCTTAGGGGAAAACACAAGTATTTACTGAAAGAAATGTTAAGAGACTTGTTTATGGAGCAGTAAATATGATCAAGGATTTTTAAGCCCAGGTTGTCTTAAGAAAACATTTCCCAAACATGACTGTAAAGAATGAAAGTTTATGGAAAAACTTCTACATCATGCCTAAAACTTATTCTGAAAATCATAAATTTGAGTGTAAAATAATAACTTAAAGAAAATGCCAGGGATAAATTCATATATCAGTACAGGGAAGCAGTTATTTTTTTCCCCTGCCCATCCACCCTCTCCTTTTATCAGGTCCCTGAGCTGAGCCCATTCAACTCAGTCCAACTGAAAATTACTCATTTTCTTACTGGATTAGTTTTCTGCTGTTCTAATGTGTTGAATTGGTTCAGCAGAAGATGAGACAAACCTGCTCAAAAGACATGCAGAAGGTCTAGGCCAGGAGTAAAAGAAGTGAGAAGTAGGGCAGGCCATTCCTCTTTTTGTGGCAGCAAGGCCCCAAGCAACTCCAGCCCTATTGTACAGCTTTATCGCCCATTGTGATCTTTCTTTGTGATGTGACCTCAGACCCCATCCCAAAAAGCTGTGAGTTTGAGCGTCTTTATGAGAAATAACAGGAAGGGCACAGGAGGACTCCTAGCCTTTGGTTATTTTGTCTATATTCCTCACAAAATGGATCGATTCAAGCCTAACCTCAAACACTGTTTGCCCTTAAATCACGTGTATAAATCAAGCATGGGACCAGGGCTTGGTGGGGATCTGTGTGGGCAGGTAAAGTTGATCACACTAGTAGATGCTTGAGCAAAAGAGAATTGACATCAGCTGCAGGGCCAGGTCTTTGTTTTTTTGGGCTGTGACCTCTACCTAGTCACGTCCTCGACAGTTCTCCTTTCTGCCTTGTGTCTATTGTCTTTCATCCTAGTGGTGCTGTTGACGTCATACCCTCGTATCTCCTTGTTCCTCACTTTTTAACCTCGCTTTCTATCCATGTCACTGTTGTCTTGAAAAGGGATTGTTTGTAGCCACTTTTATTAGCAGAAAGAAAAACAGAGGAAGACCACAAGAGAGGAGGAAGCCACAGAATAAATAACAACTGAACTTCACTGGGAGAACTTCTTTTGATTCACTGCAAAAATAAATAAATGCCTCTGTACCAGCCAGTAAGGAGAGGTGAACAAATCTGTTTTATTGTCTAGAATATTGTTTTTCTCGTTTTGGATCTTGCAGCAGCAATGACAGCATGTCTGAAAATGTCAAAAAGTTTTGGAGACATGTTTTTCCTTCCTTCTCCTTGTCCCAGACTCTTCTAATTCTAAATATTCTCATCAGCACACAAACATAATCGTAGCTCCTGGTGCATTCTCGTGGAATAGCACCTGATGTCTGTTTTCAGTATTTCTGGATGTAACTAAATATGATGGCCTTCCCCAATGAGTATTTAACAGAACTGGTGTTTTAGCTGCTCAGACAGCTTTCATTTAAAACGAGCAAGAGACAGCACAAGAGCAATACGTGGTAGCTATGGCATGTATAAACATCAGGCTAACCTGACTTCAGGACAAGTGCTAATATCTTTCTCCTAAGAACAAGGAAAGCACTCCACTGCAGAACGCCCTGGCTGATGCACCGGGGCCTTGGCTCCTTGTGCCTGAGAATTCCTTGCATTTTCACCACCACCTGCTCCTCTCCTGGGGTCACCCTCTGGAACAAAGTGGCTCAGTTGCTCCCGTGGCCGTGTCCCTGCTCACCAGCCTATGGAGCAGGGCGATAACCACGGACGGATGCCAGCACAACGCGGTAGGGATGGAAGGGGCTCCTGGGGGTGGCCGAGCAGCAGCGCTGTTGCATGCAAAGCCACAGGCTCGCTCCAAGTGAGCTGCAGCCACCTCGTCCTGCTCGGGCTGAGTAATGACGACCCAGTCCTGCGTTCCCAGGAGAATGAGTCCCTCCTCGCAGCCGGCCCTGCCGCTCGCTGCATCCTCCCTGCGCCAGCAGCCCGGCGCTCAGCCGCTGCTGAGGTGACCGCATCCCGCAGGAGCCCCGCATCCCGCTGCCGGGGTGGCGGCCGGAGCGCCGGCGGCGACACCTCCCGCGGGGGCAGCCCTGCCATGGGGGGCAGCCTTGTCATCGGGGTGGACACGTCCGGCGGGGGCAGCCCTGCCATGGGGGGCTCCGTCCCGCACGGCTCACCTGCACGTCCCGCGGCACCCGCACCGCCCCCGCCGCCCCGCCCCGGCCGGGCCGCGCTATAAGAGCGGCGGTGGCGGCGCCGGGCGGCTCGGGCAGGCGGCTGGAGGCGACAGCAGCAGCGGCAGCAATAGCAGTGCCGGGGCTGGGGCATCCCCGCCCGCCACCATGAAATCTCCTGCAGCCCAGCGGCCGGCGGGGCAAGGTGGGAGCGGCGGGCCGACGGGGCGGGAGGGACCCCCTTCTTCCCTTCCCTTTCCCCCCTTCCTTTTCCCTCCCGGCGGGACGGGGGTCTCACGGCGCTGCCGCCGCCCCGCAGGGCCCGGGGAGGACGGCGGGGGTCTGGCCGAGGCGCTGGGCGAGTTCGACGCGGTGCTGGCCGAGTTCTCCTGCCCTGCCGGCCGGCGGCGCTTCTACTACGGGGAGCACCTGGAGCGCATGAAGCGGCGGAGCAGCGCCAGCGTCAGCGACAGCAGCGGCCTCAGCGACTCCGAGAGTGAGTGTCCCTGTGTCCCTCCGTCCGTCTGTCTGTCCGTGCCGGCCGCGCCCGGTCCCGGCGCTGGGGGGTGGACGGGACGCGGCGCTCCAAAGCGGGTGTTAAACCCTCCTCGAGAGAGGCAGGGACCCGGGAGCGAGAAACTCCCCCTGTTTCTTTCGAAACTGTGCCTTTCGTTAGCGTTTTGGGTTGGAGGTCGCAGGGAGGCGAGGAGGTCTGACCCTGCTGGTTTTACTCTCTGGTGGTGAATGGAGGAGAGGCACATCGGGACTGGCTGCGGGGCAGGTCAGCCCAGAAAAGCTCTCTGCGGGAAAAGGTCGGGTGCCAGCCGGCTGCGGGACACCGGGTCTGCCAGTGTCTGGAGGAAAAGGCGTCTCTCAGGTTCGCAGAGGCTGTCCATTGTGTCTCGGTAGCCGAAAGTATCTGTTGAGAGAGAGCAAACTAAAGTGTACTTTTCACAACAGGTGGAAATTCACCCATATTTCTCGTTTTCTGGATGGATGTCCATCCTACTGGATGGAATTGTTACCACTATTTCAGAGGTGTTACTTCTAAGCTACCTTGTGCCCAAGTATACTAGATGTGTATATGAATGGTGTGTGCAGAACATGGAACAGGAAGGGTGTAGAGCTGCTTTGAGCAAGAAAATATGAACTTGGAACTAATTTTTTTCTGTTTAAGTTGGAAAAAAAGTTCAACCCCTCTTACTGTTTTTACTAATCAGGGAGACAACACATTTTTTTCTCTTCCAGACGGCTGAGGCTGGAAGCTGCTGTTGGGGAACTGTAGGTTACTTTGCCAGAAGTAAGATCTGCTAACAACAAACGATAGCCAGGATTTTTTAGTTCCTAACTATCTAGGAAGCTTTATGAAGCTTATCTATTTTGCAGCTATTTATAGTAAGACTGCTCCTCTAATTTTTGTTCCACCTCTTTATCAGTTCACGGACTTATGGTGCAGTTCTGTTGACTTAGCACTAGAACACTATTTCCCTAGTACTTAAGCTGTGAGAGCATATCTCCTCCAGAGTATCGGAGCCCTTTATTTCATCATCATGGTTATGATTCATTTCATTGAGGGTAATGTTTTACCTGCCCTGAACATGGATGCCTTGCCTAGGAGCGTCTGAGTTTTTTTCCTGTAGTACATGCATCAAGATGCTGTTCTGCTCTTTCATATTGTAGTGGACGAATCACTCCTTGTAAATATCTCCCTCCAAGGAAGATTTGGAAATGTGTGCCAAATTTAGTCTGGACACTTGCATTTTGGATGACTGGGAGTGTGTAAGGTGCGATGTGCCTTTACTGAGTCAAACTGGTGACTTTATATGAGCTGTGTTCTTAGTCTCTTAATAACTGCAGCAGTACTCTGTGTCTCTCAATTGAAATGCTCATAATGATAGAGTGGAGTAATCTGCTGTTGAGAACCACCAAAAAAACCCCAAAAAACCCAACCCAGTATGAAGGACTTACTCTTCTTGCATGGATAAAGCCACCTGTAGTTACTTAGTGTATCTGCTGTGGTTCAGAAAACTTAAATTTTGGAAACTGCTTAAAATTCCTCTGTTAGTATTGACAGGAAGGATCTTTGGAGGGAGATGACTGTGTTCTCTGGCAGGGCAGAAGGCCTGGTGGGAAAACAGCATGCCCATGTAAATGGGCAGCTTAGATCTTCAGGAAGATCTGAAAAATAAAAGCCTGTGTCACAAATCTGCACTGATTTAGGCTGGAGACATTAATGGGTTAGCAGGATAGGCAGGAATTAATGGCTCTATACAAAGTCCTCAAATATCTTTTGTGAGAAACTTGTCAAGTTTTCAAATCCTATCCCAGCTTGAGTTCCTCCCTTGGTGCAACATCATGTAAAGGGTGGCTCTGGAGAAATCAAAATGACTGTGTCCTGGACATGGGCATATATGGGACCAGGAGGGTGCATGAGGAGTGTATGAGGATATGTTTAAGCGAAGGGAAACAAACAAACAAAACAAAACAAACAAACAAGCCACAAAAAACCCCAAAAAAACAAAACACAAAAAAAAATTAGCCAGCTTCCCTTATGTCTCAGGAAAGGTCCTGTAAAACAGTTTTTTCTAAAGGCATCATTAAGTGCAAACAACTTTTTATTCTGGAGATAGAGTAGGATTGTAGAGAAATTGCAGATTTATGAAGAGCACCTTTTATAAAATAAGCTTCAGTGTCTGATGTAATCCAGCTACATCTATTTTAAGAATAGATGCAGTGAGTTTCCTACTAGCCCAGGCTTTTTCTATTCAAACGCAAAGATTTTATTTTTTTCCCCTCTAGGTTCACCTTCCCTTTGGTTTCTGTCATTCAGTGTTAGTGAGTGTAGTGCTAAATTCATGACCTTGCTTTTCCCATGGTAATGCTTAGGTTAAACACTATTGCAGGAGCAAGGAGAAACTAGGGCAAAAGAGCAAGTTCTGATAATGTAAATCTGTAGCAATGCAAAAGAAATTCTAACCATATTATCTGCAGATAATTTGAATGATCTTCTTGTTCATGAAGACTCTTTACATCTTTGTGTCTTTTCTGGTGCCAAGACTATTTGTCACATGTGTAGAGAACAGTTCAGACTATTGTACTATCTGTTGTTTGTTGTTTAATCTAATCTTTCTAACTGATGTGGTGTGTCTGAAGGTTAGGCATATGTATCTTTTGGCCCCTCCTGCAGTGATAGCTTTCCAGTCAGGGATGGAACTGTAAGTGAAGGAAACATTTTAAACTGTTGCAACTGTTTCTTTCTGTGCCCCTAAATCAGCCTTAAATTCAGCTTTGAGAAGGTAGTAATAGATGTCAAGTGATTGTGCTTGAACAATTCTGCCCAGTAGGGTAAGGAAAGATTTTCCTCTCCTGGAGTTTCTGTCCTGAGGATGAGACCATTTAATGTAACAGAAAAATTTACAAACGGTCTTTATCAATGTAGTTAATCATGCAAATACTACTTTTAACCTTAAAATCTCCTGAGGAACTAGCTCCAAAATACTAATTTAAATTCTTACATTATGTATTTCAAGCTCTTAAGAAAAAGAATGATTTTGATGACACTACTGTGGAAAATGGGTGTGATAGTACTTTGTTCTCCCACAACGTGTCCAATTATTTGACTGAATGATCTTTGGATGAGGTCTGGCTTGGCTGTGGTTAAGTACTGTATGTAGCAGAATGGACTCTAGACCTTACAGTAACAAAATGGCTCATGTGTGCAGATGTCTGTGATGATCTTGTCCCACAAGTATTACATTAACCACAACAGCTGATTGGGTCAGTGCTGAAAATCATGATGCAACTGGTGAGTTACTCCAACATTCTTGAGTTGCTGGGCTGTGACTGAGTACCAGCTACGTTTCAACTTGATGTATTGGAACAAATTGAAGCATAACAGCTTTGTACTTAGGTTATTGATCATGCTGAAACTTCTAAGTTGAGGAATACTTTATAACTCTTCGCTATTCACAGCGTATCTTGGTTGTAATAAAATAGGATTTGTGCTAGAGAGTGCTGTGCTGGCAGAAGTCACTAGTGTAGATGCTGCTATATTTATTGATGAGCTCTTAGAGATATCATTTTCGTATGTTGGAGTAAGCTTGCAAAGAAAAGTGCAGGCTTGCCTGTGGAAATAGCATGTCAGTCAGTGAGTGCATTGTGCTAGCACAGTATGACAATGTCAGAACAGTCTTCCAAATTTAGTTTAGGATAATGAATGGGAAGCTGGACTTTATGAGGGGTTGAGAAGGAAAGTGCTTCAGTATTTCTTGTGCCAAAGTTACAAGAACACCAAAAAGCTAATTCATAATCTGTTGTTGTGCTCTTAGAGACATTTCACACTTGGAGCTACATGTTTTCTTGAGACAAGTTCAGCTTTCAGCCTCTCTGTTAGGAACATTGTGAAATAAATGCATCCATTCAGTTTTTGCACTCATACAGCCTGCAGTGTTTCTTCATGGTTACTTTTAGAACTATGTCAATGTTTATAAGCAATACTTCCTGGCTTTTAAACACAACAAAAAAGTCCTGAGTGCATCTAGAGCTCTTAATCTTATAATTTCAAAATCAAGGAGGTGCAGGTTTACTGAGGGCTTGAACAGGATCTGTTAACACCCAGTGCCTGGTGTAGTGAGAGCATTTGTGGTTACATGCCATGGATGTCTCCATGTGCTTATACTAATGCCTGTGCTATCTAGAGATGAAGCATCAGCCACTCTTAATGCTACAGCACTCACCCTGAAAAGCCTGTTTATGTTGGCAATCGTGTAATATGTGACTGTAGAGAAGGTAAAGAAAAAGGCAACAGAAATGATTGAAGACATAAAATAGTTTCCAAACAATTAAATAGACTGGAATGGCCAGGCTAAAGAAGAGATGTCTTGGGTGGGGACAAGCTAGTCTTCCAGAAAATCCTAAGCGACATTAGAAAAGTGTCTGCTGCTTCACCAGTATGAGGAAATCAAATTAAATTAACATGTTTCAAAAAAAATAAAAGATGTTATTCCTTTCATGGTGAACAGTTAACCTGTAAGTATGTTGCCTTAAGGTATTGTGGATATTAGAAGTTCACATGCTCAAAACCAACTAGATAAAATCACAGTAGGAGGGATGGGGCCATTGTGGACTGCCTAGGTTGATGCTACTGCTGTCTCAGAAAAGATAGTGACATGTGCTTCACAAGAACTCGGTAAAGCTTGTCTTGAAACTGCCCGTGTGTGGCTGCACCACTCTTAAGCTTTTCTATAGCCACCTGCTATCAGTTGCTGTGAAAGACAGGATATGGGGTAGATGAGCCTTTGGTCTTTGCAGCAAATCCTGGTCTTACAAAGAGGGAACAGTGTGAGCAGGTATCTGGCTGAACTTCTAATGACCTGTCTCAAACAAGAAGACAGTATTTATAATCGAAAAAAAAAATGAAGTGAGACTTTCATGGAGAAATAACCTTTTACTAAATGATCTGAGGAATTATGAAACTAAGAAACTATGAGATTACTGATATGTTTGAGGGGAAGAAAAATCAGAAGTTTTAGGTGCATAGTCTTCTCTCCAGGTATTTCAATGTGCTGATAAATGTGCATTTTTGGTAAGATTCTCTATTCTTGCCACTCCAGCATACCTGTTGCTCTTAATCATTAGTAAGGGGGAAAGTTGGAGTTGGAAACGCTGCCTTGTAGAGCATAAGTGGGGTGGGGGAGTAGAAAGGTAAGCTTTGTATATGATGAAAAACCATGCTTTGTCCTTAATGAGAAAGAATGCTTGTGCACATCTGGATTTCAGGCTTTCTGGATCATTTTCTTATAAGTATGTGATTTGAAATCTTTCAAGTAATGAAGCTTAGACATGTCAATAGTGAAAAGGTGTAGTTTTTTTGTCAGTCTGGGACCATATGTTCATTAGCTAGGCAAAACTCCCACAAAAAATAAACAGTGCAGCCAACTGTAACTGTGATTAGATAAAAACAAACACTATCCTTGAGGGCTGCAGCATATGTATTATGGAACAAGTTCTTTGTATCATGAATATTTCTCACTTCTACTGGTGGCATTACAATATCCTGATTTTCTATCATTTATTATCTATGTTCTGATTAGGAATTAGCTGTGCACTCTATTATTTAAATGCTCAGCTACTGTTTTATAATAAATTTGTAGTTTGTAGACACTTGAGTGGCATTTTAAAACTCCTCTCTGAAAGCTTTAGGGACATGCTTTATTTTTTTTCCTCTAAAACTTTCAGCACTGAAAACTAAAGTAAAAGCTTTATTAAGTCCATTGCTTTTTCAAATTTTCTTGAGCTATGGTACTAGGAAGAGCATAATATTAAAGAAGTTAGACAGCTGAAATTTTCTGTTCTCTCTTTTAAAATGAAGTTTGAGGGTTTTTTCCTTCAGTTAATTACTTCCCAGAACCATTCAATTGCTCATTTCATGGGGTCATTCTATATTTACATGGTGTTGCCCTGGATTTTTTTTTTTTGTGGTTTAATCATACAGTGAAACAGCAAAGGTCAATACTAACTACAGATTGCTTTGCCAAAGTCAAATACACCCATATTTATTCCTACCCCCTAATTTTGTAGCTATTAGCTTAGTTCAACTGATGTAAATCATCTCAGTAACTGAACTCTCAGACTTTAAGGCCTTTTTTTTTTCAAGAGACAATTTGAATGTTTTTAAAACAGCTAAAGGGTCATAGTTTATATATATGCATAGGCACTAGAATCAAAGTACAAAATGAAAAATAAGTAGTGAATTATAAACCTGAAAAATAGTGAATTTTTAACTTGGAATAGGAGAGAAAGGACTGGATGAGGAAGAACAGCAGCAATAAGATCCTTGGCATCAGCCTCTGTTTATTGGGTTGCAGAGGATGTTGTGTTTGTGTAACAGTGGAACTCTTCCAAGGACCATTATTGGAGGTGAATGAGCAAATCTGGGCTGTGGCAGCTGGTAGAGAGCAAGGACTGAAGTGTCTTTTTCCCAGAGCTTTCAGTCCTACAGCCACACTTTGCAAAATCGGATATATTTCTGCAATGGATATAATGAGTATTTTTTTAACAGTACTTTGTTTTCAGCAGTTATCGTGACCTTGATAGTGGAGTCAATGAATTCCTTTTTACACCACCAGAATTTCAGATGCTTGGTGCTATGTGTGAGTCACAGCCAGGAGCTTGAGTATGTTTGCTTTGAGAAAGTTTCAGGAAAATATCAATAATCCATCAGAAGATAGCACTGCTTTGTAAAAACATTTTGCCTTTTGAAACTGGAAGAAAAACATTCAGATACTTAAAGCAACAGTTCTGTTTTGATTTATCTTTGCTCAGTTGTAAATACTTCCCAGGGTAAGGTTTGTGGAAGCCAGTATGAAATAACATTTTCTTGTGTCTATACATTGCAAAGTGAGCATTTAGTACTTTCAGCTACTTACAGAAGGAATAAGAAGAGAAAACCACTAAAAGAATCACAGGTGACTGCTAGCTTAGATGTATACATGGATATTAAGAAAGAATTGTGTCAATAGTTTGTGGTCAATTTTAAGAACTTTTTATTCCTGCTGTAGATAAAAGCAACTGGAGCTTTGGATTTTGTGTATGAGAATGATTGGTTTGCTATACAGATTTCCAGCATTGCTACCTTTGGTGTCTGGATTCTAGTAGCATAGAGTCCACATTACAAGTATCCTCAGTTTTGTAGTCTTTGTTCTCTGGATTATTTTTTATTATCTCAATGAGCTGTACAACCTTTAAAGTATTAAATAATTTGGAAGGGCTTTTTCTGCTTTTTTCAAATACATATCCTAGAGGGTGTTTTATCTTTGGTCTGCTCTGCCAGTGTTTCAGTGAGTTACAGTCTTGGCTACAGCACTGTTTGTGTGAGGAGCTATGAAAAGTTACTTGGCTTTTTGATGATGGTGGGGGTTTTGTCCTGAACAGCTAGAATTTTCCATTCTATGTTTCTTGGTCACTGGGGTTTGCATCTTGGCTGAAAAGAAATGTGGTTTTAGTAGGAAATCTGTAAGCTGATTTCAGGAGGAAATTTGTCATACTTTTAATGGTGAGAAAGTAACAGTGTACAGTGTTCACACTGTATAGTACAGGACTGGTGACATACATCAGTACAGAGCAGTGTCAGGTGTTCTTTTTACCCCTTAAGTTATTTTTTTGGTTTTTAAGAGCTACTTTTAAAATGACTTATTTTTTTCCATTTTTTTTTAATCTAAAGTTATCTCAATTCTGTATTGTATTCATCGAATCTTTTATTGGAAGTTTTGAGTAGATTGGTTTTGATCTGCTTAAGTTTAGAGAGAACAGCCACTTATTAAGAGTGAAGATAAAGAAATTGCAATTAAAAGATCACATGAAGAAGCATACTCTTCTTTATAAACAAGAAATACCAGCTGGTGGCTGATTTGGTGGCAGTAGTGCTGGGTAACAGATGTCAGTCACACAATCACTGTGGTGTGGGTAGTGTGTGTGTTTGCCAGAACAGAGTCTGAGCTGATTGTAGCACAAACTGAAAGATGCAGTACAGTGATGGGCCGAAATGCTTGGGAAAGAGGACAGTATTTCAGGTTGAAGCTTTTCATACAAGCCTTTTCAGTGTGTATTGTAACAGAGGTAAGCTTGGAAGCTGGCACAGAAGAAAGAAATCATCTTGTGGTTGAGGAAAGATGACAGGCTTCGTAGGTGCAGTCATCTGGTCTGGCTTTTCATTGTACCTGTATGCTCCTGTGGAAGGTGGTTTTGTGCTGGTATGGACAGCAGACTAGAGGAGGTCAGGTGTGGATACACACTCTTCTTTCCAAAGATTCCAGAACTTGCAGTGAAGGTGTAATTTGCAAGAGGATGGTCTTGATGTTTGGTATCTGGAAACATCATGGCAAAGTTCAGTGGAGGTGTAAATGTGCAGATTTGGGCAAGGCAAACTGTGGTCCTGTTCCTTTTTGGTACTTCAGCAAGACACCCTTAATTTAGCTGAGGCAGTTGTCTCCTGGCATAGCAAGTGGATCAGGTGTCCAAGGAAGTGTGATGGTTCTCACTTGGATCGACTTAATGCTGCAGTGTAACCATCTCCTAGGCTGGAGCTCCAAGGACAAATGCTCTGTGTGCTGCAGGGAGACAGAACTGCAGGCCTCAGTGGCAAGCAGTGGTAGTCACCACCCCATAGAATGAGACGTACATTTATGTCCTAGAAAATAGACCAAATAGATGGAGACCATTGACATGTTTGTATTACCATTGCTTCCTTTTGTAGCACTACAGCTTTGAGGTCAGCAGCTTAAAACTGCAGGACTATCTGCTTTAATGTCTCTAGAACAATGACAATTCCTCCTTCCAGGAGAGCCATGATTAATACTTTGTGTGCACTGTGCATCATGGAACTTGTTCTATGAAAAAAAGATAAGGTAAAGATACTTTTTGATACTTTTGAAACTTAAGACTTTGTCCTCTACAAGAGTATCAAAATTGTATTGGAACCTTTCCGATTGTTTTTCTGGGCATGTAAAGCTTTCTTTGAAAGATCACCTAAAATAGATTGTAGGGTATCTTGTGTACTGAAGTACTGCTTCTTGAACTCCAGAGAGTCACAGAATAAAAGAAAATGAAAAGATGCCATACTAGAATATAATATCTGCTGCCTAAAGCAGCAGAATAGTGTATGGAGAAATGGGTGCATTTGCTGTGGGGATGAAGGACAACACTAAATATATTCTCCATTCTGGGAGACTGCCCTTATCCTGGAGCTCTCTATTCAGCTTTTTTATTTAGCTTTTGCAAAATATAGGTAACAGAATTTCCCGGAATATTGTGAGTCAGGCAGGTCCTACCAGGTCTAATTTGGCTTCTGTGGGATAATTGTCATTTCTGTAATGTTTTTCAAATGATGCTGACTTCAGGGAAAGCTAACACTTTCCTTACTGGGGATGAGGACAGAGCCTAGGACTGCTTGCTTTTTAACAGCCTACACACAGCAGAGGATTTATTTATTTCTTCTGGTTTTGAAGTCTGTAAATTTGAGTTCTACAGACTTTGAAGTCTGTAGAGGAAAGGCCCCATTTCTGGTTTCAATTATATTGCAAAATTGCAGAAGATGTTAAATTTGCTTTATAATTTTACTTTTTTTACAGGTGCAGATTCACTCTACAGAAGTAGTTTCAGCCTCAGTGATGAAAAACTCAACTCTCCAACTGCATCTACTCCAAGCTTGCCATCTCCATCAGTAACTCCATGTAAAGGTATGCTTATTTGTAACCATTGGCATTTCTTCCTAATTCTCAACTGTATGGACTTCTTCCTGTTATCTAGGATTTGCATGCTTGCATGAATTTTTTTTTTTTTTTTTTTTGGAATGACAGCAAAACTAAGGATTGCTGTTGAACACTCTACAGATCCAGGTATTATTGTCTGGATTATAATGGCAGTAGCATGCTGTATCTGCACTTCTTTGCAGGTGACCTGGCAACTCTTGGTTTTGAAACACTGAGCTAAAGAAAATTACAGTTTTCTGGCTAATAAGGATTAATTTTGATACTTACAGAACACTTAATAATTAACCTGTGTTACTTCTTTACTGAAGTGACTAAGTAGCTTAAGTGTCTCACCTTGCTATATAAACACTTAGCTTGAATTCAGGGGTAGAGGGACTTCTCTGAAGCCATATGCCACAACTGCTCAGATCCATATAGACCTTTGCACTGCTGGTACAAGCCATATATTAGTAATTTCTTCCTTCTTTAAAGCTATGCAATTTCGAAGTGGCTTCTGTCTTGCATCTGATCTAATTTCCCAGGACAGTGTTTCTTTCAGGTTAACTTGGATTAACTCTAGAGCAAACACATGAATGAATGAACACTCATACATGGTGCTTTTATTATGATTGGTCTTCTTAGGTGCATGTTCAATAGCCTTTCATGCTTTTGTGTCTTTTCCCCAGTGACCAGTCACAAAAAAACAAGTTAAATGCTTTCTTTTCAATTAGCAGGATACTAGGGAGAAACAATGAGTAATAGCTAATATGAAGTAGCAAAAAAAGAGTTCAGTTAAACTGAAAGGAAATATTTGGTAAGGAATTACATAAAAGGTCAAGATATTCTTCCTGATGGGAAGACAGAAAGACAGAAATAAAGTTGGAACTGGCTTGGAATAGACCAAAGAAATGAGATAAGGAAGCCACTTGCAGTAAAACTAGATTGAATGGAACCAGGGGTTCTCAGGAGTGAAAACAGAGGTGGATGTTTGGTTCCAAATTTATAGTGTATGGACTGAGATCAAAGGATCTGACAGCACAGCAAACCCCAGTGATACTGACATAATTTTAAGAGGCTGAGATTTGAGTAGGACTGGGAGCTAATTGGCTGGGGTTTTATTAGGGCCACGCATGCAGTATCTGAACAGATGAAATGAGGAAAATGCACACAGTAACAGGGACATGGGTTAGTTGTCATATAGCTTTTTTTCTTCATTTCAACCTCTGCTTTTTAAGGAAATGAAACAAAGGATTGCTTTGTGTTGCTTCTGTCAAATGGAAAACTATAAAAGACTTTCAGCTCAGTCTCCCCTGTTTTCTAAGTGCATTTGGACATTGCAGTAATCCTATTGAACTTTGCTGGCAATAATCCACAGCGTGTTAGATGCCACTGAATATGATTTGGAGGATTGTGTGGTTCTGGTGTTTCTTCTAGCCAGAGAAATATGTCACGTCTAAGCAGTATTGACTCTTATTTTGCAGCAAAGCTTGGAGACACAAAAGAACTGGAGGACTTCATTGCTGATCTTGACAGAACACTAGCAAGTAAGTAGATTTTTACTTGTAGATTGCATCTCTCTCAGTACTGTCAAAGAGTGACGACAGCCAATATATAGGGGGACAGGGAAGGGAAAAAAAGAAATAGTTTATGTAGTGTAGTTTCATTTTAGTTTGATAGTCCTGTGGATCTTTATGTGGATAAGAAGGTAAAGTAAATTAAATTCTGATCTTTGCCTGAATGTTCAAGGCATGCAGTTTAGCTTGTGTGACAAAGGCTGAACTCAATGAACCCCTGTCCCCACCTCTGAGGCAAATGCAATTCACCTTTCCTTGACAGTATATAGATCAAGGAAACATCACTCTCCTAAATACTCAGAACTCAGCTAAAAAGTGTGGATTTGTTCCTTCTTTATAGAGCTAAAGTACTGGAGGAGTAACCATAGGTGAGGAAAAACTTATTCTAGATTTTGATTTATGAAAGAACTAAGGAGTAGATATCTGTATCTATTGACTTAAACTAAACATCAAAATGCTGTCTGTGCTTGTCTTTAACAGGAATAGAATTTTTCTTACTGTCTAAAAAAATTTATCTTCCAATTACAATAATGGATTCCTCATTATGATTTTTAATGAAAAACAACAAAACCAAAATACTGGCCACCTATTGCCAACCATGTACTCTGCCTGTTCTTTTTGCTTCTTCCTCTGCTGTTGTGGACATAATACTGCTTGTTTTCTGTTTTGGAGTGGTTTTGTTTGTTTGTTTGTTTTATGTGCAGAACTAGGCTATAGAGCCCCAAAATAAGAAATTGTAAGGCTTGACCTAAATAGCAGCATAAACAAAGCCCTGTCAAACTATGGACTAGGAGAGTTTCATGTATTCAGTAGGTATTTTCCCTTACCTGTATTTCCTGAAAACCCAGACTTAATTCAAGACACCTGCCCTTATGAGCTTCCTCTTCCCTGCTGTCTTGTATCTTAATCCTGATTTCACTTCTCTTGCTTAAAATATATTTCCAGTTTCCTGTTTTCTGTCATGGATGTATGCTTGAGCTAAATCCATCTTTACCACTGGGACTTAATTGACCACTCTTCTGAAACAAATCTGGGTTCTTGGAGGTTTGTGTAGGACAGTGAAACTCCAAACCAGTAAATATTTACATTGCTGTATCTTGCACGGCCACGTTGCAGCTAACTCTTAAGGGGCTGCTGCTTACAGCATATAGGTTTCATTTTTCCCTTGCAAGGCACATCAAAGATGAGGGCAGGAACTACCACCTGCTCTAGTGGTTTTGGTGTTTTTATTTGTTTGGTTGGGTTTTTTTTTCTTTGGTTTCATTTTGAATTTTTTTTTTTAATCTCAACTAAGCAAATCTCCAGTGATCTCAGCAGAGTCTCACTTGTACATCATTTGACAGTGAGTAGGAGGTCTAACTTCTATCTGATATTTGATATCATAACATTTTTAAGGAGTTGTATTTCTATGCTTGAGGTTACACAGAAGTTTGTACAGCTACCTTTCTAGCCTAGGGCACTTGTTAGAGCAGTATTCACCTTATATTTTTGCACACTAGCATTTCAGCTTTCATATTAATTAAAAAAAAAAGATAATTTGACCTGTCAGGAAGTCTAGCAACCTGGGTGTAGATGGGTCTCTTGTGTGTCAACAACATGTGATCTTATTTAATACAGAAAGTAATGATCTTTCTTTGTTGTTTTCAGGTATGTGAAATCAATCTTTGGCATTGTGCTTGCCTCTGAAAGATAAGTGACATCAATCCCTGAGAATTGCTGCCCTTCTCTGGTAACTTTGCTCCCCAAGATACTCACCTTCTGAACATAACCTTTGTAAACTCCTACAAGTATTTAACTGTGGCAATATCAGTCTTTTGACGTTGTAGCAGATGGAATAAGATAACTTAAATGTTACAGCTGTATTTTGCTTTAAAATAGTTTAAATTGTAATTTAAAGTTGCTTTTATGCAAATATATTTGTAATTTTATATAGTTGAGAACTTTAAAGCTTTTTTCCATTATAATATATTTTTGTATGCAAATAAATTCTGAACTGGAATCCAAATGTCTGGAAGCTTCCTATGTACATGAGAACTCTGAAACATAAGTATAAATTAAACTCCTTGAAAACAACATGCTTTAAAATATCTCGATAAAGGTGTATTTCCTGTTAGGCAAAATTTGTTATGCTGGTTTTATGTGATTGCTTAAATAAGAGAATTTTGTACTATGTAAAATTGATGCAATCAGGAAAATAATAAAATTGGTCAAACTGTTACTTCATATTTGCTTTAATACAAATCAGTAGCAGTGAGTTATTAGTGATTTGAACACTAACACCTATTCTAAACCTCATGTAAAAGCTAGCTTTAAAATCACAGATTTTAATGTAAATCACCATTTGACATGAAGGGCAGGCTGGGAGGTCAGACATTCAGGCCCAGCAGTTTGAAGGTATGGAGGTCCTGTAGCACCAAAAAAGTGTTTAAGTGTCTGGCTGTTTCTGATACCAGCCCCTTGGGTCCACAACAGTCAGCCACTCTAAAGAGACAGTGTTATGCTGAAAGAGAGATGGTTAACTCGTATTTTCACAAGAAACCTGATTCTTTCCATATGTATTAGGCACTGGAGATGTCATTATGTGAGCTCTCCTCCAGCTGCTGCAGGCATTACACCTGGCTCTGCTGTCTGAGCTGTGTGTACAATTGCTCTCCAGTCTGGTCAGACCAAGTGAGCTGGGCTTGTTTGAACTCCAGCTCTTATTTTGACCAAAGCAGTCTCATGACCAGTTGCATGAGTGGTTCCGTTATTGTGCCCCCTTGGTCTGTTATCTTTGCATGTGTCTGTGCATGTACCTGTGGCACAGCTACCAGCCAGTTGCTTAGGAGTCCTTAAAGGATGGATTTGGACCTGCCTTCTTCAAGTTGGAGAAAATGTACTCTGTCTTTCCTAAAGGGAACACTGGAAGACTGGCGCAGATCCATCTCCCTGGTTTTCAGATTTCCTAAAATTTAATCAAAATGTTTGCATCTTATTAAACACCATATGTCTTTTTTTCTATTTTATTCATTGGAAAGAAAAAGAAATTCTGAACTGGGTATGTTTTAACCTGAAATAACCTTGATGGGGTTGTGTGGGGTTTTTTCCTTCTTTCAGGCAGAAGGGCAATGTCAGGTGGAGCAGTGTATGGTGGAATGTGTTTCTGAAGACTAAAAACTCCTTTTGGCATTTCCTGCTGCAGATTCCATTGGTAAATTGTCCCTTACAATAGAAGTGGAAAAAACTGATTTAGGAGGGTAAAGTTTGTTTGCTCTAGGTTAACTGTCAGATTGGTGAAGGAAGGGTGGGATGGTTCAGGTTTGAGAGAGTGATGTGCTTCTGCTTGCTCTGGGACATTCTGAGAGGCTCCTGCACTTCAGGAAACCCATTATTAGCAGTGAAAATTCACTGCTACTACACTGTAAACACGCAGGAGAAAAATATTCCCTTTTGCATCCCTCTGGGATGGCCCTCCTCCCCGACCCCAGATGTGAAGTGATATGTTGCTGTGCAAAGTCAGCATGGGGGATTCCTCTGGCTGGAATAGGACTTGCTGTTAAATGTAGACATGCTGTGCCTTTCAGCAGGAGCTGAGGGAAGGGGAACCAGGACAAGCTTGTGCATTTTTTTTAAGAAACATCATTTACATAAGGCATGTTTTTAAAGCTGTTTGAATAGCAACAGTAGTTTTGGCTGGTTTTCTACATTTTAATGCTTATTGGTAGAGCGAACAGTGGAGTGCTGGTGAGAGAGGATGATACCATCCTGAAGGCAGAATACCCCAACTTTGTGTGGGTTAAGTAAGCCATGGGGTTTCAGAGGAAGCCACTTCAAGTGATCACAAGGTGGGGGGAGATGAACAGCTGTTTGCACCTCTGTTCCTCAGATTGGATAGTTTGAGGCATTGGGCATGAGTTTTCCACTTTATTTCTGTATGTTCAGTTGTTGCTTGATCCTCTTGAATACTCTGTGCCTGTCTGTAATCAGTATTTAAAGTTGGATGTCTCCCTTTATCAAGTGACATCACCAAATTAGTATAGTACTCTGGAATGGCAGTACTTTGTCCTTGCAGACACCCAGTGTTGAAGATTTTTCCAGTACAAGCAAAGGTTTAAAGCAAGGCGTGATCTTCATTTTGTCTGTCAGTTGGTGATGGAATTGGGGATTAAGTCACATCTGCTAGGGTTTTTTAATCTTATATGCATGAGCAGGTGAAGACTTCTTGCTTATACAGCAGATCTGGAGATCACCGGCTGCAGAGTCTGGGAGTGTCTTCTCTAGAGCTGTTTATCTGAATTCCCCACAGTTTAAGTTCAATTTTGAACATCTTGCTGTGTCAGAAGAAAGGCACTAATGTACATGTCATTTTGCTACAGTATGCTTATGACTTAAGTTCATCATCTGATTACATATGGCACTGAAAAATGCATTACTGGAGAAAGTTCCTGTGATTCTCTATCCCTAGATATCCTATCCCCATTGCTGGAGACTGCGCTGTCCTAATGGGCCTGGCTGATTTTTTTTTTTTTTTATTATCCTTGTTTTGACCTCTGTCTCATGCTGTGATGCTGAATTTGAATACAGAAGAGAATCTCAGCACTGTCGTGCCAACGCTAGGCATCCAGAAATGGAAATGAGCTTAGACTAAGCAGATGTATTGCCACAGCTTAACGTGTGCGAGGTGAGGTGCAACAATTATTTCCACATATGCTCCCTACCTACTGCAAATTCAAGGTTAAATGGATTAGTTTAAACCTTCATCACTGAGGCTTGAGTTAATGTATCTTATCTTGGGTTTGCTGTTGACTGTGTGTGTCCTTGGTGCCATCGCCCAGGCTCAGCTGATATGTGGTAACACATTATGCCTGGTAACCTTAATAAGGGAGAGATAAGGTAAAGGAGAGATTTATGTTTTTTCCTTGGCTGCACATGTGCCTGTAGCCACTGTTGATGCACTGCCAGCCCAGGTGAGTTTTTGGGAGGGAGGAAAATCGTTGTGTTGGCAGTGATGGAACTTGCAAAGGGGGAAGGGTTCAGCCACTACTGGTTCCTGCAGCCTGTTTGTCTTGGTGCCTTCACCCCTTCTTCATTACTGTTATATGCTTTTCAGTACACACAGCATGGGTCTCCACAGAGGAACTCTGGAGCTCATCTCAAATGACTCAGGTGGATCCAGTTGACCATCCTAGTGGTATTTGAACCATGCTGGAGCCCACCTTATATGAGATTTCATTTATGTGGAGGTGTCTAAATGTGCTAGCCATGACATCTGCTAGACTGTTGGAAGGAAACTTCCAATGCTGTGATGTTTGGAAGCAAAGCCAATATGACTGCAGCAGCTCTTGAATTTAATCCAGCTCTGCATACTAACAGCACGAACTCCATATTCTCAATGGAGAAAAATCCTGTTTTCTATGTTACTTTCTACATTACTGACTTCATTGCAGCCTGGCTAACAGCCCTAGCTGTCTAAATAACTTCACAAAAATGTAAGATGATCCTGGCTGCTCTACCTTGTCAGCTTAGCGTTGTAAACCAGATCTTTTCAAGGTCCTTTTGTTTCTTACAGGTTCAAAACTATCAGTTAAACGCTTTAGATTGACCTATGAGATTAAAACAGACTCCTCAATACAAAGGAACCCAAATGCTTTCTTTTGAAAGCTAAAATGTTTATCAGTTTGTCTTTTAAGAACTACAGACTGGAGGTCTGTGCCTCTGCTCTCCCAAGGCATCAGAACTCACTGGCGTCTCTGGGAGGCCTGAGGATGCTTAAATGGGCTTTAAACTGGAAGTGAGTTCTCCATAACCCATGGCTGTAACACGGATTGCCATCTGTGGGTTCTATTGACATATTTCAGATGAGTGTTTAATTAAATGTGTTGTCCTTGTCTCAAAATAACCAATTGCAGTATTTTGATACATATTCAGTCTTCATAGGTCCAATAAAGAAAATCCTGCTAGTGTATCAAAACAGGTCATGATCAATTTCACCTGACTTGGGCACTTACATAAAACACTGAAGTTAGGATGTTGCCTTTGGCTCCTTCAATAGCCAGTACAGGAAGGAGAGGGAGACTGAATTGTCCCCTAATGATGATTCTTTGCTATGGAGAATACTGTAAAAGGCTACAGTTAAGAAGATTTTTCACTTGGGCTTCTTAATCGACTGACCAAAGAAAAGTGTATGTGTCAAAACAAACCTGCCTACAACTGGGATTAGAGTATAACACCTTATGGGGCCTGAAGAGCAGAGGCCAAACTACCCAGCTGGCCAGGGTTGTCTGCATTTGGGGTTTTGCATCGTATTGTGCAAATACAGGACCTTGCTTCTGCCCTGGGATTTGGGGCATAGCACTGCTGGGCCATGTGGCTAAGTGCTGAGACCACAGCCTGGGCACTAATCCCACATGAGATGCCACAGGATAAACCCACGGGAACTATGTGGTATGAAGCAGAGTTGCCAGAACAAGCTGGAGGAGAAATGTACTCCTCATTCTCGCCACTGCACTGCCTGCTGATTCCCACTGTGTCAAGCAGGAGGGGAAGCTTCAGTCACCTCACTGGGCAGAGCCAAGGAAACAACAAGGAGTCTCAGGTTGGTTCTTGGGTTTCAGTGCTGATCTGCAGATATTTGTCCTTTATGCACCCTCAGAGCATACTCTCTCTCATCTTTCATTGCTCTCTGCCAATGCTCTGTGTCCACAGTGCTTACCTCCCCATGCTGTGTTCAAGTCAGGTCAGCTTATGTAGAAGGAACCTTTGGTTTTGGTTTTTTGTTTGTTTGGGGTGGTTTTGGTTTTGTTGGGTTCTTTTTTGTTTGGTTGTTTTTTTTTTTTTAAATTAAGTACTCTAGGGCAATGCCACTGGCTATCTCAGCTGCAGGCATTTTCTAGGTTAACTATCCATAACGTGTGGCTTAATGGTTGAGGATTGAACGGATGCCGTGGAAGTCAGTGGCAAAATTTGCAGGTTGGCTGGGATTGAACTCTGCGTCAGTAGTAGCATGGCTGATGGCTCCATCAGTGCTTCAGAAAGTCTTACAAATTTGGTGGGTGTCAGCTTTCTTGTGCAAAACTAACAGGAGCTTCTGAACACTATTTAAAACACCATAGGAGACCTTTAGCTTAATATGTAGTTTAAAATTGAGTGTATGATTGTGCTGTCCACTGCTTTTTCTCCATCTCTCTGAGAAGCAGAGTGGTTTACGAAGGTGGATGGGGCCTGTCGCTGTTCCCCCGTGGGACTTGGCAGCAGGGTTGTGCTAGGAGCTTATACCCACAAATATTTTGCACTTTCAAGCTGTGATTTCAGTGGACTCTCGTGCAGAGTTAAGCACTGTTCTTGACAATCTGTCTCCACAGAGTGCTTCTCAAGGCTGTGTATAGTTTAGTCATTTTATGCTCTTGGAACACTGATTTTTGAGCAGTAGCTTAATGTTTATTTATGTGTAGAAGGACAGCAGCTCCTTCATCACATCATTTCTGGATGGCCAAAAGGGGCTGTGGGGTGATGCTGCTCCTGTCCCCTGCTGTCATGTCTGGCTCAACTGCAGCCTTGCACATGCCTTGGCTATGCTGGAACAGTAGCAAGCAATGAAAGACAATAAAATAAGAAAGGGGCTTTATGTGTCAGGGTTTTCTGAGATCCAGTTTCACACTTTCTCTCCTGGCTCATATAGTTTTCTGTTTCCCTTGTCTGTTTAGAGAGGTATTTTAACCCCAGGATTTTTAATTAACGTTCTTTCACACTGATGAGAAAAGGGTTAGGTTTACACTTGGCTCTTGTGTTAGAGGGAGGAAATCTTGGCAGGTCCACTTGTGCATGCTTTGTTTAGTGAACTTGTTAAAAATGTAGGGGTTTGCCATCAGAGAATTTGAGCTGCAGAAAGATACATCTAGGGGCCATTCTAACCTGTTAATATTTTTGAGTTAAAGTGTAAATTAAAAAATACTTTCAGGTGATTTACCCATTTTTGAAATGAGAATCCCCTCAGCTTCACTAAACAGTTTATATGATTCTGGTTAGCGGAATTTGGTAGCTGGCCTGAAAAATATTATTTTGGTGAGCATAACCCTGGTTTCATAATGTGAGTGTAGTTATGCTGCCTCCTCTATGACTCCATATGACACATTGGAGGGAAGGTATGCCACCCAGAGGTACCTTGACAAGCTCAATAGCTGGGTCTGGGTTGGGGCAATACCAAGAAATACAGACTGAATGAAGAATGGATTGAGAACAACCCTGAAGAGAAGAATTTGGGGATGCTGGTGGACAAGAAGCTCAACAGGAGCCAGCAGTGTGCACTCCCAGCCCAGAAATCCAGCTACATCCTGGGCTGCATCAAAAATAGCATGGACAGCAGGTCCAGGGAGGTGATTCCATCCCTCTACTCTGCTCTTGTGAAACGCCACCTGGAGCCCTCACTATAAGACCATATACATGATGCAGTGAGTCCAGAGGAGGGGCACAACAATGCTCAGATGGCTGAAGTACCTCTCCTGTGAAGACAAGCTGAGGCAGTTTGGGCTGTTGAGCCTGGACAAGAGAAAGCTCCAGGAAGACCTTACAGCAGCCTTCCAGTACCTAAAGGGGGCTAGAAGAGAGATGGGGAGGAGCTTCTTAGTAGGGCATGTAGTGATAGGACAAGGGGGCTTGGCTGTAAACTGAAAAAGGGTGGGTTTAATTAGTTTTTAGGAAGAAATTCTTTACTGCAAGGCTGGTGAGACACTGTCACAGGTTGCCCAGATCTTTAATAGTCCCTTCTAACCCAAACCATGGGATCTATGTTTCCATGGCCCTATGACTCCTTTATAACTCTATGACTCCCTTACTTTTCTAAGACTCCTCTATGAAGTGTTCATCCAAAGCCTGGTCCATGGCATGGTTGTCTGGAATTGGCTATCATCTGAGATGACAAGTCATCTCTGTTTTCCACTGTTTCTCCTGGGAAACCAGCTTTCTAAAGCAGCCCATGCACATGGGAAGCATGCACAAGTTACTTTTTAAGAAAAGAGCCAATTCTGGAAAGACTAATTGGTGACAGGAATAACACCTCCTGGTCTCTTTTTTCTCCCCCCTGGGGTGAAGTGTCCAATCATCTAGAGTGCATTAAAATCACACTTCCCCACAGACCCTGGAGCAGCTTTGTGAAATTCTCATGCTCAAATGCTGCTATCCCTCAAGCCTGAAGATGAGAATCAAAGCATTGCCCATGGTTCACAGTCGGCATAGGAGTGTGATGGTCCTGAGCAGAGTGTGAGTATGTGGGGGTGTAGAAACATGTTTTGTAAACACTCATTGTTCATAAAGACATTCACAAAAAACAACCAAAAAACTCGGTAAGAACTATGTGTCAAGGAAAAACCCTACTTTTCTTCCCAGATCATTAAATTCTCCTATTGTAAGACATAGTCACCTTAAACATGCACCTAAAGACAGCCATATTTTACCCTTATTGGGCTCTTTGTTTCCCTTAAGCCTTAGGAAAAAAAATATCCAGCAGTATCAGCAGTTCAGTCTTTATCTTTGGGAGGATTTTCTGCCACACAGATTTCTACAAATAAGAGCACTGACACAAAGTTATTGGAATTTTTGTATCTGTTGTTGGGTTTATTCTTTTCTTTGTGATTAAATGGTTCAACTTCAGAGGATGGGCCCTGGATGTATACGCTACTTGATTTATCCCTATCAGGAATGGGGGTAGAGGGGAAGAGAACAAGCACTCAAACAGTGGGCAGTCTTGACTAGAAAATATTTAAATAATTAAAATGTCAGATCAGTTTTAGTGTTTCTTTAATATGACACACCCACAACAGATCACATTAATTTCTGGAGTTTATGGACTCCTGTTTAAAACTAGTTTTTCTTGCAGTGATGGCTGGACCATCTGCCACTCTTCCCTAGTCCTCATGACTGAGGGGTTGAATAAGGAGGAGCCATTCAACCAACCTCAGCATCTGCAACTGTGCTTTCCCAGTGACCTTTCAAAAAACGGACTTCTTTTTGACTAAAAATAAATTTTACATTACCAAGCCAAAGAGGCAGATTTCCCTATGCATTTTGAATAACATCTTTGTATTGAAATGTCCCTTGGCTCTCATGTAACAGAAGCCTGACACTAAAAAAAAAAAAAAAAAGGTGTTTTAAATTGATTCTGAGTATTGGCTGATACTCAAAGTAGGACATCTGAGCGTCTGTGTTATCTTGCTGCATGCTGTCGTTAGCACCTCATGAAATGAGGAGGAGGGAGAATAAAAGGAAAGGGCTCAAACACTTCTGGAAACCTTTCTTGAGCTTTTTTGTGCAGGACTTTTCACTTTCCGAGTGCCTCTGTTTCAGACTGCTTCCCTGTAATGACGCGTCTAGACTCCTGACGGAAACATTTTCAGGCGGCTCTTATTTCTCGGGTTTCTTGTCTCTTTCCACGCAGGGGTGAGTATTTGCTGCGGTGGTGACGATATCCAAAATGGGAAACAGACTCTGAATCGAGCCAGTTCCTCCTCCCTTTGGGGTTTGGCATGCCTAGATATGTATGTATATAAAAAACTTGGCTTGAAAAAAGAACTCAGTAGCAGAAGCTGCAGCAGCAGAGACAGGGCAAGGTAGGACTCTAAAGAGTGCCAGGCTGTGATGATTTGCTTCCTCAGCTTATGCCGTGCAACAGACGCCTCCGGAGAGCTTTCAGAGGCAGAGTTATGCGAGCTGGTGCGTCTGTATGCAGTGCCGTGCTAACAGACTGGAAACTGGGATTCCAAAAGTGTAATTCCTTTAATGTGAACACACTTTTGCAATATGTGTCCATTAAATCACTGATATAATTTCAGATGTTTCCTCTACAGTTTACACACTATTTCTTAAAGCAAATCCAGTTCCGTTGTGTCTTTTGAAAGCAATAAGTATCTTCAAGTTAAATAATTTTTCCTGACTTTTGTGAGAACCGAATGGCAAGATGACACATCTGCCAGCCTTGCCAATGTGGATTTTTTTATCAAGAAGGAACACTACTGTGTGATAGCAACGTGTGGATGCAAACTGACCCTGCTAAAGGGAGAAAGCAGGAAAACCAATTTCTCTTAGCTTTGCTCAGAAAAGGGCTCAGCCTCTCATTTTGCCTATTCTTTGGCTTTTCTCCAACTCCTGTGCTGTTGAACTTTTATTTTCCCCCATAATCAGACTGATATCATAGGGATTTTCATGGAATTGGATGCCTTCAGTTCATCTCAGTTCCAGAATTACAATAGTCTCTTGTTCGTAATGGAAAAAAAGATGTAAAATCTCCAGAAAACCCCAGTTCATGTGGTGTGTTATTTGCTAGCCTATATGCAGAGCCTAGTGTGATGCCTTCATCTAATTTCATGACTCTAGGGGAGAATTAGAAAAACTGTATGTATTTATATGGCATATGCATGTATATATGTTCATCAGGTCAGTGTTCCTCTGCTGCTTCTGTTTGCACCCCACATGGGACTTTATTTCTGTCACCTGGGCTGTGTGCCCCCAGGATGCTGGGTTTTCCCCAAAAGGAGCAAACCCTACATCTATTCTCTGCTGTGTCAAGCTCCCTGCAGATACACTGAGTATCAATAGACATTTCTGAGTTTTGCTGAAGGTGTTTGGTAGTGTCTAATCATTTTGGGGGTTAACTTGACTCCCAAATTCTGAAGTGCACCATTCCTTCTCCATCTAGCAGTAAGTGAAGAGAAGTTCAAGAAAAGAAGGGAAGTTCAGGAAATGGTAGGACTGGTAGAATGAAAGCCCACTAAAAGCCTCATGCCCTCTGGGTTGGGTACCCTCATTTGGAACCATCAAAGGAGGGCTGACAGAAATGGGTCCTGAATCACATTCAGGTATGCCAGATAGATGGATTATAGTGTTAACAATAATGTCACTCATCCGGAGGAAAGAAGTTGATGGATAGGCCATGTGTGTCTTTCCCCTTCTAGCATATTCACTTCCTTGCCAAAGTTTTGGGAAAAATAAGCTGCTTTTAATGGAAGCTTGCCCAAACAACACCCAAATACTGACACAAGTCTGTTGCTGCGTGGCAAGATTGAATCAACCTGACTTGTTGGCTCACTTCTTCAGAAACCAAGCCACAGTCCAAGCTGTGAACAAGTTGTAGTGTGATGCTTCCGCCTGATTCAACTTGAAGCAGCTGAAGCAGGAATGTGGACCAGAGAGCCAGCTCAATAAAAATCAAGACATACTTTAGCAGCACACTATGCATTTTCAGCTTACAAAGGCTTGGCTTCAGGCTGATTTTTTGTATTTCATTCACTACATGCTTTAACCAGAGCTGAGAAAGCTGCTGACTCCATACTGTGGAACCTCAGCCACCCAGATGGGAAGCTGATGTTACTTACTGCCAGCATCATGATCAGATTTCTTGGCTGTTGTGTAGTCATGTTCAAAAGACACTGAGCTTCTGTGCCTGTCCCTATCTGAGAGTCTCACCCCATCTACAAGCCAAATTAACCCAAGTCCCTACCAGTTCTAGGAAAATGATGGTGGTTTGAAAAAATGGGCTTGACTTGAGTCCTTTTCCTGGGCACATAAGCTTGAGTGGATGATTTTTCCTTCTACATGCACACAGGTGCTCTCTCTTTGTAAACCATGGAGAAACAGTAGATCCCATTTGTGTCTTTTTGCAACATTGAAGGGTACAAGCTGCTTCAGTGAAAGGAAATAGAGAGTTTGGAGGTGTGCATAGGGAGGAATCATGTCTTCCTTGGGGGTACTAGAGTTGCCTGTTATCTGGGGCTGTTTGACTGCTGGGTCTGCGGGAGTTGTGAGAAGGAGCAGTGAGTTGTGAGAAGGATGCAGGTCTCTCCTTGCATTCATCCTGATGTGAAGGGTGTCATTGAGGAGTGTGTGCTTCCCAAGGGGACACCGCTTGCAGGTGCTGAGATCCATCAGCAGGCACAGAAAAATGGTCTATTTTCATGTGTGTCAAAATTAGGGACAGGAAAGTAGTATTTATTTGCACAGTATGTGTAGGTGCTCTCTGGCTTTCTTGGGAGACATCCTCTTTCCACTCTTACCCCGATCCATTTTCTCCTCTCTCCTGCCCCCTGTGCACCCCACTTGTCCCCCCAGTCTCCCCTTTGCTCCTGATGAATTGCTCTGACTCACAGGAATGGGGGCTGGCAGACTCCTCTGCAGCTGGAGGGACTGGCCTCAGCAGCTGCGCAAGAGCCGGGGTGGTGCAATTTGGGTGTCCTCCAGGAACCTGACTCACTGCAGAGGGACACGGTGGGCAACCATAACCCTCCTGGGGACCCCAACTGCTTCAGTTTGAACTCCAGACCTCCTCCCACCGCTTTCCCATACTCTTTTGGGTTTTAGGATTCAGAGGAGGACCAGGGCTGCAGGCAGATGTTGTTATGTCCCAACCTGGCACTTACCAGCTGTTCAGCTTGGGAATGGCAGCGTGGGTATTATTCTTCACCTGGTCATCTCAATGGTGCTGCTTTGGCATGATTCAGGAGTGACTGAAATAAAGATGCCTTTCAAGAACGCATCCCTTTTCCAGAAGGAGGTGACTCACTGGAGATGTGCCTCCTCTGTTTTTAGGTATAGTCCCCAGCTGTGATTCCCTTTGGAGCCTTTTTTGGGTTTCTTTCAAACCAAAACACATGTTGACTTTGAGAAGCAGACTTCTACATTGCAGGCCAAATTCTGCTCCCATGTAGTGTGTGTGGGCCAAGTTGCTCAGTTCCCTGCAAGCCACAGCCAAATTTCCCATTTTGTATTGAATTCACATGTCAGACCGGGGTTAAAAGGCACTGTCATGAGCATTTGCTCCAATTTTCTGTGCTTAACACAGACCCTAATGTTTCCTCCAGTATTACTATTGCAAGCCTGTAGTCTGTGGTTGGTCGGGGACACAGATGCGTATCCAAGATCTAAGGTGGAGACCTGTCTCTGTGACTGAATATTGGCAGCAACTGATCATAAAACCTTTTCAGTGTGTGAAAAGGCTTCCAAGGCTCTTACATACTGACTGTCTTGCTTCTCTCACTGACAAAGGCTTCTGTTTCTGAAAGATGGGGATGCCAAAACTGGGCAGGGGAAGAAGATCCTTGACACAAGGAGCCACAGCTGTCTATGAAGAGAGGAATGAGCTGGCTTTAGGCTCTGAGACCCAGAACCTTGCTGGGGAGAAATGCTGGTACAGGGTCAGCACCTAAGCCCAACCCTGTTTATTAACACCCCTCTGCTCCCTAGTGATGCACCCTTCTTACCACTGCCCTCGAAGGATCCCTTCCAAAGTGTCTATTGTTGTGCAGAGCCAAAGTCTTCTTGCAATCCAAACATGCCCCTTGGCCACTGGGCTTTTAAAAGTTAAGTATTGTAATGCAGAAGATTTTATGAAGGAAAATTAGAAGGAAATCAGTGCTTAAAATATTCTGTTTCACTACCATAAAGCATCACTAATGGTGACAGAAAAGTCAGTACTCACAGCCATTTCTTCTCCTTACAAAAGCGTGGAGACTTAGCCGTAAATTGCAGCAAAGGAACTGGTATCTTCTCACCTCAGACACATGCACGACGGCTTGGCTGGGCATCTTCCCAGTCCACTTGACCAACATTACTGGTGCCCATGGAGTGAAGTAAGAGTTTGACTTTGAGTAATTACACTTCATCTAATTGTGTCTTTCTGGATAGTTGATCTGAAAATTAATTTATGGCATACCTTACTGCCTTTACTGAACTTTTTGTGCTATGTCCCCTCATTTTTATCTTCTGACACTCAGTCTCCAAGGGCCCCTGCTTCTTCCTGAATAACATGCTAACCTTGGAAACCAGATACTTCTTCTTTTACCCCAAGATCCCAAATTACCTTTGGTGAAAGCTGATATTTTATTAAATCCTCTGAGTCCAATATAAATGATTTGCTGGACTTGGAAACATGAGGCTGCCTGCAGATTTGGCCCCAAGCTGCTTCTCTCCCATTTTTGACCAGAACACCAGAAATGCTCCAGTACCTTCTCCAGCTCCTTCATTAGCCGCCTTGGACTTCAAGATAAGACAGAGCAGGTAAAAAAGCTCTCCAGATCTCCCAGTAGTTCAACTGTAAAATGCCCCAGCAAGAACCAGTTTGTATTGATTTAGCAAGACTTTTTCAAGACTCAGAAATTGGTGGTCCAAAGCTTGCACCTCAGTGGTCAGGAGACTTATGCAAGTAGGAATCTTTGAGGATATGTGCAGTTAAGAACGAGCAAACCCTTTATGGTGGATAATTTGAAACCTGGAGAGAATTTCAAAAGGATGTTTAAATACTTAATAATGACAAAGTGGCTCAAAAAATTGCGTGGGGAGTAGGTCCCTATCCTACTGCTGAAGTGCTGTTTAGAAAGAAAGGTCAAATAGCAAACTGCTGAGGACACACACAGTTAGCCAAAAATCATATTATCTTTCAGGATGGTGCATCTGATTTGTTCAGGTCAAACAGTCATCTGTGTTTTTGTCTGCCTTAATTAGACATGAACATTTTAAGAAACTAAAGTTAAAGCTATGACAAGTATTCAAAACACATCAAGGAGACTCCAGACTGTCTCAAACCTGATTTCAGGGTGGACGTAAGAAATTATTATGGCATTTTAATGTTTTGCTTGACTTGTGTCACATTTTAAAAACTTTTCCTGAAACCAGAAGAGCTGGAAGCTTCACTTAAAAAGAAGGAGAAAATTTCACCTAATGCAGTCTCCAAACAGACTTCTGAACAAAAACTGAGAGCTCCAAAATCAGTAAGTTGGAGCTTAGAAGTGGAACAAATTGAGTGTTTCCTCAGTTGTAACCAGGTTAAGCATGGTGGCCATGACTTTGCCCGGTGTTCTGTGCTCTGTCTGTGTTGGCATTCACTATCTAGAGAGGTTTCTTTCTGCAATGCTCTTAAATCAGGTAGGAACTCCTCAGTTTGCTCTCCTTTACCCAGAGATTTAAGGAACTGGACAGCAAATCATTCTGGACTTTAAATAAGCCTTTTAATTTCACCTTAGGCTTCTCAAGTAGATGTTGTGACAGGTATGTAGATAAATCGTAAGCAACGGAAGTCATACAGATATTTCCAGCTATTTTTGTAGCCCTTTTATAGCTCTTTCACAGCATTATGAAGCAATTCTCACCTTCCCCTCAAATGCTGCCCAACAATGAGACACTGGTTTTGGACTGATATGGTTTAGATTAGATATTAGGAAGAAATTCTTCACTGTGAGGGTGGTGAGTCACTGGAACAGGTTGCCCGGAGAAGTTGTAGATGCCCCATTCCTATAAGTGTTTAAGGCCAGGCTGGATGGGGCTTTGAGTATCCTGGTCAAGTGGAAGGTGTCCCTGCCCATGTCAAGGAGGTTGGAATGAGATGATCTCTAAGGTCTCTTCTGATCCCAACTGCTCTGTGCTTCTATGCTTCAAATAACATGCAGCCCATTGTTGTATTCACCATAAATACAAAGCAATGTCCCTCCCAAGCTTCCCAGAAGGTCAGGAGCTGCACTGTTGTCTCACACAAGACCCCAGATATGTCAATGAGGCTTCACAGCTTAATCCAAGCTAGTAAATGTAGAATGACCTTCTGTGAGTCCTGCCCTGTGCATTCCTTCACAATGTTACCACTGCCCTTGAGGAAGTGCTTTGCCAGAGGTGAGGTACTTGTCCACATGCAAATGCAGAGGCTGAAAAAGCTCTTTGGTGGGGAAGGGGAGAGGAGTCTGTGGATGGAAGACTTGGTGGTATAATTATTATTTCTTCTATTTTTTACTGGAAGGAGCAGCTGGCAAATCCATCCCGTCTGTGCTCTTTGTATGGCATTACAAAATTAGAAAGTTGTTTTTCAATGAACATGAAATTGCTGAAGAACAGAAACTGAAGTGCCATAAATAGCGCTGGGCTCTTTGAAGCCACAAAGAAGAGACTGTTCTGCTGGGAGATGCCAGGCCTGGGAACACGGGTTTCCTTTGTTTATATGTCATTATGCAGCAGCTGGTGTATGTTGAGCACAACTCCCAGATTCGCCTGTGCCGTTAACTCGGCACAAAGAGGAAAACTGTGACTGCCTGTGAGTGGTGGCCAAGGAGTTCTAAGTTCTTCAATGCACCTGGCTCAATGGGGCAGTGGTCTTCTCAAGCTACATGTGGTATGGTAAAGAACATGTCTGCAAGTGAAATTTGCACAAATTATTTGAGAGAAATGTTTCTGTTTTGCCTCAGGAGGGATAAAGAAATCTCAGTTCTTTCTCTGAGGAGTTACAGCTTAGTCTCCAGAGTCCTTGTCACCATTGTGAGTGGGTTTTGCATTGGGGATGGTGGCAGCTGATGTGAGCACTCATTTGTAGGATGCCCATGCCTCCTGAAAACAGCATTTCAGTGCCCTGTTAGAGCTGCTTAGCTTAAAATGTAGCTGAGGAAGCAACAGGCACTGATGGGGTTAGTCCTGAACATGGTGGAAAGCTCTTCACAGACCTGCCTCAAGGGCAAATCATGGGGAACTTCAGTTGGATACAATGCCCCAGAGGCTGAAAATGAGAAATGAGAAAATTGTAGAAGCCTATTATATTTTAGCTGGTGCAAATGCATGTCTTTGGGGAATTGAAATCCCATCCTACATCCCTGTCTGATTTCTGGATGGATGGTGTCTCAGCTTGAAACTTGGCGCCGCTTTCTCCCACCAGTTCTCTGTGGCTGTGCCTCAGCTTTGGGCAGCCACTGCTCAGCTTTCGGTGTTGGAAATGAGGATGGTCGTTAAAACCCACTGACCTTCAAAGACCTCCAAATGAAACCCTAACAATATTATTAATAAAGAATAAGGTGCTGGCTCTGAAGGCTTTTGGCTCATGTACCTCATTGCAGATAATAGCACAAGAAATGCTTGTAAATGGGAACTTTATTAAACTTTATTAAAGGAGTCACAGGAACGAGGGCTGCAGCTTTCAGCCTTATCATGGGAGAACCACTGCAATAAAGCTCTATGGAAAGCAGGTTTAAACACTGTCAGTGATTTTATTATATGGGTATGCATGGAAACATTTTCTTACCTAATGTACACATGGTGAAGTCGTTAATTGATTGTAGTTGCCTGTGAGCCTCTGTGCATTGCATTGATTAATTGCCTACTCAGTTTTTAGCCTGTGAATGGGTGCAGGAATATAGGCCCTGTGGAGTCAAGCTTGAGGACAGACAACCACAAAACAAGAGGGTTAGACACAGTTTCTTCAAGGAACAGTAGCCAAGATCTGGGGGAAAAACCTGCCAAAATCATCAGCTGAAGTAAGTAACTCAAGAAGGAGCTGGGCATGTTTTCAGAGTTGCAGAGTATGAGGTAAAGCCATTAACAGGATTTTTGGTTTTAAGATAATGAGAGACTGGTTAGTGATTGGGATTTCGTGGACTCATGAGGCTTAGGAAATACTAGAAACACGGATCTGGAAGGCTTGCCTTGGGGAAGTGGGTGCAGGAGCTGTTCTGTGCCCACAACCAGACTCCTCTGGCCCAGCGCCCTGCAGAAGGAGATGCCTGGCAGGCTATCCACATTGCACTGGTGTTCCCAGAGCGGAGGGAAGGGTGAGCTCCTCCACTTGGCCTGACACACCTGCCCACTTGCCAGCCATGGGGCAATGGCTAGTGGTCTGCACTCAGAGGAGACCAAACTTACCTCCTAGGCAGACGGTCTTTTGGCTATTTTTGTTATATTCCCCATTTTTCCGGTTATTTGGACAAAGGAATTTTCAGGGACAAAACTAATAAAACCCATCCAGTGACCACAAGAGCACAATGGGGTGTCTGCTTACAAACTGTAATTTCTGTGGGTTTAATGACAAACTCTGTCCTTGCATTTGGAGAAGAGGTAGAGTTTTTTTTTATTATTTTAAGGATTTTCTGACAGTTGTACTAAAAAGATGTAGGATTGCATAAAAATTAATTGACCACTGACTGTGGGTCTAAGTCCAAACAGAAATGGACAGCGTGTGCTGGCACTCTACTGAGAAGCCAGCAGGGCCTTGGATGGATTAGTCATTGTGTTGAGCTTCTTATTTGTCTGTGCCCTTAGGTTCCACCTACTTATCTGCATGCTGGGAGGCTGGACCTGACCCTCTGAGATCTGACCCAGAGGTCTGCCATCCTGCTGCCCTTTGGAGCCTGGTGGTCCCTGAATGATGGGAGCCAAGGTGTTTGCCATGCCCACAACAAGAGGGAAGATAGCCCTTCAAAATCCTCTGGTTGCTCTCCACCTTTTTTTTTCTCTTTTTTTTTTTTTTTTTTTTCTTTTCATATACATGAGATTCAAATAGCATAAATTAACAGATCCCATCAGCCTAAATGAAGGGAATTATCTTCAGATGGGCATTCACCATGGAGCTGGACTTGGTTACAATTAGGTTGTGTCAAACCTGGCACACAGGTAGCATCGTATCTGGCTGCACAAGGCTTATTGTGATCATAGGATGTCTTGTTGCTCTATGTTTTTTCCATAGGCAAATGATCATTGCAAATCTCTTGGAATGCTTTACAGTAATCATCAAGAGATTGAATAAATAATAATAAAATACGTAGCTTTCCAGAAAAAGAAGGTTATACCACATGACCAGCTGTGTCTTCACAAACACCACAGCATCTGAACTGAAAAATAATGTTCAAACCCCAATTATGAGTAATGGAACTAGTTAATTTTATGCCTGTGAGTAAATTTTCTCTGTCTTTGCATCCCTGAAGAGTTTACTTTATCTTGGTGTCTTTCAGTGTTAACCAAGGCTCCATGACTGATGGATACTTGGAGTTCCAGCTACTAGAAAGGGATATTCAAATACTAAAATATTTGTATGTGCTAGCCGCTGTTAAATTAAAACTGTCTTAATCACAGGTTTGTCGCAAGAATCTTAATGCCTGTCTTGACCTAATGTAACCCTATTCCATAACACTTTAATTCCCTCTTGAGAAAGTCTCTGCTTGTTCCATTTTCCCCCATCCTTTCCTGTTCGAGGCACACTTGCCTTACAGGGGCTTGAGAGCGTACTGGCATATCCTCCTTGGTGTGGACAAGGCTGGCTGATTAATGTCCATAAGAAAATATCCCAAACAATAATGTTAAAATCAATGAATTCTTCCCACTTGCAGTGATCCTCCTGAAGCAGGAGATAAGAAATTGAAGGAAATGGTGTGTGACATGAGCTAGTACCCCAAGGCACTGGAGGACAATGTTAGTGGCTACATCACTAATTATGTATATGGGTGATTCAACATAGTAGCTTTGTGAGAAGCCAGTGGCAACAAGTATTGCTGCCTGGAGGGAAGCAGAGATTCAGGCCTGGAGACAGGTTCCATATGGTTTGGGTCCAGATCCACCAGAAACTCTGGAGGATAAGAAAATATTTAGAGGCTGAGCAAATGACACTTACCTAGTTTTGGACTGAGTGTGAAACTTGAGCAATTCAAAGGGGATTGGTCTGTTGGTTTTTTTAAACCCATGAAGTGTTGAATTCCTCTTTTAAGGGAAAATGACTAAACTTTGACCTTCACTGCCTTGCCAGTCCGAGTTTCCCACATTCACACAACATGCACACACAACTTCCTAGAAGAAGTAATCCAGTGAAACAATGTGTCTTTTGTCAAGAGCAGCCAGATGAGCTCAATAATGCTGCTTTCAGAGCCCTTCATGGTAATGGAAAAAGCTCAGTGCCCTTTTGGTTTACTGTCTACCATTGTCTCCAGTTAGGCTGGGCTTTGCAGGCTGGGAGCTGACAGACAGGATGCCTCAGGCCCTCTGAAGAGGTTTGTGTGTGTTTTCTGAAGCAGGTACTGAGCAGGTTTCAGCCAAAAGCCCAGGGAGACGCTGTCCTGCAAAGCCCTGGCCTGGAAAGGTGAGGGTGGCTGGGGAAACGCTGCCGGGTGGGATGAGGAGACACCAAGTCTGGAGTCTGACACCTACTCAGAGCCACTCTCCGGAGCACTGGAGAGGAATAAATGGCAATAGAAAAGATCTCTTTTTAGAGTCTCTTCTGTCTCAGTCTGAGCCTGGGCACACTTATTCTTTGCCATTTGCTTTTGTTTGTCTCAGCTTGGCTTTGGATTGTTTCCTGCCTCTTTCTAGCCAGCCCTCTGGCATTTATTCCTGCTCTCATTTTTTAAAGAAAAATAATTTCTCTCTTGCTTTCCCTCTTTCCTCTATCATTTTTGGTGGTGGTGGTGGTGAAAGGAAGGATCTTTTCACCTTTTTTTTTTTTTTTTTTTTTTTTTTTTTTTTTTTTTTACAGATAATCATAGCTGCTTCCTTTGTTTTTTGGGGTTTTTTTAACCCTGCAAATGACATTACTGAGGCACATTCGTGAGGGTGCCCACCAGTGCTTGAGAAGTGGGAAACCGTAAAAAACCACACGCTGCCTACAATTTGTGTAACGGATTTTATCGCAGGTGTGCTGTGTGCAGGATGCAAATGACACCTCAAAGGGCTCACGTCATAGTTCAGTACAAGGGCCACGCTTAGGTGCTAATCTAATGACCCGCTACAGATGCACAGTGTACATTCTACTGGCTTGATTTAGCAAATTGGCTGTAAAATCTTTTAGCCAAACCACCTGGATGGTGCTGAGAAAGGAATGGAGGGGCTCATGTAGTTGCACGTACCAGTGACTGAGAATTAACTTGTGTTAAGTACCTGTCCATCTGTCTATCAGTCCTGAGCCACCTTAGATGGTGCACTAGAGAGAAAGGATGATTAAAACAAAAGGCTAATTAGCTTTGAGCTGCTTTTGACTGAGCACCAGGATCTTTCAATTGCTTTGTAAATCACTGAGATGCATTTATGGAAATGTTTTAATTGTATTTTGTGATTCCAAGTATTGGATTAACACTGTAAAATACTAGTTTTAAATTATATTTTGGCCTTTTGCACTGTCTAGCTATTCTGTAACTGAATATCTCTTCATATGATATGGATAAATTGAAAAGCAGAGGAGAAAGGACACTCTATGTTTTCATTGCATTATAAGCTTATTAATGACTTTAGAGCTATAATGCCTCATGCTTAAAACCTTAATAAAGGAATTCCTACTTCTCTGCGTATGATGCACAAGCAGCATTAACACTGGCCCACATTTGGGTAGGCATGTTGCTGTTCAGGCTCCTTAGCCTTGTGGTGTGGGGTTTGTGCTGTGTTAATCCAGATCTTGTGTATTTTAAGAGCTTCTGTTTCCAACCTGTCCTGCCTGCAGAGGACCAGGTCCTGCAGAGGCTCCTTGGTCTGGCAATACTATTTGCAGCAGAGAGGGGAGTGATTTGAAGTGAGTGATAAGATTTTTTCTGAGCTGGCACTAAAGGAGATGAGAGTTTTGAGTTTTTAAATGGATCATAACAAAGAAGGAAACCTGCTGTTTTCTGGGCATGGAGACCTTCTTGAGTGCAATGGGAGATTGGGGTGACTTAAAAATATAAGAATGAGGGAGAATAAGGTGACTTTTTAAAAAATTCTCTCAGTGGCATTTGCAGTGACTGCCTCCACTTCACTGCCCCACCAGTCCATGCCTGTTCAGTGCTCAGCTACAACCTTTATGAAATCACAACAAATTGGTGCTCCTCCCTGTCACAAACTATGTTAGTAGGAGCAGGAGACAATCTCTGCCCTCTTCAAATGAGAAGACAACAGCAGAGGAGAAGTCAGTGATGCCACAGGGAGCAGCTGCAGCATGGCGGACCCATGTGTACCAGATCAGCATGGCCCTGAGCAAGCATGAACTATGAGGCAGAGCCCTCTTTCAACATTGGTTTTTCCTAATGCTATTGCTGCCCTCAGATATGAAGCTTGCAGCTAGTTTGGCATGTCTCCCCACTATGGGCATGCTTATCAGTCTGTGCTGTCTGCATGCTCAGCCCTTGTACTGTATAATCTGTGCTGAAACATAAATATGGTCCTTAAGCTAAGGTCTAAATAGCAAATATACTAATGAATGTAAAGCCTCCCTTTTCCTATGGCATCTGACTTGCTCTCTGGGAACCACACCGCCTTGAAAGTGGATCATGCCAGAAAACTGAGGGAGTGAGGAGGACTATGGCAGCTGTATCTCTACTGATTTTGCATATTTTGTGCACCTTATATGACTTCTCTCTAAAGAGATGCAGTGAGGTACTCAGTCCTCAGTACAGCAGAGAAGGAAGACACACAGTTTCAGTGTTTCCTGTTCACTCTCCATATAGTGAGGAACACCAAGGTGGTTGGGGACAGCAGGAAGTAGGGGGACCTGCAGAGCAGTTTCAGAGGGAAAAGATATATGGTCATTTTGGTGCATCAAAATTCAGCCACAGTCTCTGCTTCTGAATGCAGCAATTGCAGGCTTTTCATTACAACTGACTTTGGGCTTTCCCATGAGCCAGAAGCAGCAAATTAGGCTGTCAGAGTCCTAGAGAGATGCAACCTCCCTGCAGGAAGAAGGGGAGGAGGCAATGCTAAGGTTGCTCTTTTGCTGCCACCGAATATTTTTGTGATGGGGACAGCATATACAGTGCTATTGTTACAGGGAGGTGTGGTCCCTGCTTCTGTAAATCATGGCAGGGAAGCAGCCCTGTCCCTAATCAAATGTATTTCTTTAAAAACCCCAAACTTATTTATAATTTTCAGTTTGAAAACTATAGTAGGTGACCTTACAGATGTTGAACTCATTCAAGCTGAAATGCAGATGTTGGTACAGATGGCACAGAGCAAGATTTAGTCATGACGACAGCAAAAATATGTGGGACATCATTCCTCATATCACTCTTCAGTATAACACATTTTCCTAACCCTGTAATGTTATTTGTGGACTTCTTCCAAACCACCGTCTGAATGTAATATTGTCATCTTACTCTGAGAGCCTGGCCAGAGAAGTTAATATAAAAGATCCATTTAATGATTTCAACTGAAAAGGCTGTTGCTAAGAACGGGGTTTGTATCAAGTGCTGGTTTAAAAGAACTTTCTTCATACTTTTGAGATGTGTTTAGTTTATTGGTGGTCAGTGAATATTTCCACCATCAGTAAGAGGCTCCAGGGACTTTCAAATTTTGGCTTGTGCTAGAAGGAACTTGTACATATTTAAGAAGAAAAAAACCTCACAAAATTTGTACTCAAAGAACACAGATGTTTTATTCTAGTTCCTGTGCCACTGTTCGATGATGTTAACAAGCCTCAATTCATTCCGAGCACGTGCCTGGGATAGGGAAGTTTATTTTATGCCTGTTGCTGATGAGGAGCCTTAAGCACAAGCGTTGAAGGGCTGAAGCCAGTGGCTCAGCCATAATGGCTCTGATGTAGTGCTGACTTCAGAGGCTGAGATCTGTCTCTGAGCCTCCCCAACCTGAGTGAGGATGGTTTTGTGTTCCATGACTGTTACACCCTGGTGCCAAAGCTTCAGGCTTTACTGGGTGTACATCTTAATTTCAGGCTTGAAAAGATTTTGCTTACACAAACTCTTGCAAAGCCTTTGGTTCTTTGGTACCTTGAGTTAATGTGCAGAGAATAATTGCACGTTTTTCTTTTAATTTGGTAAGAAAATAGGCATTTTGGCAAAAAGGATTTTATAAAGACTTCACAAAAGCATTACAGCAGATTACCAGGACTAACAAGCATTGCTATAGTAAGGAACTTTTCTTACACTCAGCAAACACAAAGTCCACGCAACTTAAGTGAGGTATCCATAACTTACAGAAAATAAGTGTGTAAGTTACCCGCAAGAGGAAGAAAAGAATAAGGAAAGAGAGATTAGGAGAAGAAAGAATAATGACAAAAAGAAGAGAGAAAAAAAACATATTTACCACTTAGAAGGTCACATATAGATGGCTTCGAAGAGAACAGGCCAGGATCCACAATGGACACCTCATGCGTGTCTCTTTATCTGCTCTGGCCACTGCTGCCACTTCTTCCAGGCAGGACCTTTGGTTCACTGACCACTCCCTGTCCCCTCAGCCAAAGTGAGGGTGCCACAGCCAACCAGAAGCTCCAGTGAGTGTGTTGGGTGGGTTACCAGGAGGACCTTATTGACTGACAGGAACCCCATGCCTTCATGCCACGTGGCAGCAAACCTTGGTGGTCATCCTAGCTGAGCATTTGGAACTGTGCTGGAGGGCTGGTCCTCTCTCCCTCCCTACACACACACAGGGTGGTTCTGACCCAACAAGCACTGATGTGGTGTGTAACAATGGATCATGACATGGCAGTGTTTCACTCATGCTCTGTGAGCTGAATGTTCCTTTAATGATCCTCTCCTGGCTTTGGATTGTGGTTTTTACTGTGAGCAATTTTATTGCTGAGACTGTGCTTGGTAGACCTTTCCAGCCAGGCTCCTTTGTCTGCATTTTTCATCTCTCTCCCAATCATGCCTGCATTGGTGCTCAAGACAAGCCAGTTCAGGAAGCTTAACAGGTTGAAAATGAGGAATTTGTCATTTTTTCCCCTCCCTGCTCTTTTCCCTTATGGTTGTTCCCTTATATAATCTTGTGCCAGATTACACCCAGTTGGTAGGGATCCACAGCCTGGGGTTGGGTTGAGTTTCCACTGTTACCGGGATTTGCACAGCTCAGCCTGTCCAAAGCGAAACTATGTGATGGCTGGGAAATCCAGGGTCAAAATCTGAGATATTTTTTTGGTTTTTTACATTTCCAATTATCAATATACTTACTGCAATGAGGTTTTTCTTGACTAGAATCACACTACACATGTAGCGTGGAGGACACACAATTTTTCTGCATGCAATCATGCCAGATGTTCAGACTAAGGATGTTGTGAGTAATATTAAGGGTATCTGTTTGGGTGTTTAAAGTAGATTTTCATATGCTTATTTATCCTGTCAAAGTTGGAGAACAGATGGTAATGAAAATGAAGTTATTCTCATTTTATAATGCAGTCCTCATCTTTGGAAAAAACCCACCACCACACTCATCCTGAAGAATGTTGAATTTCTTCTGCAATCTTCCCACATACACTTATTTCCTAGAAAATATAGTTGACTTTAGAACATTTTATTTAGTGATGTTGCTGTTCACATTGTCACAACAATCTTAAAACCAAAAGTACTTGCAAGTCAGGCAATTTTGTTACCTGTTTATTTTGATGGTGTAAAACCTGTTTCCTAGATGATGAAATCCTTCAGCTGAACCGTTTGCCTTGCAAGTGTATCTTTTTCTAGGGGAATTTGTTTGCTACAGATAGTTGTAAACAATCACACATTCTTGAGTGAGATCACCTGCGTTTTCAGCAAAGAGCATGGGCACATCAAACATCTATACCATGAATTGTCTTGAAAAAAATATCCCTAATATCGCAGTGCCATACACTGGGGGAGGCAGTTTAATTCAACTGACACAGGAGGGTCGTGGCTTCACTGTACTCTTTCAAAAGGCTCAACTGCTTTGGGCATCAATAGCCATCACTTGAACACCCAGAGCACCAACCTAAGATTGTAACTTACCTCATGTGATGTTGGGCTATTGTTGGATACCTGCTACATTGGATAAAACGTCTTGCACACATAATGGACTGTGTAAGATGTTTCCATCTGTTGAGTGCTGCTACTATACAGCAAACACAGGGGTTGAGGCGGGAGAAACACTGACCTTCCTTTTCTAAAAGACTTGTCATCAGGACAGGAAAGTGTGTTTGCTCCCTCCTCACATGCTGACAGAAAGAATAGTAAATTATAAAGTACAAGTTGGTTTGGGTTCTTTTGTATTTTTTAGAAGATGGGGTCAAAATAGACATGTTTGCCCCAGAAGCAGAATTATTAATAAAATGAACAACTTCCATTACTTTTATAGCACACAAACTGAAGAGCCTTACCTATTCTCACTAAAACAGTAGTACTTTAAGTACTAACTAAACTCTGAACCTTTTCAAATTTAGAGGTTGTGTACAACAATTACATTTTCAAAGCAGCCTTCTGGATCTGAGACATGGTTAAGAATAATATTTTATTTCTCAATAAATATCTTGTACATTCTCATTTTTACAGGAATGTTATTTATCAATAAACACAATAATGTGCAACAGCCAACATGGTACAATAGCAGGTTTTTCTGATTGTAAAAATTATTTTAATACTTGTTTTTTAATAATTTTAAAAACATATTTTCACTGTATAGATAAAAAATAATCTGGTATTCTTGCATCTTTTATCCATACTCTCAACCAGGCATCAGGATCCTTTTCTTGGTTTGCCTTTGCACATATAATACAGTATCTGTACCTCCTGCTGTATGTGTGTTTACTTGAATATTACATCAGTATACTTCATCAGCCATTAGGATTAGTCTTCATTTTATCAGGCTAATGGATAAGCTTGAGCACAAGATCCACCATCATGCTTGACACCTAATGTTGGAAAAGGAAAGAAGTGGAAAAAAGAAATAGATTGCTGGAGTCAAAGATTAGGCATCCCTCCTAACTCTCCTTGCACTTCATGCCAACCTATTGCTTTTATACAGTCACGTGAAGCTGTTTATGTACGTAAATGTGGAACATGCTTTGCTCTGACTGAAGCCACATCTGCCTGGGTTTTCTGTTTTTTTTTTTTTTTTTTTTTTTTTTGCACCTCAGTTAAATAATAATCCCAAATGATTTTGTACAGTTGCTAACTGCTCGTGGGTATGAATACATTACATATAGGAACAGAATTAGACCAAAATCTGCATTATAAGAGGTAATTAAAATCACTACTGCTGACATGACTAACGCTATTAAGGCATTAATAATAGGTCAGGACCCGCTCCAACCAGCAGCTGTATTTATTCACCAAAACAGTGCCTTTCCATAAAAACTGATGAGTGCAGAAGTGCCTTAATAGACTGTGGGAGGAGATGAAAAATACCTTAACACACTTTCAGAGGGGATGAGTGACAGTTTCAGAGGGGATGAGTGACATGCAGTCCTGGTGCATGCACTCAATGAGAGCAGTCACTGGTGCTGCTGTTAGCTAGACAAAGCCATGTTACTGGTAAGCATTTCATTAATTAAAATTAAATGCATATTAGGAAGCTCTGCAAATCCCACGGACTTAAGAGTGTTTGCTGAATTTCTGAACAGGGAAATAACACTGTGAGACAGAGAAAAGCACAGCTGCTGCTTTGATTTCCCTGTGGTAGCAATGGGCATTAAAGCAGGTGAGAGATGCATGGCCTGGGGAAAATTTTGCCCTGGATTTTTGAAATTTAGAGAGACGCTGTCAGGTCAAATATGCTCTGCAATGAAGTGTTATTAAATGCAAATCCCAAAACCTCTCCTTCTGAACTGAAAATTTAAAAAGAAGATTTATTCATTTCTTCTCTTTTTCTCTCAGAATCTATTGGTAACACTTTCCCTTTACTCCACTCTCCTCAGACCCCACCTGCAGTACTGCATCCAGCTCTGGGGACCCACCACAGCAAGGACACCAACTTAGGGGATTGAGTCCAGAGGAGGGACACAAAGATGATCAGAGAGCTGAAGCACCTCTCCTATGAAGACAGGCCGAGAGAGCTGAGGTTTTTCAGCCTGGAGAAGAGAGGGCTCTGGGCAGATATTAGAGCAGCCTTGCATTATCTAAAGGGGGCTACAGGAGAGCTGGAGAGGGACTTTTGACAAGGGCATGTAGTGACAGGACAAGGGAGAACGTCTATCAACTAAAAGAGGGCAGGTTTAGAACTGCTTCCAGCCTCTTCTGCCACCCTCATGCCAGGCCTGGCCCTGGACATAGTCATATTCTATGTGCCCATGAAACATGGACTGACAGAAAACAGACATATTCTGAAACAAAGAATAAAACCAAACACTACAGAAAAGGAACTTTAAATAGCATGACATGGAATATAATTTATAGGGATAATCAAACAAAAGGTTCAAAATTGGATTTACTGCAGAGTTCCCCTTAAATAGCACTGTGGAATGATGGATAGGGTTAAATCTGGAGGAGATTCAGAATTCTAGAGTAAAAAGCAGCTGCAACTCCCTGGACAGACTGAGGCTGACATGCTACCCAATACAACCATAAACATCTGCTCAGAGGAACAGATGGAGTGTGGAACAAAGTGGAGACTACATGGCCCTCTTCCATTCAAATCCCAGCAGAATGGGGGACCATTGTGGTACTGAGACTGTACAGTACCTGTCTGCCAAGGGAGAATCAAGGTGTCCTGCTGCTGAAGCAACCATTTTTAACCCCCTCCTCAGGTGCCAAGCCACAACCACTCCCCATCCTGTCATTAGGTTTGGCAGAAGAATTCTACACCAACCAGAAACAAAAGGTATTTATGACTAGAGTCACTCAAACTGCACTCAAACATGAAGAAATAGTATAAAAGTAAGTTAGGGATAGGGGGAAAGTGGGAGAAGACCTCCACTGAAACTGCTAGGCTCAGTTGACAGGCTGAGTCCATCTTCTCCCCCTGCCAGAGGGACAGTTTGGGTACATATACTCTATGTGTATTAAGTGCTGCTTTTAGGACTAGAGCTTTTGTTGTGCTTTGTGCTTACCCCAAAGCTTATTAGTAGATTGCTTTGTATCAGAGCTTGTGTTTGCTTAATATATGTATCAGTAGATTGTTTTAAGACATATTTTTCCAGTTAGAAACTATCACCGACAACCTTCGAACCTGATTAACCTGGCACAATTTGTATTAACAAAGTGTGTTATTCTGTCTTAACTTTGACAGAACCCGTTGAGGGGTCTTTGCTTAGCTGAGTTCCCCCTAATAAGGGTGGTCAAGGTACTTGTAAATCTGTTGGTGAAGGGTCTCATTACAAAGCACTGACAGACTGGGCTTGACTTTCCTGGAGGTACTGACAGACAAAAATCCAAACACCCACCCTTCATGTGACAAGTACTGATTTTTTATGATAATGATAACAGTATTTTAATGCATGTAAATCTGAGGTGAGAAAGTTTATCCACTCCAGTCTTCTCAAAAGCATACAGTGAGCTTGCTAATTAACTGTAAGAAAATACTTCCTTTTTTCAGGACTGCTGGCAATAAAAACAGAAGTGCTGAAGGAATTTCCACATAAAAACACATTTACTAACAGCCTTATTAATATGCCCGTTCTTTATTGCATTTAGTATCTGTTCATGTTTACAGGACCAAGGTATTTTTATTTTGAAGTGTACTTCCCCCTAGTAGTAGCATCTCTGTGTATGGGCGTATACATGCCTTTGTCTCAAACAGGGATAACCTTCTCAACCTTCTCCTCCCAATTCCCTTCTCTCCAAACAGGAATTGCATCTTCAGCCTCTTTGTTTTCACATATATAGCTATCATAACAATACTAGCAAGCCTTTGAAAAATGTCTTCCATCCTCTCGTCATAAGAGTTTGAAAGCTGACCAGGCTTCAAAACACATCCTAAATGGAGCACATTTTTGATGCTCTGGGAAAGATTTTTGCTGCAGAACTGATGGAGTACACAATGACCCTTTAAAATACCAAGGGTTGTACTTAACGAGATCAAATTAACTTGCCTCCTTCCCACCAAACATACTGCTCACGGTGCAGTTTGAGCAACTGCAGGATTAAGAGAAATATTAGAAGAATTGCAACTTCTCTTTCAGATTTTTATAAGTATTCTTCCTGAACTTTCTTCTTTTCAGTTACTCTCAGTATCAGCAGAGTATCAGTGATCATACACATCCCCTGCCCCAGCTTAATTAAATCATACATTCAATTCATCAAGGATTCAATTGTTCCCAAAGTATCTCTTCTTCAGTAGATAAAGAGGAATTACCACCTCATGGGCCAAACCAAACACCAACCAACTGAATTATAAAGTAAGTTTTTATAACTAACTTGGATATTAAATATTCTCTAACACAGATATCTGGCTAAAATCGACATTTTCCTCTTCCTTTATAAAAAAATAACTTATTTTCTCATGCCTAAATCTTTCCTCCAGTTTCACCTTCAAAAGACCCCCCCCCAAAAGACCATAAATGAGCTTTAGCAAAGCATTAGTAACTCTTCTGTCTCCTGATGTAAAAGTTACCCCCATGTGCTGAGGCCATCCTAGGGATTCTGTACAAGAGTGCAGTGGGACAGCATCACTGGCCATGCAAAGGAGCCACTGCAGCAGTCCCCTCCATGGAAACACTGGTTATTGGGTTCTTAAGACCATTTTGACCCTTACTCCTTACTTTTCACAGGCAGAACCGAAAGAATCTATTTTTGTTTTGTTTTCCTTTCCTTCTTAACAGCCACTTTCTCTGGATCTGACAACTCTGAGCACCCGTGCCTGATCAGATAATGAATGTTTACACGTGACGGTCATTGTTTCCAAACTGCTCCATTGTTTTCAGCATCGGGGTGAAGCCTTCACTGCCCGTCCAGACAAGAAAACAACAGCAAAGGAAGGAAGGTTTTCCTGCCTGACAAGAACAGTCCTGTTTAAATCAGAGATGGAGTTAACCACCCATTCAAACATACGCACGCAAAACAGTGAAACACATTGCCTGGCTCTGCCTTGCATAATATTACCAAATCCCAGTGAACTGTGTTTAATGAAAGAGGGTGAGATGATGCTGTAGTGCTGGCAACACGGCAGGCAGAGGAATGATTACAAACTGTCCTTTATTTGTTTGTCCCTCCGGAAAAACATCTGTTGCCATCCTTTGCCCCACTGCAGTTCTTTGAATGTGCTAAGTTGGTTGAGAGATTTTGGGTGAAAATTTATAGCCTGGCTGTCATGTAGATTTGGGTTGCTTTGCTGATTAGAGAACAGTATGTATTGTATTAACAAATGTGTTTATCCTCAGCTTTAGGGTTTATATCTCCAGCAGGAGTGGGTTTCTTCTTTAAATTCACACAGCATGACATCAGTGATGCTTAGGCACTTGACAACATGGTAGACGTGAAGATCTGCTGCAAAATCTGGGGGATCTCTTTGGTATCCATGGCAATGAAAGACCGACCTGCTGGTAGCATCCTCTGCAGCCTAAGGAATGAGGGACAAGACACAATTACCATCTCAAATTATCTTCCCTACCACAAGCTGGGTTTTTTAAGAATGGGTATTTTCCTTTCGAATACCTTCCCAATCCATGCCATTCACACTGTTGTCACCATGCTATTAATGGTTTGTGAAAGCAGCAGTGGGAGGAAACACTGAGAGCATCTAAGGCACAGAGATCCTTTCAGCAAGACATACAAGAATGTTTCCAGAGATTTCTATTCATGTCCTGTTTCTGACATGCCAAAACTCCATTTTGATCAAGATACCAGTGACCCCATGAGGTGTCACCACAACTGGTTTGCTGATGGCAGATAGAGATTTACAGTGGAAATGAAGCTACTTTAAATTGACTACTATGAACACACAGCTCTTTCAGTTCAACAACTCCCATGATTCTAAATGGAGATTTTAAATGAGATTGCAGCAGATTAGATGAAAATGTATTTGTCTGCCAATATTTACCTGACACATTTTTATTCACAGCTTTATCCCTCGTAAAAAAGTTCAACTAGATGCATTTTACAAACCCCTCACATCCAGTCAGCAAGTTTGGGATTTATTTTTCACTGCTTTTTAAAGGAGTTTATGCTCCACACCATTCCTCCAATGCTAAGTCTCACTTCTAAAATCAGCTTTAAAAAAAACAGCAACAGAGAATTCCCTTCTCCTTCCCCCACAGCAGTTACAGGAAGGCTTTGTCTAATTCTGCACTTCCATGTACATAGAAATTCATTTCAGTGACAGCATTGTGTGCATTTTCCATACCCAGTGAACTAGGCCTTTATAAGATTTCCTCTTACACAGCAGGATATGGTCAATGACTTTTTTTTTTAAATTCCTAGAAAAAGTAAAAGGACAATCTTTCAGAATGGATTCTCGTTTGACACATAATGCAGTTCTGATGTACAGACCTGCAGCCACAATGGTGGCTGTGCAGCTGTATTGTTCAACTCCTTACTGATTAAAATCATGTACTAAGGGCTAATTCCCTTTGGGATTTCTCTCCTTCTGCTCTAGTTGAAGACTCAGACAGAAGCAGAAAAGACACTGTATATATATGTGGCTATACCAGCTTTTCCTGCATGTACTGGTCCTCAGTGGATGTGGAACCTGGAAGGACACCTGGGATAGAAATTCCCTCTTCTCCCTTGTGCCCAAACAATTTCTTTTGTTTTAATCACTTTTCTTAGGCCTACACATATTGGAACCACATATTGGGCAGTGACAAAGGTACCATGTCTCTGTTATGATTACAGAGTGATATTACACAAGGGGGATAGTGCACATCCTCCAGTGGGAGGATGGCTTCAGTTGCCCCCTTTGGATGCACAGAATGCTCTGAACTAGCTGGCTACAAGGGACGTCCATGGGACCCATAAGCCAGTCTCCTCCCTGATGCATGTCAGAAGCTACAGCTTCTCGCCAGCAGATTAATAATAAAAAAAAAGGTGGATGGAAATTTGGACATACCCTGGCAATGTGCCCTCGCAGCCCAGAAAGCCAGTTATACCCTGGATTCTTTCCATCAAAAGAATTGTGACCATCAGGTCAAGGGAGGTGATTCTGCCCCTCTACTCCACTCTTGTGAGATCCCATCTGAAGTGCTGTGTACAGCTCCGGGGTCCTCAGCACAAACAAGACATGGACACATTGGACCATGTCCAAAGGAGGACTACAAAAATGGTCAGAGGGGTGGAACACCTCTCCTATGAAGACAGGCTGAGAAAATTTGGGCTGTTCAGCCTGGAGAAAAAAACAGTCCAGAGAGACCTTACTGAAGCCTTTCAATAAATACAGGGGGCTCATAAGGACAGAGTGAGATTTTTCACCAGGGCCTGTAATGATAGGATAAGGTTTAGCAGTTTTAAACTGAAAGAGGGCAGATTTAGTTCAGAGATACAGAAGAAATTTTTACAATGAGAGTGATGATGCACTGGCACAGGTTATCCAGAGAAATTGTGGACACCCTACCTCTGGAATAGAGTTCAAAGTTATGTTGAAAGGGGCTTTGAGCAATGTGGTCTAGTGAAAGACGTACCTGTTCATGGCAGGAGGGTTGGAATACATGATATTTAAAGGTCTCTTCCAACCCAAACCATTCTATGATTTTATGATACCATGATCAAAACCTTAGTGCAGAATAACAGCATGGGCAACTATGCCAAACTTCACTGCAACAAAAGCATAGCTTAGATTTATGACAAATGAAAGCAAACAGTATTAGGCATAAAACAAACATACTTACCTATCTGCCTGGTCTCCCAACGATCCTATAAATATGGCGAAAGCATTGACTTGAGTATTGGTGGTCAAGACCTGGGCAAACCTTGATGGGTGAATACCATATCGTTCGAGGTTCGCATCACTTAAGACGATAACAAAATACTCATCAGCCTCTTCCTTTGTGATTTCACGAATGGCATGCTCTGTCCCTTCCAAGGTATGGTCTCCACTCATGCAGAACTGAGCATGGGCATGCATAGTCTGTGTGCACAGCATAACCATGTGGAAATGTGTGAGATGACTTTAGGAATAAACATTCATTTCAGCTAGCACAGGAGGGAGTAAATATTCTGTTATGCTGTATAAGGGGATGCCTCAGAAATGTGGACAGTGCTTCAGATACAACAGAAGATGCAGCTTTTTATACATAATACATCATACTTTAAGATAGACAGCACTTCCTAAAAACACAGAAGGTCAAACAACCAAAATCCACACAGGGACCTAGTTATACTGGGCATTAGGGAAGGTAAAACACTTCAGTCAGCTGCAGTTTGAGTAGCTACATTCCTATGTATTTAAGGAAGAAAACAGGGCTTCGTTTCCCAATACTGTGACCATAATTCAAAATCCTGCCTGTTCATAATTTGCACTAGACCTCCTAGTAGTGTCACAATATGACAGTGTCACAGTTACTAACAAATATCTGACTCATAACAGTAGCAATTAGATTTAAAAATGATGAAACATTCTGTTTGAACTATTAGAAAATACACTGCTTTCATTGATGAAGCTGTTTCCTACACAGAAGGCAAGAAATTTTAGACATTACTAAATCCAGTCCTTTTAACTGAGGTAGATCCCAATCTCTGAAAAATAGTTTCTGAAGGAAGCTCGGATACACAGTTCTAACCTATCAAGCTGCCAAACAGGTAAGTCCTACAATATACTCAATTTTTCTTCAGTCTAGTACAGTTAAATTTTGGTGAATACATTCACTTTGCAATTGTGATTTAACATGTTTTCAATCCAGCATTGACACATTTTCCCTCGGCTACTGTGATGCATAACTTCTTGAAGGTACTAGGCTAAATTGCTGACCTGGGACCCCTCTACAGTTCAAGTTAGTAACTTATGCACTAATAATATCACCACATGATTTAGACAGTTATCTATATCATTGTATAATGCTTGGAACTTCTCCTATCCTTTGACAGGTAGTCAAAATGACATATTTATGACATAGCAGTCCAGAAAAAGGCATAACCAGCTTCTACTATTTTGGCATAATTTGTTTTCTGCCACGTCTCTGAAAGGCCCTGTTTCAATTTTATGCAAATACACAGATTTTGCTTTCTTGCCATTCTTTTATTTTACTTTCCTCATGTTTTGCATTTTGCGACCCACCCATAATTTTATCTTTGCAGTCATAAAGTCCATAACTATTCAGCATCACTTATCAGTGGGATTTACCTTAAGAATCTCTAATCTTTGCTTATTGTTCTTGGGAACTTTGTCACTCCCGACCAATGCGATGTTGAAGCCATCTCCTGAATGTCCCACAATATCGTACTGCAAGAAAGGAACATCATCAGTCATCTGTTAGTCAAGAATGGCCCTTGGGTTACAACGATATAAGACAGATCAAAGGCAATTTGCTTTCAACAAGAAACCCCAAATGCTGTTCCATGCTTCTGTTTATGAGCTGCTTAAGGGAACTAGTTGCAATTTCTCAGTGACACGAAAACATGGGAAAGAATTGCTAAATAATGAAATTAGTTGCTTGTTTTTCACATCATTCCATCAATGGCAGAGCAATGATGCATAAGATCAAGACCATGCCCCCTCACATTGTCGAAGTATTTTTTTTAAAGCAGCAATTTTCATCCTCTTGAGTCTGACAAACAAGAAGCACATTGTTTGAGAGTAGCTCCTATGTTTGATGGATCTTTTTTGTGACCTCATTCTGCTCTGAAAAAAAAAGTATTACAAGATGCCTTTTTTGAAAATCAGCACTCCTTACTTTTGTGCATAATAGATCAAAGCCACTGCTTAAAGTATGTAGGGAAGTGAATTCCAAGAGTCTCTGTATGTTTTCAAAGGAGATGGTGTGCACATGATTCTCCTGTGAAAGATGCTGCAAAACTGATATATAGAACTGTAGCTGTTCAGATATCTTGTTGAACAAATAATGCAATATTGGGAAGGCCTCTGTTTTATGTGAGGACTTCATTGTTGTTACACGAAAACCAAGACAAGCTGAATTACGGCAAGGTCCTGACCTGCCCTTTGTGTTTTGAATGTGGCAGTCACCCCAGGGAGAATTCATGAGCAAGACAAAAATGGATTTCAGAGCTGTCTACACCAAGCAATAGAGCACAGTGTACAGATCCTGAGCACAGAGAGACCTAAACTGGCAATTCCTCAGTATGAATATGCCTGTAATTCCCCCTGACTAGCTGGCACAGACCTGCCTTTAGTTGACAGGGAGCCCTTATAGAATATTTTGCCTTTCCGTTTCTTTTTTTTCACATACTGTTACAGGTCCCTGCTGGGTTCACCATCCTTAATTCCCCCATAATCATTTGGTAAAAGGCAGGTCTATTCCTCAAAGTTTTTCTGTCTTTTCTTCCTTATTGAAAGCCACTTTATTTGGTATGTCAGGTCCTAGAGACTGGAGAAATGGCATTCTTTATGGACAATGCTCTTTTTGTTTCCACATTAATAATTTGCTTAAAAATACATCAAAAGAAAGCTATAGTAGCTGGCACAACACTTTTAAAGGTGACACCTCCATCTGTGAAACAGCAAATGTGCCACTTACTGTAGATTTTTTCACCCAAGGTCAGACCATTTTATAACAGCCTCACATAATCCAGACTTTCTCCTCCTAGAAAATCTTTATATAATCTAGTTCCCATACAATCCCATTTATTTCTGCTTTGTCAGCTTTTCCCATTCCTTTTCTCCTCAGCTCTTCTGTGTCTAATATTTGCTACCCAGTCTCATGTAAAGCTTCCACTCTGGCACACACTTTCTCTTCAAAATCTATTTCTTATCACGAGTAATGCTTCAGACTCTCTCTTTTCTGATGAATATAGACACATGCCAAATGAAAACAGACAAATTTTCAGAGTAATGCTGATGTTACATTCAGCATACTTCGTAAATAAAACAAGAATAAATCCCGTTTAATAACTCTTGACCCACACACAAGGAATGCATGCATGAGTATTGTTTTAAAACCTAGAGCTAATTCAAATCAGAGGAACTAAATAAAGCAGTGGTGTAATGAAGCAGAAAATATATAGAGCTCATGGTTCTTATGCAATGTCAGAAATGTCTACACATCTTAAGGGTAGGTTCTTAATTATGAAACCTTGCATGTTCTTTGTTGAGCAGATTTGTATTCATCACCACTTTTAAATCAACAAACTATGTAAAGCAAAATGCTGTTCTCCCATGTAAAAAGCCTGATCCCCTTGTAGAAAGCTCCTTCCTGGCCTCCTGGATGTCTCCCACTGGCAGTCCTGGTATCAGCTCTGCCATACTGAGTTCATGGGAAGAGGCCAAAGTTTGCCATTTGGGAATATCGTTTTGGTTCTTGGCATATACCAGTAACAGACCAACCTTTCATCTCAAAAAGCCTGAGCTTAAACTCAATGTGACGGGTTGTGTAAGGGAAACTGCTTAGCTCCTAGGTGAAACACTAGATGTTGACCCTACAGCTGGGCCCCCTTCACATTCTTGCACAAGGTGGGAACATACAACCTGGGTACAGGCAAGGCGAGGCTGAAATGATCTGAGCAAACTATTGCAGGCACGTCAGGGCAGTCACCTGGGAACATCGTGTCCTCTCTGCTCCCTTCTCAGCTGACTGATTGTTATTCTTTGTGTGTGCCCATGCATGCACCCCAGTACTATGCTTATCTTTAACAGATGTTATCAGGTTCCTTGTTTCTTTGCTGACAGCTTACTATGTTGTGATTTAAAAATGTTTGGCGAGGCAGCAGGGAAGAAGCGGCTGTTTGCTTCATCCCAACTGATGCATTCTGGGTGAAGTAGGGCCTCCTGCAAAACAGAGTGAGATCCTGCCATGCTGTGGAAAAGAAGAGCTGTGGTCACCAGCCTTTGCGTGCTGGTCCTCATGGTCCTCTGATCCCTCTGAAAGTCAAGTTAAGGACAAGGAGTAGCCAAAACCTAAGGGGTGTGAGGTTGCTTTTGGGCAGCTCAGGTCCTCAAATTGTGAGGCTGTGAGCGCATGTGCCCAGCAAAGGAGGGGATGGGAATGTAGCTGCACTGACTTGGATTGACTTAAGTCAACATAGAATCCTATGGAGCCCGGGAGGGTGGAACAGGAGTAGGCTCACAGCCTACTAGTGATTTCATATTATCTTGGTGCAGCCATTGTAAAGAAAACATGAAGACAGCTCCATAGCCCTGGTCAACTGGGAATCCCAACACATGCAGGTACATGAAATCTTCATCAAAACCAGTTTCCTTACTTTGCAGTAGCTAAAGATGAGCATTGAACAAGGTCTTTGAAAAGCAAGGATCCAGCCTGATGGTTTTTTTCTCATAAATTCCCTAGGAGAATTTATATGGATGGGGTTACAAGTGAGAGATGAGCTGTGATATGATCTTACTTGGAACTGACTTTTGTTTTGTTTTACAAAATAGATTTCAAGCAAAGGCTCTCAGGACAAATCTGGCAGCAAAATATATGTTTGACATAGTGAAGGCTTAATTGAATTAATATATTATTGTGGTACATGGCAGCTTGTTTTCCAATAGCCTCAGGTACACTGACACAAGAACTGCTCTATTCAGAGCTGTGAGTACACGACATACAAACATGTCTCTTAAAATAGCATCATTTTGTTCGTTTCTTTCCATAAGGAAAGGTTAAAACAATCTCTATTCCACTGCCACATTTTGCTCTGAATGGATGGTTGCTGCTGCCTAAAACGGGTAAAACGGAAGACTTTGTCTTCTGCAGCTGCCATGCCAAAAGGATTCATTTCCGAAGGCATTTAAAAAGCTGAAAGAAGATGTGCGCTGAAAGGGAAAGGCAGTGTGAACTAGACAGGATTCTGCTGGAGGGTTAGACCTTAATAAATTAATCTCTTCTTTGTACAACTCTGAACACTTTTTTTGTCCTGAATTTATTTCAAACCTTTTGTTTATTATTTAAAAAAAAAAAAACTATTCTGCCAAGCATGTGGACCATTTTTCTTTTTCCTGAATTATCAGTGCTGCCTCCATAGTAAATTTTCCAAACACACAATGCTGAAACAGGCATATAAAATCTGCAATATTCCTTTAATACAGCTATAAATAACAATTCAGCCTTTTCCTACCAGTTATATAACATGTTATTTATTGAGTCACAGTATTCTAAAGGCTTCACAAAACTGCTCTTGGATAATTCACTGGACATGCCTCCTCAATCTGCCACCATGTGTGCAAATGATGGTAATCAGGGATGATATAAAACCATGTGGTTTGTGACAGACATGTACTTCACATAAAACAGAAAAAACTGCCTTTCTGTACATATACAAACAATTGGCACCTAAAATGAGATGTCCAAAAGATGGAAAAACTTCGGTCCTTCAAAATAGCTTGCTCATTGTAACTTACATGTATAAGTGATGCATCCACCCATTTAAAGGGGCCAAGGGGCATTTGTAGGAAGATACTTAACCTCCATTACTAGGATAAGACTGACAGTGTGCCTTATATTATCTCAGCCACTCTCACTCTTTTCTTTAATAAAGCACTTCAGAGGAAGGGTGGATGAGATGACATTGGAGGAGGGCTTTGAAACATGGCTGTTAATTTAATCAGATTTCCTGACTTTGCAATTGGCCTCCTGTTTCCCCCTTGACAAAGAATGATTCACTGCCTGCACTTATGGGAAATGGAAGGAGGGAGGATGTCCCACATAAGCATAAAAAGCTGACAAATACCTGCTGATGCTTGTCTCCCTTTTCAGGAAGGATGATTTCATTACCTGCTTGGTATAGTCACAATACCCAATACTTAGCTCTTCTGTATAAGAAGGCAGGGAGAAAGTATTTTCTATGTTCACTCAGTGCTGTTAAGGCCAATCAGACAATCAACAACATTCATGACACCAAAGGGTACCACTCATGGGGAAAGCTCAGCTGATAGGATAAAAAAGCCAAGGAAAAGCCCATCTGACCAACTGACAACCATATTTAGCAGAGAACTAAACCAAGCACCATCAGAAAAGTCATCTTGACCAAAAGCCAGGAATTGCTTTCCAAAATCTGCAATGCAGTTAGATAGCAGAAGGGAACTTTATTAGGTAAATCTCCTTTGCTCAATAAGCCTGATGATCCCCTTGGTTCAAAATGTACAAGAAACTCCTCAAATTTGCAGCATATGTTGTTGTGACCCTTGCAGATGGGGATACAACAGGAACAGATAACAACAGGCATATTTGAAGGCCAAAAAGTCTATTTTTATAAAACCAGGCAAGAAGAGGATAAGCAGAAGAAAGAAAGAAGATATAAACTGCAGATTTCTATCACACACTACACAGTTGTGTGTTCTTCTCTTTTTCAAATGGTTCCTCTTTTAGATATAAGAAATGTATGCTATTTTTGCAGACATACCAGACCTTCAGCTTTGTCCTGCGAAAAATTAACAGCATCTTGCAAAGTGTCAAGAGTTTTACAGGATGGAGTCAGTGATATTTTAAAACAATCACTGGCTCTCTTACTCTCTGAAGACTGATGCGTAGATTTTAAACTCACAGAACTGAAGACAGTTCATAATGACCTTAACTAATTCTGCACAGTGTGCTGGCTCTATTTCTACTTCTGCATGTCATTCCTTTATCATTCACTTGAGGGTCATGTCTAGGTTCTCAGCTTTAGACCTAAACTGGAAATAAGGACAGCTACAGTGGTTATCTACCACTACATTCAAACTTTCTCCAGTGCTTTCACCTTCTAAGCCACTGTCCTCTGTTCCTCTGTTGTGTAAACGTAAAATAATTAATTGTTCACAAAAAGAACAGAATGGCTGTAGTAGAACAGAATGAATATCTGTCCCTTGGTCCCTGTTTCTATTTCAGTCAAGATTTCATCTGCAACTTGATTTTTGTTTCTTCCAAACTGTGCAGTTCTTGCCTATTTAGTCACTTTTTGTATAAAGAAATGACTTCCATATCCTTTGCAATCTTAGTCATCCTCTCTTCTTCTCTCTTACAGCTCTACAAGAACTGAAATGGGGGACCAAAACTGCATATGTTACTCCTGATGTGAACGTGCTATGGATGTTTGCAGCAACATTCTCACACTTTCTCCTTTATTCTCTGTTCTTTTGCTAATAGTTTTGAACATTCAATTAGGTTTTTTGACAGCTGGTGAGCACTGAGTGCTCAAAGAACCATACAACATAATGACAAGATTTCTTTTTTGGGCACTAATATATAGCGGGGAGTGAGGGCTAACAGAAAGCTGAGATTTCCTCACTGCGTATTTAAAATCAGAATTCTTTTCTTCTATCTTCAGCACTTTACATCTAATAGCACTGACCACCACCTATCATTTTATTTTCCAGTCACCATTTTTGGCTAGGTCCCTCTTCAACTTCTTGCAGCTGGATTTCCCTTTCAGTTTTCCCAAATAATTTACTGTAACTAGCAAATTTTGTCACCTCACTATCCATCCCCTTCTACAGATAATTTATAAATATAGAAAACAGCATAACAACATGGGATCTGGCTCAGATCTCAGTACAGTTCCACCAGTGACCTTCCATCACTTCTTCACTCTAAAAAATGACCACTTAGTCTTTTTCCTACATATCTAGCAGCACTTTGTTTATCTGAAGGCTTTCCCTTTTTATCCCCAAAATTCTATCATTTCTTCACAAGCCTCTGGTGAGGGACTTTTGTCAAGTGTTTTTGGCTAAGGTGACTCTATCAACCACCCTTGCTTGTCACCTACATGGAAATGTTACTTCCCTTTACAAAAGCCATGTTGACTATGCCTCAATATATGATATTTCTCCTTGTGTCCACTACATTTTTTGTGGCTGGTCCTGCTTTTTGCCATACTAATATCTGCATGTTACTCAGATATGCCTGATTTACCAAGTTACACAAATCATGTAGTATAATTAACTGTCCCTGTAAATATTTGTTGTTGACTTCTTGATTATACATGAGCAGCTGAACCAATAAAGTCATCAATTTCTGATTATTTTTTAAATTATATTTGAGATGTCACAAGGCTTCTCTGGGCTAAGGTCTGAGTTTATGGTTACAGCATTTTCCACCAATGGGATTACAGAGCATCACTTTCTACTTAGCCTATTTTCATTATATTTGCAGGAATACAGTGACTTTGGGAACAAAACTAGAGTTTCAATTTGTTTGCAATTTTGCAACGTGCTTGATTTAAGAAAGTTTAAGGGTGAGAAAACATCACTGCCAGAGAGGATGGTAGCACATGCCTAGTTTCCTTAAGAAAGCAGCCTAAAAACAATGCTGTCTCCTTTTATAGTGTTTTCCTCTGAAAAACAGAAGTCTATGTGATTGTACTTTAGAAGACATTCTAGAATCACATGCCTCCATATGGTCTGATTTTGTACATGAGATTCTATGGAAGAGCAGATACTTGTAGGATTATGTTGTCAGAACAATGTGAAGCAAACCTGGCTGAATTGATCTGCATTAAGTTTCTGCTAATTTTTTTAGGAGATTTTACAGTTTCTTCAGATGTATTTTAAGTCTTATGTTTGAGATGTTCTTTAGTAAAGGTATTGGACATCTTTGTTCTTCCATTAAACACTGAGTCTGCCCAGAATTAACTTGTGACTGTCCTTCTTTATGGTTAAAGAAACATGCCCTAGACCTTGTTTAGGCTTACTGAGACAAAAAGGGTATTAAATTTATTTACATTTCCTTTGCAGGCTACAATTACATAACACCTGGAACCTAGCATCTTTCAGTGCAAGAAATTATTTTCTTGCTTTCAGATAATTGGAAGAGACCATAAATAACGACAAAGAAGTTTGGTCTTTTCCCATGATAAAGTACTGGTGTATGCACTCTGGGAAGATGGAAGGGTAGGGCATCTTTGCATGTCCTGAAATTCATATTTACTTGTGTTCTGTAGGCTGAAGCCTTTCTGCTCAAAGAAACAGATAAAAACAGAAAAACGCAATAAATCTCTTTAAATAAAAATCTTAAGAGTCTTGGATTGAATCCTCCCCTACTGAAACATGTAATGTTTCTTATCCTTTCACTAGTATTATTTTTCAGGTTGCCAGAAATAGATTAATGCCTTTATTTCCTTGTGGGAATGAATAATGTACTTTGGCTAGACTGACTGCTGAAACACTTTTTCCACTGCTGCACACAGCCTTCGCAATAACCACGGAGCTCCTAGCCCAGCTGCAATTACCTTGAATTTGTGCTCATAATTCTCAAAGGCTTCCATGACCATGCAGACAGCCTCCATGGAGCGCTCCAGTCGTCCATCCACCCCGTTGAAGCGGTACATGCTGCCGGAAACATCCACCACCAGGCGCAAGCGCTTGGGTTTCTGCTGAGGGCTCCCAGGCTGACAAGGAAACACAACGGAACAAATCCCAACATCATTGGGAAAGCTGAACACCAGTAATGAAAAAGCATTTCAGAAAGAGAACCCAATGCACCTTGTGAAGCAAGAAAATTGTATTTAGCAAACACTGGGGGTTTTTTTTTGCTTTTTTGTTTGTTTGTTTTTTGTAAAGAACTAAAACATTTTAACTTCTTTTTCTATTTCAAACCAGTTCTTTGACAAATAACTCAACTCATTCTCTCTCTTCACCTTCAATGACTGGAAACAAAATACCTCAAAAAATTCCAGACACACTTGTCAGGAAAATACTTTTTGTGTTTCAGCTTTGATTCTTAACATTCTATTTCAGTAAAGAGACTCTCAAATTTTCTCTTTCTGCCAAGGCTCAAAATGGAAATGCTTTTCCTTGACTTACAGTACTAACAGGGACTCATATAAGGCTGTAAAAACTTGTCTGCTGAGGTTGGTAACATTCCAAAAATGTTTGAAATCTTGTTCTGATTAACTACTAGTTTCTTCTTCACTCTAACGCTGAAACTATTATTTTTTCCTGAAAACAAATCCCATCTGTTTTAACAATTTTTGGCACAGTACATTTAAAGGAGGTGTTTTATTTAGCATGCAATGAGATGGGTCTGGGTTAAAGTATGAGGCTATTGAAGATGATCTAGCAAAAACCCCAGTCATATTATAAATAAATAACTAAAAAGTTTCTTTTACCTGTAAAAACATTTGTGTACTTTATTCTTTTAATTATTCCTTTCATAGACTGTTCCATTCCTGCCCTCACAAAAATGAAGGGAAAGAGGGCCCATTAAAATCTTACATTTATTTTGGTTTTTATGCACAGACTTAAAGGGTATCCTCTTTTTTTTCCTTATTGAATTATTTTTACAAAGCCTTAAAACTCATACATGGAGTGAACACATTTTGAAACAAATGAGGACTGAATATTCGATCACTTTTCCCTTACTGATCTTTCACACAGGCAGGACCAAGTTCCATAAATTGTTCAAAGCAACAGATATTAGGACTGAATAGCATAAAAAATAACCAAATGTGGATAGCTGACATGCAAAAAGACTCTGTACCAGCTATTAAAAACCCTAAATTCTTAGTGTAGTTAAAAATTACAATCTGTCATTAAGTATTACGTTAAATATTATGGAGTAGCCCCACTAGTTTTGGCCAGGTTTTGTCGGTCTGATTCAAGTGGTTTCTCTGTTCCTGACTCACACAGGTCTAATCATAATGCCTTCTAAGGAATGGCTTAATTGAAACATAGAACAATCAACTTTATTATATCTTAATGGCTTTTCCTCATGCTATTTTTTTTTCCATCATAATTTTTATTCTTGCAAATCCAAACATCTGTGGAAGTTGAAATTATTCACATACCATGGAATAGGGAAAAGACATTTGCAAACCACATTTTTTTAACATCCTAGGGTATCAGCATGGTTGCTAACAAAAATTACATTAGTGAGAAAATATTTTCCTTTTTCTTATGAAAACAAAATAAATGTTTTTTTGCTAACTACCTTCTGGTCATTAAAATACAAAATAAGAACATAAAAATTGTTTCACTGGATAAAAACTAAGCACTGCTTAGATCAGTGTCCTCTCTCTGAGGGTGGCCAACAGGAAATACATATGTAAGACTGTAAGAAGAGGTAAGGCAAATTTTCCGTCCTTTGGATGCCTCCATATCAGGGACATCCCGAGCCAGAGATGAGTCTTCTGAATTTCTCATCCCTATAACTTACCCAAACTCCAAACACAGACACTGTACAGTCACTATGAAGTCAGCGAACAGGTTAAGCTCTTCTCCTCTTTCCCTGTTTCTTGTTGGATACTTACTTGTGGCTCAAGGTCTCCTCGTCGTTTATATATGGCTTTTTCTCCTGTCAGCCCATCAATGATTTTTGCATCATCTAGCTCTCCAACAGCTTGGTGTCTCAGCCACTGTCTTTCCTTACCCTTGGCCTGCAACAGGAAAGAAGTTTTACTTCACTCTTCAACGTAAGTGTATGTTAGACAATTTAAGACCTACTGTAGATTACATGTGCATTAATTTTCTTTGTAATGATGTGATAGTTTTGGCATAAGTCAAAGAAATCCAAACACATATTCATAGGTGTTCTGTTCTTCTTCTCTGAAAGAAAAATTAACACTGACAAAGAACCTGTTCCCTCTGTAATTTCATCTTTTTTAAGCTGTTTCAGATATGGCAGTTTAACCATGAACTGCAGAAAAGTTAACCTTTCTTCTTGCAAATATGCTGAGTAGCAAGTCTGTTCAGAAATACATACAACCAGAGGGACATTCATAAATGACCATTTGTTACATATTCTCAATCCAAGCAGTACAAGAAAAAGTCACTGGGTGACTTAAAGATAAAACTAAGCAGTATTCACCTTTGGCAATGGTAAATGGTTGATCTTTTAAAACAGCATTAACAATAATTATGCATTTAAAAGCTCCTGCTTTTAAAATTGTGATACTCAAGAGACAGTCCATTAAACCCTTCTTTTGTTTTAGTTAAAAGGACTCTGGTTATCTACAGCCTGACTTGATGAACACGCATTATAATCCAGGAACTCAAATACTCATGGTACTCCTTGCACAGAGCATACACATCAGATTGAAGACTCAAGTGTTTTAATGTTATAAGGAACGTATTTAAGAATATGCTCAAGGGATATCTTCATCCTTGTTCATCGTATATAAGATCCACCTAAAGACAGCAAAATCTGTATATATGGGTTTCATGGTTTATTTAATTTCTGTTTAAATTTTCATGTTGAAATTTTACATCTTAGTAGTAAGCCCAGCAAGAAAAGATAATTTTGAATTTATATACATACAATGTTTTTGCCCTCTCAGCAAATTGTTGGTTAGCATTTGGAGGAAAACAAAATATCCCCCAGGACACAAAGTGCTTAAATGTTGCTTTTCAGGAACAAAAATCAACTACTGTCTTTTGAAGAGCGAGTCTTACATGACAGATCCTCAGAAAAGTGCAGCAGGCCTGGGATTTGAAAGGATGAATCCAAGTTTTGTAAAGTCTAAGCAGGTAGATAATGACTTCTTAAGGGTCAGTGAATCTTTGGTTTTGTTTTGTTCAAAATCTATGAGTTTTTTATTTTGGCGTGTAAGAAGGTGGAGTTCTGGACTACAGCCTATTGTCTGCAATTACTCAAGACAACTGACTACTTGCCTATGAAAATAAGTGAGCAGAAAGACTACAAAGCCACAGAGACATATTTTGATTAATTTTACAATAGAGAATTTACACAGCTATGACAAACACAGTATTTTTAGTTAGATAGTGTCAAAAGCTTTACAGACACTTCCTGACGGAGGTGAATACAATGCTGATAAATGGAAACTTCAGCCTTTTAGTAAATAGCAGAAGGGGAAAGTGGAAAAGATTAGGTTCTGAATTCAGTCAGTTGTGTCCTCTGATATATTTCCATGGTGCTACAGTCAACCTTCGCTATAACTAATTTTGGCAGCGAGGCATCCATGTGTTTGTTTGTGTCACCAGCTAGTAGTCTTCACTATCATTAAATATGCTTGGGATGAAAGTTGAAGTCCCTTCTTCCATAGGACTGACTCCTCTAGTGCCTTCAGAGTTGTGTAACATCACAAAGAGACACTCGCAAACTCCTGGTGACTTCTACATGTCCCACCAAAATGACACATTGTAGGAGTTTTCCTGCTGAGAAAAACCCCATGGCAAATTTCCACACTCCAGCTAACCACTAAAAATGTGCTTCTGTAGACAACATACTGCTGAGTAAGCAAAGTCTGTCTAAAATGAGTCATGCATTCCAGGGTGATGCAGGCGAGATGGTTTTGTTCCTAGTCATCTTAACCACTCTAAGTACTGGAACAGAGGTAGATCCTTAACACTTCCTTTGCCAAATTTTTGTCACTTGCTTCCTTTCAGTAGGCAGAAGGGACAAACAACAGAAGATTATAAAGATTCAGCATCATTGAGCAGATAAATTCTCAACTAGTTTCACTAGTCTTTTCACTGACAATGCTTTAGCTCTGTGGCTATTTAATGTTCAAGGAACAGCAGAGTGAGGTTTTCTACTATGGACAAAGTTAAAACAGTTGAGTATCTTCTGAAGCTTATGCAACAAAAGTCAGTATTTGAGCTGAAATTTTATTGAGGAATACAGAGTAGACATTCTCTCATAAAATAGGAAAGAATGCTGACAAAATCTGAACTAATCTCTTTCCAAAAAATGTTGAAATTTTTCAGGCTATTTAGCACCTGCTTCTTCCACGCAAAATTCCTAAGAATTTATTTCCTTTTATAAAAGCTGAAAAAAAAATCCCCTTAAGCATATGTGTTATACAATGCATATATATTACATATTACAAAGAACCTTCAAAGGTTTCAAATTTTCATACGTTTAAAACCCATGAAAGTTTAAAAGCACAATTTTAAGAGAAAACATATATACCTTGCTTTGATATTTAACTAGAAAGGGCATACAGAACATTAATATTTCAATACACTGCAACCATATTAATGAAAAAATACATTTATTGTGTTGCTTTTGAAATTAGAAAAATGTGCTATGTACTGTATCTTATGAGCTTGGCAATGGCTGATCACAATGTACCACCGTAGTAATTCTTTTCACTGGAAGCTGTCACAAGCATATTTACAAAAGAACCTGCAAAACGTAACTGTGATGTCTGTAAATGTCACAAGAGAAGATGTGAAATAATCACTTCTAAATATGTAACTCGTAATGGTATGGGATGGTATGAAACACTGCCAGTTGTGGTGTACATTTGTTTCTGGAAGAACATTACACAAATGTTCCCTTAGCTGCTGAAATCACAAAAATACTACCAACAGGGCACGGGGTTTTTCTCATTTTCAGTTCTCTGAGCCATGTTTATTATAGGACTGCCACTATTTTATTCTTGCTGCTGTGACCAGACAGTTCCCACATGGTCTAAATTAGAGAGAGCCCAGTAGGCTCAGTAACTCAGGCTCAGGTTTGCCCAGTTTGCCTAAATGAAGCTCAGACGCTACAGAGACATTTGCCCCGATTCCCTCTGTAATAATCAATTAAGAGAGAAATACTTTCTGGAAAGCAAGGCACCTAACATTTAAGAATGCCTTTCTGAGTGATTGACTGACTATAACCTTTTGAATCTGGAGTTCAGACAGACATGCTTTAGAAGAGAGAGGAAAGCTCATCAGTGGCCAGATTTCCTGGACTTCTGGCTTTGCTGCTTCTACAGAAGATAAACAAAAACTCATAATGTTTTGTTAATGGTGTTCAAAGATCTGACAGAGATCAGTGAGTTATAAAAACTAAAATGAACAATGAAATTACATTCTCAGACTATGTTTATGTGTCACTTTCAAGGATCAGCCTATTCCAAACATCTCCTGCTGCTACTAACTTTTGGTGAGCTATGGACAGCTGGACCTGAATCCTAGCCTCTTGATTCTAGGGAGGTAAAATTTAATCAAAGGAACATGTTTTAAACAAGCCCACAAAACTAACAATAAAAAAACATATGTTGAAAAGAAAATCCAGGTTAAATAAACACGGGCAACGTATTTCCATTATGTCAACACACTGAGTTTGAAACAAAGCAAACTCAAACATTTTTAAAAAGTGAAATGTGTTCTTCACTGAGAAGGTTATCTGGGATTTTCACAAAGTTAAAAACACGTAGACATCTGTGCTGCAAAGTTTACTGGAATGGAGTGTGCCACTGGCTTCTTATTTGAGGTATGAGGAATGTCTGACTGATAAGAGAAAGAAAACCATCCTAGTTGAGAACCCATGGTGTACATACAGCTATCCAGAAAAAAAGAGGAGAGATAGGGCACAGTTCTTCATCAGGGAAGAATGAATTATGATGCTGAAGAATTCAATTAATTTTTTTTTTCTGTCAAAAAGATCACATGAAATGTGCTTGGACTCAGCTTCCCTAATAACAGAAGGACATTTTGCAACTAAGTAAGCCCTGTTATAATTTATTTAATTTTCCTAGAGCATCTTCTAATTGAATTTCTAGCAAAATCTGTATTAAAAAAATACATAAAGTTAAAAATTTGCTCTCCCTATTGCTCTTATTCTATGATCTATCTTTTCCAAATTCAGTGATTTGCTTTTTTTCATCATAAATTTGGTTTACTAGCTCTGTGGTTAGTGTTACAGATTTTGGCAGAAGTTACCAAAGTATCATTAAATACTGAGGCTTACAAGACTATGCCTTGATACTAAAATGACCTTATTAACAAAGCAATAAAGGACATGTCTCCTTATATTAGAGTATGTTATATTTTGATTATGATTAACATGATCCCTGAATGTAAGAATTTTGGCTCCAAGGAACAGATAAGGCAGACTGAAAAAAAAGACTTCAAACTGACGATTTACTCATTTATTTCACGCCCAGAGTGTGCTTCCAATAGTATGTGTGCTAGAAACATGGTAAAAAAAATCTAGATATAAATGATGTAGCAAAATTGGAGATATACATCCAAATTTTTTCAATAGACACCCATCTTTACAAGCCAAAAGCCTATGTCTTGAACTGAGACACATATTAAATGCATGAATCACCTAATCATGCCCATCTTAAATGTTCATTACATGAGGAGTTCTCGAATTGGTACATTCATAATAAATCTGGCTAGTAGTTCTTTGCATATATATATATATATATATGTGATTGCAGTAATGTTGTTGTAGTAACAAAGGCTTAAAGATATAAGTGAGACAAAGAAATGTTACCCTTCTTACTTGTAATACCAGGGGGTTGGATTGCTTGACCCAGCAGGAATCTGTCATACAAAGTAATTTCTTTCTATATTTCAGTTTTATTTCCGAAGACACAGCACAGTGACTAAACTAATACACTAAGACATGTAATCAAATATATCTTATAAAGACTATTAATTTTCCTTTAATTTTTACCAAGGATTAGCACATTCTTCCTAGACACAATGCAATTTCAATTTTATTTATCCTGCATATGAACACTAGTATTAAAAAAAACCAGAAAAATTACCCCAAGAAAGGCAAACTGGTGGGTTTGGTCAGCTTCCACTTAGGAGATTTGGGCCTTACCTATTTTCACTTGCAAGAGTCAAAAACAAACCTGAGACAAATCCGTGTTTTCGGCTGTGTATGTAGTAAAGCACTGACCTGCAGTGGGTGTCTCTTTTAATTTGCACTGGAGTGGAATGTCTCTTTTAGCATTTGCGTTTCTTAGCTAAAACAAAGTCTTTTGGACAGGAGGTAAAGAAAAGGACTGTGCTCCACACACCTTCACAAATTCTTTTCCTAATGTATAGTAGTATTTTCTTTCACAAAATTGTGCTCCTGAATAAGTAATAGTAGCTGTAGTATGGGAATACTGTAACTTGTAGACATGAGCACTGGGATCCACTTATAAGCTTCCTTTTGAAATAGTAATATGATACTGTTTTTCCTAATCATGATTATAACCTGAATCTGCTTTTAACCCTCAAAGCTATGATCACCAGATTGTAACAAAATATTAGGAGGATAGTATTTGGGGCCTAATGTAATGACCTAACTGTGTTCCTCTATCAGGAAATCTAAGATTACCTGCAGGTTGTCTAAGATGATGCGGAGTGACTGAACTTGGCGTCGAACTGCTCCAGAGAACCTTTCATAAGCTGATGCATCATATTCACTCATCTGAATCTCTTTCAATCTAAAGCAAAGAACAGGGAGCTAAGAACAATTTAGGAAACAAGCATATCTTACATTTACTCACATAAACTAAAAGTTTATGTACTTGATAACAGGGAAATTCAGACAGCAACAAGCACAGAGAAGAGACAAATCAAACAAGTGGCAGCTGCTCTTGTGATTTTTTGACAAGGCAGGTGTTCACCGATGTCTACAGGGATTGAATCACATTAAAACTTATTAAAGTTACTAATCCTTTGACTCTCTCCTAATCTACTTTCAAGTTTGAGGAGTAAAGCAGATGTTCTGAAAGCTCTGATCAAATTTGAAAGGTTTTATTGGCTCAGGTGTTGCTATCTGTTCATAACATGAGTGTCTATTCATTACTTCACTGTCGGGGCATTTTAAACATATCCTGATTCATGCGTTAACACAAAGGTTAAGTAAAGACACACTATAAAACCTGTCCTTGAAGACTTGCAAATAGTAACTGTCTCAAATACTTATCTTTGTGCTTCATAAAATGAAGAAACCTTGAAACAGAGAAGTTCCAAATCAACATTAACAAAAATGTGCTCCTCCACATAGGAAATGAGTCATGTCACTGAACACTATCCTGTTCAGAGGCCTAACAGAGAGCACAGCATCTGCACCACGAAATCAGATATATGCTCCTTCTATAAGTTGTGCCCATTTCAAATATTGTATCATTTTTCTTAATGTTGTAGCTAAGCAGATACTCTTCAACTGGTGAAATTCACACCTGGAGTGTAATTAGAGAGGTCCAGCTGTGAAGAAGCAGCAACAGGATAGATGGATATGCTAAGAGTGTGCCCTGTTTGGTATTTTCCATAACCAAACATCATATAGCAAGGCAGCAGTTCTGTATCTGGCCACTTTACCATCCAGCATGTGGCTGGTACCAGTCCTGAGCTAGAACATACTGGCCTGTCTGTGCCCAGCTCATTTCAAACAAGGACTTCAGAACAGCATAATTTCACTCCCAGTGTTGTGAAAACAGTGGATTTTAACTATAAATGAACAGTAAAGTGTGTATAGCCTAATGATATTTCTACTGACAAGTTTTTTTAATGCTATCACAAGTTACTTGCCTGGAACATAAAGTATATATGAAAACTGCTGTTTAGCCTAGCTCTTTAATGATAAAATTAAAATCAAACATCAAATCTTTGTAGTCTTTAGTATGATTATGTCTTTTTCCATTTGAAATTTTGTATAGTCATTATAGCCAACTATTATTCATTAGAGGCAGGAAAAGGTAACTTTCAGGACTATGCACTTAATTCCACTGATCCTGACACTGGAGTTCAGTGTCTTCAAATCTATGAAGAAAACATTTTTTTTCAAACGAAAATAACCTCACACACAGTTTTACTTTGTTAGACTCTACATCAATCCACAGTGAAAATTAGTTTCAGAAAAACACCATGAAAAATACTGCATCTGAATAGATTAGTAGTTGATAATTTCATTCTAGTGAAATAGGGCAATTTAATATGTTTACCACAAGAAATACTATCTAGGCAGGAAAGTAATGAATAACACTCATATGAAAATTCTCCCTTCCAGATAATCCTGTATAAACAAAGCAGTGAAATCTGCAGTTTTCCTTATTTTTTTCATCAGCCTGAGGACTCCAGCCTCCCTGTTCTTAACTTTTATCTTAGTTCCCACAATTATCCAAGTGGCACAGAACAATAATGCAAGCCAAATGTGGTTTCATAATAGGCTGCATTTACAGCAGGTACGTGCCAGCTCACTTGGTTTTTGTAGGACATAAATTGTTACCTCATACAGATACTCTTGATTTTAGAGGACACAGCTGCACTGTTCCCACAGCATGCAACAGTACCCAGGAATTTCTCTTAACATGAATTTGCTAAATCACCACACAGGCAGGTAGAAACTCATCAAAGCATGCCATGTGTGTATATGGAGATATGCATGAAGAGATATAAGTATCCAAGGCCATACATTTAAATTGTTTCTGTGATGAAGTAGCTCAGAAGCAATTTGGAAGAATGAGGATGCTTTTTTTAATTCAAAGTACCAGAAGTTGATGTGAGAGTTTATTTAGTGAAAGAAATCTGAATCTCTGTGCATCAGCTGGGAAATAGTTGATTAGTAATAACACATTACGCTCATGCTGGGAAGACCTGTTGTTCATGTAAAAGTGCCTGCTGAGGTTTAATAGTTCAAATAATCTCAACTTTTGGCTACAGGCCGTTCAAACAGAAGAAATTTGCTTGCAATGGTCCATTTTGAAAGACATTTGTTAGGTGATCAATTCCTAACAACATACAATCTGGATTCATCATAATTCAAAAAAAAATTCATATAGTTTATCCCATTTTAAAAAGATAACTCTTGACATCACTCTCCTTATCTACCCAGTTATATTTTACTTTACGAAATCACACAGTCATTTTAATAGTGTAGCTTGGTTCAATAAAATATTTACACATCTTGTCCAGAACAGCTAAACATGTGCTAGTAAGCTCTGTTAAATGATAACGAACAGGGTAACATAGCTAAGAAACACAGTCAAGAAATTTTTTTTAGCCAACTTTTTCAAATTCTTCTGGGAAATGGAAAGGAAAAGAGACTTTCACATTACCTCTGTTTAAAGGCCTTTTCACCCATCTCTCGAGCAGCCCTCTTAACCTCCTCAGGAACAGCATCCTTTTCAGCTTGAGATATTTGGTAAACCCTGTGGCCAGCATCAAGTCGATATGGCCCACCTTTGCCACCTAACCCAGCAGTGTCTCTCCCACCTAACGTGGTTGAGATAAAAAATAATTAAGAATATGTATTTGGTAATAAATAAGAACACATTCTCATTAAAGCTTCCATTGTCTTATCTACAGATGTTCCAAAAATGTTGCCAACAATCCCCAGTATAAGTATTTATTGCCAAATATTTTCAAAGCCAAAGAGCTATCATGGTACAGAAAAACTCCCATGGAATACTCATGTTTAAAGTCCTTTGAGACTAGATTCATAATGGTTTCTAACATCTACAAAAGGGATCATAGAACATATAAATGTTGTGTATCTCCTCAAAGCTCATGGTCATTAAACCCATTCATCCAGACTCTGTCTTCTCTCTAGAATTTGTTGGTTTACACTGTTTCCAAACCACTCTATCTAGTCATCACTATCACGCCTTTTTAGAATTAGAAGGCACTTTCTGTGTACCACTTGCCTACACTACCTAAAGTGCTGCAGCTACAGGGACATCTAAGAGGACGGCAAACGGCTCAGCCTAGTTTTTGTGGCTGCAAGCTTCTAGTTCTCTGTAGGGCCAATGAAAAGAAACAACAAAATATAATTGAAGAAGAGATCTGTTATAAACAGTTTAAGTTAGACACTGCAAATACTTCTTTTTACTGGCAATAAAGCAGCCCTGTATTGGTTAAAATAGCTCTAGGCAGAGGATGGCTTTATAAAACTGCTATTGACTGGCAGAGCATCTCCCTTAGATACCTGTCAATGCTGCATTAAAAGAAAAAAAGAGAGAAAAACCTGTTCCACCAGCCCACGTATTTCCACCAACATGTGGCATATTGTCTGGATCCACTTTTCCGTGTTTGGGGGAACTGACATCCAAACCACTGTCCCTCTGAATGGTTATCTGTAAAACAGAGAAACAGAGCTGTTTGTCTCTCTTATAGCAGAGAAAACACTCTAATAGACAATAATAATAACAAATTAGGTGTGCTGAAGAGCTATAGGACCAGCATTAACTCAATAAATGCAACATTCCACCTGATGATGGCAAGAGAATAAAGCAGAGAAGAAAAGGGCTCCTAAGACTACTGCCACATCCAAACCACTCAGTGCATTCAGATCATATCCACACTAGAAAACTGCTTCCTGATAACTGCCCACCATAATTCAAAATCCTCCTGTAGACAGAATCACCTGCAGTTTGAACACTTCTTGGAGTATTGTATATCCATAGTCTGTACATCCATTCGCACATTTCATGCACACCCAATTGTGTATGCACGCAATTGCAGTTCCACATTCATTGTTGATGGGTAGATTGATCTTCCTTTCATGAACAGAGACTAAAGGAACATCATGCTCTTCTCTGAGATCCATTCAAATGACACGCTCACACAACCCTTACCTTCCCTGCCATGTGGTGAGTTTTCTAGACCTATCTGCTGATGACACTTTCCCCATTGAGTCATGGCACAGCTGAACATCCAACAGCTGTCAGATGGTCACAGCTGAGTCACTTTAGGCTGGGGCTGGATTTAAGTGGGTGACTGAAGGTAAAAATACTGCTTCCCGTTATGACTCATATTCACTCATGTTATATATACATGAGTTATATTCACTCATGTAGTGAATCAATGATTCATGTGTAAACTGCCCTTCAGTAACTAATCTTCTATAATTTAATGCCACTTTATTTTTTTAAAATGAAACTTAATGACTGAGGTGGAAAATTAATGTCTTTAACCACTAGAAATTAACTTTCTTCTCATCTACCACAATACATTTAATTCCCCAATGAATTTATGTGTTCCAGTAACTATGATTTATTGCCTTCTCAGAAGTTTACTGGCATCACCAGGGTTTCACTGTAGTGCTGTTTAATCCTTGAATTCACTGTCTTGCAGACTCAACTCCATGCTGACATGAATTCCATACATGTTTTTGAACTGAAAACATGTGCTCTAACAACAGTGTCTTGGCAGCTATTCAAAACATCATTTTCTTCCCCTTTATAGAATTTATATCAATTCAAAGAGGTATGCACCATACATCCTCTGTGAACCATGTCATTAGTGTAAAATCAAGATCTAATCTGATAAATTACATTAATTTAACATATGTATAGGAAGGAAGACACTTAACCACAACAGCATGTTACCCTTAGGGTTACCATATATTTTAGTTCAAGAGATTTCCTCCAAAACAAACTGCTCTTTTTTTATAACTGATAGAATTAAAAACTAATAGAAACACAGCTCAAAAATCACTGAACTTAGTTTAATATAAAGTCATAAAACCAAAATGGTAATGTCAGCCTCATGGATCAAACCAAAACAATATTCTGTAATGAGAAACAACAAAATAATGCAAACATTTTACATTTTCATGCCTCTGGGTTTTTTTCTAGAAGGTTCTTTATTCTGCAAAAGAAAGCTCTGTGAAAGACACGAAACATTTTGAGATACAAGTATGGTTTAAATCTTCAGTGAAAAGTTCTGCAGCCAATAGAGTTTTACAGCTCACATGTCCTTCTCATGTATAAGTTGTTCACAGTTAAGTATTTCTAGTACACATGCAGCAGACATGTTTCTCATATAAACTTTACAATGGTGTTGATCTGATTAAAGCAGGTATTTGTAACTTTGAAGTGGCATATGGTTAATAGAAAATATTTTATTTTATAATGATTTTTGGTTTTTTGTTCTTAAAAGGACAGTGTTTCCAACAATTAATTTCTGTTAAAACTTCAAAAGAATTGCTTTAGAGAGAAAAAAAGAAACCAGGGGTACTATCTATTATAGCTGAAGAATGTGACCTCTTCTCTAGCTTTTTTTAATATATGGTTAATAGGCTACTGGATAAAATAATTGTAAATTTAAGGATACTAGAATGAGCACCAACACCTGATGTGTAAATGTTATGCTTGTGCATGTCAGCAGTTTCATTAATTTACCTATTTTTTAAGTATCATTTATGCAGACAAAAGGTAGAATTCTGCTAACTCTGAATACCTTAACAACCAATTTTTATTAGCACTGGCTTGCTGGGTTAATTATTTTTTAAATTCACCAGATACTTAGAAACTGCATTAAATTAGCACACTGTAGAATCCTTTGAAGAAAATTTTCTGGATGTACTTTCCTGGTTTTCCTTTGAGCTCTTAAGATAATTCCCTTAGTGACTTCTCAGGCTTTTCTCCTTCCCATCCCTGTCTCCATGGAAGTGTTTTAAGGCGATTTTACAATCAACTACTTCTCTCTCCTCTGAAAGCATGCCCATAAACTAAAAGTTTTACTAGTCAATATCTACATTAGAATTGAGGATATATTTTAGAAATAAATACACAGTAGATCATTGAGCCTTGACATGACATCAGAGGGAGGATGAGGAAAAGACTGAAGAGAAAAACTTTTGGAAATGATACATTCTTCAGTGTAACAAATATAAAGAGATGGAAGAGCCATAGATAAGTCACACCTCTGAGAACTGGAGGAATTCTTGATATTAGAAACTACTAGAAAGGGTAGATTTAAGGGGCGGGAATCAAAGCTGTAATGATTATAAACCCGAGAAACTGAATGACAGTCAGGAGGAAATATCTAGTTTGTCTTGCTTGAGAAGGAAAACAAGAAAAACAGGTACTAGAAGCAGAGAAATGGCTCAAACAAACCTAAAATCCACAGTAATTTTTCCAGGCTTGTCTGATTGGACTTTCTAAAAAGAGTTTTCTCTTACTGTTATGATGGATATTTTTCAAATATATAAATATATAATTTCCTTGCTCAAAAGTTGACCTGTTCCCTCCTGAATATTTTCCATTTGAATCTAGTGCAAAACTTCTATGAACATTGTTTCTTTCAATGAGAGTTTGACTAACAGTCTCTTCTTGAGGGAAATCTGTGCTCTTCCTAGCTATATATGCACTGAAAGGCACTATTCATTACTGTATCACTGTGCAGATTCCATACTGCCTGGTGTGCATATCATGGCTTTGTGAAACAACAGACAAATTCAGACTAGTAGCCTTGAGCTCCAGCTATGAGGCACAGGTCAGAGTAGAATAGCTGGGAAAACTGTGAATTTTTCCTTCTGAAACTTCCTTTTGATTTCCAAAATAACCACTATTTCCAAAACACTCGTGGCACAGTTTCAATTGTATATTATCTAAACTAGTTTATACATATTGATTCACAATCAGAGTGTGAAAGCACTTTTGCATCTTTTCAAAGTCTTCATCACACAAGAAGCACAACTGCCATCCTCTCCTGGGGTACATGATTCTTATTTTATTCTTTATAGACTCTAAATTCTCAGTAATCATCAATGATCTCACTCCCTGTTTTCAAATATTTTTTTCTCATCTTTTCTTTGACTAGACTATATTCTTGGGCCCTTACAGCAATTGGTAATGGGTATGTTCAGAAGGACCTTGTGGCTGAGGCTCTGTAGGTCTTCCAAAGTCAATAAAGCAAACAAAAAAAAATTTTCTGCAAGAAGAATATGAAGAATGCAGGTCAGAAAGATACCCAAGGAATGCTCTTTTCTGAAGGAGCAATGGTATGAAAGAAGTCCTTAAGAAAAAAAGTAAATGAAGAAACAACAACAGATACCAAGACTTGTTAATGTTTTGACTGAATTTTCTGGTCCTGCATCTTACACATCCATTCACACTTGGCAGCAAGGGCAGCCAGGAAGGAATAGAACTAAACACTCATTTTGCATTCAGTGAGAGATACATAGTATTTGAACAACTTGCTATCAGTTCTTTCTGAGACATAAGAATGTATGCCAAAATGGTTATATGTGGCTATACTTCTTTTTTTTTTTTTTTTTTTTTCCCAACAACACTGCCATTCTAAGAGCAAACCAAGTAAGAGAAACTGATAAAAATGCATTCAGTTTGGAAACTAAGTGATGTTATTGTTTGTCATATAGTAATGCAAAGAAGATAAAGAGGCTCAAAGAAGCCAGTTGCATAATTTACTGCACTCAACAACACAGTGAAGCCAGGTGTTTCACATCTGTGTCATATTTATGCCAAACAGCTACTAAACACATACCAATCTGTAATAGTGGCCACTGTGCAGATGAGTCAAAGGCTGGTAGCTTTGTCTAGACTTCAGCTGGTCTCACAAACTATGGTATATTGTGTATTAAACAAATCTTAGCTATGTTTGGAAGTGGATCCAGAACGACATTCATGCCACTTAAGTGAATGTGGGATTGAATTCTATTGACTTCTGATGTGAAACCATCTACTTTAATAGCATTAACCCCTGGAGGATAAGGGAACACTGGCATGCTTTTGGTACTTTTATAATCCCTCAGTAAGGGACAGAAGCTGAATTTGTGGAGGACCAAACGGCTGATCCACATACACTGTGCATTGGCCCTAAAAGACACTGTCACAACAATGGGAAGAAAAGAGCTTGCATTAACCTGTAACAAAATAATCCATAGCAAAAGCATGGGAATTATGGAGAGGGATGCTGTACTCTATTATTAAATTTTTTTATGTCCCTCACATACCCATACTTCATTCTAATATATGAGTTATTTTCATAATACGGTACTTCCCTTTTGAGTTCAGAATTAATTTTCTTCTAATGTATTGCAAACAGATCTCTGATGCCCTATGAATAAAACTGACCAAAAGCATTATCAAATTTAGCTTCAGCTGATTTTGTACAGATGACCTTAATGATATTTTAGCATCCAGTAATCTTAATCCTACATTGCAATGAAACTGAGAACAAAAAAATATCTTTAAAAAGAAGCTTCGCCATGTCAAAGGCAGTCCCAAGTAGCACAACTGTGCATTTCTGTATCTTAACAAGCACTATTCAAAGTACATCTGGCTATTGAATGTAGATCAATAGCTCTATTATGAACAAGTTTTTATTGGCATTGCATTTAATAAGTAAAAGACACTTAGCAAAGTCAATTGAAATGAACATTTCAGTATATCTATTATTCAATCATTCACGTTTCAGAGTATTGACAATGTTTCTCCATGCATTTCAAGGCCATACAAAAGCTTATTCTTCAAGTCTGTTACAACAAACTAAAGACTAAAATTCCTCATCTGTACTGTGGACACAGGGAAAGAGAGAGGGCATTTTCATCTCCTATCTTGTCACACTTGAAATTTTCTTTATTCTTGGGGGTTTCATGCAGGAGATCTAATGAACAGCTCTCACTGTCTTAGATGTCCACAGTTCCATTGGAGTTGTGTAAAAAGCTGATTCTCTAAAACATATCTTAAGCAGAATATGTACTTAGACTTAACCACTGGCAGAAAGAGAACTCATGGTTACAGGTCAAGAAATACCTTTTAGAACTTGTAAGCAGAAGTCAGATGAGCTTGAAAATATTTCTAGCTTTGAACAGAAAAGTAATGAACAAGTAAGAGTTCCAGTAGAATGTGAAGGACTTTATCCTTAATGCCGACTTGCATGCGACTGGGATGTAGATAACCTTTTTGGTCGTAGATATTCCTGTCATCCTACCCTGTAACTGACAGGCCTCTGTTCAACACTACAAACTACCTAGAGAGTAGATGGTCTTTTAATACAGCAGCTTACTTTTGTATTCCAATGCAGTTAACTGCATGAAAATTCCTGAAGGGCGCAGGAGGTGTCAGTGCCTCCCATTTAGGAGCGCCTGCCAGAAAAGCTCCTTTGTGGTGATCACAGCAACAAAAGCAAGTTTCTGCCTCAGGATTGCTTTCCAGTGGGGGAGAGCTGCCTCATGTACAAGGGAACAGACCTTTCATGTCTTAGTTTTAATTATCTCTGGCCCTTACAGGATGAACTCATATTTAATCCCCTTACATAAAACATAATGGTTATTTCAATACTCCAGATACAAAAAGAGGAGGAAAACCAGAAGAAAGTACTCTGATCCCAGGCTAGCATCCTGAGGTGTAAAGGGATGAAATTTTTACTTTAGAAAATGGACTATATTTCCATTCTTCAAACCTCCCCCAAATAAAATATTTCTTATCCTTTTGGGAATGTTTAAGCAGAGCTGGGCATTCCTTACAGGCTTTTATATCTTCATAGTAGAAACAAATGGAATTACTCCCTGTTGCATGTGGTGACAAGGAACCAACCTTTCTACTAAGCCCTTTTAAGCATTCAGTGGATGATTCCAAATAGAACACATTTACAAAGCTGCAACCAGCATGATTTCATGTGTCACAACTCACTAAATACATAAAAATTATACAAGCAAACAGGGTCACAGCTGCAGTATCTACAGCTGTGGACAATATTTATGTAGGAAAATCATTACAAAGAAAATGTTAAGGTATCAAAACATTATTTTCACAAGTACTTATTGTAGTATTAATAGTAATACTGCATTATTGGTTGTTTCTTACTGTTGACTGGAAGAAACCAGGAAGAAGAATGTGTGCATTAAGATTTGAGGTAGAATACAATTCACATGATTCAGGCGCTTAGGTAAATGTAAATTAAGGAGGTGTGCATTAGATTAATTAGTTACATGATTAGACAGTCCTGGAAAGTAGGCAAATGTAGGCAGGATCTAGGCTGCCAAAATACCATTCTTCCTTTACTCTTTTTACCATAAAGGACAGAGTCCTTCTAAGATCCAAATAAGAAGATATCTCCTCTTGTCCTAACATATCTGAGATGTGGAACAAAAGAATTAATCTGCTATTTTGCCTTTTCATTAACATAAAATATATTAAACAGGGTAGTTTCTACTCAATGAAGAATAAGGGTTACTTTTCATACAAAGCATTAAATTATTGTTGAAAAACATTAATTATATGAATATAAACTACTAGAAACACTATGAAGCTAAAATATCTATGTTTTCTTAAATAACTTACTTTCTTCATTAGTGCTGTGGACAAAGATTGGGCATGTATCAGAAGATCAATGAAGGTAAAGTAGTGAAAACATCCTAGATTTTTGTCTTACAGGTGATTTGGGAGGTAGTAATTTCTTCATCAAAATCAGTGAAAAAAACCTGTTATCACCATTATACATTACTATGAAAATAGATTGACACTGGTTGTAACAAAACATAACTATTCTCCAGCTGAAAAAGACATTAAGTAATTCATCCCACAGCGGTACAAAGGATTAGGAAACGTATTCCACAAAATGCAGAATGTATTTCAGCAGAGGTGCAAAAGACTGACTTTTTCCTGAAAAAAAATAATTGTTTTCTTTTATTTCCCCCCTCCTCCAACCTTAAACCCACAGTATTACCCTAGGCTGCACATAAAAGCTCACAAGAACATACTTTCCTCCAACAAATTCTTTATCAGCAGCATGAATATATGTACTACATCCTCAAAGAGCATATAAAAGTTCCACACCAGGCAAATCAAAGGCTAATTTGCCTGTTCTATGGTGGTTTTACACTCTACTATACAATTGATTCTACTAAAGACAGAAGGAAAGCATTTGATAATCTACTTACACAAACTAGCAAGAGAAAGGCATAAACAGGCAAAAAAAATAATAGCTTCTTTTATGTTCACTTGTGTACAGCTTTTTTCTATGTACTAAAAATGAACAGCATAATTTCTATTCACATCACCAGCACAAAACTGAGCCCACAAGTAATTTTTCCATAGAAAAGAATATTCAGTCTTAGACAATAAAAATGTATGAAATACATTGTTTCTTCAATTTATCCTGAAATGAAAAAAAAACACATTAGTTGCACTGCAGTATAAAACTTTCAATATGTTTTCTTCATTCATTTGGCCTCCTTTTGATTTTCTATCTTGTCTGTAAAACTTTGCAAGAGTTCAAAATGAACTAATGAAGCTTCATGAATCATCTGACTCCTGTGAATGTTTCTCTCTCGAAGTAGCTTTTAAAATTCATACAGGCATTAAGCTTCTGTCTTGCACAGCAAAACTGTTGAAAGCATCATAACTTTGATGGAATCTTCGAAAAGTCAGTCTGGGTGGGGAAAGAGGTGGAGATCTGTAGTGAAACTTATAAAAAGGCGTATCTGGCTTGCAAATGAAGTTTATATATACCAGCTAAAAGACCCAAACCACTGTACAAAAATGCAGTCATTGCTGCTGTGGGTCCTCTTTTGAACTAAATGCTCTCACTCTAAGAACTAACTCAGAAACTGTACACTAGATACATTAGAGTATTTTTCCAAGGCATATGCACTCTGTGGCTTAAAAGCTGGATAAACTAAATAATGAGAGAATATAATATATTTATTTTATCTAATGAATCTTCTGCTGTATTAATACCTGTGTAAACTCCATTTTCCTCTGTCATTATTTAAAATTCCTGAGTTAATTCTATTCAACTACAAGATGTGAGATCATCATCTTTTTAGTATGCTAATTAACTATGAAACATTATCAGAACAAATAGAAAACGCCTAGCTTGGTTATTTATGATGGTTATTTATTTACTACACACCTCCTAACATCAATGAACTCAGAAAATACTGTATTTGGTTGCTTCTGGAGTACTGTGAATAATCAACAGCTAGAAAGGTGGGCTAAGTGGACACATTAAATCAATCTGGATAATCCAGACTGAAAACAACATGGTCAAAATAAAGTTGAAACAAATTACATGTGGATGCAGAAAAACCTGATTTTCTGTATACCTAGGACCATGTCAAATCTGTCCTTAAGAACCAGAGGCAGAAGTTATTTAAGATCAAATACGCTGTTTTGTTCTCTAAAGGACAGCCTCCTCTATTTAGCAGTATTGTAGCAGATCAGATGATTTAAATGTTCCCTACATTTGTCCTTTCACTAATCAGGGAACAACTTTCACAAAGGCAGAATTATTAGTATGCGTTTGTCTCACTGGGAAAGCAGGATTTCGCTGGTTTTAGGAGCCCCAGCCTTTATGTGAGCAATGTGCACTGCTGCAGACTTTCTGAGACCTGAAGGAGGGCATATTGAGGTGATTATGTTTTCTCCCATGAGAACTTTGGGCTTTCATAGCAAGGTCAGAGGAAGAAAGAGGAACCTTGTGCTGGAATAGCCTTCTCTAACAGAAAGTTAAGGTTATTTCCCTCCTGCTCTTAGTCAGTCTGCTCCAATTAGACTGGAAGATCTTTAGTAAAGGGAATGTATTTTAGACATGTTTGTACAGTGCTTCCAACAAGGGCCTCACTGAGGCTGAGGATATTTATATTAGAAAAAGTATCTGTGGGAGGACCAATGATCTTTATCCATTAAATACTTCTAGAGATATGAACTTACTGAGCTCTCTGTGTTCATGGCTTTCTAGTCTTACGTTTCCCTGTACTCAGATGCCATCCTTCAAGGGGCAGTATACAGCTTCTACTGCTCACTTTGATAAAATGAATAATGCGGTCCAGGAAGAGGCCATAGACCTAAACTGTGCATTTGGGGCTCACAGATCTCAGAACTGCAAGTGCTGTCAAACTATACCTTGCAATCCACTCCTTGACTAGATAACTATAATCTGCAGTATTTCAAGATTTGCAGGCTCCCATGCAGTACTGCAGAATGTCATCATATGGTTATTCCAAACGTACAAAATTCTCCATTGCATACATTTTTCATCATTTATGGCGTTTGCACCGACAGTATTTAAGAGCTGATGGAAATCACTGTTATTTAGCCCACCGATGCCCTCATGTGGTCAGAAAAACTGCTTGGACTAAAGCAGGAAATAGAGAATGGGGCAGTGGTGGGGAGAAGGACCAGCTGCTCTTGCTAAAGTTCATGTTTTAGTCTCGATTCAAGAATTGCAGCTTTGCCCAGTTCAGTCTTATTGTCAGGAAAAGGCTGAGGTTTTGTTGAAAATGTTATAAAGTAAAATGTTATTTTTAAAGAAGGAAAATAAACAAGCTGGGATCACTGAAACTGCTGAATCAATTATTATTCAGATAAACATCCAACCTAAAAAAATAAACTTCATCAGGTGAATTTGCATTACTCTGAACTTTCAAGTACAGCTTCAGAAAATCAAAAGAAAAAAAGGGTGCATTCAATAAACCAAAAAATATTAATTCACTTAAGGGGTGAATATTTTGTGTAGAGTTCTACATGATTAGTTGCGTGGAATACAAATGGAATAAACGAGACTATCCAAGAAAGGGAATAAGATCATCACTACCCAAATTGATTGCCAGTTCTTGCTCATTATAAAATACAGTCCCTGAGGGACTGGCTACCTGCCAAGTTATGATGATCTCTTGAGGTATTTTTAATTCAAGACGGCCAATGTCCAGGTATGACAACTGGAGAAAAAATGAATGTGTGTGTGTGTGCATACACATACATGTACATATGTATGTGTGTGGGAATATATATTTATACATGCACAACTACATATATACATCCCTCCACCTAATTTAACATGACTGATTCTTTTAACTTCAACAGTAAGTGCGACATTTTTGGCATTATGATTACTTCAGAAATGTACTCAACTTTGACTCCAGTTCAACACAAGCTTTACCAGAAGTACACATAGGATAAGAACATATTTTAAATATATTTCTAATTATGGACCTGGCATCCCATAAAAGCTACTTAGCATTTCCCTTTGCCCTAATCAGATTTAAAGGGTAACTGATGGATTGCAGAAGAAAGTCTAAATGCTGGGAATTACTACAGTGTGCTGCTGAACTCATGAAAATGATGTTTTTAGCAAAAAGCCCTTGCATCATGGGTGATTTGAGCAGTTACAATAAGAGAAAAAAACTACTGGTGACTACACAAACCACATGTTCCTATCTTTTAGCTGTTCACAGGACAAACGATAATCTACATATTCTGTTGGAACATTTCAGCACTGCTTTAAGACCATGAAAACAGCCACCTAAATCTGAGAAAAATATCCATTCTTGAGTTTTTCTAAATATGCCTATACTCAGCCAACCATGTTTCAACCTCAAGCAATCTAGAGCTGACATTTGTTCCCTTAGGTGGCTGTGCTGCATTTATACACTTTTTTAAACCCCAGTTTAAGGTATGCTCATATTGACTGCAGCATTCAAGGACTTTGAAGCCATTTAACTTGGCAACACAAAGTATATTAATATGGGTGTATAATGCATTTATCCCACTGACACTGCAACGTAGACATAAAGCATCCACTTGAACAGGTGATCTGCCCTCGTTAAGGCTCAGTTCCCTCCTCTGGAAAGCAATGATAATGCTTACTGTACACAGATGCTGCAATAATGATATATTTAAAAGGTTAGGGGTGTCTAAAGGGAATTAGTTGTGGATGCATGAAGAATTTTTTTTTACTTCTACATTTAGCTAGTTAGGGATCCATACTTTGTGGAAACACTGTATCACTAAAATGTTAACAAATCACAGCAGACACCACAGGAACCTGCGTCTAGCACTACTGAGAAAAGGAATCACTATTTCAGATAAAAACATTCATTTTTGACAAAGAACTATGCTCTCGGTCAGTTTCATGCGGCCGGAGATCAGGAATAAAAACTCCCAAAAACTTAATCTAAAGCCTTCCCCTTTCTTACAGACATCCATGTCTCCCTTTAGTGCCAAGGCCTCAAACATATCCCAAATATGTCCCAAGTCATGCTGAGCTGTCCTCCTCTAGGACCTCATCTAACAGATCTGGGACAGGACTGCATGAATGTTGTGAAAATTCAATTTTGAGTTCAGATATATATTACTATAAACTACGTGACAAAGCTTTTGCCATATTTGACCAAATGCATTTTTATGCACTCAATAGGTTTGGGAATGTCCTGGGACTTCGGAAAACAATGACATTCTGAGTATAATCTTTACATAGCATAAAACTTTATAGACAACAGCCTACAGCAAGAGAACATTAAGTGGAAGGAACACAGAAATAAATCTTTTTGCCAATAGTCACAGATAAATGCTTTACCATCTATTGAAATATCTCTAAAAGAGGTATCTAAAAGATACATTTTTAAATTATTTTTATCTAAGCATTGTACTTCATCTAAATGAGACATACCACTAAACAATCCTTACTAAAAACAATATCCCAACTATGTCAAAATGTACTCAGTGTTTTTCTATTTAATTTCTATGAATTACTCTGATGAAAAAAGTAACACAAACGTATCAATGTCTGCCTATTGAAAATAAACTTTTAGGGCAAAATTTAAAAAAAGAAATTGTTTTTCAAATTCTTTTCAGATATTTGATAGTGAAGCGACCACGTTGTCAGCAACATCAAACAGTGAAAAGGCTCAACAATTTTTAGGCTACAGATCATAGCTTTAGAAAATACAGTATTTTGCTTAGATTTTGTATTTTAGGCACTGCAACTTAATAATTTCAGAATACTGTAATATAATTTTGAGTTTGAAACTTCAATAAATGATGAAAATTTCTGACCTGCCTGTATAAATGCAGACTTATGCAAAAATATACCATATTTTGATAAACTAACTTTGTAGTCTCAAGACTTCATCAGTTTGAACTCTGCTGAGTATGTCAACAATTCAAAACAAATGTTGACTGTTTTGAAGATTGCCACAACATTACATCAAGGGAGCCTAATTACAGATTATAAGTGGAACAGCTGTTTGTTTTCCTCTGTTTCATTGCTTATGTATATCCAGCCTGTTTCCGAGAGTTAATGTGTTTGTGAAAGCCAAAATACATTCCTAGAAGAGAGTACCAAGAGTTCCAGCTGAAGTCTAGTTGAAGATTTGTTTCTAATTCTTTGAAACTATATTAATATTGAAAACCCTCTAATTCCTTTTTCTCTAAAAAGTCAGGAAGATGCAAAGAGATTCTGTGTGTTTCTGCAGAACAGTTCCCAACCACCTCAAAAGATCTTGTGTTGGTCTAAGAACATCACCATGAAGGCACAATAAGCTTTGCTAAGCCTGTAGCAGCTCTGTGATATGTGTCTATGGCAGTTTTTTTGGGGTGGATGGGTGATCTGTGGAACACTGGCAATTTTCTTAAGTGAATTTCTGCTATAAGATGATTGGGAATGATGGCTTTAGTCAAGGAATTAGAGATGCCTCATTAAACTCCAAGTTACCTAACACAAGTATGCACATGAAACATGAAACATCTGCTCTGGAATGAACAGACCAATACGTGGATGCAAAGTATGTCCAATTTTGTTAAAAACAGATATCAGGAAATATTTAGCTGCAGCACTCTTAGCAAAGTAATTGTCTCTAGAACAGAAGACACTGAAGTTCTTAATTGCTTAATTGCACATGAATCTACATGAATATTTTTTCAAGCTAACAGATCCTTTCATTTCTAAAAATTAACACCTTAAGCACTGCTTTTATGTCTAGGTCCATTGAAAACTTAAGTAGAAAAGGTGAAGGCCTTCATATCCAATTAGTAAAGTATAGAGTTTACACAGCAACTACATATCTATTATCTTATTGGAGATTACATAAAATATGAAACCTAATTTACTGCTTATTGCTCTGTAATGCCTTTGTACACAAAGTTTCTTAGGTCTCATTATCTTTCCATTTGAAGCAAAGCAAAAAGGTAAAGCAGAGAAACAGGAGTCAGTTCTAATCACGCAGGTCAGAAGATCGCATAGGAGGCTTTGTTCTAGCTCTTTAGCACAATCAAACAGTACGGTATTTCAGTTCTGAGAAACCACCGGTTTGAGCTATGTATCCTCTGTTGACAGAGGAAAGAAGAAAGATACCCTAGTAGAGAAGCAGGCTGTCAGTGGAGAGAATTCTACAGCAGATCTTGAAAACTGCTTTGTGACTGTGGGAAAACTCCTCAGCATTCTTTAAAAATGGTTACTTGACATTACTAGTTAAATGACTTAAATTTTCTGATGACATGTACTTTGCAAGCCAGTTTCGTCTAATAATTAGTTGACTATTATTGAAAGTAAAACAATATTGTTGAATAAAACTACAAGCTATATATAAAAAAAACCCAACACCCCAAAACAAAACAAACAAAAAAACCCAAACCAAAACAAGGAAAAACAACTATTAAAACAAGTCAAACTCAAACTGTTCATGCTGGCTTTTTTAATTTCCACTAGTCAATTTGATCATCAGATGAAACTGGGCTGGGGTAAACCGACTGTATCTGGCCATAAGATGGTGCTAGTGCTACTGCACTGGCAATGAAAATGGCACTGGTAAAGTGACAAGTGTCAAGCACAAATGTGCTACTGGGTAAGTTTCCTTTTCTCGTGACTTCTATGAATAGCAATTGCTGAGGTCCAGTAACAAGAACATATCAGTTCTCGCCCAAGTCTCTGTAATTGCAGAACATCCTGTAGGAAGAGAGCTAAGAGTGGGAAAAGAAAGTAAAAGAAGAGCTATGGTTTTGGCTTAACACATCTCCTTCACACTTGAGATGCCATGTAAACAAAACAAGAGAGAGATCTAATTTAGAATAGACTGATTCTGTTTTCCCATTCTAATTTACTATGAAAGTGGTTACAGAAATTCATGAAACAGAAATAATTGCAGTGGTAGGTAGAGATCCTCCTAGTTGTGGCAGACAGGATCCTCCTAGCTGAAGCAGAGAAATCCTCCTAAAGTACACTCTAGTTCTTTGAAGTAAAGTGATACCTTCTCCAATCACTAACAGAAATTAAAGATGCAATTGAACCGTCCTGAATTTTCCCTCTATGTTGCAATGGTGATCATAACATATTAGCCATTAACATATTAGCCATTAACACTTCTGTATACATAAATACATGCACACATATGTATATGCGGTGTGTTTTCAGCATCTCCCTGAAAATTCCACATGAGAACACAGCTCTGTGAAGATCCTTGCAACTCTTCAGCTGGGAGAATTAGCAAAACTAGCCAAAGGCTCTACTGTGAACTCAAGGCACCTTCCACCTGAGTTTCAAGTTTCTTTTTCAAAGTAAAATCACAATAATTTTTTCCAAGCATTTGAATGCTGGAAAAGTATATCCTCTGCTTAAAACTTAATTTCATTATTCTACATTCTGAAAGTTACAGTTAAAAATCAACACGAGATAAACAATTTAATCTAATTGCACTGCAATTTGGCAAAAATACAAACACTGTACAACAGTCTGTCAGTATCCACAATTACAAGGGTCATGAAAAGTTTGTAAATTTAAGTTACCATGCCTCTTTTTTCACTGAAGAACTCTATTCAATTTTTCTCACAGGTGTACTTCTACGTCACAGTGTTTTTCAACACACCTCTCCCTTAACTCCTTTCCCAGCTGAAAACTCATTCACAGCTCATGTTGTTACATGTTTGTCACTTCAGCTTTGTGAACTCCTACCTGCACAGGACGACCATCTTCCTGGCCAATCATGTTCCTCCAATCCTGCAGCGACCGCTGGAGGCTTTCCAGCCCTGTCTCCCAAAGCCTCACACCTCCTCCCATGTCCACAGTGACCAAACCTACTTGGCCCAGTGGTGCCAACAGGGCATCGGCATCTGAGATCTTAGCAAGCCAAGATGTATACGGAGAGAGAGACTGTGATCTGAAAAACAGGAACTAATATGATTTTTCTTGAAGCTGAAATTAAAAGCAGGATGAGTATTTCTGTAGTTAAGGTGACAATTACATGAAATTACATCCTCATTTCATGGGAGACTACAACTGTGCCCTACAGACCCACTCTTTTATCTGAAACATTCCACCTCCTGAAACTGGATATAACCAAAAGATACTTGACAGTATAAAAAGCGGCATAAAAAAAACAGGCTGAAAGGGAATATGGTGCCTAATCCACTGCTGTATCTAATCTACCTGAAAATAGCCGTCCTTTAGAAAAAAAACTATAAAGAATATAAAAATGTAAAAAGATACAATAAAAAACTACAAATGTATGTAAAACTACCAAAAAAACCCCAAAAAACAAAATAGGAGAGAACATGACCTGGGCCCTGAGGAAAATGCATTTCCATCAAATTAGTGTAACACCTTTGTCTAGTGCTTTAACACGAAATGAAGATTTAAACACTCATTTAACAATAGCACAGCTTTATGCACAGAAAATCTTATCACTATTTTAAACAGTGACCTTGCTGACAAAAATTTACCGCTGACACGGAGGGCCTAATAGGTACATAATCTGAAGAGAAATTCAGATAACATAGGAAAGATTCTATGCATTTTTCAGTATGTTAATGACATGCATAATGACTCAGCAGCCTGCAATAACACTACAACTAATAATTTTCAAAAATATAAGAAGGAGCAACACATATGCCTCTTCCTGTGACTGAAATTGGCATGTACTAACTCAACTGCAAAAAGTTATCTTAGCATTTGACCAGGTTAACTGTGCCAAAGGGAGGAAAGTTTGTTATATTTTAATATAGAATTATTCATACATATATGAAAACTTACTTTACTTATCAGTTTCTACTGGAGTACATTTTTAAACATGGACTTCTGCTCAGATTTGCCATATATAGCTTAAATCCTAATGTTAGGTTAATGGCCATGATGTTGAAGCAGGGCTTTGTAATTTCTGTAATTCCTTATAAAATCCTAGTGTAAAATAAAGGGATTCCCTACTATTTTTATGTTAATTTCTTACATTTTTGAACAACTCTGTAAGATGAAGGCCAATGGACCAATTATAAAATGGTGAACAGTCCAAAAATAATTCTCTATTAATGTTCCTCAGATTATTAATGAACCAGAATTACTTTAAATCAGAACAAATATTTTCAAAATCAACATTAAATCGATAGAAATAAAAAAATTCCTGGCGTGAGTTTCATACATGGGCTACTGAAATATGCAAAGTTGAGAGACTGACATTTAAAAAATCCCTTTATTATTATTGCAATGGAAAATGACAATTTCTAACTGAAATATATCTTTATATTATAAAACATTTGCAAACACTTTCTACAGTTGTGGGAGACAGATGTGAAAGCCAAACAGTAGAAACACAATCTGGCTATTCTAATTTATCATACAAGATACTTGGGGATTACACAAGGTACTTGTGGGAAATGTATACTTTTCAAAAGGAGAACCAAAGCGTAGAGACAATCAAGTTATTTTCAAAGTGAATTTTATAATGGACTCGAACCTGATTTCTAGTTTCCTAACACCTAGCACCAACTCATTCTGCCTGTCTTTGTCAGATCCTAAAGACAGGGAAAAAGGAAAAGAAAATAATGGCAGTAAACCAGAATGAAAGAGGGTAGAGAGTAAAGAGGATGAAAGAAGGGGAAGGAGGAAAAGGGATGATAACCAGAAGATAAAGCTACCTTTCATATTTACTAATTGATGGCTACATTTTCATTGGTATCACTTAGTAACCAGATGAATTATGTAGACAAAAAACAAGTTTCAGTGTTTGCAGAATTTTACACAAGGTATGAATTAGTTTTACTTTCCACAACAGAAGAAATATTTGCTTATCCTGATGTAATAATGGATACTAAATTCTCTTTGCTCTTTCTCTAAGACAGAGGTTGCTCTAATCAATAAAAGCAGTTACCTAGGAATTGCAATGTATTTGATTTTCTTTGAGTGAAGATCTGTTACTTCCAAGTATCCAGCAGCTAGTGGAGGAGTGACATCTGAAAAAAACCAAACATGTTATTTTCCTGCTGCATGATTAACTGGTTATTGCATTTGCTTTTAGCAGATTAAATTTAAGCATTTCATTATACAGTACCTGTCAGAAAATTATAAGCTTTCACATTCAATACAGGAATATAACTTGCAAATAGAGAATTGTTTTATTATTATGATAGTGAGTAAGAAGATAGTCACAGTTACAAAAGAACAATGTATTTGTATGGCAAATGTCAAAATTACACAAAAATACCACCCTGCTCACAAAAGCACTAATCAGGCATTACTGTAACCCCTAGCTCACTGCTTTTATCTGTCATTGAAGATAATGCCAGTTGTACATCTGACTTTAAAAGCATACTGAGAAACATTTCAAAACACAGTGTTTTTGATTTCCACTTGAAAATTTCTCAGTAATATTAACCTAAATGCTGTTTCTGTAAACTGAGCCACTCCTTTTGGAGGTAGATTCTCAGTATCCAAAGACTTTATAACTTTATAGCAAATAGCCCTAGGCTATCAAGCAGTCAATATTCTGTTTATGGATAGTTTAATGAGTGCAGCTAATATATGGTCCTTCGCTCAGAAATCTATTTCTGTGTGTGTGTCTACATTGGCTTTTGCCAACACATGAGTACACTTTGCCTGGGCTCAGAACTGGCTTCCAGTAGGAGCTGGCTTTCACCTGCCTGGAGCAAATCAAGGCAGTTTTTCAGAAAAGAAACCAGAAGACAGAATTACACTGCACAGTATTGGTACAGGATGTCATTGTCACAAGATGAAAGCAAGTCTAGATTTCCTTCAGCAGCAAAGTATCTTTCACCTCCTTGAAATGAAGTCTGGCACTACCTGCAGGAGTGTTGAGGCTTGCATGCAGCACACACAGAAAAGACTGGTAAGACCAGCAGTACAAGGGGATCTAATATCCATTCCTGTGAGTACGGAGGATAACCCACAGCAGCACTTTATGCATATCTACTGTATCTAGTTACCTATAGTCTACCTACCTATAGGAGGACAACTATCGGCTTTATTCCTCTTTGTAAAAATGGAAATATCAAGCAAATCAGAAATACGAAAAAAGTCTGGAAAAATGCTGTGGGCCACAGACCACTTTTGATTTTCCCTAGATATTGTTACTGTTCTAAAAGATGCTTTTTCTTTTGTTAGTAACTGGTAATAACATACACATTAAAAATTCTGATGAAGATCTAGAACAAGGGCAGATACTGAACTGGAAAGGGTAGAACTCTGGGATAAGGATTAAAAGCTAAGTTAATAAATTAGAGAAAAACACAAACCAAACAAATTAAATTACAAAAAGACAAAGGATTACACAGAAGGGAGTTGAAGAAAAGGCAATCAAATGTTTAAAGGCTACACAGGAACAGCTGGCTAGGCCCCAGAACTGCAGCTAAGAATCTTAGGATGAAACATGAATATCTGATCTGAACAAGTGCACTTTGTTCCTCTTTAGCCAAAGCTTGATGGAGAAGAATAGCTATGCTCAGCTCTAGACATCAGACTTCAAGCAAGACAAAATATTCAGTTCTGGGCTACTCAGTACAAGGGAGACTTGGAACTCCTGGAGCAAGTCCAGTGGAGGTCTATGAAGGTGATTAAGGGACTGAAGCATCTCTTGTAAGAGGAATGGCTGGGGAAGGACTTCTTTACTGTGAGGGTAATTGAGCACTGGAACTGGATGACCAGAGAGGTTTTGGAGTCTCCTTCCCTGAGGAAGAATTGTCTGGACACAATTCTGAGTAATGTACTCTAGGGAACCCTGCTTGATCAGGGAGGTTGGACTAGATGACATCCAGTGGTCCCTGACAAGCTCACCCATTCTGTGATTCTGGAACATGAGATAGTTCTGGGGATGACAAAGAGGTCAGAACAGACAGGTTATAAGGACAAATCTGAAGATTTTTTTGTGTGTGTCTAGAGACTTTTTAAAAACACACATCCAGTCCTATTAAGATCCTTATAAAGAGAGCAATATTTTCCAGAGTGAGTGAAAGTGACATGAAGTAGTCAGTTTTGTTTAGAGAGAAAAAAATGGATGGTATGAAAAGATTTTGTATACAAGGAGAGTGAAGCATTGCAATAGGCCAAGTGTTTAACAAACATCAGTTAAGAGATTACAGGTGTCATCCTGTCCTTATATAAACAGGTGGATCAGAGTGCTGAGGTTATTCCAGTAACATTGTGTGTTACACTACATGTTGTTCCAGTTAGTGTCAAACTAAGAGAGAAAGGCACTCAGTAATAGACTGTTATTTTATGTTCATCTATAGAAAGTGCTGAGAATCCAAGTAAATATTCACTCTCAAGTAGCCCTCATCTCTATAGCCTTGTTTTTAGAATAAGCATTAATTCTTATTTGCTGGATTCTGCCATGATTTCTTGTCTGAGTTTATATTTTGTTTCCATATATCTATTTGGCAGTTTTTAGGGAAACTATTATTTGTTATAGTTTCTTTTCAAATATAACTATCATTCTGGTGTACAATTTCAATAAAACACATAGGCAATTATTTCTTTGCTTAGCGTTCCTGGAACAGCTTCAGTAATACATATTAGAGCATGCTAGAGTTTGGCTGAGTACTACAAATTATGTATAGAAATGGAAGGCTGTGTGCCAGAACTGACCAGTTGTCCAAGAAGATGAGAAGGAAAGCCTGATAGGTATGGAAACACAAGCAAAAATACAAAACAACTTCTCAAAGGAACAGAAGACAGCAGGGCAAGAACTTCAAGGGACTGAGATATACCTGATTTTCTGTAGCAGGATGCCTTTGTTTCACTATACCATTTCCCAGGAAAGGATACAAAGACTTATGAATGAAGTCTCAAACATAAGTAAATAACTACAGGTTTTCCAATGCAGAAACAACAGCACAGACAACTCACCAAAAAGCCCCCATGAGTTATGCAGCACAATCAGGAATAAGCAACACAATTTTAAGGGACCAAGACTGTTAAGCAGCTACTGGTAGGTGTTAAATGTGTATTCAATTAAATATTCTGTCAGTTAGTGGGATTGAGAGGCAAACTCCAGAAGAAACAATAGTCCAGCAGAGAAGGCTGCAAACACAGAACCTCAAATGAGCACTGTAAGGACTAGTACTTTATTATCTTGTCTTTCAAGTGAGCACATGAATGCATGCCTCCTTTCTTCTGTCTTCCCTTTTTCACTTGGAAGTATTTATGATTCATGCCATAACAACAGCAATACTAGGTTCCTCCAGTCTAGTACCCTGTCTCCAAGAGATGCTTAAAAAGTGTAAGAACAGACAAGTGCACAGGGTACTTTCCTCAATCACCAACCAGTTCCAATCTAGGGGCTTCTTAAGGTGAATGTGGTGTCTATGTTTTAATGTCTATATATTTAGTAACTTTCCAGGAGTTTGTCCAGATTTCCTTTGGATCCATGTTTCAGCACTCACAACATCCTTTGGGAAGTGGTTTCACAGGTTGGTTCCTTATGCTATGAAGAGCCACAACTTGTTTGTTTTGATGAAGTTCCTACTAGTTTCATTAGCTGCTCCCTAACTCTGGTACTGAGCGCTTTTCCCAGACCTCCATGCCACATATGCTTTTGTAGAACTCTATCACATGCCCCTTTCCTGATTTTGTTCCCACACGCTGGTTGGCTGATCTAACCTTCCTCATCCTTGTCTTTCTCTGAACTCATCCCAGTTCAGCCTTTTCTCACCTTGAGACGGAAGATGAAAACTAAACAGTGCTAAGGACACACTGATTTGCACAACAGCACAAAGGGGTTCTCAGGTTTTTTCCGTCCCTTCCCTAGGAATTCTTAACATTTGCTTTGCTTTTTTTATTTGCTACTGAGCTTTGAACTGCTATCATAATGAAACTGTCTATCGTGACAGCAAAATAATGGTTGTAACATGTTCTGATTAGCCCTGACTTCTTTGATATAGAATTAGTATTCTTTCTTCCCTTGTGTATATTACATTTATCTATACTGAATTTCATCTGCTATTTCTGTTGCTGTCAGAACTGTAGTCCTTCTGTGATCCTTCAGGGTGAATCTTTCCCACCATGAATAATAACCAGTATCATCAGCACTTTCACTTCAGTGTTAATTCATTTTTCCTTTTTTTTCATGACATGCTGAGTAGCACAGGTCTCTGCAGGATTTTCCTCACAGCTTCTTCTTCACTAGAAAATCTGGTCATGAACTGATAAATGGAAATGTCCTGAAAAAGTCCCGAAAAAGGCTATGGAATAGAAAACCTAGAGTCTTGCTCAGGTCCCATTCAGTAAGGTCACATTAAGCATGATTCAGTTAAGTTTTTGTAGTTCATAAATTAAAACATCATTTAGAAAAGAAAAATCAATTATAATAATCACGAAAGCATGAAATCTTTTAACTTAAATGGACATAAAGCACTGTTCAAACCTCACAAAATTTTCTTTGCATTTAAAGCTATCAATCACTTTTCATGAATATATTTCATCATAGTTTAGAAAAAACCCACTAAAATGCTTGGACAGACAGAAGCCAATTCTCAGAGTGATAAAATGCTCAGGTCACTGGTATTGAGGATTCACAAAAAATGCCCCCTGGTAACTATAATAATCTAACACTATAAAGTGTTACATACCAGAGCAACTTAAAAGGCTTTTAGAAATAGCTGTCAAGATCTCAATTCTAGCTGTTATTTGGAAACACTGTATCCCTCTCTTACTCCCAAATTAATAAGCTAATTATAACAAAAACTCCAAAGATTTACCTTCTGAATTTTTAAACCATCTACTTTAGAGTCTGATCTTTTTTTTTTTTCTGTGAAGGCCTGAAAAAAGTGACCCAGTCTGACCCTTCAGCAGTTTATAAAGTATGAGAAGATTACAGCCTGAAGTGGTATAATTAGTTCCAAGATGCTAACTCTAACTAATTTTATTAAGTTTAATCTTTTTAAAAGGTAATCTTTCCTTTACAAATACAGGTAACTTAAATTTTCTACCTTGTTGATATCCTTGACTTGGCTTCTTTAGTCAAGTAAATGTTTCATCCTGTTAGTAATAAATAAAGGATTTCTCTATACAGGTAAGTTAATCTGTGTTAAATGATAGCTGGCATATTAGATAATTAATTCTGTTCAAGGGCACTAATCTGGAATAAAGTATTTATTCTGGGCCAGAGAGTTCACACACAGAATAAATCAGAAATAGTTCCTCATGCTGATAAATTAAAAAAACCCTACCATTCTACCATAAACAAATATTTTGGGGGTTTTCTCTTTTGATATCAAACTTTCTTTGGAGATTCCTAGAGGTAATTAATACAGAACTCACAAATTCTGTTATTTAGCACTAATTGGTATATTTTTAGTTATTTGCTGAAGAAGCTAAAGTTATGATGGTAAAAGAAAGCCTGGCATGGCAGCACAAAAAAGTCTAAAGATGTCTCATCTACACCTGCTTTATTAGTCTACGAATGGAGAATAGTTTTGCTGTATGTGAATGTTGCTCTGCAACATTCTCTTTGGCAAGAGAAGCCTGGGTCTTTTCAGTCTGGGGAGAAGGCAGATGTGAGTCAAGTTTGCAAAGTCATGAAGGTGATGGTTAGGGTGAATGCAGAACTGTTACTCACCCAAGCCTGCAATACTAGAATAAGGGGCACTTGATAAACCTGGCAGGAGATCAGTTGATCACAGAAAACTGTCAGCTTGTGCGTTTGCTGGGGAGACACACAAGTTGAAAGAGGGACCAGACAAACTTGTGGACAATAGGTCCATGAAAGGAAATTTAAAGCCTGAGGCTTTAACATGCCTAGCAAAACAACTGCAAATATTGAGAAAGTATGAAAGAAAAGATAAAGAAGTGCACAGGCTCACAACCATTCCCAAAATAACCTCTTCTGTTGTCCCTGCTGGGGACAGAACACCGAGTTAGTCAGACAACAGGCTTATCACTGCATCCTGAGCAGAAATTGGAAATGCTGGTGAAGGTTGACTGCTGAACTGGAATGATCATATTTCTATAGTGGGTTTCCAGTGCAAACAGGGGAATATTCACAGTGTAGACAGCCTGTTAATGCCTTAGAAGCATAATTCAACATGTTAATATGATCCAAAACAATTTTAAAAATAAGTGCAACTACTTACATTTTTTCTCAAATGCTTGCTCTGTGATTATTTAAGAACATTTTGGAAAAATTAATGAGTGATAGCAGTTTACAAAACAAAAAACAAGTATGTTGCAGCAAAAATATATGAACTACTTACCTTTTGGGTAAATGTCTTTCAAAGGCACATCTCCAGGTGCTAAAATTCTAACTATTTGATTAGAAGCCAATAAAGTTACACAATTGGTTTGTTTTGCAGCTCCTGTTTTCCTCTGGGCTCCATAATAAAATGGATCAGAAGGAGAAGCCCGTTTCTGACTCAGAGGGGAATTTCTTTTCCAGCTATACACTTCACTGGGAGACTGCAAGAGAGAAGGAGTCTAGTGAAGAAAATATTACTATTATTGAGCCTAAGAATGCACATTTCTTGATAAGTTCCACTTCTTATTTAATTTCAAATCAAATGTGGCTACTGTGGTTACTTCTTATGTTACCACATGACAAGGAAAAGACCTGGATCATTTTGACACCAAAAACTCCTATAGGAGTGAAAAACAACAAACCATCTCCATGAGTTTTAGGCATTAAGACTCTCTGAAGATCTGAAGTGTTTGGTAAGCTGAGCACTGCTACTACAAGTAAGATACCTTGCTCATACTAAATGCTTGCACCATTAACACTTAACACTGATTCTGAAGTTTTGCCCCATTGCCCTTACATTCACCCTTAGCACTCCCCCTTCAACATTCACATGGACATCTAAAACCAAGTATGAGAAAAGATGGGACCTCAATCTAAATAAGGCAGAGCAAAATGCTTTATCATCAGCATTGGTGTGTTAGTATTGAAGTGTGTAGCATCTTTGGTACTCCGTCCTCTAAACCACCCCTGTTTTCCAGCAATAAACTCACATCTATTATAAAGAACATGAAAAGCTAGAATAATCAATCTGATCATATAAATCTAGATCAAGGAAAACTCAAAAGCTAATTGCAAATACAGGGAATGTCTTATTGACAAAAGCACATTTTTGAATCCTTTTAGCATTCAAAGTATTTTCTTTCGTCATTTGGCTTTCCCAAAATTCATGTATGTTAATACTTATATTTTCTAATTTGCCCCAATTTATTAAGCAAACATGACTTACAATTATTTATACTGTAAGCACTACCCTTTTTATGTATCAATAGGGGGCAAATATAAAAAAAAGTCCAAAGAGTTAAACACACTGCTTTTATTTTCCTTGTGTTTACCTCCACTCCTGGCAACACTCTGGTCATTACACTGCTAAGTTTCACTTTCCTTTATGGTTCTTTTCTAATTCTGTCACAGCAGTGAGCACACTTACATGCAGTATTCACACTCAACTATATTATTCAATAGTGAAGGGGCTGTGTACTTGTGTTACTATTTTCTGTATCTTTTTTATTTTTCCCTAAATGTAGTGTTGTTACTTGCTGAACACTGACCAAAGGGTTCACACAAAACAGTTCAAAATTATACTGATATCCTTTTGCTCAGTTGTTAGGTTTAATTAAAAAAATGTAAAAACACATGATTTAGAAAATATTCCTCTAGCCAGCACTGTTCAGAGCTCACTGACAATGAATTTTGTCTGTGCTAGACATTACGTTGCCCAATTTCTTATTATTTAAAACCCCACTGCCTAGGTTAGACTACCCTAACAAATGCATTTGTCGCTTACCGTCATTCCCTTCTTTTTCCATATCATTTGGTAAACAGGTATTTAACCAGTTACAGAATAAATGAGACCATATTACTTCATTGTATAATAATGCTGAATATTTACCAAGAGGTCTGGGAAACCAATAACAATAGTAGCATAATTATGTTCATCTGAGAAGATCCTGTTGGGGGAGCTGATCTTTTGTCCCACAGCTGCACTGAGGTTTTCTGAAGATAGCTGGTCACTAGAAACTGCATGCGGCACACACAGTTCTGATGCTAAACAGGGAAATTAAACAAAGGGAGTCATTAAAGCCAGATGTGCAATAGGAAACAATATTAACTGTAAGAGTGCTGAGCACGGAACGCTGCTATTACTTTGGGCATAGAATTACTAAAAAGCAGAAGATCTGATTATACTACACTATACCACAGACAAGAAGTCAGGAAATAATTTTATTTTTGTAAAGTTAAGTACTTCAATCAGGAAATACTAGCTTAGTAGATACTTATAACACTTAATTTTGCCCTGTACTCTGCTAACAAGGCAGGAAGCCTATGGAATAGAACAGCATGTGATCTCATTGAAAATTGCTCTAATACAAATGTACCAAAAGGCAAAATGCAGGTTTGCACAGGTAAGTGTCAATGTGACATTTCTCAGTGACTGCCTTGTTGTCTTTGAAATTGAAATAATATTGTTTGTAATGCATTTCTGTTAAATAATAGTCTAGTTTTCTTTATTTTTAAGCTAAAGAAAAGTAAATTTTATTCTGTGCAACTGTAAGAGCCTTTTACCTTGCCTCAGATTATCAACATCGTCAGAACTTGCTATCTTTAGTTCTGCAGCACACACAGTTTTCACTTCAATGACTATCCTGTTCACCTGACACCAGGAGAAAGCCTTTTTTCCCTCAAAGGATAAATGGGCTACTGCTTTGGGTCAGCGGTAAACCCATAGCAGTCTACCTTTTGTTAGTTCTCCTGCCACACGTTCTGCCTCAAAGAACAAGAATAGGCTGAAGATGTTACCTTTGGGGTTTGCTGGATGATTTGGGAAAAAGGGGAGAGGGGATATGATAACTTTTTAGATTGGAAGAGAAGAAATCAGATAACAAAGGATAAATATAGCACAGAAAGCATGCAGCAAAAAACTGCCCACAAATATTTTGAGACTGGAAATTATAATAACGTTTCTATCCATCTGAGGAATGATACTCTAAAATAGTTTCTAAATAAGGTAGTAAGAGGAAGGAAACTACTGTGCTCTGATGGCGCTTGATAAGTTGGTAGAATAAACTGTACAGGAGATAAAAAGGATCCTAGATATTTAGGCTGTGGTTAGTTTTTGGTATGCGCTTTGTTGCTGTTTATGTAAAATAAGCCCTATTTTTTATTTGTCAATAACATTTGCCTGTATCATGTTTACACTGTGTTAATCTCATTTTTCATACTAATGCTAGCCACAAGAACCAGAACAAAACTCTTTCCCTCTTTAACAGATATGAAGTGGTTTCTCTATTTGTTTCCTCTGCCTCTCTGAGACAGAGTGGCCAAAACCTATAAACTGTTAGGTGGGATGTATGTGTGCTTTCAGTGTTATTAAACCAAGCAGACTAAAGATTTTGTGCACCATGATCAATTGCTCAGGGTTGAAAATGCTATCAGATCTGAAGACAGACACATCATAGCAGCCAGAATGATGACCATTGGAGATTTCTGCTTTATTCTGTAATTAAGACATGCCTCAGTGACCAGCATCATCTGGGAATTTTACTGATCACATTCCCCATATCTTTCAACACAGGCATGATGCCCTCAATGCCACCTTGCACACTATTGACAGAACTACAGAAACTGTGACTTACGTTCTACCAGCAGGCCTTTTGTACTTTTCTAAGGGATGGGAAAGTTTTTCTAGCTCATCTGAGTGTGTGTAGCAGACCTGCAACAGTGTTCAGCCTGGACTCATTAATATATTTGTTCCATTCTATTCCTGTTCCAATTCCTGCTTAGTCTCCTTTCTTCCTTTTCCATTCTATATGCTTGTCTGTTTCCTGAAAATCTATTACTTTTAAGGGTCTTAAATGCTACAATGTAACAAAGCTGCTTTATTCAAACAACTTGCAGTTTGGGCATTAGATGTGCCATGCCTTGTGAAAAGTTATTATTAAGCAAACATGATAAGGGGAGGACAAAAAGAGAACCAGAGAGAAGGTTACTCAGACGTTTAAAGAGCCTTGTTTGTGCAGCTGCAAACAGAAATGATAAAAAGAAAAAAAAGAAGGAACTAGCCAAGCTTGCATTCAATACCTGTTGTTAAGCCAAATCCCATTTCAGCTGGCTCTTCACTCAGCTCATACAGCTGGCAAACCTCACTGTCTTGAGTTTCCATATGGGCACGCTTGGTTAAAAGAAATTTCCTGTAAAGGATACACATTTATAATAATTCCTGACTAAGTGTGTAACTCTAAACAAGGACTTTTATCTTCTGAAACAGTGAAAACATTCTACATTTATATAAACAAGGTTATCAACACCTTTTGCTAAAACTAAATACAATTTACCAACATCTGCAAGATAGGAAACGGCAAGCCAGCAACTGGCAGATTTGTCTTCTGGTAACTATTTACTCACTTCCATTTGCTGTGCATTTATAAAAATAAGACAGCACAGAAACATTTCTTTCATGTCACCATGAAAATAAAGCAAGTAGGTGCTAACTCTGGACAAGGTGTCTGTATTTCCAAAACCACGTCCACCAAAATTCTCAGTTCTAAAGTTCAATACCATCTTAGTAAAATCAGTGTTAACATGCATACAATCAAAGCTAGTCTAGTCTTTCAGAGGCAGGCAAATCTTGTTTGTTTCTTACTCTAAAAACCTACCTGCACTTTCACCACAGCAAATCTGCATCTTAAACACCAACTTTTAAGTCCACTCAGTCTCACAAATCGAAAAAACAACTCTGAGACAGGAGTGAAACTCCTGAACATAAACAAGACATGAACAAGAAATAACGTCATTAAGAAAACCAGGCTGAACTAACTTATTTGTTTCATTTTCCACCAAGAGCCACCGGTCTTCAGCTGCCAGGAAAACAGATTTCAGATTGATCGGAAGGGAAATGGTATGAGTTTGACCCTCCAATACATCCAGGACAATAAGGTGGTTTCTGTAAAATTGGAAGCCAAGAAAATAATAATCAGATGGGATATACACAAAGAATCTGTTATAAATCAATATAATACAAGGATATAATTTATTCTCACCCTGCTTCTTTGTAGAACACCAGCCAGTTTTTATGTGAAAACTCTCGGCACATTTTGTAGTTGCTCTGTATAAAAATACATCGCAGAACAATTAGTGTCTGTTAGATTCATCTCAGTGAGTTTCCCTGACTCCCATGAAAGTTTACTACCTTTTCTCCTCTATTTAGAAGAATTCATGGCATTAATTACCTCTCAAAATGCTATCTAGCCTGCCTTGTTCCTAGTCATATAATTACATAATAGCTGAGTTCATTATTTTGGACATAATTCCTTGTAACAAAATGTTCCATTATTTCCAGTTGTAGCTCCAAAAAGGGATATTTAAAAGATACGTGTCTTCAGAATATTTATTTTATATCACTATTCCATAACAATGTTATTTTCTGTGTAAGACATTTAAACACACATAAGAGTAAACAATTAAATATTTGGGCTGTAAAACCAGAAAAGCTTACAATCGTTAAAAGCTTACAATCGTTAAGAAAAGCTTAATGATTCTGGGACAGTTTTCCCAATACTGAGGTTTGATTTTAAAAAATACTTAGTATAACAGAGGCAGGTGCTACTTCTCACCATCTCTTCTTTGTTACGCCACCAAGATGTTATCTTAGGAGACTCTTGAGCACCTGGTAAGAGCACAAGGTGGCGAAGGGCTCCATTGCTTGTATCCAGCAACAACACAACATTGCTCTGTAAATGAAAAACAGATTCAGGTACATCTCAAGCTCATTCAAGAGACTTGAGCAAATCCATCTGAAGCATTTTGCAACTCCAGCAACTCAGGACATTTTGAAAAATTATCTAGATTTTGTTGGAAAACATAAGCTGAATTTTCTTGGTTAATTTCAAAGTTCATAGAAAAACTGAATTTGATAGATTGAGTACATGCAAGGGCTGTAATGATAATACTGCTTATCAATAATGTTTTATCTTTATGTCTCACATCCACTTCTGCATAACCTCTAGGAACTAGACTAGTATGGCTTACATGCCCAAGCTGTGGTCACCTACAGGTGAGAGGTATATCAATTTGTTCTGTCAAACAAATATTTATGTTTTCTTACCATTCCTCTAATGCCCTCATTGCTTCAGTCCCACTAAAGGTGACAAATCAGTGAGAGAAGAAATGCCCTACTACTTTCTCTCCAAGTTCATGCTTCTGATAACGTGGAGCCTATTAAATATCCCCCTTCTGTAACCTGCTCAGACAGCTTAGAGTGGCAGAGGTAGGACAGCTATGGGAGGACAGTAGGATGACTCAAGATGATGGAGATGAATAGCAGAGGGGATACTGAACACAGTGGTGTAAATGTTCTCCACATGTCACATGAAAATATGGTATGCTCAGTTTTGAACTTCTTCCGATTTCTCAGTTTGTTACTCAATGCCCCAGGGTCCACATATGTTGTCAAATGATGGGGGAAGTTTAAATGTTTCTTTTTGCAAAATACTATAGCTACTCCTAATGCGTTTACCTAAGATTCAAGAGAAGTCATTCAGGGCCAACCTTAACTGCTTTAAATGAAATTTCAAAGGTACAAAGGAACAAGTTAATTAAGCCTTTGGTTGAATTTTTTGTTTGCCATTCAAGGAAACATTAGGTTCTGCAAGGACATTAGGTTCTGCAAGGACTTACTAAAAGTAAACTGTCTACGTACAACGTGTGCAGTAACGCTCGATAGACGTTAAGGAAGTAAAACATAAATTCCCACAAATTCCCCTAAATAAAACAAATACAAACAATCTGAGTCACAGCGGTTTTGTTCGTTTTGGGTACACTTCATACTTTTACTAGAATCATTCGTGAGAGTTAACTTTAATAATGACAGTAATTTGAAACTAAATATGGTAAAGCATTTAAAATATTGTCATGTTATTTGAAGCATTTGGGAATTTCAGTTCAAGTTCAATATTTCTAAAAAAAGAAGTTTGCTTATGTATTACAAACCAAAATTACATAAATGGGGTTCAGGAAAAAAAAATAGGGCATTTGCTTTGGATTTTGGTTTTCTGCCATATTTTATTTATACAGCTCTGTAACAGCACTGCTGTACTGAAGCAATGCATTAGCCTTCAATGTGAGATAAAGAGCACATACAAATCAATTATATTTTTTCACTTAGTGTTAAATTTATGAGAGCGGTTGGTAATATAAAAAGCCTCTCTACCCCACCCCTTTTGATGTTAATGGTTTCCCTCTGTGCTAAGTGACTGATGTATATTCTGTCTGTGTTTAAGAATAGATTTTTGCGTCACTTGTGAACACATCCAAGAGCAGCTTTGGCAACTCTTCAAGTGGGCTGGGAAAAGATGTTGGTGCGCAATTCCACTGTGTTTGTTCTTGACTGGGAGAAAAGTAACCTTTGGGTGACCTCCCGACCCCAATGTCTGGAATTCCAAGCTCTGGGCAGATGCAATAACCAATCTTGTGAAGTGGTGTGCCTTTATTTTTAGTTACTGCAAAGTTTCCCTTTCCTTACTGCTGTTTTTATTTTAGCCGGCATTTTCCTCTAAAAAGTCCTTAAATCAAACAGAGCTGTGATATTTCATTTTGCTGCTATGGCAAGTTGTTCATTATGGTCTTGCAGACAGAGTGGAGAGCTTGGGGAATTTTCAAAGTGGTACAGTACAAATAACTTGCTTTAAGTCTCCTGTATTTTTCTGCCCAAACTCACTGTCAGTTTTGATCTCTTCTGCCCCAGATGCTCATGTCCTGAGCAAGCAAGCTTGCAAATACACACTCTTAGCTGTCAGCTCCAGACTGAGGCTGATCTTTAGCTTGGCAGGGTAATCCCTCCACACTTCTTCTTACCTCCTGTCCCATCTTTTCTATTAGATCTAGTCAAAGATCCCTTGAGCGATACACACATAACAATATTGACACTGTAAATGTTAGGCACAAACACTACTATACTGTTCATCAGGTTCAGTTGAAAAAGGTCTGTGCAAGAATTTGTGGTTTGGGGCTGAAACCTCCGTGTCTTCAGAGGCAGGGAAATGTATGCAAGTAGATTACTGGTATCCTCGTTAATGCAAGCAGTACCTTTCAGTTGATTTGGGAGACTTTATTGTACTCAAGATTTCAGTGAGCTGGGATAGAGATATAGTAGAGATAAGTTGAGATATAAACTTTGTGTTTATGGGAAATGAGCAGGTGCACAGATTTCTATGTATGCAGGCCTTTTCTTTTCTATAAGGTGTGCTTATAGAAAAGGAAAGTCTTATATAATAGAATTAAATAACATCAACTAGTTTTTGAAGAAAATACACCCTTTGTCCTGAAGACATACATCAGAATATTATGGGGACTGGAGGTTTCAGAAGTTACTACTAGCAGTTTAGGGTAGTTCCATACTCAGGAATTATGTACTTCAGGCCAGATCACAAGCTGTTAAAAAAGTCTTCCTTTAAAAGGTGATTACTATCCTCTACATGCAGCGAGTGAGGTGGATCTTTGTCAGATTCTGTGCCACAGACTTCCTCACTCCCTTACTATCAAGAGCTTTGACAGAACTACAGCAGCATGTGGGACAGGGAGAAGCATTTTCCTCCCTCCCCACCCCACTTCCTGACCAAGAAATGTAAAAGTAGAGCTAAAGGATGCTGGCAGGACACTGCTTGGACTAACATTGTTGTGCTCCTTGACGTACACTGTAGGTTACTCTGTCCAGTTGTAGCCTTTCAACAGAGTAAAGTGCTTGCAAAAAAACTGGAAGCATGCCATTAATTTACAGGCAAATCAATTCTCCATATGCATTTTGCTTCCACAACCCCATATAAAACCAGGCCTAAAGTTATAAAAATTATTTTCAGTCTGTATTTGCTCTTCTTCCAAGCAGTAAAAGCAATAGGTGAAGAAAGAAAAGGAAAAGTGTAACTGGGGGGCACAAAGCTTTAACAGGGAGTAGAAGTACACCCTGAAGTACTTGTGGGCAGAGGCATTGCTGCTTTGAAAAGATGGATGCAAATATTATCTTACAAGGACGTTATGTGAGATTTCTGAAGAGTCCTTTCAAAGTCTATCACTTTAGTCTGAACAAAACCATAAAGCCAAAACAGGCTGCACTCACAAGTCCAATGGCCAATATGAGGAATAAAATAATCTACCCTTTCTTGCAAGAAGATGTAAATGTGTCTTAAAATGAGATAAATCTCCCATTTGTGCTATTAAGTAAAATCCCTGAGGAATTTACTTTCAGTAAAATTTTATTTAAATGGACAGAAAGGAATGGTGATTTTTCATTTTACTTCACTGGAGGGCTCTACTGAATCCAGATGGATGTCATCTGTGAAATAAATCACACAAGCTTATTTGAAAAGCCACAATATCATCATTTCATCTCTTCTAATAAGGTTATCTTCTGTTTAAAATTGTTTTCTTTTATAAAATAGTCAGAAACATTAATCTCCAAAGATCTTTATTAAAAGAAAAAATGGAAAAAATTGCTTTTGGTATTGTCTAATTGATGGATTATATTATTTATGAAATAGCAGCTCTCAAGTGGCCTTTTTATTTAAAAAATGCAAGTTCTTATTTCTACAAATATTGTTAATGCTTCTTAGTTCTTTTGCAAGTACACACAGATGAACCTCTAAAGCATCACATACATCATTTATATTACTTTTCTTGTTTTGTTTGATGGACCCTTAGCACAAGCAGCTAACCCTTGGAGCCTTATCCAACATACAGATGTGTCACTAATCTACTTTTCTCAATATGTGAATGCTGCAAATTCTGAGTTGATGCCAGTTAGTGACTTTAGTACACTCGAATGTGGGCTCCTCCTGTTGCCAGGAGAAAGAAAGAGGCACTTCCAGAGGGCAATTCAACATGTTCTACCATAGCTGGGATGAAATGCTCTTCAGATCACCTTTATTCTCCCAGAAAATACAGAAGTTACTTGGATTATTATCTCAGACTATATCCTTAGCTGCTAACATCCATACTAACAGATTTAATTTCATACATATGCAACATCCACCTCATTTCACAGGTGCACAGAGCACATGATGGCTCCACTGCACAAAGAGCTGGGAATAAAACCTAAGCTGTAAAGACTACAACAGCAGTGTTTGTCTCACTTGTGCTTTGGTGCCTTGCTTAAAAATCAATCCCAAATAAATTGCTAATGTAGTCCATGGATACAAGAATCCAATATAGAACAGAATCCTTTTTCATCCTTTTTTTTTTTTTTTTTTTTTTGATGCAAGATGCTTACTTCAGTTCTCAAGAAGTAAAAAATTTACTTAGGACACTTTTGAAGGATGTCCTAAGTATACAACAACATTTTGCAACCAAGTTTGTAATTAAATTAAATGTATTTTCACAACCAAATGAGTAAGGTCTGCCTTAATGGTAACACTATGTAAAAAGACTTAAGATAATGCAAAACATTCAGAATATTTTAATTCTGTACTATTTTCCAGCAGTGTAACACAGGCTTATTTTCAGACAGAATTTATTCACCTCTAGCACTTGCCAAGAAAGGCAAGTCTGAAACTGGCAATATATTAGCTTTGCCAGAGAAAAACATGAGGTTGCAGCTCAATTGAAGTCATCTGGAAAGGGACTCTGTGCTACCATAGTCTCTCCACAGAACAAATTTTATTTCAATCTGAAAAATATATCTATCATACTATCACTGAAAAATATATTCCATGAGGACAGACAAAACCAGACACTGAGAAAACTACCGAAAGCTTCATAGAAGAGCCTTTAACAAAAACCTCATTGCAGACACCAAATGCTACTGTGATTTGGTTAAAAACAAAACAGTAGAAATTTTACTGAACTAGAAAGCAAGGAATATTGTTGGCTTGATATTAAAAAGTGTGAGACATTCTAAACATTCTTAGATACAAGATAGACTGCCATCTGTTTTAGTTTCCTGCACCAACTTCACCAACGAAGGATGAGGATTATTTAGAACCAGACAAGTGTGTTATGTGCATCTCAAAATAGCCCAAATGGTACTTCTATAGCTGTTCAACAAGCAGGTAACCTCAGAATCATATTTTTTCCAACTTGCATTGGGAAGTGTCCAAGGTGAAGCCAAAAAAGGCATAGGCAGTTCTACTAAAGGCAGAAGAATTGCATTTCTTTTAAGGCATTGAGCTTATCTGTAGTGTTTGACACTAGAAAGTAGCATTGACACTTGATAAACATTCCTGGAACAGCAGTATCACAGAAACACTAGAAATGACTGAAAACCACTTAACACCCCAACCCAATGTAGGAAAAGTTCTTCCAGACTGAAGTCTCTCACCTACTAAAAAGGCACAGAAGAAATTCAGAAAAGCAAAATGAAAAAGTAGTCAACAACAATGACCAGATTTAACGCCCATGTCAAACCACAATGATTGGTAGGTAATATAACGCATTATTATTAATTTAAAAATTGAACAGCAGCGCTACTGTATACACTGTTGTCTCTTCCTACTCTTGGGCAAGGAAGTTCTGAATTGGAAATGTTACAATCAGTTCACTGATAGTAAGGGAAAGTGGAAAGTATGCAATACTTGTCTTAAAAAAAGCATTTGAGTCAAACCAACACAGAAGTTGTCAGTGGTTCTAAATTTGCATTGCTGATACCCTGGATGTTAAGTCTTACATAATCTTCTTTCTAATATCAATACTTCAGATGTTACAGAATGAGAAATGGATTTCCCATACAAATCAAAAATAGTGGAATGAAGAAAATACAAGCAACATTTAACTTTGTGGCTCGGAAAATGCCTCTGTTATATACTATTTGGAAAGTAAAAAGGGAACAAGACTGGAGCTGAACTTAAGTTCACATAAAACACCTTATTCTGGAGTTTGCACTTTGTAAACATGCTGCTTGACTGAGACTCCTGAACTTGATCCACTCTCCCTCTTTCTCTCATGAAGGCCAATCTCCCTCTATCAGTAAGAGAAATAAGATAAGGAGGTAGAACTTACCTTCAAGAATGCAAAAGGACATTGTCCAACTAAAAGAGCAAGAGGAAAATCCCCACATAAAAACTGAAGCTGAAGGCAACTCCCAAGATTCAAGTACAGTTAAAGAGAGAATATTCAGCAAGAGATAGGCTTGTCCAGGCTATTTTAGCCTATAGAGGCAGAGTCCTCAGTGATCCTACCCTCATGATGCTACTTTGCTCATCACTAAACATTTAGCTGTGTTTTAATTTTTTTTACCTCCTCTTCATGTAGAACCACTTGACCTTTGAGTGGATTTCCCAGAGGGGCCACAGTCACAAAAGGTTGCCAGACACTTCCAACTGTTCTTGGGAAGAGGTCATAAAGATCCACAAAGCATCCGCTCTTACTAGAAACCTTCATGAAGTACAAGGTAACAGGATTGCAGGTAGTAATGTAAAGAACATTTTCAGGTTCCTCTTCTGAAATCAGAAAAGAGAATAAAGAAAGGCTACTGACATTGCACACTGCTCTTCTGGAAATAGATGTGTCATAAAATTTGCAGATGATATAGCAAAAAGGACAAGAAAATTACCACAGTTGAGACAGGAAGATAAAGACAGAAATAATCTCTTGATACTAACTAAATGTTAACTGGCAGAATCTTGTAGTGATATTGATAAACAAGCAGTCCAAGATACATTTGTGGAGACAGGACTGCAGCATCTGCCAAAACTGTTCATTCTATTTTGTTTGTTTATAATCTTGGTTCATCCTCCTTCTCTATCCTACCCTCCCTTAAATTTCATGTATTTAGTAATTAAACATGGGATGAATGTAAGCTTACAGAACTTTCCACATGTAGCACCTTCATGACTGATTTCAGACAATTCTTGAAATCAATACAAAGCCACCTAATTTCTGGGGTTTTGCCCTAACAGTCTGCTAATGTATTTAAATATGGACTACAAGTAGAAAAAGCAGCATTCCAGTATTGATCATTAATGCTCCGTTTATAATACACAATAAAGTTTAGACATGTTTTATAAACATTATTATTATTTATCAATATTGCCAATGGTGCAATTTACTTTGGGACATAAGTAGTAGTGGTAACTAAGGAAGGCTTGATCCAGTGAGAAAGAATTTTAATCAGTATGAGCATAGGGGGAAAATGCACAGCATTCTTCAAGTTAAAAGATTTGTATTAAAACTGAATTGAGAGAGGAAAAATCAGAGTAATTTTTGTGAAATAATGCAGTGTGGAACACGCAAATTAAACAGACTTGCAATTCTGTGGCTGTGTTGTACTTTAATTACACATCTTTCTCTTAGTTTGAGAAAGATGCATATCCTTACAAAGACCACAATGACTCACATTACTGTAAATGTACTAAAGTGTTATTACAACACTTAGAAGTCAACAGCCTAGTCCTTCATCATCTCCAGGATATCTCACCATTTATAGTATTTGGGATCACTACAACACTTTGTAGCCTTTCTTACTGTACCTTTTGTTACTGTGACATCGCAAACTAAATTAATTTCATCCAAAGGCAGAGTCCAAGAAGCAACTTCTTCAGTAAAGTTGAGGGATCTGGATTCATGTCGTTCCAGTGGAAAGCCTTGAATATTTAAGTACACAGGGCCCTAAAACAAATTATAACAATGAGGGCTTCCTAAAATATCCCACTCTCCATTCTTTATGAAAACCTGAAAAACTTTTTCAAGGCATAATATTATTAACACCAAAACCAGACCAATTACTAACTAAATAAAAGGGACAAGGAAATACTTTTCTGCATGCTCTCTGAATGTCCATACTGCCATTTTCTTTACAGTATAGAAACCATTATTCCTTTTCTCTTTAGTCTTTTAATGGTTTGGAACCATTATTGTTTAGTGGCATGAAAGAGGTACTGATAAAAACCAGTTCATACAAGGAAAAAAACAGAATATTTTTGTTCAAAGAAGTTATGACAATTTCTTATTATATAAGGTTTTCATCTCACCCCTACACCACATTAGAAGTTAACATTTTTCCTTACTCACTGGAGTAATCATTACTGAAGTTAAGCCAGGAACCCAGAGCTGAAAAGAATGTAGAAACTTTGGCTGCAGATCAAATTGTACCAAAGGTTGTGATTCAAAAAGTGCCAAAGACTCCTAAGAATTCAGCTGCACGCAAAACAGAAAAAGCAAACAGCTTTCTTTTCAGTCTTTGGGCTTAGTCAATAGCTGAGGTCTGGGGCCTGAAACTGGCAACCCCCAAGCACCCACGATAGCTACAAAGTTCTTTCACATATGGTATTTCCAATATCCTTCTCAAAATCTCTTTTCAAGAACAGCTGACAAGCTGACTGATTTTAAAGCACATCTTATATTGTGAGGGCTAGGTATACAAACATGACAATTTTTCTAATCAGTATAAAGCCCCTAACAACAAATTACAAGGACCACACTTTATATACATTCTTTTTCCTGAAGAAATTAATCACATTTTAGATGCTTCATGTTCCAATACATAAAACAGTATTATGTGAATTAAATAAATAAACAAACAAACAAATAAATAATAAAAAGACAAACCTTTACATCTATTTTTTGAGTTTCTGATGGACACAGAAGCTTCTGTTGTGCATTTCCTGACTGATTGACTTTCCAGTAGCCCATAAATTTATGATCTGGTAACGGCAGTCTGTCAAATAATGCAGGAACAAGTGAATTTGTACATTTATGAACCAGTAACTGATACAGAATAAATAATTTAACAACTGCATTTTCCCAATGAAATATATCGGAAGATTCCTTGCTAAAATATTTCATTCCTTTTTACATTTCAAATCACAAAAATTTTAGCCTTATGTAATACTAATAGAGTCACCGCTTACTCAGTATCATAAAAGAAGAAGTAATGCATATAAAATGGCCTCAAAAGTCTCCTAGTCTGAATTATGTGAGATATTCAGCAAAATATATCCAAACTGTCTCTTGCTTTGCTTTATTTGGATCAGGCAGGGTGTGATAGCAGCCCTTAAAGGAACTCCTGTCAGTGGCTCACTCGTCTAAAGCCCAGCAGATTAAGCACAGTAAACACTGTGGCTAGTTAATAATGCAATAAAAGTTTGGTGAATTGTTTCTATTTATTTTACCACTGCTCACATGAACAAAAGCAAAGGAATACAGACATGAGAGTATCACATTGCCTTTTGGCCAATCCCACCTCCAGAAAGGACAGGGACATCTACAAAAGCCACATATGCTTCCCTTGGTCTAATTTATTAATTTCTGTACCTTTTATTTAGGGAGGAAATATAGGGGCCACAGCAAAACTCATTTATACAGGAAAAGAAAATACTGGTGTATGACAGTGTAGCATGACAGCCAAATAGGGACAGCATAACTTTTCTTTCTTTCCTCTGAAGTGATTTGCAAACACTGAAAGCAGATTGACTTCATTAATTGGCATGAATACCTTCAAGCTAATGAACTCATAACTTTTGGTTTCTTTTACCTGGGATCAGTTGCTCCTAAAGAGACCTCCTATAAAACAGCATTCTGTGTTACATGCCGTTGCACATTATTGTACAGCTACAGGATTTGGCAAGAGAATAGAAGACATTCCTTCTTCCAGCTTCTATAAATATCTTCAAAGTCTATTTTAAGGAAGTTCTCTTAGACTGTTTGTTAAAAGTATCTGCTTGGTCTCTTCTGTCCCATCTGATGATTCTCATTCCTACTGGTATAATTATCTTCCCTCTCCTCACCACCCAACATGGCCCTTCTAGATATTAGAGGTCTGTTTAATTTCTTTGTTATATTTTTTTCAGAATAAGAAAGGATACCAAAGTAAAAAAAAAAAACCCCACAACTCCCCCTCCCAAAAAACAAACAAACAAACAAAAAACCCAAACAAAACCCCCTCTCCCATAACAAACAAAAAATTCAGTTGGCCCATATGTGAAACTTAGGGAATTTATTTTATTTTTCCCCTAAAAACTTAAAGGAAAATCAGGAAATGAACACAAAAATCCTCTGATCTTTGCTACTCATGCAGGAAAGATCTGTTAACATTTTGTAATGGTATACTGACACCAAAACTCAAGCAACCAGGAGAAGGCAGAAATCATAGGCATTATGAGCTTGGACCATCTGCTAAGAGAGTCAGACAGCCAAAGACACTTTTTGAAAACAGAAAATTATTTGGATGCTATAGCTTGTTGGTGCTCATAGATAAAGAAATATCCAGCTACCATCAATATACCACTGGGGCATGTAATGAGGAAAGTGTATCTCAATAATTCCCTCTCAGTCAAAGAACCAGGAGATAACCATTGCCTGTTTGTTGCCTAATTAAGAATATCAGTAGATATCAATCTTTGCAGAGTGATTAATTTTGAATTCTTCCTCATTTCAGTTTGCAATTTTCTATTCTTTACAACTAGGTAATACAGGCAAAATTCTTCCCAATATAAGAAGCGAAATAAAGGTAGACTCAAAAAAAAAAAAAAAAAAGGCAGATGACATTCACATTCAACATCACTAGGAAAAAACATTCAGGATGCACCATTTCAAGATATACAAAACTCTTAAAGACATTTATTCATGCAGTCAGAAAACAGGCAAACAGTCAAGTCACTACACTAAATGTCAGTATAGATGTCTACAAACTAGAATTTTACTTCAGTCCTCCATTTGAGTTTCTAATGGATTTGTTGGCAAAGCATTGGTTATGTCTTGAGCCACAAGCTGTCCTGTGTGCAAAAAAACCCTGGAGACTTCTTTTTGCTCTGTGACTCTGAGTAGCATAATCTTTGATATGTCTATAATCAGCAATAATTATTTCCTGTTAGCTCAGTGGAACATCGACTACCACAAGGACTTGGACTTTAGTTTTAATTCCTCACACATTATTCCCATGGACAGCATCCTAGAAATCAAAAGTTTTACTAGTAATCATGTGTAGCTATTAAAATGTAAAACAAGACATATGTAAATAACCAGCTCTAACCAAACACCCTGCTTTATAGAGCAAGAGAATTACAGATTGCATTCCCAAAGAAACAAAACATTTCTACTCTGTTTCAGCGTTCTGGAGATTTTCGTTGCTAATAGTTACTCTCTTCCCTAAGGAAAACTGATTTCTCCTTTTTCCTAGATTCTTGAGGTTTTTTCTCTTCCCTGTTTCTAAATGACTTAGTTTTTCTGAGGCAGCAGACCAAGTCATCATAAACAACAAAGAGGAGGGAAATGTAGATCAGAATTTAAGAATAAAACAGAAATCAGAATTCATAATACAGAACTCTTTGTCAAGAGTTATGGGGATCTTATTCTTCCAGGGCCTGACAATTTTTTTTTCCTCCATCTCACTGTTCTTTCATAGAAATCAGGTCTACGAAAGACTAAGAGTATTGACGAAGCTGGTGGCATTAAAGCTCTTGCAACCAGTCTGCCTCCTAAATGACTTTCAGGAGAGAGAGAGGGTGCAGAAGGACTGGAACAACATGCCCACATTGAAAACATGTACACATCTTAAGAGCTCTCCTTTAGTGAATATATATGCTACACAGCAAAAGAGGGTAATTATCTTCTTTCTCCGGGACTTATAATTAAGCAAGTTTTGAAAATAAGTTGAAGTGACAGTACTAGTAAAAGCCTCACAAGGTGCTCCTGCCACACTGCTGCATTTCAAATTAATTAACCAAATAACATTTACATAAAAGGCAGACAGAATACTATGGAAACGTCAACACTGGCAAAAATCTGCAAGGCAAAGAGATCTGATGGTTATGAAAAGCTCAGTGGCTGGGTAAGAACAGTACTGAGACTCCACTGCTCTCTCCAACTAGGATGTACAGAGTAATCTGTAATTTTTACTCTCCTCAAATCTGGAAAGGGTTTCTAGAACAGAAAAACTACAGACTACATTAATCTTGTAAGATTTAAGAGCAAGTTCTAAGGAATTATTCTTGATTAGTTCTTTGATTATATATCTGTCAAAGTCTTTTGCTTAAGGCAAATTCAGATTTTTTAAAAAATTAATGCTTATTCATGCTTATTTTTAGATACTGGTTTTCTACAGGAGTACTGCTGTCCATGAAATGTATATACAAGCAGGTATTTTGTTTAGAAAATCGGACCTGCATGGGACCTACAGTGGATGGGGCACTTCTACAAAAAGTTACTACTGAGCCTGACTTTCTTCATGCAGAGCACTCTAAGAGGAGATGATTTGCCAAAAGATAATTCTCTTATGATGCTAGAAAACTTTTCAAAGTGACACCTACAAAACCCAATTTCTTTCCACTTTTATCTCTTTGATTTCAGAAAATATTCCAGTCTATTAAAAAAAATATAAAATCAAACAACAAAACAAACTCAAAACCAAACAACGGTGTTCAAAAAGCCAACAAAACCTGCTTTATAAAGTTATTTATTCAGCTTTTGGAGAACACACTGGAAAATGGCTCTGAGTATTCCAAGACTGAAGTTCCGCTGAAACCAAATTCTTCACTGCGAGAATAGTACAGCTGTGGACATGAACTATGACAGGCAACAAAGCTGCTTAATACATGATCTTGTAAATCAGCTCAACACTGGCACAGAATGCATTATTCAAGGTCTCCAGTAATAGCCTGTGCTCCATGTAGCTGAAGAGACTTCCATCTCATGTAACCTTATTGGACTTAAGATAGAGTGACATCAGGGAAATTCCTCACCAGCCAGTTTTCCTTAATTTATTCAAACATATTTTGATTAAAAATATAAGCAGTAGACATTCAGAATAGTTGTATGTTAAAACTCCTGCTCCCTGACAGAGAAGTGCAGACCCCCCTCAGCTGGCCTCTCAATGCACAGGATGGACAAAAGACACATGATATGAGACATATCCAACGATTAACTACAGACTACCTATGGGGAAAAAAAAGCAATTCCAAAGAACAGGCTCAAGAGAAAATTAAAGCTGTTAAAATTTACATATTTATATTGCATATAGAAAATTCAGTTAATGTAAAAAAAAATATTTGAGTTATAGCAAGCACCTGGAGGTGGATAGTGACAGCAAGATAAGTATGGAAAGGCAATTTCATCAAGGATAAATGACAGAATTAGAGCTAAATGCTGTTTTATCTAGAAATTACAGATAGTCTAAACGGCGTACCAAAATGGCAGATTAACATGAGTTCAGACAAATATGATGTAACAGATGTCAATGGGAAACAAAAGTGTAATTGTACATAAAGAAAATAATGAGTTAGTACTATGAGTAATTCATTTTACCCACTTTGTCTTGGCAAAGAATCATAGACAAGCCATCTGCTTTACACGCAATACTGACAAAATTATAAACTACTGGACAGGTGATACCAGGAGAGATAGACAGTATCAGAATGTTATAACCTGAAAATACTGAACATGTCAGCGCCTTGAAGAACGGTTATCCTATTTGGGAAAAAAATGACTACTGAAGAAAACAAAAAGTCCAACTAAAGCATTAATTTACAGGTCTAATACATGATATGAATTTTGCAAATAAACAAATTGCTATCTACAAATTAATTTCTCTCTTGAACAAAGAACTATTGCAAGAATTATTTTCTAAATGGTCATTAGACACCATCCAATCTTTCTTTCCAAGATTAGGCACATTCATTCCAAAGCCTAAGCTAAAATTCCCATAGGGCTCACTGCTAGCATCTGTTCAATCTTCCTTGTAATTTCAGCAGGATACAGCCCTAAAGTTTCTTCTATTGAGATCCTGCACTGTAGTGAGTTGTTCATGTGTCTCATGGTTTTTCCCCTGTATTTAAAGTAGTTACATTTCAGCAGCAATTTAAATATTTCTGATTCATATAAGCTTTCTTTTAGATTAAATAGTAGGTGACAGACTTCTCCAAAGCTTATTAAAATAAAGATTCACAAATCATTTGATCCAGAACATGCCAGAGTGCCTGTATAAAGGAGTCAAGACTTCACTATAATGATTTTCTTGTCCTAGAATCTCCTCAAAAGGCTTCTGTATTGCAAAACTTCTTAATTGTACAGGATTTGTATTCTTACACAATGATTTTCCTGTAGGTATGACTAACATACTCAGGCAGAATTGGTTTGAACTATTACCCCAGTGCTCATGTTACTTAGTAGAATCCCTGAGCAATTTATTATGATAACTTAGTCTTAAAAATCTAGCAAATTAAGATTGGAGCACAGAAGTCATCTGTGGGGGTGTGCTAGAACAACGCAGAAATCACACCTAGTAAACCTGCAGACTGACACAGATTGTGAGAGCCTCGAAGCAGGTAGGAAAATGGGCTTAAAACAGAAAGTGATCTCAACTGGTCAGAGAACTAATCTGAAAGAAATACAAGACAGTAAGAAAAATGTAAGCACGAAGGAAAGTGATTACATAAAGTGAAGATGGGGTAAGAGCTATGGAGAGTTCTGCAGAAAGAATGTGACGGTTTATGTTTAGAAAACTAGAGATGAATTAAACATTGCAAGAAATGCAAACACACTGAGCTTTTTAAAAGGAACTGCTGCATGAAATACATCTCTGTTCTATACTCTCATACTACTTTACTTGGCTCCAGTAGAAAGGAACTTGCCCAATTTCACACACAATGCTTAAGGATGGACAAAAATCACGTTAAGAGAGGGAGTATAAAAGAAAACTAAAACCAACCAAAGGCCTTAAAAGAGGAAAGATTGAGATGTGACTTTCTAATGGCAAGAATATTTAGAAACAAGACCGACTTGCTTTGGGAAGTCCATCTCTGGACTTCAGAACTCCATCTCCGAAAGTTTTCAGGCATGAATCATGAAAAACATGTGATAAGGTTTTCTTAAGGTAATGGGATAGACTAGATTAGCACCATTATCTTACTCTTGGATTCATGGAAAACATTAGGGAGGAGATCAGTACTCTAGTACCTTTTCTGCAGTGGTCCAAAACCCATATACCCAATTCCTTCAATGTATCCATCACTGGAGCTTGCAGTTAGAGTCTGGTGTAGATTTGAAGAGATTATCTCAATAGTCTTTCACCCCAAGGCAGAATCAACTGTGCCAAAACCATTCCTGAAAGATGTGTCTATAATTCAAGGTGATCTACCTGTGGCTTACTAGTAACATAGCGTTAAATCTCAAGGCTGTCCTGCAATTGAGCAGGAGGATAACCTGAAATTCCAGCTGTAGTGGATGTGAGTGAGGGATTGAAACCAAGACTGCTGGATCATGAGGGGCAGGTGGTCAGCCCAGACGGTGAGATCTAAGAAAATGTTGGTTTTGTCAACTGTATGTGAACTGCTTCTGTAGTTTCTCCTCCCCTTGGCTATCAGCGTACAAAGAACATGCTCACAGCTCCTAGTCAAGTGCAGTTTTTGATGAGTATCTTATGGGAGTCTTGTATGTCCATCATCCTTGGCATAACCTGCCCTATAAAAGCTTACTGATAAATTCAAAATGATCAAGTGATCATCTTCAATTCAACATAATTGCATCAACATAATTGATGCATTCTTCTATCTTCTTATAGACTGAGCAGTCACAATTACAGCAGTCTTTCTCTTATGCTTCCTAAACTTCTTCTCATTACTAAAGAGTCCTCTCCCACATCTCATACTTCTAAAAATTATATCAAGAGCAAATTTCTAAAAAAACACGAAAAATGACATAATTCTCTAAAGGAGAAGTTGCCAAGAGACTTTTAGCAAAGAAACTATGGCAAGAATTCCAAATGTGTACTGTCAATTTGGCAGACATTATAGTTGTTCAAGTACTGGTTCCCCAGGCATGTAATAATGCTGCCATCAAAATTAAAAGGTACACCACAGGCAATACACTGTCAATCTTTTTTAAGAATAATATGTAGGATGTCTGATGTGATAACAGTAGTGCTCCAGCAGGAGAAATGTACACATGGACACTTAATATTATAAGATGGGTAAGGTTGGAAAGGGCCACGGTGGGTCATCCACTCCAATCTCCTGCTTAAGCAAGGATCACCCTAGAGCACATTGCATGCGATTGCATCCAGATGGTTCTTGAATATCTCCAGAGAGGAAGACTCCATAACCTCTCTGAGCAATTTGTTTCAGTGCTTAGTCACCAACACTGGAATAAATATCAAGACATCATGCCATTTAAATCATCCCTCACTAGCAAATATAAAGTATATGTGCCACATGGCAAACTCAATTTTCCATATATCCATAAAACTTTCTCCATGAAAGGGAAATATTTGTTTCTTCATAAATAATTTATGCATTAGCATTCAAGACAGAGTAAGTTTTCCAATTGCTTTTTAATATTATCTACTTAAGCCTGTTACCTGTGAACTTTAGAAGAATGGATTACATTTTTTTCACAGGATCACAGACTGGTTTGGGTTGGAAGGGACCTACAAGATATTCTAGTTCCAATCTCCCTGCCATGGACAGGGAACCTTTCACTAGATAGATCAGGTTGCTCAAAGCTCCATCCAGCCTGAACCTTGAACACTCCCAGGGACTGGGACATCCACAGCTTCTCTGGGCAACCCGTGCCAGTGTCTCACAACCCTCACAGTAAACAACTTCTTCGCAATACTTATTCTAAACCTGCCCTCTTTCAGTTTAAAGTCATTCTTCCTTGTCCTATCACTACATGACCCTGTCAAAAGTCCCTCTCCAGCCTTCTGCTAAAGCCCCTTTGGGGAGTGGGGCAGGGCTTGAAGGGAAGGAGGGCATTAATACATGATGCAGCTATTTTGATTCTAACCTCTGGAAAAAAGTATATGATGCAATATGACAACTTGATTAAAGAATAATAGTGATTTACTGACATGTACAAAAATGGCTCTTAGACCTTAAATGAATTGTCCCATTCTGCAGAAATATTTTTGTAGAGCCTTTCGTGAGCATCAAAGACAAAACACAACTACCACTGAGGACATTTTTTTTGCTACAGATTTAGGTGATAAATAACGGGACAGAAGTGTGTTGCAATTCAATTAAAAACACAGGAGAAGAAACAAGTATTTCCCTTTATTAAGATGCAACTGTTTACCTTACAAGCTATCAATATGTACATGGACATTAATGATTAAATATAATAATAAGCAAATACTCTATTATGAAGTAATTTATATTGTTGTAGCTTATTTGGAAGATTATCAGTTTGAACCAGTGGAGGATTGACTTCCAAGCATTCCAGGTTGTTTTAAAATCAGTTAGCAGCAAGACATCACATTATAAAAAGTGATCATGAGAAACATGTCTTCTTAATATATATCTTATGTTATTCTTACTCCTTGGCCAGCTGTACATTGGTCGGTTTTGCTCCAATGGGTATCCCATATTTATGCAAAGTGTTGTACAAAATTTCACGCATTTCATTGTTGTAGGAGTCAAAGTCAAACACATTTCGAACAACACTTGTGAGTCCTTCAGTTGGAAATTTCTGTGAAGAAACAAAGACCCCGGAATATCTTTTAGTGAGTATCTATTAAGTTATAGCATATCATTACACACTTTTAAAATTAATAGTTGCAACAGGAACTTTCCTTGACAGACAAATGCTTAAGCAATCTTTGCTTTTAGTTTCCAGAATAAAGAAGGTCCATCATTTCAAGTCAGAATGAACTTACTGACACTGAACTTGAATTGAACAAAGAAGCATGTGTCAATTATTTAATACTCAACATCATTAACAGTTTAAAGAATTGTTTTCATTATACACAAAACAAGATGGTGCAATCATTGGAAAATAAAAGTAGACTCTTTTTTTTATTTTACTTTCTGCAAACCATGAAGATCTGACACAAATACATATATTTGTATAATTCAGCCATACATTTAAGAATTCTGACTCTTGGTGTTGAATATAGAAAAACAGATGATACACTGCTTGCTTGCCAAAAAATACTTCACGTCATGATGGATTTTAGTAGAAACAGAAATTCACTTCAGTTTCATAAACTTTTTTTTTTTCTTAGTGAGAAATACTAGTTGAAATGTGCCATGTACATTAGTTTATCAAACTTAGATCAGTATCTCCAACAACAGAAGTTTTATTCCTGTATTAGACTGATGATTTTGGATGAGGAATTGGTTGGCTGGTCACATCCTGAGGGTAGCATTCAATGGTTCAAGGCCCTGATGGAGATGGGAGACAAGTGGTGTCCCTTGGGGTTTCTACTGGGACCAGTACTGTTTAATATCTTTGCTGATAACATAGTCGGATCAAGTGCAGAGGGACCTGGACAGGCTTGAGAAGTGGGGCCATGGGAACCTTATGAGGTTCAACAAGATCATGTGCATGACGCTGCACCTGGGTTGGGGCAACCACTGGTATCAATACAAGCTGGGGAATGAAAAGATTGAGAGCAGCCCTGCCAAGAAGGACTTGGGGGTACTGGTGGATGAAAAGCTGGACATGACTCCACAGCCCAGAAAGCCAACTGTATCCTAGGCTGCATCAAAGGTAGCATGACCAGCAGGTCGAGGGAGGTGATTCTGCCCCTCTAGTCCACTCTGGTGAGACCTCACCTGGAGTGCTGCATCAGCTCTGGGGTTCCAGTAAGATTGTGAACCTGCTGGAGCGAGTTCAGAGGAGGGCCACAAAGATGATCAGAGGGCTGGCACACCTCTCTTATGAGGACAGGCTGAGAGGGTTGTTCAGCCTGGATAAGAGAAAGACCTTTAGGAAGACTTCCAGTACCTAAAAAGGGTTAAAAGAGAACTGGAGTGGGACTTTTGATGAGGGTATGTAGTGATAGAACAAGGGAGAATGACTTTGAACTGAAAGAAGGCAGATTTAGATCCAGTATTAGGAAGAAATTATTTACTATGAGGGTGGTGAGGCACTAGAACAGGTTGCCCAGAGAAGCTGTGGATGTCCCAGTCCCTGGAAGTGTTCAAGCCCAGGTTGGATGGCGCTGTGAGCAACCTGGTCTTGTGTAAGGTGTCCCTGTTCACAGTGGGGGGCTTGGAACTAGAATATCTTGTAGGTACCTTTCAACCCAAACTAGTCTATGATTCTATAAGTTAAAATAAGAGAAATGAAGAATTTTTAATTCCACAGAACCACTCAAAGAAACTGATGTCACTGATTAAGAAAGAAACTGAGGTGGAGGACTCCAAGCTGGAGCAGGTATATGCCCACAGTAGGCTGTGACCCTGTGGGAAGCCCACACTGGAGCAAGTTTGCTGGCAGGACTTGTCACCCTGTGGAAGGGACCCATGCTGGAGCAGCTCATGCAGAACTGCATCTTGTGGAAAGGATTAACACAGGAGCAGTTTGTGGAGGCCTGTCTCCTGCGGGAGGGACCTCACAATGGAGCAGGGAAGGTGTGTGAGGAGTCCTCCCTCTGAGAAGGAAGCAGCAGCAAAGACAGTGTGACGAACAAACCACAACCCCCTGTCCTCTCTGCTGCTGGAGGGAGGAGGTAGAGAAAGCCGGGAGTGAAGCTGAGCTTGGGAAGAAGGAAGGGGTGAGGTGAAGGTGTTCTAAGATTTGGGTTTAATTCCCATTACCCTACTCTGATTTTACTGGCAATAAATTAGACAAATTTCCCCAAGTCGAGTGTAATTTGTCTGTGACAGCAAATGGTGAGTCATCTCTCCTTGTCCTTATCTCAACCCATGAAACATTCATTATATTTTCTCTTCCCTGCCCAGCTGAGGAAGAGAGTAACTGAGTAGCTTTGGTGGCACCTGGCCAGGGGTTAACCCACCACAGATGTAAACAGAGCAAACCAAATAATAAGCATTTTAAAAAATAATCACCAAATTGCTATATATCTAAACCCTTACTGCTTAACTGCTTTACTTTACCTTTATTTTTTTGGCAAGAGATGAGAGTGAGAATCCTTTTATTTAAAAACTTTTCATTTTTAATTCACGTGCCTTTCATTCAAATACTAGATATTTCAGACAAGGACCTGAATCTTCAATCTCAGTATATCTCACTTACAGTGATGAAGATAAATTTGTGAAGAAGTATTTTAGGGAGCTGAAGCCTTAATTGTTTTTTTCCCCATTAGTGAACTAAGCTGGTACAAAGAATTTGAAAGACAGACTTAACATGTCAGAGAAGTTTATAAATGTATTAAAGATATTTGATTCCTGATTAAAAAATAAAACAGCAGAAAGCAGAAAATTTCTGTGTTTCGACATGTACTCTTAATCAAGCATCAGCCTTAGTAATGAGTTTAATATTTCCCCAACTTAATAAATATCTAATCTCTGTCATAAAATACCTGTGACACAAGCAATACTAAAATTAGCTAGTTACTGTGATAGACTGGAATACCACTGCTAAAATAGGTTTGTGCAAATCTTTTTTTAACTGTGGTGTACATGGTACAGAATATTTTAGTACTAGTGTTGGTATAAAAGCATGCTAAACTATGTAGTTTTTTAACCTACCCATGAGGAACCTATTAGGGGTTCTGCATTATTAAAGCTTAGCAAAATACAAGTTATTGTGGGATAATATATAGTTGTCCTACAGCCTATGCCATTCTTGTTACAATATCCATTCCTTACCGAATGGAAACAGGTACTAAACCCAAAATTTCTCCCAACAGCTATTCTAACTAAAGCTTGTGACAACGTTTAGTAGAGAAAGTACTAAGTTCTATAATGAGAATTGCACCTTGGAGTCAAAGTAAACCTCATACTGAAAAAAAAAAAAAAGCCCACTGACTTATAAAAAGGTACATGATGGTAAGGCTCATAAGGATGTAAAGCTTCTTAGTACTCTGTGTGCAGAACTCTATCTCGGTCTGCTTTCAAGCGTGGCTTCTTTTTGATAACAAGAGAAAAGTGTGTTCAGAATTGTGCATACTCTTTATAACCAAACTCTTTCTTAGGTAATTATTTTACAATATTTCTATGATGAATACTGCATTTTCCCTGTTACTGCTTTCTCAGTGCAAAGCCCAACCAACAAATTGGCAGCAAGTTATCTTATTCACCCATGACCTGTCCTGCTTTCACCTGTCCTGTGCTAGATACTGCAGAAACCTTGGTCAAGTGCTTCAAATACTATCTGGTTTTCACTAGTAGTCTCCATGTATTTCCATGGTTTCCTGAATCATTGCATAACTTCTGACATCGATACCCTTCTCTGCAATGAATTGCCTCAATAGTTCCATACCTCTTGGACATCATAAAAGATTTCCTGAGGTTCAACTGATTGCTGCTGTCAACAAAAAACCTGTTCTGAACGCAAACCACTTATCAAAACGTCCTCTACTTCAGTTATTAAAAAAACCCAACCCCACAAGTCTCTTGTTTCAATCAAATTCAATCACTTTTTAATAACTGCTTGGAAAATTGCTTACTGAAGAAAGGAAATGAGAGCTCACTTAAAGGGAAAACAAGAAAAAGAGAAAAAACCCCAAAAGGTTGAATGTTTGAGTTGAACATTAAAAAAAAAAAATTTAGTTTCCATTGATTTTTAAAATGAGGTTACTAGAGAAAATATTGATCTCTCATCAGTCTGTCTGGTTCTTCTTCATTGATTCTTCCCCTTACAAGTAACACCTCTGTATGTATCTCAGAGTATTTTCACATCTTAGTTTCTTGTCTATTCCTTAAAATAGTAAGTAACAAAGGTTTTTCTTTTAGAATTTCATATTTTCATTTATATATTTTTTGCTTTATTTGATACAGAATTTAGCTTGGTAAAAAATCTGTATTTTTATGGATCTAATATTCCATGAGTAGATGTATTGCTATAGTCTGCTTGAAGGCTATGAGCAAAATTGTAGTTTTCGAGCACAAATAGAGACTTTTAATTAAAGTATGCTATACCCATTGAGGTCTACTGTATTTATACCACTACCCTGAAAACAAAGTGATAAATAAATCTGGTATTCAGTCTGTAATGAGTTCAGATTTTTTGTTTTAGACTTCCACCTTGTGTTCTCATTAACACTCGCTTCCCTGCATATTCTAGTGCCTTCAGATGCCTGCACATTTTCCATATCAAAGGTCCACCCTGTACACTGTAACAGGTCTCTCCCTACCAGCTCATTCCTCCATGCACTTGGTTTCACTCTGCCCCAATGCCCTTTCACTGAATGTCGCCAGCTCTCTCTGTGCCTCCTCTGTTGTCCTGTCAGCAGGGCCAGAAGTACCATGTCTTTGGCTCATCCTGAGCAACAGGCACACTAGTGGATTAACCAGGGCTCATGTCTTTAGTGAGCATCATCTACTGCCAAGCAAAACAGCTGAATTCTCCCCCTGCCTTTTCATTCACAAAGACATTAATCTCAATCTGTTCCACTCTGTCACAGATCCACTGATTTTGATTAAACCAGCAGAAACCTAATTATCTTTGAAAACTGTAACCGAGATTCACTGTGGTTGGCCAAAAGGGTAAAAAGTTATTATTGATGTGTGTTTGGCAGCAAGGTGAGAAAGGGATACAAACTGTGATTTGATAAGCCTATTTTCCTTTTGAGATTAGGCTGAACATCAAAAAAAGTACTATCTTACTACAAAAGCTTACTGAACAGGCCTAAAAGCCTGATAATTAATAGACTTCAGGTCCAGAAGGTTTCTTAGACATTTACTGCTCAGAAACTGTTATATTAGTGCCTACTGTTAGAAAACAATCTCAGACACAAATAAAAAAGAAATCCTCTCAGAAAAATCTCAACTTTTCCAAACTAAAAAAAAGAGTTAGTATAAAAGCTGTTGCCATTTTATCTGGCTTTCCTGATTAGCATCTGCCAAGGTCTCATGAAAAATAGCATATTAGATTGCAGAGAAGCAGTCACAGCACATGCCAGTAGATAGAGGCAGCATATGGTAACCCAACAGGACAAGAGCAGAGCTTCTTAGCTTGCTATTAGCCTCTATTAATATAAACACTTTTGACATTTGACACAGTCTGGAAACCGGAGGTGAACAAGACAAAAAGGCTATATTCAGGTCACCTGCCATCTAGAGCTGCAAGACCTGAATTCCCTATACAGTATGTGGGGAGAAAAAGTTGCAGCAACCAAGTTAGGTACCTGCATTAGACAACTTTCCCTATTCCTGCTGTTTCAGGTCTTCAAAACAGTTTGGTGTCTTGACCTTCACCAAAAGAACCTTTCTCTAAGAAAAAGTTAGTTTAGAGGCAACCTAGCTCTGAACACAGTGTCTAAACTACAACTAAATTACCACAGGTTCCCTACTTGCATAATCTTTAAGGGAAAATAATCTTGTAACTGCACTCTAGAATGAATCCTATATGCCGAAGACCACAATTAATCAGAGTACAGAGATTAGCCTAACAATATGCTGATACCATAGTAATCAGAATATTTTTAACTGACTAGTCCCGATGCTCAGATGTGCTCTCAGTTAGGAGTAACCAAAAGCAATTTTTTTCTCCAAAACATCCAACCTTTTTTACAGAAGCAAAAACCTCCAAAATTATGTGAAAGAAATCAACACAATAGTACAAAGAAAGTGGGGCCGTGGAACTGCTGTAAGGGAAATTGTTTAACAACATGACTAACTTCCCTCCTTCCTTCCTAAGGACCAGCAACTTTATTGACTCATTTCCCTCCTTCCTCTTTCTTCTCTACCTGAAGACCTAAAAGTTTCTTACTTTGGAATAACCATTATGTTTATATTCATTGTTTACATTTGGCTACTCCCAGTCTTTTTATTATTCAGACTGAAAACCAAGTTACAGTAAACAAAATGTTGCATCCTTTCAAAGAGACTGGGATCTTGAAAACAAATGTTAGAGAAGAAATCAAAGCTGCATGTTGGAGATTTATTTGGATATTTTCACTTTGAAAGAGGTGAAAGACTAGCAGATGGGAAACTTTCCTGTTGATCTGTGCCCAATGTTCAGCTTGAAGTGACTGTACTAATTGATTAAGAGAGGGAGACAGAAGCAGAGTAAGTGCCCTTAAGACAATTAGCAAGGCAGCTCTTCCAATCCTCAATTAGATGCTGTTCACACTCACAGAAAAGAAGAATTAAGTCCTGTATTTCTGCACCAGTTAGTAATAGAAGACAGTACAACTTCAGACTCTTTGGAGATAGATGATGAAGGAAAAAAAGCTAGGAAGGAAGGTGGAAAGAGCAAAAGAGTATGAAGAGAAGAAGGAGTTCATTTAACAAAAACCCTAATACATAAGCTTTTCAGCAGCACAGCAACTGTTCCTCAAGAGATCTGCATGTACATGTTCTATCAGATTGGTAAACAGATATCTATCAGCTGCTAATTGATCCCAATGGGCTACTTTGCTGATGTGTTTATTTGGATGGATTTCTCAGCTTTTAGGTCTGAATCTTGTTAACCCTTATTACCACGTCACAAAGAATTATTTTTTCTTTATATTATTGATATCATAGTAGCACCAGTTTTCTTTGTCTTGATACCTTCTTGCATTCAAGAGACCATAGAACACAAAAATCTATCTTCCCCAGAAATCTAGATGAAGATTTTTAAAAGTAGCAATTCCAACCTGCAGGACCTAAATGGTAGAATGTTTTTGAGTATGTTCATCAGCACAAACACAAAACTATCATACAACCCTGTTATACTATGCAGTGTTAAATACAGAAAGGTCAACATTTGTGAGGAATTATATTCTAATGGTATTAATCACATTAATCTCCACTTTTTTTTAATTTAGGATTCAATAATTCAAGAAACAGTCTATAAATTAACATATTACCAATTTTATTACTATAAGCAGAACAAAAACCCCTGCTATTTCAAAGATCATTAAAATACTTTATATTTCAAATACTTCAGGCAAAAAACATCCTTCAATTTATAAAGAGAGAAGTCAAACTTTACTGTAATATTTAAAAAAACCCAGATCACCACTAAATTCATGATTGCAGAGTTAAATGTGTGTAGGAAATAGTTGTGGAACCTACGTATCTCCTTGCTAATTTGTTATCCATCTAGTATTTTCCTTAGACAAAGTCCACCAGTGATGTACAACTGCCATGCAGCAGGAAGTTGTTTTTTCACAGGAAAGGATTAAACCCACAAATTTTATAGCAACATAAAGTGAACAGTTGCACTGTCCTGGAAGTATTGTGTGTTGAATATGGACTTTTATAATGAGGGCCAGTATGAACACTGCACACCGTATTCACAGTATGAATGTGATTTTTTCTCACATAGTAGAAAAACAGACTCATGTTTTTTTCTTAAATATCTATAAATAAACATTTAGAAAAAATATCTTCCCATGTGTATCTGTCATCCTTACACTATCTGAACATTTGAAAAAGATGCTTCCTTCAAAATGTAAAATGTTTCATATTAAATAAAAATGCATGAACAATAATCGCATCTTTTTCTAAAACCTTCAAGCATTAAAAAATTAGTAATGATGAACTCGAGTTGTGGATTAAATCTGAAGTACTGTACCTGTAAATGTTTTACAATATTCACAACTTCTCTCGTTGAATAGGGATAGTTAATAATTCCTTGGTCAGCTAAGCTCCTGAGCTCGCCAAAAGCTGCTACCAGTTTCTGAAGAATTGGCTCTGGAACATCAGGACCATATTGTTTAAGCATAGCCAGTTCAGACTGTGGTTTGGGATTATCAACAGCATGGCAACTAAAAATGTCCCCTGAAAAGAAAAAAAGCATGAAGTTAAGTAATTTATAAAGACTTAGCATCACAACAGCCCCTTTAAGTTTAATACTGCACCTTCAATATAAATGCAATGACTCAAAAGAATGCTGAGTACCAGCTTATTAAAACTAAACAAGGAAAAACTACTCTGAAAAATGTGAAGTACAAGCTGTGAAGAATACGAAGGTTTCTGGAAACACACAGGTCTGTCCTGTCACTTCAGTGAAGCTGATCGTGAGGGAGAAATTAACTTCAAGAAGAAACACAAGTCAAATGAATACAGAAAAATAGAAAAGGAGGAAGTTTTAAAGCAAACATGACTGGTTGAGTGGGATCAATGTGCAAACCCTTCAAAACACCATGGGATGCAGGGAAATCTTGAAATGCAAGAAGACCCTAATGCTAACCCAATTAAGAGGTCTACAGGAAATACTGGGATTTATCTTTTCTCCTTTCCTGTCTTGAAGTATGTTGACATTTGGCAAGATATTCTTTCCTTTTATTGGCATTACACTGATCCCAATCATATAATCTAGAAAATTGAGTTTTACAAAACATTGCAGAAGCATGACCAGATCCTGCTGAAAAAAGGACTTGGATTTAAAGCAGGAGGGACCCTAAGCTTGAAAAACAAAATCAATGAAGAACCCCAAATTCTCAACCAAGCCTCTGCCATGTGGTTCAAAAGCAATAGCACTGGGATGATCTGTTTTGTTTAAGGGATCCATACAATGAAGGGAATTAGGTCATGAAAAAGAAATACACTACACTAAATCATCATGGGGCAAGATAGTTGGGTGAAATTCAGAGCCAATGAGTTCCAGACATGAAATGCCCATTCAGTGAGAATCACATCTGAGAAACAAAGAGCTACTCTATAATATGGAATTGAGTTTGCACCTGCTATTTTGAATATGTTGTTATTTCTTGCAGAATAAGCCTTATGGCCAAAGTCAACATGAAAAACCCTACAAATTAAGGTGCTTGCGCATAAATGGCCAAGACAACATAGATAATACAATCAGTGGTGTCTGGATGGGTATTCAGTTCACAGCCATCATGTAACTGCCAGAACTTTGCCAGAGGCCCACTTAGACCAAAACTGGACTACACAGGCCAGTGGTTCTTCATCATTTGCCCTTATGCGACATAAATTCTTGCTTTTACTGTGAGATGAAGCTCTAGGGAACCTTTGCTGATACACAGGATTTCTGGGACTGCCAGGAGCTTTCCAAAATCGGGATGATATGAAAAACTTTGATGTGAAATTTGGACAGCCTTACCTGAAACTGGGATGAATTCATTATCTTGTCAAATATATGTATTTTACTAAGGCCTATCACACATGACCACATGCACGGAGAAGCAAATGAGGATTAAGAAGCAGGTAGCATAGTGATAACAGCAAAAAATACAGTAGCCTCTACTGCTGAAAGGACAGGGATGAACCATCCATCAAGCTATCATCTCTTTTACCAAAGAGGAGAGCGTCTGGCCTGTGGCTTGTTTGATATGGGGAAAAAAATGCTGAGCAGCTGAGAGGTATGTCAGCTGTTAAGCTGCTTACAGCTCAGTTTTTTGCTATGTTTTTATACAATATACACTCATGAACAAAGATTTCCCATAGCCTTGTCTGCCTGCCATGTTTGTCCAGACCCCAAAAACTAAAATACTTTAAACACAGATGACCACATATAGCTGTTCACTTCAGGGCAAGTTTGGAACCTTTTATTAAGATATATAAATTTACATTATAAGCTTCCAGCTGAATCTTGAGTGCCATATGTGAAAGAAAGTATCAATATGCATAAGAACCCCTTCTCCTCATGAAATCTAACTAATAAAGACAGTTATTCTATTAATCAGTTCTACTAAAGATCACAATTTAATATGAATCACTTACCTAATGTGCCAAAAAAGTCATTACCCAAGAAAGGAAATCCAGGTCTATTTGCTAGAACTATCATTCTAAAATCAGGATGAATAGCTATTACATTTTCTCTACCCTCTACATGAGCATGATCTGGAAAAGAAATAAATTGTATTAATTACATATTTAAGCTTTGCAATACTGAATGAACGAGCAAAATTAGGTTAGAAGAACAATTCTTAGAATTACAAGAAAAACTCTTCTAATCTAATTATGTTCTTCTTAGAATTAGAAGAACAGTTACCAAAAAAAAGGCTCAATAGCTTTTTGCATGTCGTTCAACTATGAGTTTTCTAGGTTTCATTTTAAAGTGTCATAGTTTGTTACATGAAAATTTAATCGAAGTGTTTAATTCAAAAAAACATAAAAATGCGTCCACTGTTCTTTGGGTGGGGACTACCTGCCCTCTTTATATTTAATTTCATTGAAACAGTGAAGCCAATGGTAAATAAAATGTGGTTTTATGTAGGTCTGACATCTGATCTGGGAGGACATGACTGAAATTCCTCCTGGTTACTACAAAAATCTGTGAGAGGCCAGAGGTACATGATTTAACACATGTGAAGACCCTGGTTCTCCAAAATTCCTCATTGTTCCCTTACAGCATGTTTCCATTGGCACATGGTGTTTTGGAGTCCTTGAACTGCCTCTAAAAAACAACAGTAATAATTGGGACTGGTTAGAAAGATATTTTTAAAAAGTCCACCTACAGTTTACAATGACAAGCAAAATTCAGGCGTGCCATGAAAGTGCAGAATGATTACTACACTCAAACATTATTCCAAATATTGTTAAAATTAAAATCATTACATAAAGTACAGTGTGTAATAACATCAAGAGGGCATTTCAAAGATGGTCTTTCTTTGAAAAATAATGAAAAATATTTAGTTCCTGCAATTCACATGAATTAAATTCCATCAAGTTACAAAATACTCTTACCCTGCAGGATATATTTAAATAATGCAATCATTTGCAATACTTGATTATATGAAACCCTTAACAGTTCAGCCTTTGGCTTACTCATATCTTCATTCTAGATCTGATCTAACTGTCTAGATGGGCATAACCAAGATCATAATTTGGTCAACTAGATCTTTATTTCTTATGGTGAATGAGGAGAGAGGTCAAGTTACAGTTTGCTGGATTTTGGATTTTTTGTTGGTGGGGTCTTTTTTATTTTTCAGGAAAACTCACAAGAATGCTAATTTAAGAAAACCTTTGTGGTTATTGCAAAAATAGTTAAGAAAATGACTGCAAATTCTTTAATTGTTAACCTTTTAGTATCAAGTATGTACTCATTTGGACTGTTTTGGGGTTCTACCTAGCAATATAATTGCTCAAAACCAGCAACATGTCATATTTTACTGTAAATGATCAAAACACTTTCTCTTTACTTACTGGCAACAATTCGCCTTCCATCTGACAAAACCATTTCCCCACTTTCCACTAAAGTTTTTAAGATACAGGTAACATTTGTTGGTGCTTTGTCGGCCTCATCGATTACCAAAATATGTCCGAACTTCACTGCTCTTACCTAGAGGAGAAAAGAATCATAACAACATTACAACCTCGCAAAAAAACCTGCAAGGAGTGGATGGCTTATTTCTCGTCAGCAGCAGTGACATCTCAGGGGCACTGGGACAAGAAAGGGACTCAGAACAGGGATAAGCTGTGACCAAACTGTATCAGAGGGAAGAGGAAGAAGGTGGGACAAGAAAAGTGGGTGTTTCTGTTTCTTCTGGATAGGGATGGAAAGGGCTGTGCTAGAAAGGGAAGTGAGGAGCCTGACTGAGAATGAATTGGAGTGCTGACAGAAGTGCAAAGGCAGTTTGCATCTAGACTGTCAACATGTAGCTGAAAGAACTAAAGAATGGTTGCAACAGCTGTGTAGAGGCCAACTTAGCATGTAGGTGTGAGGTGCTACAAAGGAGAAGGAGGAAAATACCACTCTACCAATTAGAATGTGTCGGGTTCATACTAAATTATTTTACATACTTATTTTGTGTGTAGAGTCTCCCAAGATTATCATCTTATTCACACTTGGCATAGCAAGTGTGGCAAATGTGACCATCGTAGAAGTTAATGAAATATTTGCAATCATGCTCACTCACTATGCCATGAAAAATCAAATAATGAATATTTTAAATTCTAAACGAAAAAAACCATTTCTAAATATAAAATCCAAGTGTTACTACTGACCAGCGGTGAATCTTCATAAATAATAAGACCATCCTTAACAGAAGGTTGGAGGGTAAGGCTTTGTACAGTGGTATCCCTGTAATGTGGAAAACCAGACAGTATTAATTAAAAATACACAGGAATTTTAGTTACAATAAAATGCAAAATAAGTAAATGAAAAACTGAGTACACTCTAAGAGGCAAAAATGTCTCTTTTTTTAGAATTCTTGAATGACTGGGAACAATGGTGTACCAGCTTAGTGGTCAAATGCAAGTATTCCTGTCTCTGCCAAGACTTTCATGGTAGTTATCTATTTCTCATAAGCCCAGAGAACAAAACCAGAGAAATGAATCAGTAGTTTTTGTATGTAGGCACATTATTGATGTTACTGTTTCTGGTTAAAGATGCTGAAATTGTCATTTACATGACAAACAGGTGAGTCTCCTTAGAAGAACCAAACAGGAATCATTACTGCTTTACATACTCCTCTTCACACACCATTGAGCAAAAAAATGCCACCAAACCCCCAAAAAATCCCAAACCAAAACAACAACCAAAAATCCCAAACACCACTCCCAAACCAAACCAACCAAGGAAAAAAACCCCACAAACAACAGTAGCAACACCTTCCCCACAAAAAAACCCAAACAAAACAAAACAACCAAACTAAGAATACTCACATGGAATTCTAAAAATCAATTATTTTTAGTTCTACCTAAGCCATACCAGCTTGCTATATTTTATATCATGAACAGTATAAGCTCTTAGGTGGGACAGAGACTTTAACAGCACAGTATTTCTTTTTGAAATTTTGTGTTTGAATTGCTCAAACCACTTTTTCCTTCAAACTTAAAATAGTGTTAACTAAAATCTGCAATGAGAATATTCCTTAATCATAACTATTTTAATCTATTTCAACCACCACTGAATGTAGAGATAAGTAGCAAACAGTTTCAATTCAGAAAGGTCAAGCAACAGACATCACCACACTGGATTCACCTATATAAACCGTGTCCATAACCTAGGGAAAGCTCCTCCTGGCTGCACAAAATACTTGCCCAAAACCTTTGTCAAGGTCTGTATAACCAACCCCATTTACTTTGGGGTTCAGAGGGCCAATGAGCTAGACAATAATCCAGACATGGGCCATGACAGAAGGTCCCCATGACTCCCACCATTTCACAGGCAACAGGATATGCAATTCAGTCTTAGGACAAGTAGGCTATGCCATTCCTTTCCTCCTGTATTTCACAATTTGGATTAGTCCATGTCAACAGAATGATGGATTGATCACATGACAAATCCCATCAGGAGAGCCTCACTTAATGCAGCATGAGATCCACATACTGTTCCACAGGTAAGGTGGATAACCTTTGCAGTGTATGTGGGATTTCATGCAAGAAAAATCTCTTCTTTCACAGCCATGCTGTATAACAAAACTGTTTGCTTAAGCCTAGCTGACTCACTCTTCTAAATATCCATCTTAGTTCTCTAATTTTGTAACACCTTGTAAAAAACTAACAATACTCTGATAAGCTTCTTGGATACAGGAAATCAAACACAGTACTGTTTGCAGCACACTATTAAATGGCCAGGTTCCAATTACAGTTTTTAAGTGACAGCATAACTTGAACATTTCTTTTATCTGGAACTGATGTCAGCAGGATTTCTGTCCCTAATAATTAACAATTTCTTGTTTAGCTTTAAGCCCATGATTGATTTATTCCAGAGTTTCCATGCTCAGGAATAAAGCAGACGGCAGGAAGAGGTATTTTTAACATTTAGGTACTTCGTCTGAATTTTAATCCAGGAGGGGAAAGGTTACAAAGCTGGGACCACCTTCACTTCATTTAACCCCATCAAATGCAGCCTGTCACAAGCAGCAACACTGCCCCAAGCAGTGTTTGTTATTAATTTTGTATTAATTTTATTAATATTGTATTCACTTGCAGCATCACTAAATCACTAAGCATTAGCATTAATCTATTATCTTAGAAATCCTACCATGGACACAAAAACAAAGGTTCTATTGTCATCCTGCTTGTCTAACCAATATCTACACTGGGCAGAGAAATCAATAATGTATCCAAAAATAACAACAAACCAATGATTTTTCTTTCCTGAACACACATCATTTAGGGACTAAGTCCTCAGATTTTATGCATCAGCCTGCTTCCACTATCAGTTAACATTTCTGGTTCAAGCCTATACAGCTGCAGATGCAGAAGAATTTTAAAATGTGTAAACCAAACTCTAGAGAATATGAAGCCACAGTCACAGGTTACTAATAACTCCTGGAAAAATGCTCAGAGGAATTAATCCAAGGTAAAAAGGGGAAGGATTTGTCAAACCTGAACTATGATCTCTTTAAAATAATACAAAGGTGAGACAATGAAGAGTCTGAGGAAAGTATAGGCCAAGAAGAATGTAAAAGAAGATGAAGCATTACAGGATGTTTTGCAGATCTTAAATTTGCACTTAAAGGGTGAATAAATGAAAAAAAGTAAAGTGAACAGATCACATCAGGAAATTAAGATCTCTCGTGGTGGTGTGGATGGTCATAGGTGATGACACAAGAAAAGAGAGAAATGTCAAATGGTGTTTTACTGTAACACAAAAAAGTTTATTTTACTTTTGGTGAGCTAGTTAATCCTCTGTCTCTGCAGAGATTACTTACAACCCCCTGACATGGAATACTAATTTGTACTTAGTACCTCCAGCAGCCCACACAAATCCTTAGGATGATCTCATTCTTCAGAGAAGATAGATCTTTGGGAAAAAGAAACACTACAAGAGTTTATGGAAAGTATAAAAGTTTATAGTAAGTATAAAAACTGACATCTTAAATCTAGCTTCCAAATTTTTTAATTATTTAATCTTTCTTCTATTTTGTTGATATTCAGCCTTAATAATTTAAGGAAATATTTTGGGGGATTTGCAATGTATTATAGAAGTTAAATATAAAGCCAAGTATTAATTCCATTGGCTTGACGACTTAAGTGAATGCAAAACTCCTACACTTGCTTAGGCTATTACATTCAGACATGTTTATAAGAATGATTTTGCCAAGGTTATTACAGACTAATGTTATATTCCTTTCAGAATCATAAGCTATACAATCAGATATCAGTAATTTCTGTTCTTCAGAAACCTAACATGACCCAAACAGAGTAAAGAATGGCTAAAAATAATGTGTCCCCTTAGGGTTTTTTCTTCTTAAATTTCCACTTTGTAATGTATTATATAAAGACACTAAAATACAGAAAAATAAAAATATGCTGAGACTGAAATATTTTTCAAAAACATGGCATGCAGAGCTTCCTAAATGTAAAATATGTCTGGCACTCAAAATTCTCACAGGAAAGGAACTAAAAGCTGAAATTCATGTTCACTTAGTAATGTTAGCACCTTAAGATTAACTAGGCTCTAACAAAGACACGAATATCAAAACCTCCTAATTTCATCACATTTAGCACCCAAGACAAAAATAGTTCTGACACAAGGAAGCAAGACTGTAGGAATTTAGAAGCAAGCAAGAAAAGCTGTCTGACATACTGCCATCTTACTCAATTGAGTCGATTTTGTCTTCACATGAATGTAAAAGAAAAACATGAAAAGCTCACTAATGCCTTTGCTAAGAACATACGTTTATTTTTATCAAGGAAGCCATCCTCACATGGACTCCAGGAAAAAACCAAACCAAACCGCCCCCCCCCAACAATAACAAAACTATTTACTACTAAAATGCAGCAATTCCTCTGACAGTACCACTCTATTCATACTGGGACCTTGGAAAATTCTTTCCATGTTTTTTTATTAGCTCACATCACTGAGTTTTTTTGTTGGTTGTTTTTTTTTTTTTTTTTTTGCTACTGCGGCATTACTTACCCTAAAGGCAGCTTTTTCTGAGTTCTGTAGACTTACTCAAACATATTCCTGCCACAGTTATTGTTTCTTTGAGAGCAATGCCTTCTTTCCAGAAAGGAACTACGAGACGGAGCAGGAGAAATTTCCATCAACCTCAGAAACTGTTATCATCTAACTTAAAAAAAAGTATTCCAATGCTCTATTTTAACATTTGAGTCCCCAAGAAGGCTTATGTTCAAATACAGGACACAGCTAACATCACAAATAGTCACACTCGCTGGAATTACTGCACCTTGACCAGTGCTAAGAATGCAGTGCTGGCTCCTCTACGAACTTACACTGAGGCTGAAAGGGTAAGAGACTCTCTGTGGAAGGTAACCCTGTGTTTTAAGGGTTGGTGCTCACAGTAACAAGCTTACATAAACCAAACTCAGGTTTGGTTTTCCTCTTATTCCCCAAGTAAAACCTTATAGTATTTGAAAGGAAAAATCAGAAATGCAGAATATATACTCTAATGACTGTTGTTCTTCATTTCTGTGAGGTATCTATTATCTCAATATCTAGGTATGTAGATATATATCTCTCAATTACATGTCAATCAGACATGAATACAGCCATCTGCTGTGACCTAATTTTAAAGAGTATTTGAAAAATAATTAGGCCAAGGGCCATTTGAAGCTGTTAATTGGTCGGCTGATCCACTCGTGGATTATCCTGATGAAGAGTAGACAATCTTAACACAAAGAATCAATCTGCCTGATTCTGACATTTACAAATTAATTTCTTTAGCCAACCTATCATACAGACATTGCATAGCATGATCTGACCGCTATGTTTACGAAATCCTGAAATGTCTGAAAAGCCAACCAGCTGTCTCATTTCTCTGTTAAAAATAGCACTGTTTTGAGCCCTTTTGACTTATCTTTATGCACTGATAATTAAATCCACCTTTTTTTTTTTTTTTTTTTTTTTTTTTTTTTTTTTTTTTTTTTTCCTGCTAGGCTGTTATAGCTTCTCAGCAGGACTTAAGCTTGTTTAAAATTCAAGAAATTATTTGGGGTATAAAGGTACTCATTAATCAGTATGACTGCAGGCGGCAAAAGAAAGGTCAAAGGGAATTATATGTTTAATTCATGTTATATGCTTAAATCTAAAGTTACACAATTACTTACATGTGATCCATCTGTCAAAACAAGATGCAACATTTTCACTTAATTTATAATAATAACATAAGAAATTCACTCAACCTAATTGTAAAATCCATAAATGAAGAAACACAACACTTTACAGCTCCCTTTATTGTGTGTAAGAATACATTTTTTTGAGTAAACAGCAAGAAACTGCTACTTTAGAGGAAAATGAAACAACAGGGTCTTCTAACCTGAGCTATTTCTCCATAACAACCATGCAGCAGGATATTGAAGTTGAATTCAATTCCTACAAAAAGACAAATGAAGTAGCTCTCTAACACCTGGAACCTGACAATAGCAGAGCTAGTCAGACGGCTTATGCAAAACTAACATTGGAAACAGACACCATCAGCTGGCATGAAATCTTGGAAGCTTTGCATTGTAACCCTCTATTAACTGAAAATGTATTTAAGAAAAGGGGGAAAAAATTGGAGTAAAAAACCATATAGACATCTATTATATGCTAGTCAGTATGCTCAGTGCTACATAACATAAATCTTTATACCAAAAACATGTCATCTTATTATTTATTTTCAAACCTGAGCTACATCAAGAACAAAGCACACGCTACAAGGTACTACATTAAAAGAAAATCTTCTATACATTCACGACTGAAAATCATGAAGAAAAATTACCTAGTCTTTTGTTTTGTGGCTGCCAAAAAACAAAAACACAACATATACACACACAGCTTTGCTGTGCCCAGCGGATTCCTCAAATAAACCAATGCACCTAGAGAGCACTTCCTCCAATAGCCCACTACAGAGAGAGCTTTTCTCTATCATTCAATGTTATAAACAGACCTGCAGAGCTATATCAGCATTTAAATTGTTTCATGTGGTCCTATATCTTTTCACAAGAAGATAATCAAATGCAATGCTGAGAAACAGTACACCATAATTCTAGTATCCATCTGTGTTTTGGGCAAAGGAAGCTATTCCTTCTGAAACAACTTTTTTAATTAGAGTTTAAAAAATCTAAAGTCAATAAAGCTGAAAGGGTAGTTTTAAATTATCTCAATAGGGGAAACAGGTAATCAGATTTTACAGTGATTATGTGTGCTGAAAAAGAGGGAAAGAAAATTAAGATCTAAAGATTAATGGACAGTTCATAGTAAGTGTTGCTGGTAGGGACACCATGAGCTCATTTTCCGACCCCAAACCTCCTATTAATTTGATTGTTAAAGATCACGGCAAAATTATGTTTATTTTGAAAAGGATAACATATGCAAACTCAGGTAATTTTTTGAAAATAAAGATCATCAGATTACTGTAATTTATTAGGGAACTAGAAAAGGCACAACACAAAATGTAGTAGATTTTTAAAATGAACCATGCATGACACTTTCCAATCATCAGTCACTGGAATAAACATAATAACTTTGACAGAAAGATGCCATATGACAGGAAAATTTTTTGAAAGAAAATGCCATATTAGGACACAGAATAAGGCAGTGTAATATCTTCTAAAATAACAGTAATTTTCTCAGACGAAAAATAGAATTTCTATAGCAGTATTCCATTGACAGGGAAAGACAAATTACAACAAAGACAAATTGCTTTAGCATGTATGTCGCTGCCTGGAAAAGTGAAAAACAAGTTATTTCAACTTGCAAGAAAAGATATCACATGGAGAACTAAGACTTAACATGGCTAATTTCGGGACAGAACCTGTTATATTTAAAAGCTAAAGAAGAAAACTTCCTACACTGTCTATTTTCATGAAAAGGCATCAAATCGTATTTACAAGCAGTTTTAACTTTTTTGACCTTACACAGATCAACCCTCACACACTAAAAAACATTGCCTCTTTTTGTCATATGACTTTCTGAATATTTGTATTATCTTTTTTGACAATAAACTAATTTCATAAAAGATTATTTTCTTGATATACAGAAAGAGAACACTGGAACAGAACTAACCACTTCCTGTCTTCTGCACATTCACTGAGGCTCCGAGCAGCAGAAAATCCACTCATATGCCATCAATAAATTATTGATGTAGATTAATCTGCAGTCTACTCATCAAAAGCTTCTATTTCTGTAAACTAGGGCAATGTTGTTATGCAGATCTACATACTGAAAACATTAGAACTGAAGATGACTAGTTTTATTTATCATTACTTCAGTGGCCACAACTGTAGCAGCTCAGGGAAGTGTATCCAGTTCTCCCACTAGCTAAGAATAATGAAGTTCCCATCACAGTAGAAAAGAATCATTACATGAACCATTTTTATTATTCTTGTCCTGAAAACAATGTTGAGTCTGAAGCTGTTTCTTAATTGCCCCAACTTTAACTACTGTTCCATACTGACATATTTGAGTATCAGCTAAGGACAGTGCACATGGACACCCCACATGGAACAACCACTGCTGGATTATATAACTTTATGAAGATAAAATAAACTCATTTTAATGTCTTTTTCTTTAACCACTGAACAATTTTGATTTTGCAAGACACATTACTACAACATACCTAGAATAAGAGCTAGCTAGGGTTATCCAGCTGCTGTCTTGCAGAAATTGTTATCAAATCAAAGAATTGGGAGTGGTTGAGGTTGGAAGGCACCTCTGCAGATCATCTAGTCCAAACTCCCTGCTGGAGCAGGACCACCTAGAGGCAAAGTGCTCAGGACCATGTCCAGACACCTTTTGAATATCTCAAAAAATTGAGGACTGTAATGTATATGAACTTTAAAGAAATTGAGCTGACAAAGAAAAATGAACGTCGTGTCTTCCTGAATGTAGCAAATGTGTTCCTTGGAACACAGATGTTCTCTCTGTAACTAATTTTTTGTAAAGGGACAATCAAGACAGAAAGGCTTTTGTTGACTGTCAGAGCAATTAGGAGCACAACTCATGATGACAGATGATAATTTCAGAGGTTTCCCGGTACCAGTTGCTCTTTTTGGCTACGTGACTTAAAACAAATCCAGCCCCAGAAGAACAGCTTTCACAGGTCTTGCATTGATACTATGTATTCTCCACAGTATTTTTCCAGTTCTTTTTACTTGCCCAAATTAACATTGCAGAATAAATTACATGTAAATATTTTTTTCCATTTTTTACACTCTTGTATTAAAGTCTAGCAGTGCATTTTGATGAAAGCTAAGATAAGGTAACACCATATGATATTATCAGCAGAAACTACCACAAAGAGCAACTGAATTACTGAATTTTACATCTTTCTAGTCAGAATCTAAGCTTTTAGGAAACTTTCTATGAGAGGTCTCTTCACAATCAAAAAAACCCAGCCAAAAACTTCCACAAAACAAAACAAAATAAATTCAAGCAAAACATAACAAAACACTCCCCAAATCCCCAAACCGGAGCAATAAATCAAGCTTTCATTGAAAACAAAAGGGTAAATGCTGTAGTTCTGTAATACACAAAAGTACTACACAAAAATAGTAACGGCAAGGAGGAGAAATCATTCTAATTGAAATATAAAAAAAAAACTTGAGAGTATGATAAATAGATGCAAACTTAAATGTTTAAATGACAGATAAAGAACATTTTACTCCAGCAAAACCATTCTTTGTATGCAACTAGTTACTTAGTTGATGATAAGAGAATAAAATTGACCTTTTTTTTCCTTTAATCACATCAAAGCGGGCAACAGTTTAAAGTCATGATACTTTCTTCTGACATTTTTATGCAGGAGAGCTGGGAGCTTATAGTTTTATATTTATCTATTACTTTCTTCAGTAATCCTAAGGATTTTATAATTTTAACAGGGCATATGTTTTTGCCTGAGTCTTCTCTAAAGTTTTACATTTTTTTCTTCTTTCTGTGGAATATTCTTGGTTTAAAGGACTTTTTAATTTAAAGCAAGATGTTATCACAAGGGTAATAAAAGGAAGATAAATTCCATAATAATAAATAAAGACACAGTAAAGAATAATAAAGGAAGATATCCTCATGAAGGGAAGCAAAGGGGCAGGCACTGATCTCTTCTCTGTGGTGACCAGTGACAGGACCCAAGGGAATGGCATGAAGGTGTGTCAGGGGAGGTTTGGGTTGGATATTATGAAAAAGGTCTTCACCCATGGGGTGGTTGAGCACTGAAAAGGGCTCCCCAGGGAAGTGGTCACAGCACCAAGCCAAAGTGTTTGGACAATGCTTTCAGCCACATGGTGTGATTGTTGAGATGGTCCTGTGCAGAGTCAGAGGCTGGACTTCAGTGATCCTTGTGTGTCCTTTTCAACTTAGGATATTCTGTGATTCTATGATTATTAGTTTCCATAAAAATATTTTTCCTGATTCAATGAAATACCATTTTAATCTACCTAATTTAACTTCAGATTTTTGTGTAGAACCACTAGCAAATACTTTCTGCGTCATTCACGTGACAGATAGCAAAAGTAGTAACAGAAAAGTTCATAAAATGACGATGCTTTCCAGAGGTCACTAATTTAGGAGCAACACAAATACTTGACTCTGTTACATGTACTGGAGAACTTAGTGGCTGTAAAAACAGTACATATTGAATTTCTATAAAGACCTCTTATTGGGTTGTGATTGCACAGGTCTCACAGATTTTTCACCTTTCTAGTAGCATGAAGAATGCGTGCTCAAGGTGAAAGCAGTAAAACTGCTTCCAGTTTAATATTAGACAATTGTTTATTCTGTAACATGTAGACAGTGTCCTGGGTGGATAAAATGGAAACAACCATCCCAGAAGGGTAAACAAAATTCAGGATTTCTCTGCTGAAACGTACTCTTGTAGAAAAGGAGTGACAGGGAAATCCTGGCAGATGAAAGTTCTTCCCTAACCCAGAAGAGCAGCAAAATGCTTCATAAGTGCAGTCCCAGAGAGAAGCCACGCTGAGCCTATGCCAAACTACCTTTTTCAGAAAGAGTTCTATAACCCCACAACTAATGTGACGAGAGAGCTGGTCAACTCCTGATCAGCTCCTAATATTAGGAAGTATGCAAAAGAAAGCAGCCAACATCTTGAGTAATTTTTAAGACTTACAAATTTCAAGAAAATTAAATTTCTCAGTGAATTGCTGTAAGAAAGGTTAAGGAAGAGGATTTACAACCTCCATAAGCAACTGGAACCTTCAGGTCAGGCTGACTCTTCCCATATGAACCAGTTGAAGAGTAAGTAAATACAGATGTCAGAAAGGGAGTTTGAGGAAAAGTACACTATTTTTTCTTTCTTTTATCTCTTCTCATCATCTTGAAGTGTAAGACATAAAATGTGAGATTACTCTTGGTAATAGCTCACTGCGTGAGGCAAATACTCCCTGCCTGAATGTCACTGAACATATGTAGAATTAGCTCAGCAGAACTCTTTACACTGTTTCATCAAGATAGCAAAAAAAAAACCTCAAACCAAGAAAAAAATACACCCCAACCAAACAATCAAAACAGATTTAATAGCATTTTTAGTTATGTTCCTGTTTCTAGTCAAAAGGGGTGAGGCATTTTCTGTAAGATAATTACATTGCATAACAAACCTGTATTACACTACATGATGGTGTATTTTCCCATGATTCATAAGCTATTGAAAGTAAATGTTTCTGGAATATCTTCAGGATTGTGGCTTTTAAATAACATTTAAAAACACAGTTTTCAAAAAACTGCAATTAGATTCATAAATCAGAATCTGAAATTCAGACTCATTATTTTTGTCTGTTATTTATTCACTATTTCTATTTGTTACATAACACTATATTTTTTAAAAGATCTTCAGTATATTATTTCAAAAACTCTGTGGCAGTTTCTTCTTTGGCTGCATCTTAATTACAAGCAACAAGAATATTTATAGCTAAGGATATATGTCTGTACTCCACAACAGAAAATATTCAGTTGCAACACCCATTCCATACTGGCATTACTATGCCTACATGCCTACTACTCATTGTATAGCCAACTGTATGAAGTGACAGTTGATATGGGCAAATTCAGGAACTCATGATGTCAGCCATTTTCAGACAGATTCACCACCTCCCTAGAAACTCAGAGTCCCAGGATATGCAGCTGACAAGTGTACACTCATTTTCAGAAAGACTAGTTGAATTGAAACTAGAGAGTCTGTAACCTAAATTCCAAGGATGAATGAAGTACCATCTGTCAAACACATTTCTGAAAGGGTAGAGAATGTCCATCTTCATCTTACACTGAACCACCTCCACATTTTTTATGAAGAAAGCATTAAAATTATTCCTTTCCCTTACAAGGTAGTCAACTACAACACATGCTTGGAATGTTCAGTTTCTCAAGATCTGCAATTCAGGTATATGAGCACTACTAAAAGTATTATGTCTAGAAATACTTTCCTTGGCATGCTTGAAGTTACGAGCCAGGAAATCTGCAGAAACACACATCTTCAAAGATGAAGAGTATATTCCAACATAATTTCTAATAAGATACATCTATGCCATAAGCTACTGACTGAATTTTTCCCCAAAAAGTATGTAAAAGCTTACTAGTGAACTGTCGGGGGAGGGGGTTGTAGACTTGCTCTTATTTTGGTTTGCAATCCAGAAGTGTGCACTAACAATATTGTAATCCTTGTTTAAATGCCCTGCATAGTTAAGCAAAGTATTATATAGGCTGAGTTGTTCACAAAGAATTTCAAAATGTTACCCAGGAAATAGAGATTTCAGATTTTTCTACATTCACAAATTATTTTTGTAGATCTGCATAGGACAGTTCATCATCTTCTGCTTAATTTTCTACTTCAATCTATCTCTAAAAATCCATAATCATAAAGAGTACTTTACAGACTACAGAAGGTTATACTGACAAGACAATAAAAGCACGTTTTTTTCCTAGGGATGCATCAACTAGCATGCTGCAACTAACACATTCTATGGCCCCACCATCACCCAAAACATTGTGCTTATACAACGTTCTCCTGAACTAGCTGAATTCATATTAAAGTGCTGTTGTGCTTGACTACTGGAGAACACATCGAAAGACAGAAATACTGTAGTACTTTGAGAAATAATTGGGACTTGAAAAAATGGCAGTGCATTCTATCCAGAAGGAGTGGGTGGCTGCTCCAAACAGAGAAGACGGCAGGAAAGTTACAAAACTGAGAGTAGGAGGTCACAAAAGCAGTATTTCACAAAGAAGTGATGGAAGTCTAGAAGGGGTAGTATAAAAGAAAACAGCAGTAGAAAAGTAGTGAGATAGAGCTATCCAAGTATCAGGAATACAAGTACAAGTCATTTAAAGACAAAAAGCTGGGTGAGAAACTGAGAGAGAAAGTGTAACATTGTTAAAGGGCAAAATACCAAAGATCAACGTTTATATTAGCACCATTTCAAAAACAGTGACAATGAAAAGAGACAGGGTGATGAAGCTAGGAAGTTGAAGACAGAGAACTAAAGATTAGGAATGAAGCTGAAACAGGATGCAGTTCAATAAAAACTGAGTCTTCTAGAAATATTTAGTCTTTATTTCAATTTATTGGTTTCAAGTTAATGTCATAAAAAGCAGGCAGATAACTTGCTATTATTTCAGCTTTTGAGTTGTTTTCAATCAGATTATTGTCATGAAGTCAATTTTTTAGCTCATGATGTAATTTTTTTATCCAAATGTTTATGGATGAGAAAGAAATGCATGCACTTAGCACAGGTGGCAAAAGAAAAAAGCCAAAAAGTCTTTACTATGCAAAATATTTATTGTCTGACAAGCGATATATTCAAACAAGCACCTTTGAATTTTTCCCTCACACATGACCTCATGCCTAGGCAAATTTCTGCAGGAATGACAGCAAAGTATATTACTCATTTCTTCAACCAAGTTTAACATACGTACACTCTGACTTCTACTTCCTCTTACGTTAAACAATGTCATTGCATTATATTCTTGTACACCCTCCTCAACACGTGACCTTATTGCCTTTGTCACATTCCTGTGGTCTGTGTGCCACTTACCATAACAGGGTCTTTCTCCAAACAATAAAAACATATTAAACTTCAGAAACATGAGTTTTAAAACATGAGAAATTAGACTACAAACACAAACTATGAAAACGTAACACATTCTTACCTATGCAGCTGTAAGTACTCTCTGGGTCTGTTAAGAAGGTGAAGGAATCTGTCAACAACCTTGTTCTTCCCAACACCCTGCAATAAATACATATAATACTAAGACATAATACAGATGTACATATTTAAGAGTTATAAACAAAGAACAGATAGCTTGCCAAAGCTGCTAAAATACTCTCACATACTCCTTTATAGGAAAATACAACTTAAATCCACTTCAGATAATTCTGAAGACAATTTAATGATATGTGTTTTATTTCATATATATTTGCAGAATACTTATTTGTCTTACTAGAAATAACCAGAGATAGGGTGTGTCCCTAGATTTATGTCACACATGCTGATGCATCCTAAACTAACAGCAGTTTTTCCAGCCTTTTTAATTCACAAAGGTACTGCAAGGATGTCAATGCTAGGAAGTTGTCTTGCACTTAATAGGAAAAGGTAATTCTTGGTGGTTGTAGGAGACATCATGTAACTGTCACATGGAGTTTGAGCACAGCCTGGGTGATATTTGCTGATTCACACTCCACTGGAGTTACTGAAAAAGACCCAGAGGGAATCAGAATTTGGCTGGAGATACAATCTCTAACTATCCTATTGCAGGATATCTGCTTTAGCAAGCTGTGCAAAACAATGACAGTGGATTTATGAAGTGAATCAGGTGTTGCTAACACCCTGGTGTGTCCTATAAAAGCAGTTTAGGAGCTGGTATTTCAGTCCAGGCCTAACCTGGTCCCATGGAAGGAATTAGCAAAGAGCAGGAATTAGGTGTGCTGCTGGAGAACATCCTCCAGTTTAGTCTTATCCTAAGAGAATCCAAGTCCTATTTCAAATTGCAGTAAGGAGATTCCCTTCAGGAGTACATTCTTGATCAGGTCTAAAATGCTAATGTACATGTAGATCAAGATGACAGCTCAGATGAAGAAATTCTTAGCCTTCCTGCAAGGATGTGGCTGCAGACTTGGGAGCTCAGAATGCCACTGAGATTGCCAAGGGTTGCAAAGGAAAAAGAAAAGGAAATAGTAGACATAAAAGCTCAACTGTAGCCCAGCCAGAAGCTGTTTGACAAGACACTGTTCTTCTGCTGAGATTCTCTCTATGACTGCATGAATGTATCTAGTAGTCCACAGTAGTGTAAAGAAGATAAATATAACCCACAGAAAGATTAAAAAGATTAGACTAAAGCAACTTGAGATTCACTAATCTGTTTCACTTGGCATTGAAACAGAATAGGAGCATTCAGAGCTGCAAGTTATGACATCTATGACTCTAAGTTCTAGCTGAATGATGGTAACTGCCAGCTGCAGAATTGCAAACTGTTTAATCTTCTTAAAATGGGACTAGAGTCTCTCATCTGACTACATTTATGAGAATGGAGAATCATGCACATATGTGTAATAGCTGAAATCACAGAGGGAGAGTTCTCACCACAAGAGCAGAGGAAAAAATACCTCAGAGTAGACAGAAATAGAACTACCTACATTCTACTGCAAGCTTGACTCCAGACAGGAGAGCCAGCTCTAGTTAGTGCTTTGCCACGTGCCCCCTCACAAAGCTTCTTCCATCTGATTTGTCACACGAATCTACAGATTTACACATAGGTGTAGTAAGAAGCCGCAACACACTTAATATCTTTCACCAGTAATTTCTGAAATGTGTCGCTGGAAACAGTTCTCTACTGCTTTGAAAGGGGATGAAACTGCACTCACAGATTGTTGCAGGAATGAGGACATACCCATTTGAGGGGAAATACGCAAGTTCAGAAATTTTATCAGAAGCATTAAAAGTAACCAGAACAGGCTAAGAATCCCCTAGTGGTGCACACGGACAGTTTTATTCACATGTGTTTCCTGCTACTTGCAGACAGATACTTAAAATCATAAATGAGGGAATAAACAGAAATACTTCTAGTGTCATGCACAAAACACCCATGCTGAAAGGAGCTTCCCTTCCTGAGAGAGCTAAAGATGGCAGGGCAGATGTCTGCACACATTTTCTGTAGCAATCCCAGGCAGATTCAGATCCTATGTTGCTGCAGAGTGGGACTCCCGCCAGCTGTGGCAAGTACAAAGATGATGAACTAGATCAACATATTGAAACAATGTAAAACATAGTTAATATTAAACAATGTGGTTACTGTAGTTAAAAAAAAAAAAAAAAATTGGCTTTCATGTGCATTAACCAAAAGTGCATGTGGTTTTTATGCTTACGATAGATTCTTAGAATTATGCCTGAAAAGAATATTTTCCCAACTACAAAGTAACATTGTTAGATTTTTTTCTTCCTCTCCCATTCCAATACAAAGAGGAACATGGTTTTGTATATTTCTATTCAGGTTGTTATCACCAAGGGTATTAAGAGGAGAGCACCTCACTTCTGAGAACCCTCAGAGAACATAGGCATGGTGGAAGACCACTGTGGAGGGAGGGAAAAGCACAGTTTCTAAAGTAAGACAGTGAAGTCAATGGGAGCTCTGCCATGACCATACCTCACCCTTTCTTCATTTTTATTTGTGCATCTCACCAGACTCTCTGCACAGCTCCTTTTATTTAAGCATACCTCAATTTTAGAACATCATACATTTTTTAAAAGGTGCATGCAGTATTCAAAAGCCAAAAAGGCATTCCCACCAGGTTTTAGTTATTATAAACATGTTAACATTGCCCAACTTCTAGACTGAAATGCTTCAGAGAGTACATTGTGTGCCTTCATAAAGGCTGTGGTGTACCACATAAAATCCTTGGCTGGCAACAGTAGCTGGAGCAAAGCTCACGTCAAAGCTTTTTGATTCCATCCCTCTACATTCCTACTTCATAACAAGTTACCACTTCTCTTTGACTTGGCTATTCCATTGAGAACTTACAATGTAATAGAAAGGAGGGAAGAGACCAAAGATATTCAGAAGACTCTTTAGCACCACTAAGAAACTGCAAAAAACAGCTTGGATGAGTTTATTCCTTAAGTACTCTGCATTAATGTAAGGCTAAGAAAAGCAGGTTTATTCCAAATTCACCTGACCTCTATGGGATAAAGACCATGCCTGGTAGTCTTCTTCAGACGGAAAAAAAAAGTGGAAAAAGAACTCTCTGCAATGAGTTACTGGCACATCAGAAACAAGAAATTACAAAATGGCAACAAAGTCACCCTCCTTTCCTCTGAGTGCCAAGGATCAAACTGCATCTTCTGGACATCTGGACATCATCTGGTCAACTATTTAAGCAGAAAGAATCAGAACTACCTTTCATTTGAACATACTTAAAGACTGAGTTGAACTTGGACCAGATTCAGAACTCAATCTCATGTCATTTGCAATTTTTGCAGCCCAAGGTAACATCCAGAGGACAAAACAGTTTGCCATTAACACTTGCTGTATGCTATTTATATACGCACTACTGCAGTTACTTAATTTAACAGAAATATAAACATATGCTAATTAGAGAGAAAAGAACATCTGTGTTGGTGTTTCAACTGAATGGAATAAAAATATTTCAGAAAGCAAATATTAGACAATTTTTATTCCATCAGACAACTGAAATAGAAAAAATGGGAAGTAAATATCTTCACTAATGAATAGGAAAAAAGAAATTATGCAATCAGAAGATAAAATAATCCTGTAGTTAAAAATTCTTCTAATTGACAGTGTAAACACTTGCTACTAAGGATGAAACGACTTAATCTTCTAGCAGTAACTGCAGTTTCAAATATAAACAAGGTTATTACAGGTCCCAGGAGGCATTTTGCAATTCAGGACGCAGATCTCACAGCAGTGGGACAAATTTATCCCCTGCACAGCCCAAATAAAGTCACTAGGTTACAGTCCAAAAGAACCAGAGAGAAGTTTTTGAAATCAACAATTTGCCTCTTAGGGAAAAAGAAAAAATCTAAGCCATGCTGCCTCATTTTTATTTTCTTTTAAATGACTTGCAGGTCATACTGAAGTAGCTAAAGAGCAGCTGTGTTGCACTCTTCAGTACTGCCCTTCAGCTGAAACACTGCAATCACACCTTCTCCACCTTGGCGCACAGCCATCATGCATAGCAGAGCACTTGTTTCATTACAAAACCAATGAAACAAATTTTCAAACTGGTAAAAAAGCGGTTTATCACTTTTTCTCCTTAGGAAATCTTATTTTATAATTAATTTAAAAATTGCATTAGGGAATGAAAGATAAATTTGACCTATCATTAAATTTTAGCATACAGAACCCTCATGTTAGAGTTCTCAGTTTCTTACTTCACAGAAAGTGTTATATTGACAACATCATTATCACTGAAACTTATGGCTGAACAATGAAAATGTTCAGAAAATGAAACCACTTTCACTAACATGCTGTTTCTAACACTGAGTCTGGGACCGAACCACCTTCCATGGCCTCAGCTTGCCTATTTCTGCCAGCAAAAACATTTACAGTGCATGTATTTTGATTAAGGTTGCTATTTTTAGAACAGAGGATTATATTTCTGGTTTTCTAAAAAAAGTGCTGTTAACAGAAAAGAAACAAGCAGCACCTACACAGAACTATTTCACACCCAGGTGTTATGAAGACCTGCTTGGAACAAATGTGACTAATGCAGTTTAATAGTTGCAGGTGTGTTACCAGCAGACACTAGACATTGCTACCAGGAGACCACTGCAATCAACCCTATCATTGCTATCATGCTTAAATGTTAGCAACAAATTAAAACCGTTGTGTAAAAGCAGAGGTGATTTTAAGTCTTGCTCCAGCTGCAATGTACATAGTTATCAGTCACAACAGCAAGTGTTCTGTGGTTTGGTATCTCATTTTTTTATTATGAGTTCATCATGTGGAGCATGCAAACACTATGGTGACAGTAAATAATAAGATTTCACCATAAGAACAAATAAACTTAATCCCCTGATAGGAATCATGAATGGAATGCTTTGGATACATCTCTCACTACAGGTCTAGGCTTGTAGAGTTTATGCCCTTTTCTGACTTTAAGCACAACTGTCAAGCCAGAGACCCTGTCAGGCTAAATACAATCTTTACATTTCCAGTGAGATAAGACAACTGTGGTTCGATGGAGAGGATCATATGAAAAATTTATAATAGAAAGGATATGTGTGAAGAAACATCCAAAACAAACATCAATTCCTTGATTCTTTTATAATTCTGGTTCTTCAGTTTAATGTGTAAAGGCAGAACGCAATACTGTAAGCAGAAGCGCATTTAAGGAGCATGCCTATTCTCGTATGTGTACACACTGCTCTGACTGTAGCAAGTAAGAGAAATATTTTCTGAGTTTTCCATAACTGCCATACCTAATTCCACAGACAAAAAATATCATAGTATCTGGCCCAATTTGGCTCATTTGGAGTTCACTTTCTTTGTGCTCATAGTAATAATAAAACATTGGTTTAGGTTAATACATTCTTTCCTTGTAGAGGAAACTGTCTATCTTTAAGCAAGTTTAAGGAGGAAAACAAGAACCTTTATTTCTAGGAAAGTTAAAATGCCAAGCATTTGCTATTTCAAGTTTTCTGATGACTGATATTATTATACTCTTAGTTTGTACTTAATTTCATGATGAGTTAAGAATATTATATTAGAAGGAAGATCTAGTCAAGCATGTAATTTTAAATATCGTCAAGAAAGACTAAATTCTTCAAGAATAAAATAAATCTCAGTTAAAGAAAGGCAGCAGCAAGGACAAAATTACATTCTTCTATTAGGGAAATAAATTAGCATATGTGCCAGAAGGCCATTAAATTTCTAAGTTCTTTTAATCACAGAGTGGTTGGGATTGGATAGAACCTCTGGAGATCATCTGGCCCAACTCCCCTGCTAAAGCAGGTTCACCTACAGCAGGTTACAGAGGATCACGTTCAGGCAGGTTTTGAATATTTCCAGAAAAGGAGAATCCATGGCCTCTCTGGGCAGCATGTTTCAGTGCTCTGCCACCCTCACAGTAAAAAGTTTGTCCTCATATTCAGATGGAACTTCCTGTGTTCCAGTTTGTTCCTGTTGCCCCTCATCCTGTCACTAGGCACCATTGAAAAGAATCTGGCCCTATCCTTTTGACATCCACCCTTAATATATTTGTATGCACTGATAAGATTCCCTTCTCCAAGCTAAAGAGGCCCAGCTTCCTCAGCCTTTCCTCATAAGAGATGCTTCATTTCCCTCACCATCTTCGTAGCCATCCGCTGGACACAGTAGTCATAACTAATGTATTTGGGATAGTCTACCTACTGTAGGCTCACATCAACACTTTTTCTAAGTGCTTCCAAAGCTTTTGTCATGGTCTTCTTTCAAATTATTTGCAGTATTTAGCACCTTTATAGAATTCACCACTGTACTTCTGAACAGTTCATTCAATAAATCATGGCAACAGAACAAGGCCAAATAAAATACTTCAATTTTGCTTAACATGCTGTTAGGTATTTCAGAATTTCAAGGCAATAAAATAATTCAGAAATGAGAGGGTTGTGAACCTTCTCTATCCAGAAGGCCACAAATCCCATAACTGGAAATATTTTGTATGGTTTGTATGGTATCTTCAAAGACAGTTGATCATAGCCAGGACCTCACCTATGACCAAGAAAGGTGAAAACATCCAACACATCTCTTTACACAACTTCCAAATACAACAATTTGGGAAATGTTACATTTAACATTTAAAATTGTGAGACAAAATAAAAGCATTTCAGCCACTGCTATCTTCCAAGTTTTTCCATATAAACAAATTCTATTTATTAACATAGTTTCTCTTGTATTTTCCAAAGAAAATACAAGGTAAAGACAGTAAAAGATAGTAAGTGGTGGCCAATCCATGACCTGCACAATGTCCATCTGGAAAAATTTCACAAAAACACAGCCTAAAAATTTTCATTGGTAGTAAGAGTCAATACTCCAGTCTGTCTCATAAAGCTCAGAAGCCACTACAAGAGCTACATATAAGGACTAAATAAACAGTCACTGCAAAGTTTGGAATAAGTAACCTTTAAAAAACAGGGTTCTTGATGTTCTTTGACTTTTGGTTTGAGAGTAATAAGCAGCTGCTTACTCTGAACTAAAGAAGAAGATGCTGTATAGTTGTTTTGAGAAACTATAGATGGTCATTCACTCTCAGACTACAGGTTCATTCAGCAATCAGTATAAAAAGCCATATTTAAAGTACTTGGATGCTGTTTCATAGCTGAAGATTCGTATCTATCCATTGAACTCTAAAAAACCTGTTTGCTTGTATATGAAATGGAAGCACATTCCAGTTAGCATCCAAAGTGAATCAAAAACCACTGTGAGCAAATATTTAGACAAAGCTATGTTTCATGTAATACATTAATCCTGTGAAATCCTGGGCCATAGAAGGCCCAGGGAACACACATGAATAAAGTGTTATAAAGTAGTTTATTTCAGAAGCTGAGAACTTCTAAAAATATCTGTTGGCATCTATCACTTGCTTTCAAATTCTCCTCAGTTTCATTAAGAAAGCCAGTCCCTAACATCCACCAAAATAACTTAATTCTAATTCATTCTAATGAATTTCAAATATTAATTGTCAAAGTGCACATCTTGAAAAAAATCTTGGTAAAAGAACTCCTATCAGTCAGCTCTTAACAGCTCTTAAAAGAATACACAAAAGACACCACATTTACAGACTTTGAAAAGAGAGATGTCTTAAGTTAGCAGGAATTTGTGTGTGTACATGTCTTATGAAAACAAAACAGGCAAAAGTGGAAAACCACATTTAGTTGACGAAGCAAAACCAAATCCAGATTTATCTAAAAGAAAGACCATAGCTCAAGCCTTGCACATTAAATACAGTTGAATGGAGATACTCACTTACATAGTCATAATTTTGAAGGATCAAATTACATCCTAAGGTATATGTCAACTCATTTAAATATCTAGGAAATGACACAAGCATGTTAGTCATATGTTTTGAAATACATACCTGGGTTCAGAGTATTAGAACTGTCAGTTATTACACCGAATTTCCATGATTCACTCGTACACCAACAAAAAGTTTAATAGAAAGAAACTCCAAACAGCACTTTATACCTCTGCAAAATCATTATCTGTTTCTTCCAAATGCGAAACACAGGTACACACTGATGTATGTATCAAGCAGTGATAAAACTGTACCTTCTTAAAGACACTGAACTGTTAAAGTCACTGAACAGAAAATAAAAATCCTACTTTTTAATCATTTGTTTTACAAAAAGAGGATGAAAACTCCAGTATCTTCAATGACAAGTTATTTGCCCATGCAGCATGAAAGCATAATTGATGTAATATGGTTGCTTTTTGAACATGATTCATCACAAGCTGCACAAATTTACAGTAATATATTAAAGAAATTAGCCAAGCACTTTCTAAGTGGTTAGGGATCATTCCCAAGAAATCAAGAATGATTGAGGTGGTCCTAAAAGATTGCAGAATGGCAAATACCATGCTTCAAACTTTAAAACAGTATTTCAAAGGGAAACAGCCTGTTGGCCTTTTCTCAGTCACACATACAAACAGTGGAACAAATTAGTAAAGAGTAAACCTGGAAGTACTCAGAAGTGTGTTAGCAATTAAAAAGCAGAACGTTTTTTACTGATTTGCCAAAGAGAAAACACAGCAAATCAACTAATTTTCCAACTTAATGGTACAGCTGAGCTGATGTCTAGAATCAAAGCAGTATGTTTCAATACTTCAACCCAGACAAATCTTTTAACACTGTTTTCAATTAGAGATTCAAAAGCTTGGAAAAACGGTGACACACATTAAATTATTAAAGATGAGAATACCACTGCTGGAAAAATACCTTATATCCTCATAATTGTACTCACAATGGTCTTAAAAAATTTTCTGCCAAATGAACCGAGTGTATCACCGGGCTCTGCATGCTCTCCCTCTACACTTAGCATTCTACTTGCCTGTGTTGAAGGTCAGCTCTGACATGGTTTTCCTGCCTTGCTTGGACTCCTTTTGTCCCTCATGCCCTGGGAGTTGCAGTTACCCTCACGCCCTTTCCTCTATTCCTTCCCAGCCTACAGTGGCAATGCTCTGCCTGCCCTGTACTTTGCTCATCCCAACCTGGACATGTTGACTTGACTTCCCAACCTTACCTCAGACCTGCCTCATCCCCATGGACCTTTGTGGCAGCCACCAGGCACTTGGGTGATCATGGCTGCTGTCCCCAGACCTGCTATTCTTGCTTGGACTGCCAAAGTTTTCATTAAGGACACTGTCTCCATTCTCCTGTGGTTCAGCCCACTCCTGCTATTCTCTGACAGTAGGTCCTGCAGGCAAGCTGTACTATATAACATTTTCAATACCAACTTGGAAGCTGACATAGACAGCACTGTTTATGAAATAGAATAAATAGATCTTGTTTAATTTATGAAGCAGATCAATTTCTACTTATGAGAAGATTAAACCTTTTGAGAGAAGCTGGAATCATCCAGCTAAAGCCTAGAGAGGTTTCAAGTACAACATATTTGTAAATGTGAGGTGATAACAAGGATGCTAAACAGATGAGACTGTATATTTTAACATATGCAAATTAATAATAATTAGCATTTTATATTCCTTGCTATGTAGGTTAGATCATTAATGATCTGTATTAAACTTTTTCTAAATGCTATTACAAAACAAAAACAGAAACACCTGCCTCAAAATTATTGTATCCTTGCTTTACTACATAAAGATTACTTTATGGGAGAAAAACACAACCTGGTAAATAAATAAATGAATTGAGTATCCATCAGCAAAGATACTAGCCAAAGAATTAAACAAATCTGTATCTGTTTTAGAGAAAACTAATATTTTGCTATCAAAAAGATTTAGATGATACTTACATGTACATCTCTTATCCACCACTGGAGATTTTAAAGGAGAGGTTTGATATATAGCCAAGAAGGACAACCAAAGCCATTAACTGAAGATTTTAATGGTAATGATGTTACCTATAACTATTACTGTGTCAGGGGAGGCTTAGGTCAGATATTAGAAAAGGTTTCTCACCCACAGGGTTGTTTGGCCCGGGAGCAGGCTCCCCAAGAAAGTGGTCATGGCACTGTGCCTGACAGAGTTCAACAAGCATTTGGACAATGCTTCCAGGCACATGGTATGATTCTTGAGGCTGTCCTGTGCAGAGTCAGGAGCTGAACTTTGATGATCCTTGTGTGTCCCTTCCAACTCAGAATATTCTGTGATTCTGTGACTAACGTTTTGACTTTTTACTCTGACAGCCATGTAAAAAACATTTAAGGCATTTATGTTTTCCACAAGCATGTGCCCATAAAACCCCTGGATATTATTAGATAAAGAATTAAAAATTGGGTCAAATACCTCAGTAGCAGAAACAAAAGCAAAACAGAGATTTAATTTCATCATTAAATAATGAGTTTGTTCCATGCATTGTAAGAGATCTTTAACTCACCTGGTTGCCAACTAAAAGAAGATGTTCTCCCAGCAGAAAGTCCTTGAGCATATCTTCCATTACCATCATGTGCTAGAGAAACAAAATCACAATTTTCATCCCTGATTTTAAGCTCTCAAATTTATGCATTCACTAATGACAGTAGTACAACAGGAACTTTACTTTGAGGATTTGGGGCCAAAAATTTTTGAACATTACTTGGAGCTACTTATTTCACAGCAAGAGCCTCTCAGCCAGTATCAGCAGAGGCAATATATCCTGCGACTAAAACAATGAAACAAAACTACTAACATTTATGTCCTCTGCTCCAACAGATTGTGGGTGTTTGATTTCCCTAAATATATTTAATTCTCTGTAATCACTCCTTGTATGTTTCCCTTTAGTGTAGTTGAATGCCTGTCACCCAGAGTGTAAGAACTTGTGTCAATTTTCCAGCAACTGTACTGGGAGGAAGAAAAACATATCCCAGTAGAACATTACAGAAAACCAGAGACAGGTGACATGTAAATTATATATACATATTTTATTAAAGATTAAACAACAGGTCTAACTTAATGAAAAATACACTTTTTATATTCTAATAACATCATATTTTCAAAGAAAACAAAGATAAGAAAATGCATGCTCAAGTCAGAAAGTGTTTATATGTCTTTTAATATGTGCCTAATTATTTTGGGCACATATTTATTAATTATTAATTTATATATGTCTAACTGAATCCAAAGTGCTTGAGGTGTATTTTTACATGTATTTTATATCATAAAAGGTAACACACACTGTACATAATTTACCTTATTTTGCTCCTCACAAATTATTTATTTAAAAGGATTGAAAGGTTTTAGGGATAATGTGGCAATGCAGACTACTTTACTGGCAATAAAGTAGCATATATTTCTCCACTGTATCTAGAAAAAATAGGTCATCTCTAAGTAGGTCAGTTAATCTACTTAGATGAATGAATGCTTGACGTTAAATAAACATATACATTTTTTCACATTATCATCTCATCTCTAGTACTTGATTAAAAAAGAAAATAATTAAAAATCAGTAGCTTGCCTGTAATTTCTGAGCATAGAAATGCTCAGTTTCTCTATGAAGGATATTTTACATTTCCAAATCTCTCTAGAGCACAGGCTGGGGGCGGGGAAAGAAAGTCTTGTAAATACAGTGTAATACCACAAAATCCTAACAAGACATGACAAAAAACTACTGAATACTCAGTTCACAATTTAAGGAGAGTGCTTCAAGGCAAATTATTATTTTCTCTGGCATGTGCATACACTGGAAATTTACAACTGATGGCAATAATTTTGACCAGATACTTGATAAATGATAGGAAGTCACTTTACCACACAAACTAATTACATTTTTTATCTTATTGCTAGGACAAAAATACATCCTTCTGATGCCTTCTTTTTTGATCTAAATTGAATGAATATGCATACATTATGGTTCCCCTGAAAAGCACCTTAGCCATAAGAGGTCTACTTCATCTTTTCTTTTAGCGTTGTATGATGATGCATGCAGACATTTAATATTAATTACTTACACAAAGGACTTGCAAGTAGACACATCAATCCTGTGTCACCTTTCACCTTTATCAATCCATGTTCCCCAACACCTGGCCTGAAAATGGTGTTTGGCATATTACCTAAAAAATTATTCCCATCCCTATGCCACTTGTTGTGTACCAACAGCAATGCTTCACAGCAATATCAAATTTCATTGGAACATAAATTGTTTCACGACCAAACACAGAGAGGCAAAAAAATACCTGACTGGTATTTAGATGTTATTTCCTTCAGCACTTAGAGAACATAGCTACCAGGAACAGATACAGAGCAGGTCATTCTCTGAAGCATTTTTAACACAGGTTCCCTAAATAACATCTGAACACAGGCTGTGTACAGTTTTCTGAAGCTATAAGCAAGAAGGCGGAAAAAGCAACGCAGATGTAAGTGCTAGCAGAACTCAGGATTTCATTTCCAACAGGCTCAATTTATGTAATTTATTGAAATGGCAACAGAGAATAAAATCTCACATGAAATGTTAGTAGGGAAGATGAAGAAGTCTGTCATCTGTTACCCTTGCATAGCCTGTCATCACCTTCAGCAGGTGATACCCATGCAGCATAGTCTTTCTGTGGAGAAATTGCAAGCAAGGTAGGAAAAAAGAATGGGAAAGAAAAAGTAAGCACACCTATATCAGGCCCCTAAAAGAAAATTTGACAAGATCACACAATCAGTGTGGCCTTTCAGTAGCAAAATATTCTAGAGGTAACCTAGAGGGTAAATCTTTTCCTAAGGATATCTTTGTCTGACAGTTTTGAGGTTTCCGTGCTAGATGGAGAAGAAAGCTGCTGTACACCAACCTCTACTAGGGGTGCAAGGGAAATAGAAACCAAAACACCCACAGTCATAAAGCCTTTCCTTTTTCTTGTGTTCACTAATCTCTCTTATTCTTCACTACTACTAGCCACTAATTAACCACTAACGACTAATTCATAGAATAAACTAATTAAAAGAAATAATAACCGTAACTAATAACTACATTACTAATTACTCTTCTCTTGTTTTTTAAACATCATATGTTAATTCTGATGAAAGGGAGTGTATTGTGTCTGGCTGAGATGGAGTTTGTTTCCCCTTAGCAGCCCTCACAGTGCTGTGCTTTGCTTTGGTACCTAGAAAAGTGTTGGCAACACACCAGTGTTATGGCAAGTGCTGAGCAGAGCTGGCACAGCATCAGCGCTGACCCCAACATTCACCCCATCAATAGGCTGGGGATGGGCAAGATCCTGGACAGGGCCACAACCAAGCCAGCTGAACAAAATTAACCAAAGGGATAGTCCATACCATATGGCATCAGCTCAGATATAAAAGCTAAGGAAGGAGGAGGAAGGAAGGTATTAATTATTTACGTTTGCCTTCCAGAGCAACTGATACATGTGCTGAATCCTTACTTTCTGAGAAGTGGCCGGATATTGCTCACTGATGGGAAGTAGAGAATAAAATTATTGTTTTTTCTGTTTGCTTGTGCTCGTGCAAACTTTCACTTTTGCTTTAGTAAACTGCCTTATCTCAACCTGAGAGTCATTTTCCATCTTGTTTTCTATTGCCTGTCTATCTGAGAGAGGGGAATGATAGAGAGACTTGGTGGGCGCCAGACATCAAGCCAAGGTCAACCCACCACAAGGAGGTAAAACTTCATGCAAGTTTGTAAAACAGGCTCAGGATGCAATCAACAGTCTAGCCCTAAGAGTGGGTCAGTCCAACAGCAGCAAAACAGAAATAAAACCAGTCAGCACAACATCTGATCAAATCATTCTGAATAAAATTCAGTTCAGACTCTGTTACTTCATATTTTATGAATGCTCAATAGGATTACTATAATCTTTTCACAAAGGGATGAAAACACATTTGAAATTATCACCAAATCCTGCGAGAAAGAATTAACCCCAAAGAAACTACTTCCAAAATACTATCCTTAATATTTAGTTTTTATGTTATTTACTATACATATAAGTATATACATTATAGTACACATTTATAACACTTTGTAACTCAAAGATTTGTACTTACTTGTGCATTTTCATAAAACAAAACATCAGGCACTTTCATTTTCTCAGCTGAGTTATAAACTGGCATTGTCACAGACCCAATCTTCAGAATCCCATTGTTTATTTCACCTAGACATTTTTCAGGAAAAAAGCAAATGCATTACTTACAACATTCTCTAAGCAGATATGCAATCAATACCCAACACTCACAAGTAATGATTTACAAATTTTAACAAGGCTGTGGTTTTCTGTGAATGATTTCTGTCTAAAGAAAGAGAACGCTTCAAAGAGCATCTGCTAACAAGAGCTTGCATTATCATGAATTTGAATGCTCTTTAAAACTGCAGAAAAGTGTATTATAAAAAACGATGAAAAGGTCATCTTAGGGGAAAAGCACCGTAAGAAACATCAGAGGCTATGACTGCTGCCTTGGTTTATTTTCACACTCACATATTACTGCAGTATCACCAATACTGTTAGGCTACATTTCCTCAACCCACAAGTTTTCTCACCCTCATTCTTCCTGTTCTCTCCTCCTGTCCCACTGTGGAGTGAGGCATGAGGGTGCGCAAACAAGTGGCTGTGTGGGTGATCAGCTGAGAGCAGGAGCCAACCCACCACAACAGTGTAGAGCCACTGTGGATCTCCCTTTCAGCACTGCATTTCTACTCCAATGGGTTAATGGCAGAACATGTCAGTTTATCATTTTGCTGAAAACCAACTAAATTTGAGATAGTTGAAATAACCTTCAACTGCAGCTCTGAGAGAAAGAGTACATTACAAAGATTTCTTAGATCAGAAGAACCCTAAATTCCATCTATGGGAAAATAACAACTAAGTGTAAATAATAATAATAATCTATGTAATAAACGCAGCAACCACTTTTTTGCTACTCGTTTTTTAATCTGGTATGGTGTAAAACTGAAAACAGCCTAATTTCTAGACAAATGTTCTCAGTTGTTCGCCTTCGTGGCATGAAACAGAGAAACATGGAAAATTCAAGGGATGTGTCCAGATTAAAAAAACCCAAAAGGTAAGCAGGTAGCATCATACAACTGGCAAGGGTTCAAATTATTTTATATATACAGTTTTTATATATACAAAAATGTAAATATAAGATAGAATAATACACAGATGGTTGCATATGTATACATGCATATATATAGCTGCATATTATACTGTATAGAATAGAAACTTTAATATATACATTAATATGTCTCTTTATTTACATACATACTTTTGTATATACATACACACAAATAAATCTATAAAAATAGAATCCACATGAATTAAAACCAAATATGTGTTTACCACTTCAAAGACCTAACAGTAAAAACACAGAAGTCAAATATATGACAAAACTGAGAACAAACATACAGAAGAATGAGAGTAGAGACAACAGTGGTGAAGCAGAGTAAAGGAAAAATTCAGTGAATGAAAAATGGCAAATTACTCACAGTGTGCTGCCTGACAGAAGATATGAAAAGATATACAGTTAGCATGAAGGGGGTCATACATCAATAAGGAAACAGAAGTGAGAAAATGGCAGAAGCCCTGAAGGCTACTACAGAGTACAAGCTGGATGAGCTAAAGAAACAAAGACCTGCTCGATAAACATGAAACAACCACAGCAATTTAAAGAGAATAAAAAGAAGAGAAACTAACAAAGAAATGTGTGTTTTGAATGAAAGCATATCATAGCACAAAGTTACAAGAGTCTTGATGAAAAAGGGTAGATTTTAACACGGGAGAGAGAGAAGCAATGGTAAAAAAAAAAACAGAATAGAGAAAAATTAAGATCAAATCAAGGCTGTAACTGTACAGAAGACTAGCTATCAGTGATGAAAAGAAAGAAGTATACTAGTAAGCCTGAGACCATGGATCCTATGGACTGAGAAACATTTAAACATCATGGAGAACAAAATTCCATGATCTGGGAGTACAGCAAACAATACAATAGTATCAACATATTGAGAGCAGCAATGCATTTAATACAACAGATATATAACTAAACAAATTACATTTAATTTTGAGGATAATTAAGACACCTTTATATGTTCAACAATCTAAGTAATATTAATTAAAAGCAAGAGAAACAATAGCACAGGCTTACATGTGTAATCCTCTTCTTCTAGTTTCTTTGTGTCTCCTTCACTTGTTTCAATACCAGAATCCTGCAGATTTTTATGTAAAGCTGATCTGGCAAGACTCGGCAAAAACCTAAAAGAAGAGGAATAATAGGGAGATTGTATTTTAAGGGTTTTTCTTTTTAAAGTTTTCAGCATTTTCTGTAACCTAAAACCAGGTTGAAGATTTACTTGCATCTCCAAACCCTGAATATCAATTCCTTTCACATTCAAATAGTCTTAGATTTCACCTATCCCTAAGAAGAGGAATTGAGCTTCTTTCACAGGCAATAAAATACATTTGTGGCTGCACACTCATTTTAAAAGGCTTCAGTGTTATCAAATATTGCAACAGGGTTGCAATGTAGGACAGATTAGGCATGTTATTCCTCTGCCAGTAAGAGCTACAATAGAAAAAGTGTTTTTTCAGAAATACCGTTTCTCTTGACCCAGTTGACTTGGACCCCAGGTTCCAAAGAGAAAGAGTGAGTTCTGAGGTGTCCAGAACGAGGCCCTTTCAGTTTTCCAAACCTTTTGATAATAACAATTTGCTTTCTTTTCAAAAGGTGGAAACAAAATAATCAAAAAAACAAACCAAAAAAATCCACCAAAATGCAAGCAAACCAAACCCCACAAACAAAAAACCAAAACAAACAAAATCCTAGATGTTCATAACTTTTCTAACTAACTCTACCCGAAACATCAGTTATACTAGATAGTAATATGGCTCTGCTTTGAGTGTTTTGAGACAGTGAAGTAATGTTGATAAAAATAATGCTAACCTAATTTATATAATGTAATGAAGTATCTTCATAAAGATGAGAAAAGAGTACAAAGTCCCTTCTATTTACCTTCCAGGTTTGAAAATACCACAGAAATATTTATAAAGTAATGACAGACTTCAAGGAGCAAGACAGAAATTGTGTTATCAACTAAAACACATTAATACCTATCTTGAATGTTAGCAACTGACCAAGAAGTTCTTCAACTTTCACCAAAACTAGCAGTCCTACCTGGAAAGGCAGGCTTTATTAACAGCATCATAAATACTTTCATCTGGATGTTGTGACAGTCGACGACAAATTCGCAATAGTTGTCGAGTAGATAAAAATGAAGCCAGTGACTGAGCCTTCAAAAAATACAAGACAGTTTAATTACTTAATCTGTGTGATGGATTTAAATCAAACCAGTCAGGAGAAAAATGTAATCCAAAAGGAATTATTTCAACTTTTCTCCTAATTCATAGATACTTTGTGTCTTCTACAGCAAGTTGAGCTTTTTAATGGGCAATCTTGTAACTCTGTATTTTTTGCAATAAGTCACTGTCATGGAAATCCTTATGTCATCAAAAGATTAGCCTTATGATTTCACTTGATAAGCAACAGGAAGAAAAAATGTGCTGTAAATTGAATTTTATGCACAATATAAAATGTAGCATTAAACAGTATTAACAATAACAAGGAGGTTAGCCACTGTAAAAGGATCAGTGTGCTAAAAACTCGTCTGCTCTTCACAAACTGAACATGAGCTCCACATGTAATGCTCTGGCAAGAGGGTCTGGCAGGATTCCTGGATGTATAAACAAGACAACACTGGGCAGCAGCAAGGAGATTGTATCACCTCTGCACACGCCTTCTGGGCGGGCCATTAGTGGAACACTGTGTCCTTTTCTGTTGTCCACATGTTAAAATAAATGTGAAAAACTGGACATGATTCAGCAAAGATTTACAGAAATTTTTCAACACTTGGGAAGGCAGACCTCAAACACACAGTAAAATTTAAAAAGCAAACAAACAGAACCTCAAAACAAGTGACCATGTATTGAAAGAAAGATATAAAGACTGAGAAAGAAATCATTCTATAATTATATCTACCGGATAAGGGATCTAATACAAATAGGTTCCTTATTTTAGCAGGAAACACACAACAATGAGCATGATCTGATAAGTCACGCCATGCTTTGCCTGGGTCAAGCGAAATATTTTAATTAGGTAATTTCAAAATGTTTTGTTTGGGTTCATATAAATGATTTCTAACTGCATTAAAATTGCTTTAATATATGATGTTGCTTCAATTGGAAGAAAAAAATTGAAATTTGATATCCAGAGGGAAGACAGAAAAAGCAACACTTCGAGAACTTCAGAGCCTTTTTTTCCCCCTTATTAATTTTCAAGCATGAGAAAGCTCTTAACACAAGTTTCTTCCCGTGAAAAAACACTGTTTTGACAAAAAGGCATTTATATTTTAAAAAAAAAATCAGTTCTATGAAATTCTAAAAAATTTCCTTCAAATTACGAGAAAGCAAAGAATAATACTTTTTAGTGTAGCTCTGAGTAACCAGCAAGAATTATTTAGGTTGGGCTAACTGCAAAGACTACTACTCCTTCTCCTCCTGCTTTCACTGGCAGAAGATTGTGAAACATCTTCTGAACAATCGTAGTTCACCACCCAGCACTGTGGACACTGTGATGTACATGATGGCATTTCATATGTTATTTCAAGACTGGCTCAGCCATGCCTGAAGCAAGGGCAAGGGAGAAGGGCAAGTGCTGTATCCTTGCCAGAACTTACTAGCCAGAACCATCACTGCTTTTGGAGATTATATTCTCTCTACAAAAGTATCTTAAACAGCTGAAAGGTTCCCAAGTAGAGTATGTTTTGGCAGATAAGCAATAAATCACAACCTATGAGACTGCATGGATGGCGAAAGGTAGGTGGGCATATGAAATGAGACAGTACATTTCATATATTGCACCACCTTGATTAAGTCCAGTCTCTAGGGATGTGGGCATTTTAAATTCTAAATAATACGTAGTTTTAGATCCTGTACCAAAATAAATAAGCATAGAGGAACAGGATCACTGAGGAAAAGCTGTGTCACATCTTCTAAATAATTTGCAACTGGCCGTTAAAATTTCAGGAAAAAAATTTTCTCTCTTATCTGGTTTGAGTTTTTTCATACTGAACAACCGCAAACTCAAAACTGTGTTAGTGACAGTCTTAGTAATATATATCTCAGGCATCTAATTCAACAGGATCTTGATTGTGGTCTCTAGATTCTATTGTAAATCAAGCAAACAATTACAATGACGCAGACAACGCCCACAGAGTGAACAGTCTACAGGTATTCTATTGTTAACAAAATCGCCTTAAACAATGGTTAATATTTCAGGATAATCTCTGGCAGAGGCTTATTTACTTAGAGAACTCTATAAATAGCGCACCATACATAAGGCACACATTTCAGCTCTCTGCTATTCCCACACAGGTGTGCTATTCCCAACATGTCTCATGTCACTACTGATCTACAAGAATCCTCCCTCAAACCATACTGTGACTCATTTCTCATCCAACATGATATAATTCGTTTAGATATTTCACAATTCTACAAATAACCCCAAGTCCATATTTGAAAACGATTTTTGCAATGCTCTGTTCAGGCATGGTATGTCTCCAAGTATGTCAAAACCAATACACTTATACATTAGATATAGGAAGCTAAACAGATAATAATAACACTGTCCCAATGGTGTACCTAAAAGTCAATCTTTTTACTTACTTTTTTTAAGCTCAAATGAGTATAACCGTCTCTCTCGGCTTCTTAAAAACTGTAAAAACTATTACCCATGTTAAAATCATGAAAACTAAGGACAATGGATTTGCATACCAGTTAAACTCCTCAATTCCACTAAAAATGTCTTGCATTTTAGTTACATCAAAAATATGTAGTGTTTTAATTGCCATAGCAATAACTTCTTTTTCTTTTCACTATGATTTAACTGTATCTTTTTAAGGAATTTTGTCGTCACTCTGTCAACAGAATTTATTTTTCTTGATATGACTTCATTAATAGAATAGCCTATACCAGTAATGCAGCCAGGAGTTCTGGAGCTTCCCCTTTCCTGAGTCTTTACTGTTGCCCATTGCACTTTATATTGTCTAGGTAGCTCCTATTGCCCAAAAAGCCACAATAATTTCATCTATCAAATTTCCAATTACTGAAGTGAAGTAATCAAAACATATTTGAATGCACATGATTATATCCAACCTATTCAAAAGGCACCTCAGCATGTTTCACTGTGAGTCACATATCTAAACTCACTGGCAACATGTGTACTGTTCTTCTCAATTCTCTGTAATTCACACAAATTCCTAAAAGCTTTACTTATGCAGGTTCCAAATACGTACATCATAAATCAAAAAGTTTAGATTATGCAGTGCAATAATTGCCAGCAATAACTTTCTGGGGCTGGTTTTTCAATCAGCCCAGCCTTTGAAATAACATTACAGCTTAGCATGTTTCACTCAGCCTTTGTTAAAACAGTCACAGTAGGAGATAGTAAATTCAATGGGGGGGGAAAAAAATGAAAAGGGCTTACTGTGGCGTCATTTGTCTCCCGAAGCTTGTGCGTTAGTGACAACAACTGCTCCACAGCAACACTGGGTACATTTGGAATCTGGTTGAAGGAAAAACAGTATTAATATCATTATTAATCTTACTGCAAGATATGCAAGTTCCACATACAGCTACACTCAGATACAATGAGCACACAGTTGCTGCAGTTGCTTTATGACTTATCACAGCATCAATTAATATCACAATGATACCATTAAAATATGAGCAGATATGTTGCTTTGATAAGCTTTGAAAAGTAATTTATTTATGATACACTGAAATAGCAATATTTTTATGTAGCAAATAATCCTGTTCAGTAAGCTTAGTCAGTAAGTGCCTAAAATACTGAATATACTTGCCATTTCTTTAATAACTTGAATTTCTTCACTCTTGCTTAAAGATTGAACATTATGAAAAAGAAACAGTGTCAAAAACTCTGGACCCAGCCACTGTTGGGTACTACTTCCAATGACAGGAGGTTCTGCTAAGACCACTATTCTGAAAGAAGGATGGATAGGAAAGATAGACCTGCAAAAAAAAGAGTTTAAAAATGCATTACCTGGCTTAAGCAATGAATATCAAATTTAATTTTTACAGTAGATGAAAAGAAGGTACATTATTGTACTGAATCATATCACAGTATATTCAGATAATTTACAATGCAACTTAATTTAAAAAACACCAAACAAACAAAGGCTGCATAATGTGACTTGGAATTTTATAAATTTACACATTTTTTTATGCTTTGAAGGGTACCCAAGTCTCTTCATCTGCAACAGGACCTGTGTGCCTAAAGATGGACAAAGACCACCAACAGAACTACAGTCTACTGTGCTGTATGTCTGAAATGGATACATCTCACTCATTTGATAGACTTTTACAAGTGCTTTACCTAAAGCAGGTTGTCTCACAGGCGAATCAGGGAGAAAACAAGACCTTCCAAAGCTGCAGTAATAAGTAATTTCTTTTACTCTGTTAGACTGACAGAAAGGATGACACTGCAGGGATTGGCCTAGATACTGTAAAGACCTGAATCTAGGAACAGTTTAGGAATATTCCCCTTACAGATGCTCTCTGTGGTCCTTGAAAAATCATCTAGACTCTTGGCATGAGATTAATATGCCTAACTTCATAATACTGCTGAAAGTTATCCTTCAAAAACCAAAACAATCACCTCACCCTGGCTCATTTTAGAGTCAGCATGAGGGGACAGGTCTCTCAAATGGCAGATTAAGACTTGCAAGCATTTAAGAACTACCGTCCTGCGTTCTTAAATCTACCCATCCCGCTACATGTTCCATGCCTCCTTATGACAGCTGGAGATACTCCTTGAGGAAAGCAAAGAAGTCTAGCCACTACCAGTACTCTGTCCCACTCAAACTCACCCAGCACCTACAACTGTATCTTCAAAGATATTGGAGGGTAGATCTATTTGCTTTAATGTCTATTTACCCACAAATCGGTCTAATACCCTTCTGACCTTCTTCATCCTATCTGCCCTTACAGCTTCCTGTGACAACACATGCACTGTTCCTGGTTCTAAAAGGTACTTCTACTGCTACTGGTTTTTAAATCTTTATGGAACTGACCTGCTACCTTCAGTGTGTGTCCCTCAGTTCTCACTGCAGCATTTGGTGACAAATAGTAATCATTCCACTGAAAATAATGCTTACAACACAAACTTAAATATACAACTTCTAGAGATGTTAGGGCACTAAAAGACCACTGCTTTGGATTTTGGTGTCTTTGTCTCTTTCACATCTTCTGTATTCCTTATCTAAGTAATATTTTCACCTCCTATGACTGAGCATTCATTGGTATCCACGAATCAGCATAAATGTATGATTTCTAGAAGAAGTAGAAATAACAGAGTAGCAAGTCAGACACAACAGTTGGTCCAATTGTGCAAGGAGGGCCTGTTTTCAATGATCAATTTTATAGTACTCTTATGAAAATAGAAGATGTTCATTTGGAAAAAGCAAGAGAAATTTCATTAGACAGCTTATACTGCTGTTACCATGTCATTTTCCGTACAAATTACTGAAGACACAGATTAACAAATCTACTGCATCTGTCTACTGCTCATCTGTCCACCACAACAAACCTGTGATCCAACAGGGCAATTACAGAAGTCTTCAAGCAAACTAAGGCGGTAGCATGAGTTATTCTCAGCTGAAAGTCATAAGCCTAGAAGCTACTCCCTGATTGATAAAAATAGAAATAGATGTCTGAAAACATCACATGAAAGAGGAACCAATGGGAATGTCACTGTCGCTAAGCATAAAAGAAGGTCAGGGAACATTAGCCAGCCTTATTACAGAAGAAAACATATCCTCGATAGGATAAACACATATGCTTTCAGATTTGCCTTCCCCTACATTACTAAGAAGAAAAACAACTCCTCCAGAAATCTCTTCTGCAATACCATAAGCGAACACAAGAAACAATCAACTTTCCTGGTAAAGGGTTCGCATTTCTTTTGTATCACCTCCTTGTCACTGTAATTCAAAGGGCATGGTGGGGACAGCCGGGGAGAGCACAGAAAGAAGAGGGAGGAGAGGAGATGCAAAGTCAGGACAAAATAACTTGGTGATATCAGTTAAATTCACTTACGCACCCTCTAGACTTGGACATATCACAACATCAGTGCTGTAGATTTCCAGTTTGTAAACATGAATAAAACTTATTTGGCTACTTCAAAAGCCTATTGTTTGGATGGATGTTTGCAATGTTGAAAATGTCAAGCTAATGTATTATTAAAACAAATGCCACAAATGACTCAATCCTGCAGTGCTCTGAAAGTTCTCAGTTTCCATTAGCACAACTGAAGAGCTTCAAAATTGTTCTATCACATTATAGATCAAGACTCTAAAGGGATATAATATGAAGAGCTACTACATGGAGCTGTACTTTATAGAAAAGAAATCTCTGACCTGACAGGAAGTCTTGTGGGTTTTTTTACAAGTGAAGGCCAAGTAAGTGTATCTTGTTAAAAACTTTGCATCTTTTAAATGAATGAGCCTCAAACACAGTGGGAAGATTTGATGTTAATTGATTCATGCAAAGAGTCTCTATCCTTCTCTCTATCAAATATTTTCTGACAACACAGGCAGCAGAGCACTCTCCTAATAAGTGTCCTCGTTTTGACATCATTGTTTAATTCCAACCAAGGATTACCACCATTGCTCTCAAGAGGAAGATCAGAACACAGTGTGGTCAGGATGATTTTCGGGTAAGATTTTCTTGTTATTGACACATGGTTCTGAGTAATTGAAGCTTCCCATAAAAAAAATAAAATAAAATACAATGCAGAATGGCATTTCTAATGCCACTTTGGAAAACCAAACTATTTTTGGTTGTCTCTTTCTGTAACATGATTTAATAGATTTCACTTTCTACCAAATTCTATGAGTTGAGAATTGTTATAATACCAGGACCAAAATGACCTGATGTTACCTTCTTGCTGTTTATTGCAAATTTCACCACAGTCTAAAATTAACAGATTACTTTATCTTAAAACTCATTAAACTGGGAAAAAAACAAACCCCTCAACACCAAGTGAAGTAAAAGCTAAAAAATGTAAGCAATTAAAAATTTAATTGCTTGATAAATTTGCTCCCTGCTACACTTCATACTTGTCTCACCTACTGTGCATTCTCTTTCAACCTAATCACATGGAAAATAATCCACTGTCTGCAAGGCACTAAAACCACCCATGCGTTATGTGTGACTTCTTTTAGCTTTTGAACTACCCTATTATATACCTATTTCTGGTTTTGCCTATAAAAACTGCCTTTCTGCTCACCACACCAAGGACTTGACATCTGGGTGCGTGTGTGCATGTGCTGTGGGGGGTATATCCATACAAAGAGGTTAACATACTGCATCTGAGACAAATACCTCACTGCTTGTCTTGTAAAGTCTGTGTGCTACCTTTATGGTACCTGTCTTGGTGAGGTAATGGGTGATTACAGAAGAAATTCTGTGCAAAAATGTTGGATCTGCACAGTACGTGAACACACTTTCTCTTAATCTCTGAACCTGTTCAGGGAAATGAATAAGGTATCAGCAGCTATAACTTCCTTCTAGGGAAAATATCTTAAAGGACCATCTGTCACTTTCTCAAGGGCTGGTTTTTTTTCTACTCCTTAAACTCATAAACAAGAATTCTTAGTCTCCTCAAATGACCGAATGTCATCTTACTATGACTGTTTGATAACTAAACTCCACAGCCAACTAGCATAAAAATATAAAGGAAAAACGACTCTGTGGTCAATACTAGTTATCTTGTAGCTCTCAGAAGGTCAAGGAGTATCCCAAAATATGACAAGGCAACACACTGCTTGCACTTGTCAGTTCTGAGAGAGTTATTGCATCCACTAGTCCCAAGCCTTTCTTAGAAAAATGCTAATTTTTATGCAGAGGTAGAAATGTAATGAAATAATAGTGAATATACAACTCAATGACAATAGTGAACATAATTTAAAATCAGAATATATTTAATTAGCCCTTATAAAAGTACTAAAACTTTGAAATGAAGTTGTCAAAAAATACAATTTATGAATAATAGTGTCCTAACCTGAAAAAATTGAAAGCAATCTGAAAACCAAAGAATACTTTCCTCTTTGTCCAGCACTGCTATCAACACTGTTGTGGTTTAAGCACATTCACACTTTCTGCTGTAATGCTGCTTGCATTCCTATATAGAGGTGATTATTTTAGATCATAGTGTGATTGGAAATACCATGTGTTTGGTAAAAAAAAAACAAACCAACAAACCTCTTGACCCTCATCTTTCTCTTCTACTACACATATGAATATTCTGACTATTGAAGCACTAAAAATTAAAGGCACTAAAACCATGGGAAAGTATTATTTTTTTTAATATCAAATATTTTCATATAGGAGCATGAAAGCCTAATACAAAAGGTTGTCCTGCTTGCATGAAGAAGGAATCCCCTAAAACGTCTCCATTAGTATCTTAATTTTTTATCTTCTTAAACATGGGAAAAATCTTTAGGTGTGTCAAATCATTTGACATACACAGACTAAAAAAAATGTTTACCTTTCGACTCATTACGAATGATACGCCTTCTCCCTATAACAGATTTAGATGAGAATTCTGTTTTAAAATTCCATTCACAAAGTACTGAGTCCAAGTAGTCTACTGAAAAGCATTATCCATTTTTCTTTTCTACTGTGAAAGACACATTTGTATTTATTTACCTTATAATAGCATCTGACTAGTGAGCCTTAAATTAAGGGAACAGAGAGTAACAGTGAGTTATTTCACATTTATGAACAATTAGAAGTGGCACAGAAGAAAGAAACTGCAAAGAATATTACAAATAGTCACTACAATCAAAGCTCAGCTGTATGAGGGATGGGGAAGAAGTTTGTAAGGTTACAGTTTTCTGCAACAGCTACCTTCCAGTTTCAGGCAATCACTTTTTCTGAAATCCTGAAGATGGCCTTGACCTCTCCTAATCTAATGATTTCCTAATGAAGCTTTAGGCTTCTTTCTTTCAAATTCTAGCCTTTCAGAAATACTCTTTTTTCCTCCTTTCCTTATATTCTCTTCTGTTTAAGACTATTTTCAGCTGCTTCATTTAGGTCCTCCCTGACTGCTTAGATATTTAAGACTCCTTCATACACTTCCACTGAATCATTTATGTGTCTCCCAGTAGGTTTTATTCCTCTTCCTCTATTTCTCTTAAGAACTATATTAGCACATGACATCCGGTAGATAATAAAAAGCTTAAAAACAAAAGTTACTTTTCTAGCTTCATATGTATCCTTTGTACCATATTGATTCCTAATATGCAAATGAGAATCAAGCCTGTAGGAAAAAAAAATCGTCAGAATAATCCTTTGTTTCAAACAAAACTTGAAACCACTTTCCACAGGAACTCCCTTATTGGAAAATTAACAGTAGACTTAAAGTGTCACTTAAGCATCGCAGATTCAGTCCAAACTGGGAATGACATAATATACTACACAAACCTGGCAAAGAGCAATAGTAATGAAATTACTTTAGTCAAATCCAGTAAACTAGGACAAGTAAAGCTGTCCTGTCATCTTACTCTGATATAGAAAACACAGCTAAGGCCACTAGCCACAGCCAGTGACACGCATCAAGAGAGAGGTTTCTCATCGATATGGAAAGCATCTCCCAGATGCAATTAGGTAAGAATTTGCTCAATCAATCTGCTAATAAATTCACAGTATAACGTACTCTATGTAACTTCTCCACAAGGCAATATATTGCAGGTAAAGAAGGGATGACTAGCACCATCATGAATAAAGTCTGTGATTAAATCAGCTGTCTACCCCAGATATCATTTTCTGAGAAGGTGTCTGGAGAGAAGGGTTAATTCTGCAGCATTCTATGACACTGGAAGGTACTGAAGCTTGCAATTACAGGTAACTGAAAAGGATGAGTAGCAAGGAGGAATACAAGTCCTGGAATCAAAGAGCAACTATTGACATCGCATCCTGGAGTCAGTGAAAGGTAGTGAAGTTTTCAGAATATCAAAGGCACCAAAATTAGGATGAGTTCCTGGAACCCTTCGCTTCCTCAAGGGCTGATGAGAACAGTGCCCTTTACACAGAGGAGTTGTCCAATGATGCCAAAGATGCCCATAGCCAAAACCAAAGAAGCGGTTACACGTTTGCATTACTTAAACTTGGTTTCTTTTGAATACGTCAGTACAGAAAACATGGGCATACTGAATGTTTCACCTAGGAGAAGGCAGGATTCTCAGCAAAATAGACTTCAGATAATTCAGTACTATGAATTTTCATCTGTACCCAAGATGGAGCTAAATGGTCACGCTGAGCTTCCAGATGCATGAATGCCTAGAGAGTGGGCTATCTGTTTTGTGTTTTAAGACCAAGAAAATCAGAAATGCATTCTTGCCTCATACAACAGACACCTCTCACTTAAGGATTAGAGGGTCACTGTCAGTCGAACAGATAACTCATAGTCTAACAGCTAATGAAGGTCAACAGGAGTCCATTGCCAAAACAGCCATAGCTAGAACAAACAAGGAAATGCAGAATCCAGATGTAAAGCTCTATTCTTGTGAGAGAGATCTGATCCAGTAAGGGGGGCAGAACTGAAGATCAATGTGTGATGAATTGTCTAGGTTTTTGGAATATATTGGCAATGAACTAAAGTGCACCAGGCAGTAAGGAAAACTGAGCAGCTACTGCCGTTCTGTCCAAAAGCACCTTGGACAAGACCATGAACATGGAGCAGGGCATACTTTGAAGTACAAAGTCCAATGCAAAGTTGGGATACAAATCCAGATGGGCCTTTGGAGCTTTTTGGCTGCTCTTTTAAAGACTATGCTCAAAGCTCTGATAAACAGAACACTTCCCTGATATACAGTTCTTCACTCAAATAAAACAAATGCAGGAAATGGTGTATGGCCTCAGCAGAATGGACAGAATTTGTAACAAGTAGGTTTAGATTACACCACACCTACAAAAAAGTAGAAGGCTTAAAATGAAGTTTGTTTTTCTGGATGGTTTTGTAAGAGGGTTTTTTGTCTATTTTTTTTTTCATTAACCCACAGTGTTTTGATCACAAAGGGAACCAGAAATAAGAAAACAAGAAAAGCAGCTTTTCTAAAGGATGGATGTTGCAGAGGTGGGCTTGCGGAGCACAGAGACGACTCAATATGAGTTAACAGCAAAGCTCAGTTTCTTCCAAAGCACTCACACAATTATACTTCTGCTAAGAGTACATGCACTAACATTATTGGTGTACATAGCATACAAGCAATCATCTATTGGCCACAGTTACAAGCTACTGTCTCTCTCTCTGTACAAACTCTTGCAGGTGTCTTATCTTCTATTTCTTCTGATCTCTCTCAGTCTTTGCAAGTAGGTTGTCTTCACAGCTACACAGCAGCGATGGCCAAGGTCAAATTCCTTTAACTCTGTTAAGAAATTCACAGGCCTGGAAACTGCATTTTCCTACACAGGATCTTTTTTTTTGTTTCCTGAACAAGAACATCAATCCCATAGCTATGGAAAAGTAAGCTAAATATCACATTACTTCAAGTAGTAGTCCTCTATTCAGTGCAGAACAGGCACAGAACATTTCCACTGCCAAAACCATTTTATAATTGATGAGGTTAAGATATTAATTCTTTGAAATGGCTTTTCTGCTGCTTTCCCCTTCTACAGCTACCCCCTTGGAACAAGCAGTCATGCTTCAAGTCACCTTTCTATGTGACATTGATGAGCCTCACAAATTTACAGGTGACCAATACCAGTTTGAATACATTTAAACTTGCAAGAGGAAAGTATAACATTTTTGGTAGTCAGTTTCAAAAGTCATTATATGATAGATTTGACTGCCTACTCTAAAATCAAAATTTTCTCTAAGAAATCTCTTGTATTCAGGGTTGCAAAATGAATTTACAAATTATAAATAAATGAACAAATATCATGCAGATTTTATATCAGCTTGAAACAACAAATAACAAAAATAACCTTTTGGAACTTCTGTTTCATTCTCTTAAAAAAAGTTCCAGCTGTGTGGCAATACTGACAGTTTGCCTCTTGAACTGGTACTCAGTAACAGTCAATGACTGATACTCAAAAACTGTTGTGTTGCTGATCAAAGCAGAAGGATCAATGATGTATATAATATACTGCATATCAGCCTGGAAAGGGTTTTAATCTACTAGGTGGAAACTTACAACAAATCTCAAGATCTGCATTTATACTGTATTCATCATCCCATTTTGTGCTATAGATAACTACAACAAAAATCAGGATTACAGCTGAAAACGGACACATTGTCAAGACAAAATGATTTATATTAGAACAGCTTAATGGTCAGTTATTTGGGTTATATATTGCTCATGTAGAAACAAACATGCAGTTTACAAAGCTAAAATAAATACAGATAGAAAATTAACCTGTGTCCAAGAAAATAGGGAATCTGGTGAGATAGCAACAACAGCAACAACAACAACAGCAACAACAACAACAAAGTTAACCATTAGCTTGCTGTATGATCCTTTGAAAAACATTCTAAGGCAGTTTGATTGTAAATATGTCAGATATATATTTTAAATACAATGGAAAAGAGATAGCACTATACTGAATACTGGTGACTGCCAATATTGCTGATAAAGATGAAACAAAAATTTTTATTAAAGTATCAGACTGTTAGGCACTTAGTCTGCTAATTCTTGTAGTAACATTTTATCTCTGACAAGAACTACAGCTTTAACTGATGCAAAACTTCACTTTCCTAACTATTGATAATTTTTATGTATATGGTGTCATCTCAGAAACAGGGAAGAGAACTATATTTACAGAACCCCTTTAAATATGTTTAGTTCAGAATTTGAAGTAAGTTTGAACAGTTTGAACAGTTTGGGGGAGTAGTTTGGGTGCTGTTTTTTGAAACATTCTTACAGAATTTAGTTCATCATGAAAATCAGTGTAGCAAAATTTATCTTGCTTTTTGCTCCAACAGAAACAGAGGACTCCAGATGCAATTCAGAATAACTGAACTGGACAATGTGTAGAAATATCCATGCTACCTCCCTTTACTAGAAGTAAAATGGTCACATTGGTGTAGAAATCCACCTAGGATTAACTAGCTATGAGAGCCAGGGATGAGCTATGCTGCACAGACATCCCCTTAGTGTGACTATTTTTGAGCCACATGCAATTACCAACTCACTGAGAGACAGTCAATTACACAGAGACTATTTTGCCTTTATTTCTTTGAATTTTAATTTTTGCATAATTTCTCTGGCATGCAGTACCTCCTTCCCCTCTCTCTATCTTTTCACTAGGTTTATTAGCACTGAAGTTCCAACAGCACAGATGGAGTCTATCTTTTTTTTCTTTCCTGAAACCCAAGCCTCATTCTTCAGCACAAAATTCAGTCACCATTTGCAGAGTTCAACTGACAGAAATCCACATCAAAGTAAATTTGTAAATAGTCAAAAGATTCTTTCACATAGCAGCTGTGTAGACAGAAATCCATAGTGCGGCATCTCCATTTTCTATGCCTCAATTCAGCACAATTTTCATGTTACATCATGTAGAGTCAGTGCACAGCACACCACGCCTGAAAGTCTTTGTGATAATGTTCTGATTGTTGAACCATATGGAAGGGATATGAAGATGAAAAACACTGTGGACTTGTACCTCTTGCAGCATGACTATTTCTAACAAAAATTACAAATTGACAGGGTGGTCAGTTATTCTGAAAGGGACTTCAATGTGGAAGAGGCCATCTTTAGAGAAACTGTAGCTATTGTATTTCCTTATACAGTTCTCTTTCATCAATCTGTTTATCACAAGCAGACCACTTAATCACATACTGATCATACACCACTATTTTCATAAAATATGCAGGCAGACACTTTGGATGGGGAAAAAAAAAAAAAAAGAAAAGCCTAGTTATCATTTTACCTTTATCAAAATAATGACATAATCTGAAATTCACCTAACTGAATAAAGTATTTGCTATGGGTTGTGACTTTGCTTTCAGGAATCTGCCTTCAATGAGCCTTCTAGTAGAATCACAGCAAAAAGTAAATAAATCCACTTAAAATCTCCCTTGACCTCCTCATTGTATACAGAATTCCCATGACTATTTCTCATTCTAGGTCAATATTCACCTACTTTTCCCATATTTTTAAGATACATTGCTGGTTGTTTTTCTTACATTATTTATTCTTCACCACGTAAACAGGTAATTATTTGATTTTTTTACCTATTATGTCCTTGCATTCAGTGATCCACTTTTATCTGAAAAAGGCAAAAGGTCGACTAGAACTTAATCTGTGCACTTCCGTGAGAGGTAATAAAAAGAGTTTTTGTAAAAAAAGGAGTGCCAAGGAAAATCTCCATCTTTTATTAGACACAGCGGGGAACACTGTTACCAAGGATGAGGAAAAGGCTGAAGCATATATGCCTTCTTTGCCTCAGTCTTTGACAGAGAAAACCTGGTTATACTCAGGGCAACCAGACCTCTAAGCTGGTGGATGGAGATGGGGAGAAGAATAGACACCCGGCAGTCCAGAGGAAGTATTTATTGACCTGCTCCTTAGACCCTCGCAAGTCTCTGTGACTGGATGATATTCACCTGAGGGTACTGAGAGAGCTGGGAGAAGAGGTTGCCAAATCATTTCCCATCATTTATCATCAGTCCTCCATAACTGGAGAGGTCCCAGATGACTGGAGGTTGGACAACGTGACACCCATCTACAAGAAGGGTCAGAAGGAGGATCTGTGGAACTACAGGCCTGTCAGTCTAACCTGGTGCCCACCAACATTATGGAACAGATCAACTTGAATGTGGTCACACAGAACATGCAATGATGGGATCAGGCCCAGCCAACATGTTTTTTTGAAAGACAGGTCCTGGTTGGCCATCCTGATCTGACCAGGTGACCTGTCTGGTGAATGAGGGAAAGACTGTGGGTGTTTCATAGTCTCCCATACCATTTTCCTGGTGAACCTGGCAGCCCATGTCTTGAACAGGTGCACTCTTCACTTAGTTAAAAACTGAGCGGGTGGCCAAAAGTGGTGGTGAATGATGCTGCATCCAGTTGGTGGATGGTCACTAGCGTTGTTCTCAAGGGCTCAGAACTCAGGCCAGTTCTGTTCAATATCTTTATCAATGACCTGGATGAGGGCATTGAGTGTACCCTCAGTAAATCAGTGAATGACACCAAGTTGTGTGGGAGTGTTGATCTGCTGGAGGGTACAAAGATTCTGCAGGGGGATCTGAACAGGCTGTATTGAAGGGCTGAGACCAGTGATATGAGGTTCAATGAGGAAAATTGCTGGATTCTATACATAGGCCACAACAACTTCATGCAGCACTACAGGCTTGGCGAGCAGTGCCCTGAAAGATAACTGGCAGAAAAGAACCCAAGGGTGCTGGTTGACAGCACATGAACATGATCCAGCAGTGTGTCCAGGTGGATGAGAAGGCAAACAGCATCTTGGCTTCGATGAAGCATAGTGTGGACAGCAGGACCAGGGAAGTGATTGTACCTTTGTACTTGGCACTGTTGAGGCCTCGCCTTGGATCTTGTGTCCAGTTCTGGGCTTCTCATGACAAAAAAAGACCTTGAGGTGCTGGAGTGAATTCAGCAAAGGGCAACAGAGCTGGTGAAGAGTCCACAGTGTAAGTACTATAAGGAGCAGCTAAGGAAGCTGGGATTGTTTAGCCTGGAGAAAATGAGTCTCAGAGGTGGACCATACCACTCTCTACAACTACCAGAAAGGCGGGTGTAGCAACATGGGAACTGCTCCCTTCTCCCAGGCAGCTAGTGACAGGATGAGAAGACAAAGCCTCTATTTCTGCTAGGGGAAATTCAGGTTGTACATCAGGAGGAATTTCTTCACAGAAAGGGAATGGACTTAGAACGGACTGTCCAGGGAGGCGGTGGAGTTACCACCCCTGAAAGTATACAAGAAATGACTGGACATGGCACTTAGTGCTTAGGTCTAGTTGACAAAGTGGTCATCAGTCAAAGGCTGGACTCAGCAATCTCAGAGGTATTTTCCAACGTAAATGATTCTGTGATTCTTTCAAGGATGAATGATATGAAAGGGAAAAGAACAAAAGTCTTTGTATGATAATGAGTAAATGGCTAGAGAGATCCTAGTTACTTGGAAATAAATCTGGATAATTAGCTTGGAAATAGCCTGTGAAGTGCATACCAACATCTTATGATGAATGAGATAGAAAAAAGATAACAAATAATAGTTACAAAAAGAAAACCTGAAAAACTTCTGAACTTGAAAAATAGTTATTGCAAGGCTTTTTTGTGTTGGTACTTACCAGTAGAAAAGCAATATTTCTGTATTACAATGTTATGTTCTCTGAATCTGACACCAGAATTCATTGCTTCCATAGGCTAAGTGCAGAAATAACCACAAGTTTCTCTGAATGCTGGAGAGTCCTTCATTTTCTTAGAAAGATAGTTTTGATTTTTGGAACCAAGCTGGTATTTCAGCTTTCTTTCAGTGAATGTTTTGAATATAGAATTACTTCACAGATAAAATGAATTTTTTCTAGGCCATACAACTAACCTTTAAGTGTCAGAGAAACTTGTAGTTTTCTGGAGTGTAGCAACTATTGTACAACTGATTTAGTCCAGCTTTATCTTTTACTTACTACTGTGATATTTTTAAGAAAGCATACAGCCTACATACATTTTATGGATTTATATGCTTTCCTGTCTCTGTGTTCCAATAAAGCTAGAAAATGTTTAAATCTAGCAACTGAGGTCACAGATGTGTGATCACATGGATATTTATTCTGCAGTGTACGTAAGTAATGGAGGATTTATAGATGTTAGATGAGAATACAAGAAAACTTAGGTGCAAAGTAATGAACCAGGGGAAAAAAAATGTAAAAAAAAAAAATAAAAATTGAGTAAGCTATTAACTATGCAATTGTATTCATGTTAACACATTATAATTGTGTGGAATGTTCTAGGAATTCAATTATCATTTAATGCAAAAACCAGTAACAATTTAATTAGATAACACTTAGCCTAAAGACATCAGCAGTTAAAAACTCTTGACTTTAATAATTCTATTTTGCTAACATTCATTAGATCCACACATAATCTTGTGCATCCCTGAGATGTTACCCCACACATCACGACTTCCTCAATCAAGAAAAAAAGAAGGGTAGCTATCATCAGTAATTCCCTTCCGAAAAGGAGCAGTGGGCCTGATATGCCAAGCCTCACCTTGTGGGGAAGTTTGCAGCCTCCTTGAGGCTTAGGTAGGAGACTACTAAGAAACTCTGGACTAGTATACTACTCTAATTATTATTCAATAGTGGTTTTTCAGGTTTGGTGAAGTCCAAACCAGAAGTAAAAGAACAATCAAGAAGGACCTCAGGGCTATGAGATGACTGGTTGGTGAATCTGGAGCACAAGTAGTGGTCTCCACAATCCTGCCAGTTGCAGACAATGATATGGGTAGAACAAAGAAAATCATATAATTGAATATCTCTCTCTGAGCCTAGTGACACTGTTGTATACAGATAACACACAAAAGGTAATAAATATTCCTCCATCAGCAGACAGTCAATAAACATCCTATAATGAACTGTATCAGAAAAGCCCTACAGAAAACATCCTGCGTCTGACAAACCGAAACTTCTCAGTCCTACAAACAAACATCCTACCAGAAAATCCTGTCATTGTAATCACGCGCAATCCTCTTTTGAATGATATAAAAACTGAGGACAAATTTTGGGAGTTAGGAGCAAGGAAGGGAGACAAGAGACCAGCTACTTCAGCTGGGAATTGCTCCCCAACCTCTCCTCACCTCCCCTCCTCGCCACCGCATGCTGCCCGACTGCCAGTGGAGACCGAGACTGTGCCAGCCCGAAGAGAACTGAGATGTGAGTCTGCCTTATCCTGCTAACTTTCCATATTTATGAGGGCCGAGAAGGCCAAGAAGGCCCAGCCCTGCACAGATTGGTGCAGCACCCTGGCAGTGTGGCTCAGTGGTGGGGACAGCAGAGCCCGAGCACCCTGGCTGCATTCCCGAGCGCTCAGACCCCCTGCTGCTCAGGACATCGGGGAAACAACAGAGACAGGAAAAACGCGGCAGAACCGGCTTCCCCCCCACACCAAACACACACGCATACACCGATATTCTGGCAGAAAGGTTAGCTTTGTGGTGGTATTCCTTCTCTCTGCTTCTAAAAGTTAATCTTGGCATTTTTTCCAATCTTTCTTTCTTCTCTCTCTCTCTTTGCATCTCCTAGCAATTAATTAATAAAAAATCAGTTGTTGAAATAATCGGATAACTTGGTTTGAGTTTTAATTTTGTTGGGGAAAATATTCGAATCTGAAGTTCTTTCTGCAATATTTAAGGAGATTGTAACAGAAACCAACACAAACTTTCTCTGATAGTAAGAAATAAAGTTGCTTCTACTTTGGTCAGTGCTATCTTGGGCTGGGAAACTCTGTCTTTTCTGAAACTGAATGTGAGATAGTTTCCCCAGTATGTTACTATTTTAGCACAAAGCAGGAGAAACAGAAAATAACATATTCTTTGGCTTAAGTGGTGGAGTTACTTTTGCTACTGATATCTCTGATTGAAGTAACATTCCAAATACCTGAGGGGGGAGAATGATTTGAGGACTCATGCAGCACTCTTAGCTTTGCCTTAGCCACTATCATGAACTTGGTCTTTGAAAGCAGACAACTCTTGAAGAATGACACTCAGCATCACACAAGGGAGTTCTTGTCCTCACTATATACTCGATAGCTTACCTGCATGCAAACTCTGCTGCCAACAAACTTTATCTTATCACAGAAGTGAGGTTTGCCCCTGGCAGTTTCTTACTCCTTTGAGAACAGAGAATGCTTGAGCTTGTGTCCCTGAGCAGAAATGATTTTCAAATACTTCTATTTAGCTCATATACAAGAAGTTAAAAATCTTATATAGCTATATGTAAGTAGCTGGAGACATATGGGTCTACGTCAGTTATTAAAATCAAGTGCATAATTGCTATTCTTGTGGGAAAATATTCATGTAGTAGGAGTCCTTTAAAATGGGCACAGAAACCAATTACATACATTGAGGGGCTAAGATCCAGATCAAATTTTAACAGGATATAGGCACTCAGTGGTGGCCTTTTTATACATACAATAATTGAGGACTAAGATAAAAGTCATGGTCTTCCATTATCTATAATTCACAGTTTTAAAAGAAATGGAGGCTTTTCTTCAACTCCCACAATAGTGACAAGCATAAAATATTTTGTCAATGCCACTTCAATGTCCCTGAAATTAACTCTTAATTTCACTCTGGATTCCTGCTTTTCTGAGTCATGCATAAACTGCTCCCACCATCATTCCAGCAATTTTCTCTTAGAACCTTTAACACTTTTTACCTGTATGGAGAAAAAATATTAAATATTCACAGTCATGTTGCTAACATTAAAAAAAAAAAAAAAAAAAAGCTACCTTGTACTTTAACTGCAACTTAGTGTTTGCCCTAGGTTCTGGCTTTGAAAACCCTTGAATTTAAGGTTTGTATAAAGAAGAGAAGCTACAGATCAGAAACATCTTCAGCCTGAACTCCCCTCATTTTGACTGTTGGAAGTGGGATTTCTAAAGGGAAGCTCCAAGTGAGGGTGTTCAGAAAAGGGTCACAGATACCTTACAGACAAAGTCTAACACCCTTCCTTCCTTCCTTCCTTCCTTCCTTCCTTCCTTCCTTCCTTCCTTCCTTCCTTCCTTCCTTCCTTCCTTCCT
>JAWWEE010000001.1:57649844-57736039 GCA_035221455.1 Xenops minutus | reverse complement strand
TAACATTATTGGTGTACATAGCATACAAGCAATCATCTATTGGCCACAGTTACAAGCTACTGTCTCTGTCTCTGTACCAACTCTTGCAGGTGTCTAATCTTCTGTTTCTTCTGAGCTCTCTCAGTCTTTGCAAGTAGTTTATCTTCACAGCTACACAGTAGCAATGGCCAAGGTCAAATTCCTTTTGCTCTGTTAAGAAATTTACAGGCCTGATGCATTTTCCTACGGATGGACTATTAAGGACGTCAAAGAAAAAAGTCAGATTCAGAGAGACAATTCAGAGAAACTGGGTGGCACATCATGAACTCTAACCAATCAGGCCTCTTCAAGGTTTGTATACATGCACAGCTTGCAGCACAAATATGAGCACGGACATCTGACATAAAACTTCCACTGTTTTTTCCAAGGGTAGATCCATTTCAGAACCACAATATAGCTCCTTAGATATTAATGAATATTAGATTGCATTTGTTTTCACATATCCCTAACATTAACTATACTTGTTCAGCGTTATTTGACCATGTATCAGGTATGGCCTCAGAGGACTAGAGAACATTTCTATCCCTGGAATGTTTCTAGGAGACAAGTGGAAGTGAAGGAACAAAAAGAATAAGCATAATGGGTCCCAACCCATCCTTAGGATTTCCTGCCCCCTATTAGTTGTAAATTAAATACCAGCTTTCTAGCTAATGAGGCAAAAGAATGTTGCAAGCAGTATTTAACCTCAATTTAGCTTTATTTTCCAAGGCTTTTAATAAAATGTTCCCAAATTAAGTATTATATAACTTTATATCTATTTTTGTATGTATTTATAATTTCTCTTCAATCTCTAACTCCTTCTCTTAAAGGGTATTGAATGTTTTCCTTCTAGCTCAAGCACTCTAAACAGGATATATATTTCCCAAGCCACAAAAAGAAATAGAGCTCACAAGGAACTTGACACTTTAAAGATGTTTCTCCTAGTGACTAGAAGGTATCCATTTAATAGAAAAGCATTTTGCAGTTTTTTATTAAAAAAATGAAAAAAAAATGAAATGCTGTTTGCATTCTATAGTTGTAACTGACACTTTACCTTTCGCGTAGTTTGTCATCACGGAGCTGCAATTCTTCTTTTAAGTTTTGGTATCTATCTTCCCTTAACAATCTGGTGCCGTCATAGAGAGTCAATTCTCTGTCATGTATTAGTCTGAAAATAAAGAATAAGCTCTATGTAGCCTTTGATTAATTTTTAAAATACTTAGAACCCTTTTTTTTAAAAAAAAGCTATCTCACTCAATACAGGCTACAGTAAAAAGAAAAAGTTATAACAACTTAAGATGCATGCAGATATGGAACTAAAATAACATGCATAAGTTTTAGCACAGTCAACTTCGTTTAAATAGATATGGTAAGAATGAAAAAATAAAAAACATCTGTCTCACCAGTGGAGTGTGCATAAATGGCATGAAACAGCTGTTTTGTTATGCTCGTAATAAGTAATATGCATTTCTTTTGTTTCTTGAAGTGGTATCTTTCAGCTCGCTTAAATGATTAATATACATACAGACCTAGCTTTTATTTTGTCATATGCAGAAGTTGATTAGCTATAACACATGCACATGTCAGAAGAAAAAATCTCAATGGAAAGCTCAACTGATGACAAAGCAAAAACTCAGAGAAATACAATTCTTTCTTCTGCCCCACTGCATATATATATATAAAAAATAAGAGAAAGAACAAAATGTTTTTTTGCTACAACCTGCTTTTAAAGCTTATGATGTCCTTTAAGTTTGCAAAGGTAGTATACAATGCGGGCATACAAAATAGCAGAAAAAATGGCCCTGACCATAGAGACTATTAATAACATAGTATTTGATATCACTATTTCGCTTCTGCAAAGTTTATTTTTATTAAATTATGGAATAATGTTTAGAAAGAGTTCTTTGCTATCAATATAAAGTATACTTCCACATATAACTGTAATGATCACATATCATTTAGAAGCAGAATGCAAAGTATTTAAAATGTTTTTGATATTGTGCATTTTCAGATCACTATGCAAATATTACCAATTTTTAGATTTCATAATTTTAGAGTAAAATCTAGCTTATTCAAAAATTCAGACTTACATTCTGTATTTAAAACAGGCTGAAACCTCCTGTATTTTTGTAGATTTAAAAAAATGAAATAATTGCTTCTGCTTTTATGTACATAAAAAAATAAGCACTACATATTCCATGAAACTTCAATGCTCAGCTTGATGTTTAAAGCACTCTTGAAGTTCTAAAGCCATATTCACCAAAAGGAATTTCACATTTCAGTATGCATGCGCTGAACAAACATCTCACGTGCACCCAACTCAGCCATGCTCACATCCTGACCTTTGAAGTACAGCTAGAGTGCCAGGGTTAATTCGATGAATGCCATCAAGAATAACAAGCTTTCCTTCCAGAGCTGCAGTAACAAGTGGCGATGGTCTCCAAGCAGTGTCTCCATTAGGAAGAGTATACCTTTGCTGTAGCAAATCTCTAGCCGTCATATCCTGTAAGAATAAATTCATCAGAAGAATACATTATGCTCATGCTGTTTTCTTAATTTACAACTAAATGCTTTCTCCTTAAAAAACTGCATTGTGTTCTTCCTAATTATATACCCATGGAAGATTACCAGGAAATCTTCAATTACTTTTCCAAACAGTATTAGAAATACACACATGAATCTATACACACAGTGTTAAACCTGTTTGGAAATTCTAGTTCTTGCCAATGTCACCGCTTTGAAACAAGAACAAAAGCCTTACCCCCCATCCCTTTAACAATACCAGCATATGACAAACTTGTACACAGCTCTGTGTACAGAAGGGGGCAGCAATTTACACCTGGAACAAACAAGAATAATTTCTTTCATATGGAAGCTACCTGAAAGAGCAAAGATTTCATCATTAACCTTGAACACAGCATGATATTTCACCTCTCAGCAGGAAAATGCAGTGGAAGCATCACAGAATAATGGACAGGGTAAGAAAGAAGACAGTAATGCACAAAATATCAAAAGTACATAGCATATCACAAAATAATGCTTAAGGGATGGAACAAAACCAAAGGCAAAATCTATTATATCCTCCAGCAAACATATATTAGATGTTCCATTATAACAGGTAACCACCAGAGTAACAAAGATTTAATAGTAATTTTGTGACCTGGAAGGCTTAATTCCTTCCTCAAGCTGTGCTGGGAACACAACTTAACCTCAAATCAGATGAGAACATATTTTCCATTGTAATGTAGCTTTTGCATATGTACTTTTCACAACTATAAACCCTTTAAACTTTAAAGAATAAAAATAGAATATATTATGTCATATGCCCTGAATCATTTCCTCTTTCTACATTTCCTTAAAAGCCCTAAAATAACCGGACAAAGTCTAGTTCCTTCAGTGCTTCCACATTTTTATAATTTAAAGTCTCACATTCAAATCCACAAAACCATACCAAATTTTTATTGCTGCATTTCTGTTGTTTTACTGCTATCTTTGCTCTTTTCTATTTTATTAATGAATTAGACTAAAATCATAATGTGAAACATTTTTATCAAAGCCAAATAAAAATGTGGGTTTAGGACTTGCATAAGACCTGCATTTAGCAACTAGTAAATGCTGTCCCTGAATATTTAACTAACACACCTTTTGATAGTTCAGAGAATTATTTAATCTCTAAAGAAATGAAACAGCATACAGGATGAATTCACTGGGAGCACAGTATGCTGTATAGCATGTCCATCTCTAATTCCAACAACATTTGAGAGCCATGCTTTAATTTTCTGGAGATAAATGCAGAAGTATTTTGCTGCAAAATATTTTCTGAAATATAAAATGAATATTTATATTGTGATTTAAATGGTTGAATATGATTCAATTTAGGGACACATTAAAGAAATATCATTGCGGACACCTGCACAGTTTTTGTAAGGAACTTATTTTATGGCAAAGTACCTGCCCAATGACTTACTGTTTTTATTTATTTACTCTAACCCAATTTTCAATCAATTTTACTCAAATAATTTAATATATGATATTAAAAATAGTCTTATAATATTGTAACACCAAAAATGCCCCCCTTTGAAAGGGAGGTAAGTGAAGTATAAAAACGAATTTTTCCTCTTATTTTGGACAAAGCAATGGGAACAATATATTGCCTTGTGAAACAAAAAGCTTATTTTAATTTGTAACAGTCATTGTAACTTAAGTGGTTTACATTGCATTGTTTATTTTCTAAAATAGCTTGTATTCAGGGAAAAGAAAAAAAGTTGTTTAGGAGAGAAAACAGGTGGGGTAACAACTTCTGTTCCACTCCCTTAAGCAGCTATACCAATACAAGCCTCCAACCTAGCCATTTTTCATGGCTCACAGTACTAACCATGTTCTTGGCAATCATGAGGTGAAAAATCTATGTCTCCTGCTTTTCACGCCAACTTAGACTCATCATTTATTAGTATTTCTCAAATAAAAAACTGGAAGGACTTTGTAAAGAAAAATTATGAGGTCACGTGAAAAAAAAAGTCCTAGAAACAAAAACATCACTGTACACAAACACTAGTGATGTGCTAAAAAGACTGTTCTTGCTGCAGAAGAAAAGGAAAAGGAGCAAGTTGCTGGAAAACTGTTATAACTCTGACTGTTACTTTTTTTCCCTCTGAAACTCTGGGGGGAGAAAATGTTATATTTTAAGCAATTTAAAGTAAAAGTTCCCTAGCTACAGTCCACAAAGGACTAGCTTGTTTGCTGCTTCTCATTTGCTGTTGCTTAACTGCATTAAGAGGCAAGTTAAAAACAAACCTCTCCTAATCAGGATGAGTTTCCTTTCTCAGCAGTTTGCCTACATGGAATTGCATATAATGAGAAATCCGTATAGTGATGTCAGATATCACAAATGAGACAGGAACTGTTCTCTGAGCCAACTATTAGTATGAGAGATGATCTATGTTCTCCAAAGATTTGGTTTAGGTAAATTTGATTCTCATCTCACAATATAAAAACTTATAGAGTTGGTGTTTTTTTGGTGAAATCAATATAGAGAGATACACCTTCTCACACTATGTAAGCCCTTAAACAAACTTCAGATGCAAATAATGATGAAGCAAATATTAAAAGATCATATATACATAAAAAAATCCAAGAATTCATTTCTTCACAGAGCCTGAAGAATAACAGTGCTACTGCTTCAAAACAAGGGTAAGCGTCCCACTACTCATTTTTGTGCCTGCAGAAATTACTGGAAAATAAAAATGAACCACAGGACAAATAAAAGCCTCCTTAATTTTAGAAATGGATTTAGGATAATATGATGTCTCTTGGGGGGAAAAAAAAAAAGGAAACAAAAAACTAAAAGATACCTTTTTGAACCAAAGTAGAAAAAAAATGTTAGATTTACAGCATTATCAAACTTTTCAGTCTTCATTGCTGAATTAGTATATGAATTTAACATCTGTTCTGTCACTAAATTATCCTATTACTTTGCTATGCAAAGCCCCTGATACATCATCACATTTTTTTAAGAAAAACAAATGCATTCTGAAATTCTATTTATAGCTCAGATACATTCAATAATGTTTTTATACACTGCTTCTTGTAAAAACTTTTGAGTTTATGTAACACACTGTACATTAGGAAACATTTACACATGCAGCTCTTACATCGACTTGGCTACACAGGAATTTATAGTGACCAACCAGCTCACAGGCAGTTATTTGCTTTAGTGATACTGTTTGATATTGCCAAAAAGCCTCTCTGTAAAACCTCTTTGCCCTTTGAACTGGTGAAACCAAAGGAAAGGTTCAGTGGGAAATACTTCAAACCCTCTGCCTAGATTTTCTTTTTGTAGGAATTACAGACATCATTGAAAGAAAGATATATATTCAATAAATAGTCCCATTGTCAGCTCTGCTCATATGCCTCTAAAATGGAAGTCTTCTGCTCAGATTCATCAAAGCCAGACTAATTAAAGGTAGGAAGTTGAAAAACAGTAGCCATGTTTTTAACCAAGTAATTGTCTAATTTTGCTGGTGAATACCCAGTACCATGTACAACAAATCAACAGCTACAGTGTGCTTGTCCTTAGGCAGGTTTGTCAAGTTGCAAAAGTTATTTTCCTGGGATGATTTAGAAATATGTTTACAGTGACAAGTACAGAAAGAAGTACGCAGACTGGCTGCACACACTCAGTTCTGGTTCAGAAGCTACACATCTATCTTAATAGACCTCCTGTGGAAAAGATCACAGGTGCTGCTGGGAATGCAGGCACATTACTATGGATGTAACATTACATTGATGAGGGTATGTAGCTTTGGAACCCAAATCTGCTCACACTTGACCACGTTAAATCATAAGAAAAGGGCAAAAGTCATCTGTCCGATTCCAACTATACACACAGAGTTTCAAAGTCTGCACCCTTATCAGCTGAAGCCATATAGGGGGATGGAAAAGAAGTGGGATCCGGTCTAGCAAGGTTCTCAACAGTGCAGGAAAATATAAAAGACTGTCTTTTTTCATCATCATCATCAGTATTTTTCTTTTCTACTTTCTCTCACTTTTTGTCTGTTTCAACCCTTCAATCTCACCACCCATGTCTGTCAGTGTCTCTCCCCACATGCCATTGCACTTCCAAATTAGATGCCACTGCCATTTCTTCCTTTGGAGGTCTCCATGCTGTCTGGGAAAAATTTAAAGCGGACAAGGGATGGAAGAAAGAGACCAATATCCTGCATTAAATCTGATGTCAATGTTTCCCTACAGCATTGCCAATTATCACTCACAACCGTAAATCCTGTGATACTTGGTGTATTTTGACTCATAAGGTCATAGGACTCTTGATTTCACGCTTTAATTGAATGTTTTAATTCCTCAAGGTTATGGAGAAAACCTTACACTTGATCTCTCTTTGTTTGAAAAGCTAGAAAATTCATTAATTCTACTTTTAAATCTTGTAATTTTTCAGTTTATGCCATGAGGTTAGAGTGTATTACAATGTAAGACAGATGATTCTTTTTACATGTGTACTGAGTGACCACTAGCTATGACAGAGCTTGGGGTTTGCAAAAAAACCCAGCACCTCCAGTGCTGTGAGGAAGTCTGAAGCGCTGTTCAGATGAAATATAAGGGAAAAACTTAAGAAAACAGAAGCCCTGATGTGCCTTAATATACTCAGAGACAACAGACAACTCCAAAATCTTAATTCCCTTATTATTCTGCAAGTCCAACCCTCCTGGAACCATTACTACTACTTCTATGTTCATCTTGTAAAATAGGAACTTTACATTTTACTCAGTAAAAATATTCATGCTGCCTTTACTTTTTCAATTACTGTAAATGCCTTCTTCTAACACCTGAAAAATGCAGCTAATTTTTAAGGCAACTATGTCAACTCCATGTGCATGTCTCAAATTGTGTTAATGCACACTACACCCCAAATTTATCTTAAAAGCCGCATTTGTACTAAGACACAACATAAATAAATTAGCAACAATTAGGCTAAGGGTAGAAGATTATTGTCTGTTACAGTATCTATGAATAATGAGTTAATATTCATTGAAAACAATTATAAATATTACATTTAAACACCAGTCCTTGTTTTTTACTTCTAGGATGCAATACTTTTGTACATGGAACTTCAACTTCTAATCTCTACTGCAACACAGTCTCACCACAACTGTAATCAGACAAAACCTAAATGGAAAAAAATTAAAAACCACAGAAGTTATAATATTGACTAAAATTTCACATCTCGGGCACCACTAAAAATAAACATGTAAGAGGATATTAGAGATCTTGACAGAGAAAACACATGAAAAAAAGACAAAGAAAGGTTAAACCTATGTAACATGAGGAATAACTTTTAAAAAATTCCCCAGAAACATAAACTTCATTGTGCATTCCTAATAAAGGAAAGAAACTAGCTGCCATAATGATAAAAACAAAGTACTGATACAGAAGAATTTCATTACAAGATTAAATGGAATATGGACCAAGATGAACAAAAAAAGGAATTACAAAAGTTCCACAGGCATTCAATGTGCATGAACTACAAGTGGTCATCCCTCTGACATAAAGGCAGGAAACATACTTGAAAATGGGCGGGGGGGGAAAGAAAGAGAAAACACAAAATACCAAGTTTTCTTTACAATAGTCATGCCAAGGCACAGAATGAGTTGTCAATTTTCTGCGGTTAGAAGAAAGACCCTGTGTGAAATGATTCTCTATACATTTTACTTAGATTATCTCTTTCACATTCACAATGAAGTCAATAAAATTGAAGAGAAGCAGTATCAGGATCAGTTTATATGTGATAACATTGTACTATCTATATTGCTACACAGTACTCTCCCTATTTAGGCCTGCAGTAAGAAGAGACTTAGATAGGCATGCAAACACAGAGAGTAAAAAATACTCTATAATGATCAGGGAACTTTGCTATCATTGAAATCTTAATTGTTTTAACCCATAACAGTGATTTTAAAAGGTGCAGTACTATATGAACACAGCTGTAGCTTTTAAAGTCACTGGCTGAGAGAGACAGAGTCCATATATTATACTTGGGATCATATTTAAAGCACGATCATCAGTAGATAGTTTTGTTACCTGGTAAAGCATGATAGGTTCTATGCTGTATCCCAGTATATAAGCAAACTCCTTAGCAATAACAGTTTTGCCACAGCCCTAGAAAGTTAAAAGATAAGAATTAGATTACATTCTAAGGATCATGGGGAAGAATGGAAAATAGAAATTTAAATTCTTACTTTGCCTCCAATTAAACACATATCTTTCACCATATGGGATTGCATCATTTCTGCCAACAGCTGATCATGGCTGGAAGTCCTTATGAAAGTATCTGATCGAGGATGACTTTTTAACAGTCCAGTTCCAGCTGGAACCTATAAGAAAAAAAAATCAAAATGCTAAATAAACTATACCATGGTAACTCTAGGCTTTGTATAGACTCAGTTACACTTGTCCAAAACTACTGTAACATTTTGCTGATAATTGTCATCCATCAAACTTGAAACTGTCACAAAATTTAATCATATAATTTCTAATAGACAAACTCTTTCACATCTCCTTCACCAATGCTTCATAAAAAATATTAATAAAATGTGAATAAATACAATTGCAGTATGGGGTCTCCAAAGAACTTCAGGCTCTTCATGCTAGAGACAAAATAAAAAATCACCAATATTCATTGCTCATCACAGAAACATAGACGAGAAAGAGCAATTAGTCTTGCAAAAATCTGATGGAGCTACTTTGACCAGAACCTTGGAGAGCTTCAATTGTTTGCCATGTTAAAGCACCTGCTCTGTTTCTATATTCTGTTCTAGTCTGGGAACTGTCCCATGTGGAAACTACTTATGCCCTCCTGTTCCTAGAGGCATTCTCCAGACCTACTTTCAGAAGATATCACCTGTATGTCAAACAAAAACAAAAATCCTTGCCTCAGAAAAAAAACTGAGTCAGGTTTCTACAGATTCACCTTTTCCTGAAAAATTCCTGGTTGCTGTTGTTCCCTTTTTCACTTTGTCATGGTACAAATTCTCTGAGGATATTACTTACTAATGTTTGTATGATCTCGCTGACTCACACTAACTCACCTTTACAGAATTTCTAGAATCTCCAAATTCAACATTAACTTCAAATTCTCAAATCAGCATCTGTTTCCTGAATAAGAACTTATTTCACCACCTAGTGGGTCATAAACTTCATTGGAAGAAAACTCAAATTAATCATATTTGATGTGATTACTTTGTTCCATTTTCCCAACATCCTGTGTCGGAACATTACCAAGTGCTCATTAGATTTTATTTGATGTGTAAACAAAGACAGACTATTGTTTTTACTAAAAGAAAAAGGGAAAGCAGTATCAAGAGAACCATAAGTACTTTCTACTAATTCTAATCCAATAAAGCAAAAAAAGAAATTCAGAAGCTTTTTTTTCATCCAAACTGTAATGATTCTCATGAAAGTTTATCTAGAAATAAAATCTTGTGTATCCATAAACTAATATTCCAGTACCTAAATGTGTTTCCAGTAAATATCATGTGTTACTCCACAAAAAAAAAAATAAATTCAAATGACTTTTTGTACCAAGTGTGTCAAATTTTTGATGAGATGAAAACAAGTTAATGATTTTTTTAAGATATTATAGTTTGATGAATATAAAAATTCATACCTGGAACGTCACTTCTTTTTTACCAATTTGGATAGTTACATCAGCCTTGAAGGGTTTGTTTCCCTGTACACTTTCTACTTTAGTAATCTTTCTGGGACGCAAGTGGTTTTCTGAGCCTTGAAGCTCAAAACGCTGTAGAATCAAGAGATGAGGAAATTAATCATTAAATACAACTTCCTGGGTTTTAAAACTGCTCCTTCTAAAACAATGCCAGAAATATATTCACAATTACTTGTTTGCAAAGTCCTAAATCCATCTAGTTCACCTCAAGTTTTACTTCACATACCTGCTTTCACATTCTTCATGATCTATATATTTTACATTTAAAACCAAGGCAGAGTTTGCATACCAACTATTTATTCAGACTGTAATGACAGATGTAAAGTGAAAATGTCACATGATGACTTTGCCAAGTTTTAGCCTGACAGTCCAAAATAACATGAGAAATGAATGATAGCCTTTAGCATGTGTAATAATAGATCACCTATCTCTGCAGGTCATTACAACCAATTGCAGATTTAAACATCTGACTGCCAATAAAAATAACCACCAAACATTACATTTACGTAGCTTCACAGCTGCCTTATACAATGAACACTGAGGACAACCTGTACAAATTAAGCCTTCAGCATATTCTGGGTATATCAAGGACATTAAAAAGGACATTTGCCTTCTCAATCCTCTTTTGAGCATTATACTCTCTTATTTTATGCTGTACATAGAAAACATGAAAACCATTCAAAAACGCTGGGGAAGGAGTGTCATATTGAGGAGTTTACGCAGAAAAAAAACTAGTAACTAAAACCACTGAATTTATAGAGCCATTTTTTTCAACAGAATGAAAGCTGAGTAAACAAGAAAAAAAGGAATATTATCCAACTCCTCGGAATTCTAAGAAATTTTTTTAAGATAGAAGTCACTAGTTTAATGTAATTCTTAAAAAAAACCCTGTAGTTTTTTCACTACTAGGATTCATAGCCCTGCCTGTTAAAGCTTAGAAAAAAACTGAGATGGGTTTTTACAAGCACTTTTGCCCTTCATCACTTTGTAAATTCTCTTTCTAGACCAAAAGCCTACAAAAATTTTATGTTTAAACATGTATTCAAGGTAAATGTGCTTCAGCAAAGGACTGCACCAAATTATGTTTATATTGTAACAGTTGAGTCTACTTCAGATACCATTAAATGCTTAAACAACAAAAGAGGACAGGAATGCCAACTGAGTAGTATCACAAACTATGATTCTAAGACATGCTCCAACTATGATTCTGTGAAAGGAATTACCACATGTTTTCACTCTTATCTTTACTAGTAAATTACAATATTTTTACAAAGTTAATGGCATCTTGGATAGAGGCAAAGGTGCTCATACACAAAATTACAAACTGCTTGTATGCTAAAACCCCTTAAACACAAAAGAAAATAACTGTGAGTCAGCAAGAAGATTATCTGCACCAGCAGGCTCTGTATCAAACACAAAGATTTGGGGACAGCATCAGCAGACTTTGTACGCAAAGGTCTTGGGAGTTTAAAATTTCTAAGGCGTTTTTTTGTTTGGTTGGGTTTTTTTGTTTTTGAGTGGGGGTTGTTCTTTGCTGTTGTTGAGGGTTCTGTAGCTAGCATTTTAGAACCCTTAGTCAAGACAGTGAAAGAGGACTGTCTATGTGCAATGTTATTGAATTTGTACAACGCAAATTCATCTAACTGGATTTGTGCAATTTGAATTCATCACATGTAACCACATAGATGCTGCTGAAGTGAATACTGTAGCAATTAAACAAGTGACCACACTTACACTTGAACGGCAGCAGCAAACAAAACTGTCTGTGGTTTTCAGAGCAAGACAGATCTCTTTGATGCAGTTCTTAATTTAGAATTATGATAGGCAGATATGGAATCAGAGTGGCATGAAATGGATGTACAACACATTAAACATACTTCTGCTGAGCCAGAAACAACTTCCTCTATAAAATATTCAAGCTGATAGCTGCAAAGGAAAGAAATATTTGTGGCTTGAAAGAACAACTATTGAGCACATTCAGTATCAGAAAGTTTGGGAGATACTTGGAGAGTCAGAAGTGGGCAGTCTCACTGACTCAGACTCCACAGAGGAAAGCAAAAAGAACAGACTAGACACCAAAAACCAGGGAAGTGGTTTGGTAGTCCATAACACTCTGAATGCTTAGAAATATGTGAGAAAAGGAAAATTGTAAAAATTAGAAAAAACAAGGAAGAGGAATTCTGACCACTTGGACATATCTAAGACTGGTAACATCTCAAAATGGAAATTGCAAAGAATACACTGGCAATCCAGCTGATCAAAGGAACAGAGAGTCTAAATGAGCACTAGTTGCAGATAACCACTCTGCTGAACGCACAAGGCAGCTAAGCTATTCAAAAGAGGCATGCAAAGGCTGGAAGATTCTCTGTATGGGATAGAAAGAGAATATTCCAATGAACAAGAGGACTGAACTGCTTCACAAGAAGCAAAATATGAACTGCAAGTGCAAGACAGGATGGATAGACAGATGAAGTCTGACAGATTCCACTACAACTGTATGTATTGGCACTACGAGCATCCACTAATGCAAAACCCCGAAGATTACAAAATACTTTGGAAGGAAGAAGAGAGAAACAAATCCTTAGAAAATTTGTAACAGAAATATCTTAGAAGTAAAGAGAATTCTTCTGAACAAGAATTCTTTCTTGTCTAGACAAGAAATAAGATTCCAGTTTTCTGAACTATTATGCTACTCTCTACGAGAGTGCCTATGTAGTCTGAAGATTCCCCACTGCGAGGCAGAGAAACAGCTTTTGAGAAGGACGTCAGGTAAGATTAAAGTGGATGTGCAAGTAATAAAAAAATGGGTAAAAGGAACAAAAAAGCTTTTTTTTTCATATAAGATCAAGACAGTATATACAGAATTAATCAAAGCATGAAAAAAAATGAAGAAAAATTCTAGGGCCTTAGAATGAAGCAAAAATCTTGGATATAGGCTAAAATGGACTTGCTCATTTATTAAGACAAATCTGACCTATATGTTATTTCTAAAATCTCATGGAAAGATTTTCCCGATTAAAATGTAAAAAAATCCAAACAGTGGGTGTTTCCATCACTGGTGAAAAAAAGGCACACAAAAGGCATGTTAGAATTAAAAGAGCAAACCCAAAATATCCAATGAATCTGAAGTAAAATACTAAAAGTTTATGAGAAAAGGAAGAAATAAGCATAGAAAAGTTGGAATCTCTTATTAGCCACCAAACACAGCCTAAATGAAGACAACATGTTTTATAAAAGCCCATCAGTAGTATAGAAATACCTTTGACATTGTGAGAGAAATATCATATGTCCTTAAGCTTATAGATTAAGAATGTTTAACTGGACATGTTTTCCTTGAAATCAGTGATTTCCCCATATCTCGGTCTTGCAGAGAAAAACCTTAAATACATTTTTACTTAATTTTTACAATCATATTTCAAATGTTCATCTGTCAGTCAAAATAATTTGCCAGGCCAGTATTTCATGCAAGTACAGAATATTTTTAAAGGCCAGAATTCCAAGCAACTCATCTTTTCCCTTGTACTATCATCTTTAAGAATCAGAATGCAAATTGGTAAGAGTTGCTAAAGTACAGAAATTTCAAATAAGAGTAAACAAATGCACATAATTCTCAAGTTTATTTTGGTCCTTCTGTCCTTTCTGTTGCAAGCTAATGAAAAAGAAATGTTCTGCATGACAGGCAACTCTGAAGACCACTGCTGATGCAGGATTAGTGTGCAATCCTTAAACACCTTTTGTTATTCTAACCCTTTTTTATGTAACAACGAGTTACATTCAAACTAAAAGGTTGGTAGATAGACAGAGTTAAGCCTAAAACAGGTTTTAACTCCAACTAGATACACACAAGAGGTTCAGATTTCAAAGCATCTTTACATATCCAAGACAAACACTGTAAGGACCACAGAATGGTTTCAGTTGGAAGCGACCTTAAAGATCATGTAGTTTCAACCCCATGTGATGAGCAGAGGCAACTTCCACTAGACCATACAGCTCCAAGTCCGACCCAACCTGGTACTGAATGCTTCCAAAGATGGGGCATCCACAACTTCTCTGGGCAACCTGTGCCAGTGCCTCACACTCTCAACGTCAAGAATTTCTTCCTGATATTTAACCTAAACCTTTCAGTTTGAAGCCACTCCCCCTTATCCTATATAAGTATTCCATATGCTTTGTGAAAAGTCCCACTCCAGCTTTCTTGTAAACCTTGTTTAGGTACTGGAAGGCTGCTCTAAGGTCTCCCCAGAGCCTTCTCCTCTCCAAGCTGAACAGCTCCAAATCTCTCAGCCTTTCTTCCTACGAGAGGTGTTCCAGCCTTCTCATCTTCTTTGTGGCCTCTTCTTGACTCAGTCCAGCAGGTCCACATCCTTCTTTTGTTAGGAGCCCCAGACCTGGACACAGTACTCCAGGTGGGGTCTCATCAGAGAGGAGTAGAGGGGCAGAATCAGTTCCCTCAGCTTGCTGGTCACGCTGCTTTTGCTGCAGCTCTGGTTACAGTTGCTTTCTGGTCTGAAAGCACATACTGCTGGGTCACACCAAGCTTCTCGCCACAAACACTCCCAAGCAACTACCTTCACTCTCAGGGAAGGTTATTAGTCAACATTTCACATTAATTCATAATTGAGAATAAGAATTACAAATAGTACCTATATCTTGGTGTAGTCTCAGTAAGCATGAAGGTTTATAAAGAAGGAATTTACCCAAGCTGAACATAACATTTGGGAAGAATATGATTTCTTCAAGAAATATGCACAGTGCCTAACAATTGCCAAAACTAGCACTTTGGTATAACCACTGGCTATCTCACTTCTCAGCACCAACAGCTGACTGAAAGGAAGGGAAGACATTCTAAAATCAGGATATATTATCAGCTATGTTACTACATCCCCATCTCTGTTCCTGAGTCTGATGCCTAAACTTTATATTTCATAATCTGAAATTTGGAGGTCTTTTTCTTTAAATGTTAGCTGATGTTAAGCAGTGATTGAATATATGCAAATTAATCCATCCAATATTTATTTTTTTAACTCTCGATACCTCCCAGTTAAGATTACCTTTTCCTAATTCTAGTTGTTTACACGGAAAGAAGTATTCAGTGGTAATTATTAGCTGGACGCTCTTAGAAAACCTGAAGAAAGGTAGAATAAGAAATCACCTTGCTTCTGCTAGACTCCTCTCCCTCACCATTCTTATGGAATGGAAAAAATAATTTCTTACCAATGTTTTGGAGCTGCTGTTATTATAATATCATTATAATTATAATATCATTATAAACAGATGCTCCTCAAGCAGTTATTTTCTGTATTTCTTAGGGTTCATTGCTTAATAAGATTTGTTGTGCACAAATAGAATAAAATTCCAAATAAGATTACATGTACTTGTTGACATAATAAGCATAAGTTCATTTAAGTAGTGATGAGGAAGATTAAAAAAAAAATGAAAAATTAACACAGACAAATGTAATAATGAGGTATTTAAAAGTAGATTATTATCAGGACAGGAAATTTTATGACTCAAATCAACCTGTCTTACACAGGAAGCAAAAGCATGCACAACACAAAGTTAAAGAACAGAAATAGAAAATGGAGGAAGCTGATGGTATTGAACATATAGATATTCAACATCTGTAATAGATGAGGTAAACAAAATCACCAAGTATTTAAAATAAAGGCATATTAAGAACAGAAGCAACTTACTGTTCTGCTAAAAGACAGAAATCTATTTTCACACAGATGATGGTTCTTACAGGCAACTTCAATTACCCCAAACTGTGGTGGAAGGGCAACACAGCAAGACACAGAATCCCAGAATGGGTACAGTTGGAAGGGACCACAGTGGGTCATTTGGTCCAACCTCCCAGCTCAAGCAGCATCATCCCAGAGCACATTGGACAGGATTGGGTCCAAATGGTTCTTGAATATCTCCAGCGAGGGAGACTCCACAACCTCTCTGGGCAGACCTGTTCCAGTGCTCAGTCATCTACACAGAAAAGAAGCTCTTCCTCATATTCAGGTGGAGCTTCCTGTGCATCAGTTTCTGCCTGTTGCCTCTTGTTCTATTGCTTGCCACCACCAAGAAGAGCCTGGCTCCATCCTCTTGATATCCTCCCTTCAGATACTCAGAGACATTGATGAGGTCCCCACTCAGTCATCTCTTCTCCAGGCTGAACAGGCCCAGCTACCTCAGCCTTCATAAGAGATGCTCTCATTGCCCTCCGCCGACCCAGTCCAAGAGCTCCAAGTCTCTTTTGTACTGAAGAGCCCAGAACTGGACACAACACTTCAGATGCAGCCTCACCAGGGCTGAGCAGAGGGGCAGGATCACCTCCTTCGAGCTGTTGACAATGCTCTTTCTAATGCACCCAAGGATACCAGTGGCTATCTTGGCTGACCCACAAAAACAGATGTATAACCCAGCACTGTGGGGCACAAACAGAATGGAGCTCACCAGCCCCTGTGCTGAGCACCATGTGGCCCCCCTGAGTCCAAAGTAAAATGAAAGAAAAACCTGTTGGTGAGGATGATGGCTGCAGTCTGCTTGAGAGTGGCAGTCACAATCCTGTTGAGGTTCTGGTCCTCCTCTGGATCCCACAAGTCATACCAGAAGTCCCCAAAACCCAAAGATTATAGATGCTTAGGTTCAGATGGGAATGCCCGGTACCTCCCCCAGGGTGAGGAGTTCCACAGTGGGTGATTTGCTGTGTAAGTTATGGCATATTTTTTGAATCCTTGATGGCCTTTTGGCAGACATGACCCCTCAGGATGGGTGTGAAGGTGCTAATGCCTCTCTGGAGAGGAATTATCATGCCTGAGTCATTGGTGTGAAGACAGGAAACTTTCCTATCTCACAGAGTTCTTGAGCAACCAGTTTGTAGCCTGAGGTGTCAGGTGTGCCCTGGGCAGCTGCTGCAAATGGTCCATTATTAAGAGTTTTAAGCATCAGCAATAATGTAGCCATTTAGTTTAGTTTAAATTTCTTGTTTTATACAGAAGTAGTGAAGCGACATTAGTCAAAGAACTACTGCCATAATCCATGACTCCCTGGAATTACAATATAAATGTGCAATACTTACTTTCAACGTATCTTTGACAGCAGTCCTGCCTTCCTTTCCAAGGAAAATATTATAGGGGTAAAGCCGGTCAATAACATGCTGGACAGACATCATAGGAAAGGAATCCTAATGCAAATTTAAAAATACAAATTAAAAAAATTATGGGCTCATTCTGGCACCAGTCTTTAACCCAAAAATCCTATACAACTCTGACCTTAAATTAACATTATAAGGGCAATATATACAAATGAACACTACAAACAGTATTTGATTAACTGTCAAAACAGAAATTTCTCAGGTGTAATTCATTATAATGCAAATGGCCAGAGTAGATTAGAAGAACTATGTCCTAAAAATTATTTTCTTTCCTGTGCAAAAATGGAAGCCACAGTGACTATCTCAGATACTTAAAGACATATATGGCCATGAGAGACAAATCCCACTACTGGTAACTGAGTTTCACAGCACTGCTAGGAAAGAATAGCTTGACAAGAAATCTGTATTACAAGGATGATCTACACACTCACAGAAACTGGTAGTATTTAATTTTGATTCTCTTATATAATTCAGATTTTATTTAACAATTCTGTTCATAGAAATTTCTGAACAGTTTGATTAAAACTGTTTTGTTTTGAAATAAGTTACTAATTATGCTTGTACTTTCTACACAAAACTGAAAACAACCTTTTTATTATAATCTCCTTAGTTTTAAATACTCTTTTGTCAGTTGCTGCCTGAACTAGACAAAGATATGATTATTTTACTGCAGCAAGAGAGAAAGAAAGAGAAATAATTTTATGACTACTCAAGAAACTATGCATAAAACCTTTCCTGGTAGGAAAACAGTGTTTCAAACCCCCTAAGGTTGTAAACTTGCAAATTTTTAAGGATTACTTGTGTGTAACACTAGTGAGTAACAATCATTGGACTGGCACTATCTTTTTAAGCCTTTATCAAAGCAAGTAATTCAAATAAAATCAACTGATTTTCAGTTATATGCTTGGATTTACATAAGCACCCTAATGAAAGAAACTTCCTTGGAAATGAAAACAGGAGACGCATATTTTATGGAATGCGCAATTCAATTTGTATTTATAAGCAGCAATATATTTATACTATTTTTAACTTCCACATTGAAAAAAACCCCAGCAAAAATAAACCATTTAATGCACTGTAGTAGATGCACTGTAGATGTACTTCAAGGATCAGGGAGCCCTTTATTGCATTTTAAAAGCCCTCCATGCGTATAGAAAGACATACCATGTAATTTGTCCACATTATCTCAAATTAATAATAATTTCAATGGCATGTATAAAATGAGCCTCTTTGGAACAGGATCTTATTAAAAAATTCTCCCTTTCAGCAGGCAGTTTTCAAGCCAAGAAATATGTTTTGGGACTGTGTGAATCCATGACAGAAGATAAGAAACTACTCGCTACAATGCACTCCCTCCACACTCTTAAACACTTCAACCAACCAAGCTAGAAACAGGGGATGGCACTGTCCCAGCAGGCAAAGGAAAAATGCTGTAGATAGAAATCACTGAGAACAGTCAACTTAGAAAACCAAGCGATTAAAACTAATTCTAAAAGAAACAGTTTTTATCCACCTAAAAAAGACACGTCATACAATGATAACACTTCACATTCTCTAATGTAAAATAAAATGCTTCCTTCACTCCACAGTTTAGATAATAGCTTCGGGCTCATTTTCTTTCTGTTCCTCCAAAAGCCATCTGGCATTAATTTAAAAATAATTTTTCACTACAGGGCTCAAAGAATAAAAAGTTGCAATTTATTTTAAAATCTAACACATACTTCTTTCCTAAAGCTCTCCAAATACTGCCTAATTTCACTGAACTTGAATTTTAGTCACTTCTATATCTACTGTAGGATCACAAATTCAGGAAATAAATTATGTCTGTAAGTATCCAGCACAACTGAGATGACTGAGCACCACAGTAAGACAAGTAATTGGTATGTTTCAATGTATATAATCCAATAAAATATGTAGAAAGTGACCTGCTGCTGAGCAGTACCACAGTAAAGTGACTGCGCATGAGACAATAGAGAACTGCTCTGAGATCCTTCTATAGACACTTGCACCTTGGAGAGAGAGGTCTGTCCTGGTATTTTATCCTCCTAGGCTGACCATATCTTCTGCATGCAAAAGGGCACCAACTCCTCTCTCTCTTTTAATAAAGATCTCATCTCCCTGACTTCCTTCAGGAGGCACCTTCCTTTTTGACTGCAACTTTTTACCATGTAATTATAAAGTCCAAGAGGCAAAGGACTACCTGGGAAAGCAGAAAGACTGCCATAGCTTTAGTCCTGACCTGCCTGATCTGTCACTGTCAACTCAGCAGTATTTCCCTATGGAGTATAGCTGTCAGGAAGCACAACATCTTTAAGTGCACACCCCCTGCCTCTTCACAAAACCCTCCATTGCTATGCTTATTCTAAACCCATCAATCACCTCAAGGACCTAATGTAGACTTCATCTCAAACAACATGACTGTTTCCTATACCCACATTTGAATAGCCTTTTTTGGTCCTTTAAGGTGTCAGTGGGGAGCAATAGATGTCTTTGTAATGCAATCAATCCAATTTACATGCATCATATTAAATCCAAAGCACTTTTAGGTTGTGATTTTGGTTTCTCTCCACTGACTACATCAGTCCCATCAGGTAAACTGTAGATGTCCCTGAAGTCAGGTAAGATGATTTACCAAAGGGGAAAAAGTAACAAATTGAGCACTAAGGTACATTTAATCACAGCACAAATTTTATGTCCTACCATACTTTGTCCTTCAGTATTATGCTATATGCTTGGTTAAAGTATTATGCAGAGATATCTGAGTGAGATTTTTCTTCCTCAAACTATTCTAAGTTTTTGCAGCATTTTTTCTTTAAATATTCATGTTAATCTTCTTCTGACAACATGAATAAACCAGATCTAATTCTGAGAAATTTTAAGCCCATACAGTTTCACAGCACGTGTATGCACATACCAAAATCTGAACTGCAGCCGATAAGCTGTCTAAAGGGAAATCTGGAAGTCCCAATGAAGAAGATTCTTGAGAGCAGAGAGTTGTAGCAAAAGACAGGAGCTGAGAAATTCTGCATAGGAAAAAGTAATTACAGAGTTTTATACATGCTATCTATATTTAAAATACTGTAAGCATTAAAAGTTAAATACAGTAAAAGATGCTGGAACTACTTCTGAGTGCAAACAAGTAATATGTCATTGAAGTTCTAAACCATTAAGGATTCATTATATGAAGGCTGCATACAAAAAGCTGTGTGAGCATATACCCACACACATTAAAAAATTTCTTCAGTTCTCGTCTCTGTGCAGTGATAAAGCAACAGAAATAGCACGGAATCCTGAATTAATTTATTCAATTTTTTTTTTTTAATTATGGAAAATTACCTCTCTGTGGAAATGTTTGATCCAATTGAATATAATAGCTGAAGATGGTCCTGAAAATAGAACACAAAATCACAGAAGAAATTAATTTTGGGATCATACTCTGGGTCACAGGTCATGATATATATGGCATTTTATATCTTTGCCTCCAAGTTAGACATGAGGATTCTACTCACTCCTTGATACAGAATTCATTTTATTTAAGAAAAAAAATCAAATTATTTCTTTTAGGGTTATATGTTTTACAGAAGTTACTTTTCTGCTGCAGCATTCCATGGCAACACTTAGCCTGCATTCAGGAATTTATTATTAAATAGGAAAATATAAAAAATGTGCTTGAAGATGAATTTATTACCCAAGAATTCTTGTCAGAGGTGAGGTAGGTAAAACATAACCTCAAAATATTGTCTCTACACTGTACAAATAATCCAATCTTCTGCTACGACACTCACCTTAAAGGGCAGATGATAAACATCTCTAGCTTGAAATCGCGAGCGAAGGGGCGGATCCAAAGGGTTGCCAGAGTATTTAGGAACTGGCAGGCCCAATGCTATCACTCGAAAATCTTCACTAACCCGAACAATCTTCCATGCATCTAATTCTGACTTTGTATGATCCTAACGAAATTAAAATAAAGCAACAGAAAAAACAAAAAAAAACACACATTACATCATTAAAACCTTAGGATGACTAAGCTCCAGGTCAATCAATAGCCCTGATCATTCAACCTAAATGTGGTAGTGTTGTAATCTTTCATTCAGAGTGCCTAGAAAACACTGAACTGGTCAAATCTGTGAAAGATAAAAACAAGTTTTTTTCCAAAATGAACATAGAAAGAATGCTTGATAAGGTACAGCTTCCAGGTCTCTAGCAATTTGACCAAAAGCCCCACAGATGGCAGTGCCTGGTGTGATGTTACCTTACATTACATCATGTGAAAAGGTATCAACACAACATTGTTTTTACAAAGAACAGAAAATAAACAGACCATAAAATGTATTTTGTTCTAAAATATTAGAAGTGGGTTATCATGAACAAGTTTTTTTCTTCTTTCCCCCCACTCCTATTGTAAGTGTAAAGACAACTAAAATGTCCATTTTAAAACTTCCATTTAAAAATTACACTTTATTATATTAAATAATACATAACTAGACTCTTTCATGAGGATGTTAAATGTTGTATTATTGTCATGCAAAGGATTCATTGCATACAAAAATGCACTCAATCTTTCCACATCACGGTTAAGTCTTTCTTGAAACCATACGTGAGTACATTTCCTTCAGACCTACGATGCACAGTAATTAGTCACACAGGAGAAGTGAAATGAACATTAGTTTATATAATACAATATTCCCCAAACAACAAAACAACAATATTAGATTTAGTATTGTATCAAGAGATTTATTTCACTCATAAACTATTGGCAATGTGCCCAAGGCACTCATTTTGAAACACTTAATCATTAGAAAAGTGTTAAATAGGAAAATGTTTTGCAACTGAATCTAAGTTTGAAGTCGCATTTTCAGTCTTTAAATACAATTACATTTTAAAACCTTAGTTTTGAAATATAACAATAATGCTTCCCATAACTGCATTTACTAAGTAAATATCATAAAAATATTTTTGGAAATGGTATGGATCAGAAGAATTTTAACCAGGATGAGAGGCCTAAGAAATAATGATATATTTTCAGAAATTCACTATGGTACTTCAGCACGGCTGGCAACTTCACACAATCGAGATCAGTAACAGAAGGCTTATGGCACATTTTCTTTCCTTGCCACATGGGTCTGACTTATATACTTAAGCACAGTTAGGTATGCCAGACAGAAAGATGAGCAAGCAGGTGTTAGACTGACAGGTATGTGACTGGAAACTACAGTACGTGAAAGTCAGACAGAAAGTACTACTGAAACTATCAAAAAAAAAGAATATTACTGAATAAAATCCCATTTCCCATCAATCTAAGAAATTTCTATAGTTTAGATTGCTCTTTACAAATACTTCTCTAAATTAAAGGCAAAACAGCATTAATTAATATAGAGATGCTCATCTTAACCTCATTCTTTTGGTATCCTAACATTTTAAAGGCTTAGTAACAAGTGAAATGTTGAAGGATTATCTGCACTTCATGGGAACAGTTTCCACTTAAATATCTCTTCATAAGTATAGTACAGCTGTTCTTACATTGTGGCTTCCACATGTTAGAAACACAAAGGCTTCAAACAAGGTTAACATGGACTACTCTTTTTCATGTGTAGAAAAGATACAGATGAGCACTTTCTATTGTTGAAAAAGTAGTTTGACTTCTTGCATAGCATTCACCCTGCCTACTTCATTCTATTCCAGAAAAAACCCACAGAAATCATGGTGAGCTTTCCCCCATTTGACTCAAAAGTACTCTCCCCTTCACAACAACATTCTAGCACTGCCAAGAACAGTGGGGAAAAAAAGGAAAATCCAAAGAGCATTTCCATACCTGCAAAAGTTTGTCATAACGTTCTGCAGACATGAGAAAACGACCATCTTCAAGCTGCATTTCTCTGTTCTCCAGCAAGTTGTTTAACACGGGCAGAACATTCCGCTCAGCCTTCTCCAAGCCTTCCAGAACAAGGATCCTGCCTTCAGTAGCTGCACGAACCGCACACTTTTAAAAAAAATAAACCCCACAATATTATAATAGAATTAAACTTTACATATTTCATTAAATCCTGCTGAAAAAGAACCTCCAAATGTTTCCCAAAACACTGTTTCTTTCTGTAAGAATCAGTAAGATTCACATCAAGAGAGCAGGAAGAGTGACAGCTGGCTATCTTAACAGTGCTACACATTCATGAGATGGACTTTTATCTCCTAACTATTAGAGGGACCAACAGAAATAAGCTCCACTATTTTTTAATAACAGAAAAAAATATAAAACTCTGCAGAATTTTACACATTTTACAGAATTTTACAGTGTATACACAGTATACATTAATTTATGTGGCATCCTTTCTTTTTGATGCTGTGCAATATTTTGGGGTTTTTCGCTATTTTAAAAATTCTAGGATAGCTATTTAAACAGAAAATACACACACACAAAGTGGGTTTATATGTTTACAACTGCATTAAAATATTTTTTAAGAAGTCTAGTATTCCTTCAGATTTTTCACAATATGCACCAGTGTAATTCACTCTCAGTACATCACTTAGTCTGATGAGATTACAAATCTACTGAAACCAAACATGGATGATGAAAATGAAATAGTGCTATAAATAATCAGATTTTTAAAAAGCGATAAAATTAAAAATATTTAGAATTGTATTTCCTGGCTGAATATGATCTTCTACAAAATCAGAGCAAAAATGCAGCCATTAACTTGATAATCCTTTGGAGATTTAGGAACAGAAAATAATTTCTTTTCTAGTTAATTGGTTGTTTACATATGGCCATTTATTTAAGTGCATAATGTGGAGCCAAAATGTAAAACTAACCTCTGTTGCTGGTGATTTTGCGCAACCTTCTTATAATGACATGCACTCAAGTACCTTAACTACACTTGATATCTAATATACCTAATTACTGTCAAGTAAAAGACTTCAAAATACAATGCATTCTTGTGTTCTTCCAATTTGCAGAAGTTTAATCAGGTAACAATGGGGCAGGTTTGGGCACAGGCAACATTTAGAGGCATCAAAGAGTCTTTCTTTGCATTCCTATCACATTCAAATGCAATTTCAGACACAAGCACAGTTGCAAAGGGAGAACAAATGAAATCTCTTCCCAGTATGTCTCCTATAAACGCCTACAGAAGAACCTGTCATATAATGCTAGATGGAAATCTCTGATGAATACAATAGATGTCAAAAATTGGGTCAGAGAGAAAGAAGATATGAGAAAGAATAATGAAGCAGCACCAGAATACAAAAACAGCCCCCCCACCCAAAAAAAAAAATAGATATGCAAGCAGATGTATAAAGGACAAAAGCATAAGGATAAACTATAAACAAAGAGTTCAGCACAACATAGGCTTTTCACATCACTACTAAGATGGAAATAATTCCTAATTTTTAATGCATCTAATCTGGACTCAGGCATACATTACTGAAAAAAGGCACTCCTAAATCCTGGTACACAGATCAAGTTCCTTTCTTAGAAAGACAAGATTTCTATATCTAGCCTCATAATCAGTATCTGAGGAACCTGGAATAAACCCATTAAACAAGCAATAATCCTGAGATTATTTCTCTTCCACTGAATAACCAATTCTTTAAAAAACCTAAGAATGTTGTTGTGGTTTATTCAGGACATTATATGCTACTAACAGGCAACATAAAATACGCCTCTCTGCATCCCATAAAACGTGGACAAAGGACAGATTCTCTACTAACATTCTTCCCTAGGAAGGTCATAGGTCAAGTAAAAAATCTGATCCAACCTGCTTGAATAGAAAACCTGAGTCTCCAGCAGACAGTCCAATACCTGGCACGAACAAAATGCTATTTTGTCTAAACGCAGCCTGGAGATACAGCCAGAATATGCTTTAACAAACAATTTATAAGCCAAACGGGTTGGATTCTGTATATTATAAGTCTATGAAGACTTTATGACTGATTTTTACTAGCCAGGGGAAAACACACATTCTGTTCATATGGTTTCAAAATATTTTGAATATCCCTAGAATCTTGTTGACTCATGTTGAGACATGCACACTACAGATGAAAGCTTGCTGAAATAACACACTTCCAGTATCAATACAAACTTCTCTCTTGAACTTGTATATGAAGGCGATCTGCTGTAGGGGTGACACTATTGACAGTGAATGTTAGGAAGTATATAACAATCATTAACTTTAAGAAGGAAGATACACTCCATTAGCAGTTCAACCTTGAGGAGCAGCCTACTACATACACGGTGCTGACTCCTGATCAGCAGCTTACAGGATCAAAATTTAAAAAGTACAGATCTTGAGCACTGCTTGAAGTTTTTATTCCAAATTCTGTTCCTCAGGAAAATAAAATTTCAAAAGATATGCTTCAGATCTCTGCCTACCTATATTACTTTTTACAATCAGCTTCAGGAACAACTGAGTGCACAACCATGGCTTTTTGCTTCTTAATCAAAGATATCCCATAACAATGATACCACCACAACCTGGGTGCTAATTTATTCTGATATGCCTTCTTCCAAACTGTGCTCCTCATTTATCTTCAAAGCCTATCTGAAAGAATGGAAGTTTTTCTCCAGAATAAGATGAAGTGCTGCACACTTCATCTACTTCTTGTTCTTGTGTTAAGTAGCATAAAGTCTGCTCTTAAGACCAGAACAGCTGGACTTTCTCTCACTTATCTATGCCATTTATGCATTCTGGTTGGTAATGCATAGTAAGTTTTTGCGAGGCATACTACAAGGCACCCTCTGAATCATTACTTAAGTTTTATCTGTGTATTGATGGATTGATATGAAAAATAAAATGCATTAAAAAAGTCAGAGGAAGGAAAGTAAGTTTGCAATCTGTCACTGAAAATCATTTTTAAAAATTCCTTCCACAAAACAAATCTTCATCACTCCATAATGAGAACCCATAAAGAGTTGCACCGTCTTCCTCTCTCATTAGCCTTGTTCATTCTAATTGTTTAACATAAAACATAAATTTGACAAGGGGGGGCTTATATCATGCAACCTTGCTGATAAATCTGAGATTAAACATATTAAACCCCATTAATAGGCCAAGAGGGATTTGGTAAATGTTTATTTCCAGATTTATTGTCACTGCAGTGAGGGACTATTTGGCTCATCAGAAGACAGATGCTGCTGCCTCCCACCTGTGCTCCCAGGGCTCTGAAAGGATGGTAACCTGGATACCTGCTCCCGGGAATACCTGCAGCTACTGCAGGCTGGGAGCAGAAACCATTCACACAACACTGTTCTTATCCTAATGGCTTTATACAACAAATATGTAATGCAGAATGCTTACCACGGTTTCACACTGCACCTGCAAAAATACACATTTTATCTTTAAAGCAAAACCACCTTAGGAATAAGGTGACCCTAAGCAGACTTTCATTGACTTTCCTATAGCTGAACTATGGTGAGCTTCTCCACTTGAGCAGTGCAAAATACAAGTGCAGGAAGCTGTAAACCTCAATTTTTACATAAATCACGCTGTATAAGCACATGGATGACGTTATACAGTGTCAGAAAAAGAAGGACAAAAAAAAAAGCTCACCACAATGCACATACTGAAATGTACAAACATCAGAGAAAGGAACACGTTTTTATAAGTCTCACCAAAGCAGTTTGTAAAGCCACAAGAATTTTAACAGTATAGTTTCCACATACCAGAACTGAAGTGCTAGGTCTTTTCTCTCAGGAAAATGCTTGCACACTAGAAAACTCTGGTTGTCCTGAAATCCATGAGGACAGTTCTTGGGGAACTTGTAAGGGACTTTTTTCAAACCTGGGCATCATTCAGAATGTGATGAACAGGCTACATTTCAGAAATGTATTATAATTAAAAGATCGTAGAAATAGCTCAACACTAATCAATAACTGTATCTTTTTCAGAAGATACTATCTCAAGGTAAGTTTGAGGGTTTTTTTTGATGATAATTTGTCCCTGCTCTGAAAACTGGATCCCTGTAATGACATCTCGAACACAGCAACCATAACGATGTGGAAAAACAAGTGCAAGCAGCTCAGTGAACACGAGAACTAATGAGGTAAGGATTCTCGACATCTGCAGCCTATATTTCAGATGTCCCTTCCAATGCAATTTCTTGTTCCCACCACCCGCACAATATCCCACACAAATTCATCCACCCAATTCTTTCCATTCATTCTGTATCTCGTAAACATCACAACAGTGTTATGTCCAGATGTCACTTATGGATGAAAAGAGATCCTCAACAACCATCTGGTAAAGGCAACACAAAACTTTAGCTGATTTTGAGCTAACGTGATGCTGACTGCCTGCAGCAGGCTAACAAAACTTGAACTATTAAATCCAGTCTGTTTTCCAGTGATGGGAGGTGAACATTTGAGTCCCTGTAACCTACCATGCTAACAAATATAACAAGACTCAGAGGAAAGTGATAACTTCTAAATTTATTTCCATAGGTCAAATACAATGAATAAAGTTTTTTAAAGTTTAAATTGTTAAAACTAACCAAGAAAGAAAAGGTATCAGGAAAACAAATAAGAGAGATGCAGAATGGAATATGTTAGGAGCTTTTACTCCTTATTTTACCAAAGAAGGAAGAGCACACTGATCAAAACTTGCACTTTACTGTAAATGGTTCATATTATTCTTCTAAGATGCAACAGAAGCAGTAATATTTTTTTTATACAGTTATATGAAAACAGCAAAATATCTAGAAATTTAGAGACAATCTAAAGATTTACATACAAACACATGCTGGAGCATATAAAATTGTCTTCTACTAGGGAAAATACTTTGCTAGATTTTAAAGATATCTGTAAATGACAGGTCTGATGAGATGCCTCTGCCAAAGACTGTATTTCAAGATATTTGTTCAGCTTTAAAGCCTTTTAAGACCCTAGTTATTGCTTTCCCTCATGAGTTCAGGAAACTGCAAACCTCTTGAGCTATACTAACATAGATGACTACTTAATGGATTGCAGTAATAGAATCCTAGAATTCTACAATCATTAAGGTTGGAAAAGATCTTTAAGGTAATTAAGTCCAACTGTCAACCCAGCACTGTCACCATGTTCACATGTCCTCATGTGCCATATCAACACATTTTCTGAACACTATAGTGGTGACTCCACCACTTCCCTAAGCAGTTTGTTCCAATGCTTTACAACCCTTCCTGTAAATCTTTTTTTTTTTCCTAGTACCCAATCTAAACCTTCCCTAGTGCAACCTGAGGCCATTTCCTCTCATCCTGTCACTTTTCACCCATGACAAGAGACCAACCTCCATCCTTCTAGAACTTCCTCTCAGGTAGTTGCGGAGAGCAATAAGCTTTCCCCCAAGTCTCCTTCTCTCCAGTCTAAACAATCCCAGCTCCCTCAGCTGCTCCTCATGCGACTTGTACTCTAGAACCTTTCCCAGCTTTGTTGCCCTTCTCTGGACTTGCTCCAGTACCTCAATGCCCTTCATACAGTGAAAGGCCCAAAATGGAACACAGGACTCAAAGTGCTGCCTCACCAACGCCCAGTACACAGGGACAATCACTTCCCTGGTCCTGCTGGCCACACTGTTTCTCATACAAAACAGGATGCCACTGGCCTCCTTGGCCACCTGGGCACACTGCTGGCTCATGTTCAGCTGCCTGTTGATCAGCAAGGACTATCAGGTCCTTTTCCAACAGGCAGCTTACTAGCCACTCTGCCCCCAGCCTGTACCATTGCACGGGGTTGTTGTGACCACTTTGCTTTACTGAACCTCATACAGTTGGCCTCAGCCCCTTCATCCAACTTGTCCAGATTCCTCTGCAGAGTCTTGCTGCCCTCCAGCAGTTCAACACTCCCACCCTTCCTGGTGTCGCCTGCAAACTGACAGAGAGTGCACTTGATCGTCTCATCCAGGTCAGCAATGAAGATGCTAAACAGGACTGGACCCAATAGTGAGCCCTGAGAAACATGACTGGTGACCAGTCATGTTAATGTCCAGCTGGTGGATGTAACTCCATTCACCATCACTCTTGGGCCGCAGCCATCCTGTCAGTTTTTAACACAGCATCCAAGTCATGAGCAGTTTGTCCAGGAGAATGCTGTGGGAAATGGTATCAAAAGCTTTAATGAAGTCCAAGTAAATAACATTCACAGCCTTTCCATTATCCACTAAGTGAGTCATCTTGTCACAGAAGGACATCAGGTTGGTCAAGTAGGACCTTCCCTTCATGAGCTCATGCCCTTCATGAGCTGGGCCTGATCTCCTGGTTGTCCTGTACACCTTATATGATGGCACTCAAGATGATCTGCTCCATGACCCTCTCTAGCACCAAGGTCAGGCTGAGAGATCTGCAGTTACCTGGATTCTCCTTCTGACTGTTCTTATAGACAGTCACCACATTTGTGGTTGGCCAGGACTGCTGGTAAATGACTGAATATAACAAAAGACTACCTCCAAAATAATAAAAACAATGTAGTAAGATAAAGGCCACATTCAACCAGTATAAAAACAAAATGTCAACTTTTTATGAAAACTGTCATCTCTTTCCTGAAATATTTCTAAAATCTTGTTTAAAAATGGTTGTTTAAAATAATTATATTTAACATAAAAGTTCTGAATGCATAATGTCATTCAAAGATGAGATGACAAAGCTACTATTCACCAAAAATGTGTGGTCTATTTCTTGTTGCAAAATTTTTCACTTTGTAGACAATGATAAACTACAATTTTGCATTTTACAATTTAGGCCACAAATATACTGAGTTACATATACTCCAAATGTGATTTTCAGGTTTTATTAAATCAGTGTAAATGATTTAATAAATGTGATTAGTGAAATTAAAAAAGTAACTTAAGAACTAATTCAACCTTCTTCTCCCTCTGAAATGGGGCTACATCTTCAATATTCAGCCTACCTCCCCACTTTGTCAATCAAGTGTATTCTGGGTAGGTTTTTATGGTGTATTTTCCCCGGTGGGGTCAGGAAAATTACAGGGCAGGTACTGTTATCTTCTCATTCTTTCATTAAAAACCTCACAAAAGACAAAGAAATTGCAGCACACCAGAGAACTGTCAGACAGGCTAGTTAGTATCCAAAGAGGGAAGCCAGCTGTCTACAGTAGTTAGTGTTGCAGGGAGGATAAATGGCCTGAACTGGTGAGCATCTAATTCATGATGCAACATCATGGCATAGAATGAAAAGCAGCTAAAGAAATAAACATGAGTTTATTGGAATTTCAAAATCAGAAAAATTGTCTAGAAGAGTTTACCGTAGGAGTGAATCAACATATAATAGAACATAAATATATTAATGTGACAAGAACTGGAACAGTCTTTCATTTCAGTCATTGATTTTTGGTTCTCCAGTCACTGATTTCAGCATCCTCCCCACAATTCTTCTTTCCATTTTTGAAGTACCACATGTCAAATGATCTGTTTTATTTCTATCACTGCTTACCCTAACATGACAGTCAGGTGACTTTGAAACACTGTCTGCAAACTGTACTTACAGGAAATTATTCCCCCACATAGGCAGAGTCCAGCTATTTTAGCTGCTTTACAACAGGTATATTAGTACAACAGCACATTTACATCAGATATGTGAAACATTTTGCCTCTTGGGCAGGGACCGGACCCAGGACAAAGCAAACTGAGTTTTTTAACATATTTACTAGCATAAACACCTACAAACTTGGGAGAAGGCATTTATCTTAATTTTCTAAAATTCTTCTCTTCTGGATAAGAATAAAGTAGAAGGATAACGTAAATTTTTCTTCCTAATGAGCACCAAAATAAAAAGGAATTTAGCACCATCCATCAAGTCCATACTGCCTATGGATATTACGTCCCCACATATTACAAAGTATTGCTCCTTCATCCATTGTAGGAAATAACAGCTGAAAAGAAAGTGGAACAAACATGTAATAGACACAAACATAAGAAAAAAGAACCTCACACTTGTGTTTTTAATCTATAAGTAATTATAAATACATCATCCTAATATTCCTCACATTACACTACATTCATCTATATTCCCTATACATCAAAACAAGATACCAGTCTGAACTGCCAACCTAACAAATTCAGTTAATGTGAAAGAAGTGTTGCAAATGATTAAAACAAAAATCACTTCTCAGAGTTAAGAGGCTACTATACAGGGGTCCTTATCATAGATTTTCTTTTTTGATACAAGATTTACTATGTCAACATCAATAAAGACTAACTTCATCCAAATACTCTTGATTTCTACCTAATATTTCCCTCTTTCTGTGGAATGTTAGACAAAACAAGAAAATAAATAGTAGCACTCACACTTTTGGAGCAGTGCATTGCTTGCCTCCTCTCTACAGATTTTTCTCAGTCCTTGTTCTAGGTAGACAGATACTGCAGTGACAGTCAGTCAATGAAGTAATACTTTCTGACAATGCCTGTGCTGTAGCTAACTTACCAGCACATCAAAAATCCACTGTCCCCTCCAAAGCAGTAAGTTAATAAATCACAGAATTACACACTTTCCAACACTAGTTATTTTTTTTAAAGCTGAGTTACTCTTATTCAGAAGCTTTTTAGTAAGATATAGAAAGATTTTTATTTTTATCTGTATACAGAAAACACATATACAAATGCATGCACACACACACTCTCAAATATTATTATAATTTCTTTCAATTATTCTCATGCCTTTTTTTATAATTCCCTTTCTAATCTGCTCTGATTAAAGGAAGCCAAACTCATGTCTGTTTAGTGCTACTCCAGAGGATTTCATGTCATGTTCATTTTACAGACAGGATAGTTTAAGTTGTCATTTCTATCACTGTGGGTGTTTAATTGTTTACTACCAGAAGTCTTTCAAGCCTTGTCAGAAGACTATTTCCCTGATATCTCGACAATCAATTTTATGTTTTATCACTGTATAACTTATGATGCTGGAATAGTAAGGGATGTAAAAGTATTGTACTAAAATTAGCATGTTCACATAGTTCAAAGACACTCCAAAACAGAGTCTAGTTCTGTATATGTAGAAATGACAGCGATACCCATATATACCCTCTCCATGAATACAGCTTAATCAGCAAATCTTCAAAAACATCACATTGCATTTGTAATTTTTCAACATATAATCATATGACATCTTTCTACCTATTCCAACCTCGGTTAATTTGGTTATCTTGAACAGAAAGGCTGTACACTTTATTAAGTGGTTTGTGTTTGGGAAGTCTGCTTCCTTTAATGCAAAAGCTGGAAGACAAAGGACAAACAAAATTGGGCATTTCAGACAACATGGTTTGTGACACAATCCTGGAGCAATACATCTCTCAAGCTCTAACAAAATAGCTTAGCTGCTCTCCCAAATGCATTCTCTACATTCAAATAATGTAGGATTTCCTTATATGTAATAATTACTAATGTAGAAGGCTGTATAAATGAGAATGTAAACCAGAGATGTGCCTTTTATAGCTGTACACACACAAAAAAAGGCAAAACCACATCAAAAAAAAAAAAAAAAAGGACAAAGAAAATCAAATCTAACTCCTTAATTTTTGAAAATACAATAGCTTGATATTGGACTCTTCAGACTGGTACAATGAAATTGACAGCTCAGCTACAAAGAGTTATAGAAGCAGAAAACTACTCTGCAAGAAAGGCTCTTCTATCAACAAAAGCAAAATTTGAAGGTGCCATTTAAATATTTATGTAATATAAAGTAATTCCAACTAATTACATAATGTACCACATAACCAAACCATGTAATAAATTACAGAATAAAACCAAGAGGTTGCTTAATTAGTTCAGTAACAGCAATAATGAAATTTTTGAGGCTTTTAACAGTGAATTAACAGTTGAAAGCCAAAACTAATGGCCCAAGGTAAAGACAGGAAAACAGAATTTTCTGCTGTCAGTATCTGAATTCAAACAAATAATTCACCATTACCCCATTATAAATTCTTAATTTTTCATTATTTTAATTGGGAGTGAATTTGACAATTTTTGACAGTTCAATGTTTACTTTTATTTTAATGGTCTCCTATTTTTGAGGTAAATAAAAGATATCTGTTTTAACTACCTAACTCCAAATCTCCCAATTGATTCACTCTAGTACTAAGAAATACTAATGTGGAAGAAAATTTGATACTTGCCCTTCAATATACATTTCAATACAGAACTTCAGTAACTGCTTCCCAATCACCGTCTTTCAAATCTCTTTTAAATAACTAACTGCAATCATACTCAGTAACTTCATGCTGAAATACAGCAGGTGTTTTGAAACCTCTGAGATAATGATTTACACTATTTAATCTGTCACATAAATGCAGAGCTATAAACAATCATACCTTAACAATCACTCACAGACAACTTTGCAAAACTTTCTGGGTTTGCAAACCTGATGATTCACTAAATTAAAGTTCTTTCAGGTTGCAAGATGCCAGGTTTCATTACAGTATATTATTATTCAAAGTGTAAATTATACTACTCTATTACGACTTGCACAAAAAGAACCTCATCTATCTTAAGAAGCAGCTAAGTTTTATTCAACCCACAGAATTCATACAGAGGGTGTTCTGGAAACCAGACTTTCAAGTTTTTCTGTCTTCTCTTGGGTGTCACGAAGAGCAAGCATGAGATTCCACGTGAAAAGAAATGGCATGTAGATCTGAAAAGCAGAGCCTAGTATCTTCAGTCCCTCACAAGCGGTCACCTTCCCTTTAGCTCAGCTGTGCTACTTGGAGCAATCCAAGCTCTTTAGGGGATATTTTGTTAAGGCTACCCATTGATACTTTTTTCTATCTTCAAACAGTTCATGGTTTGTCGTTTAAAGAAGAGTAGTGTCCAGCTTCTGTAATGTTTTGGATTGGCATAGTCATCTGCAAACCTCAAAATCACAAAATGAACTAATTAAAATTTAGGCACTACTGTAACCTGCAAAACTTCACAGTTCAATAATAAAATGGAATAACTGGATTTATGATGGTTCTAAACATAAATATGTAGCATATTTTATGTATCTTTACCTAAAAGGTAGGGTGAGAAAACTTCAGCTGGAAAACTGCTATCTATCTATGAGATTCATCTCTCATGTTTCCAATATTCTAGAAGCATCCATCTAAATACCAATTATTTATTTTCTTATTTTCCATTCAGAGCTTAAACTTACATTGGTTACAAATACAATAGCATGAGCTGGGGAAAGACATCATGATTACAACTGGTTTTAGTACTCTCGTATCCTGCTAAAGGAAAGTCCTGGTCTGAAGTACCACTGCCCTGGATTCCAGTAAAAAACTTATAAGTGAAAATTTCTAACTCATTGAGGAAGACGGTAACCTTAGACCTTTACCTCAGAAAGCTAATCTTCCTGGAGTATACTTAGTGGAGTGAGATCACTCGAAATAGCTTGTACAAAGTGAAGCAAGCTACCTCATACTTGCATTGTGATCAAAGACAAATACAGGGTTAAGAGACCATCTCACACCTTGGTGTGCTTCTTACAGTTCCCGATACACTGGCTCTTACAAATGTTAGTTAATTAATGCTCTTAGGCCATGGATAAATTATCTTCACTATCCTATAGCAAGTGTGAGGATAAGGCTGTCCGTAACAGCAGACGGGCATGGAGCTAACACGAGTCAATGAGTTAATCCCACAACCTACACAAATGCTCTTATCCTCTGGTTAATGAGAAGCCATTTACAGCTTAATCCACAGCACAGTACTTCAAATTATCTCATATTGTGCAATCCTTACATTTCCAGATAAGCAGGAGAAAATTTGAAGTCTCAGAAATAACTAATATATATAATATATACATTTAGATTAGCTATTAATTCTTCATTCTGAAGATCTTCCATCGCTCAAAGTCATATATTGTGGTTTCAAGAAAATCTGTTTAAAGGTTTCTTAAAAGTTTGGAGGCTGAAAAAGAGATAATTGTGAATTTTAGAAAAAGAATAGAAAGTGAAAATGTTTCTTTAATACAGAGAGCAGAGCTTTCAGGTTATCTTTTCTCTCACAAAACGCTCGTATGATGATGTATCATTAACATCTACAGCATCACCAACTGAAAACTGTTTTAGATAACAGATTTAAGTTTGTACTACATCAGAGGAAGTCAACCACTTTATGTAATTAGAAGCCTAACTTGTGTAAAAATTTTAGGTGTCTGGGAAAACAGACATTTCACATGGAGGGTGTATTTTACCTGCATAATTAGAAAGTAAACATGCGATTGAAAATGTACAAAGAGAACTCTTACCTAAACCCAAGTCACACTATGGCTGTAGTAAATCAGCTATCAGTCTGAGGCAATACTGATGGCAGGAGTGTTTAAATCGTTATATTAGTCCACATCAGCAGTGAGCTTTCAAATCTAATCTCCCAATTCTCTCAATTTATTGTGCTTAGTTTTCAAAACACAGAGAAGATTTAAAACACATGAACTAAACTCTTTTGCAATGCAACTAGATCAGAAGATTTATTTCAGGAATACATCTAATATACTACAAAGGTTGGGGAAGAGACGTACCAAAGGTACTGCTCTTCTAACTTGCACAGAATGGATCTTACTCCTCATTATAGAATATTAAAAATAATCTGCCTAAATCAACCATGTAGTACCCTTAGGAGAGAGAGAGAGCAATCTTGGATTTGGGTAAACACAACATTTTTGATAATCATGAGATTAAGAATGCAAGACACTTTCCACTTGCATTAGAAACCCATCAATTCACATACTAATTTTTCATCATATAAACCATTACTTCCTTTAAAGCAGTTGTAAACAATTATTAGGTGCTGCGTGACTGGAACTTGCCTGATCAAGATAAAAAGCACCACCATCTCGGATTTCTCGTCGCTGTTTGAGGTCAGTTTCTGTAGTGTCCCTTGACAGTGCAATATATTCAACTTCCCGCTTTGTTAGCTCCTGTGGACAACAGTCAAAAGTTATTACAAAAATGAGACTGACCTCAGTAAGTGAACTTGAAAAACAGGGCTAATTACATAATTGCACAAAAGAGCTCTAGACAGCAGCTCATTGATTTGAAATAACTCTGAACAAAATCTAGTATCGATTATTTTTAAAATGTTTACAGTGTGTTCTGCCTCAAACAAAATGGTTTTAATTTCTGCTCAATGAACTTTTGCTTCCCCCAAACCTGTTCTAAAAACATAATAACCAATATTCTTTCTATTGAATACTAGTAATATTCTGTAAGTTAATCCTCTGGATTTGGACTCTGAAAAACAATTAGCATCTAAAAATCATGATAAAAATCAGAAGTTTTCTGTAAAAGATTGAAATGCTGAACTCTCACTGTTCAATAACACTTAGACTGTGATGCAGATGTGATTATTACCTGTACATGCTCTGCCAGTACACTGATAAACTGTATTATTCTTATCCTGTCTTCCTTGACTGTCATGAGATGCACTCTGCATCTGTAAAACTACAGACTACTTTAAAAATGAGAACTTGTGGGTTATTGTTTTGTTTATCTTGATTCAATATGAGATATATTTAGAATTGTGTGTCTTAAAGGAACAAAAAAACCCCCATGCATTTATAATTGATATTCCTGCTACTTCCATATCTGGGTTATCATGCATTCTGCTTAGGAAACAGATTCATGATGAAATGCCCTTAGTAATCATCCCTCAATTAAAGCTATCATTGATTTAACAGAACTGTCTTATAAGGCAGCTTTTAACTATAGTTGTACAAAAAAATAAAGATATAAAACCCTATGAAAATTATATCCTTTCCACTTTTTCAGTGCCTATTGGCTACAAAGTCACTGATTCCTTTATGTTGCAGATAGATACAATTTCACTTTCATTTAATTAAAGCTAAAAAACAGATTGTTTTTTCAACAATTAGCCCTTTGTATGAATACATAGTGGTAGCTTTCAGCAACAACAGATAAAAATTTTCCAGGCTTATGTATCTTCATTAAAGGCACCACAGTGTGTATCAGCTCATATGGAAGGACAAGCCTTCACATAATTTTTTGGCATGGCATTGAACTAGTGAGCTACAGTCTTTCTAATAGATCTCAAGTGAATAAAATCATTGACATAAATGAGACATGTTCTATATCCCATGCCTGGATATCAAGCGCTTTCTAAGCCCTCCTTTTAGGTTATACCAAACTCTCATCATTTATTTTAAGGAATGCATCAAGCTATTAAGTAGCACATCTGATGTGCTGAATTAAGGATCTTTTCTCTCCTTTACAAAGTTCTAAATCTTACAGCTTTCTCCCCTGTGCTTTACCTCTGAGAGCTAGCATTTGAATTAGTACCTTTTGATTTTTAAAGGAACAGCTGATCATTATGACAACTGTTCATACAGCTCCATTTGTGATCCTCTGCCCAACCAGGTACCAGACAGAGCTCATGGCAGATGAAGTCCTACCCACATCACGTTTTGGGGCAAACCCCCCCCCCCCTCCCTGATCATTTAAGGGCAGTGACTTTTTAAATGTGAAATTTTGTACATGTTGCTGCCATGGTTCATGCAGATGGATGTAGGCATGTCCTTCCCACGTTCCAGGAGAGGACTGTACACGCATCTACTCTTTCTAATCACTCACAGTAAATGTTCCCAAAAGCTAGTCAGAACACTTCTCTTCTAAATTCTTTCCTTCATTTCTTCTTTTATGTAATGAAGCAAAAACGATTTGTTGTCTGTAACAGTAGGCAGATATCCTTCTAACATACATAATGCCGAGAACAAACTGTTTCTCCATTTGTGATAGCATATGGTTATACAGTTTTCCAACTCTTTTTTTTTTCCCTTGGAGTTTTAGCAGAAAAACATGTATTAAAATGTCTGTACTTTCTATTTGTCTATAACAAAAACTGAACTTTGGAAAGCACATTTATGGAAAAACCTATTTACCTCCTAAGTATCTTGTTGTAAGATATTTTAGGACTACCCTTTTACCATTTGTCTTGTATAGGAATGACTAACTGACATTAATAACTATGTCTCCAAGAATTTAAACCAACATACCAGATACTGCATGGCAATAGATCGCCGGAGAGGCCCAGGAGGCCCAATAAGAAAGATATCTTGGCCAAGAAGATCTTTCTGCATTATCCATCTTAAATGGTGGACAACAGACTGGGCCAGAGAATCTGTAACTTTGAAACACAAAGATAAGAACACATTATTAGATTTTGAAAAGTGCTAGATACCTGGCCATCCATTCACAGATTTTTTTGTTCTTGTCTCCAAAACTGAAACAGAGACAAAAAGATGTACTGCCCTAAAGTTGGATAGCCGAAAAGCAGAGAATTTCCCAAAGTTGATATTAGACCATTTAATTCACATGTAAGTTTATACAGCTATCTTACCCATTGCTTTTTCTCTGTACAATTCTATCCTTCAAAAAAACAACCAACATAAAACAGAAAAAAAAGTTTCTCATTCTTATTTTACATTAAGCTGATCAACATAAAGACAGGTTTTTATTACTCAGTGTTTAATGGACTTCTCAGCATCAGTTAATATAATATAAAAACATTAATAGTAACTTTTAAAATATTTATCTAGCCTATATCTCAAAGCTTTTTTGAATCATGAACTTTAAAAAAACCCAAAAAATCGCTGTGATGGCACCAGACTAAGATTAGTGTTCAGGGACATACTTAATTTGTTACTTTTTAAGACAACTGTATTCCTGTTTATATTTTGACACAATAAACCACAATATATATATGATTTTGTTTATATTTTGACACAATAAAGAATTGAATTATCATGGAAATGCAAACCTTGCCAGATCACTACATTGATACCATACAGCTTCCAAAATCGTAATAAAAAACAACTCAAAGCTGATCTACTTACTTTTATTAAGAAATATCAAACTCATTATTTTAAAAAGCAATAACCTGATAAAAAGGAATTAATTATAATTACCACATGTATAAAAATGTTGACAGCACAGGAAAGCATCATGCAGAAAGAGCACACTGAAACAGGGGCATCATGTCCCCAGAACAGTCCTTCACATATCCCTCAGCAAAGCCTGGCTATGTCTCACCCACAAGCAAAAAGCACTAGTGCAGGAAGAGAAGGCGAACATAAGCAAGTCAGAAGGGAGATCAATGTGTGCATGTATGTATATGGCTGCTTTCAGAATAATCTGACAAGACCAATGATGAGGTTTGAAGCTGGAAGCTCAAGGGTGGTCACTGGGATGCTGAAGTTTAGAAAGAAAGGAGCAAGAGGCAATGAAATCTTCAAATTAATACTTGGTTATTTATGTTCTTTTCAGTTGCAACTAGAAGGCAACATTTAAAAAAAACAAGCCTTGGTGCTACATCAGCTTTCCTGAGACAGGCGAAGCAGTGTGTGCAGCACAGAGTTAAGGGCAGTAAGCCACTCCGTTCTGAGGGGGCTCAGTTCACTGTGGAACCTTTGCATACTAGAATTAAAATTCCTTTTTGTAGGATCATGGAAACAGCATTAAATGACTGCATGAGATTCAAGGAAGATTTTTCAAGCATAAAGGTGACTTAAGGAAAATTTTGACAAAAACTTTAACTGAATGTTTCCATCTTTGGTCTGGCACTCAGGAGATTTATGTGAAATCATCTGCTTCCAGGGAAACCTACAATATCCTTACTACTGATATGACCAGGAATAGTGCGCACACACCAGTGAGCAATCTATGCAACAACAGTGAGCAATCTGACAACATCTGAATGTTTGTCAGATTCATTGCAAACAAACATTCCAGGTTTGCTTTATTGTTTTGTTTTCTAAACAAGTGTCGCTAGCATGCCCAGGATTAGCTTTCGTATATGGTACAGTAAGATCACATGAATGCAAAATATACCCTTCTTCACTGCAGTACTGTATTCTAAAAGCAATTCACACTGTACCACACACAATCCACCAAACACAAGTAAATTCCTCACAGGGAATAACACATTCCTTTCTACAAGACTTTCAAGAAAATTAGGAAAGTTCTTACTAGATTCATACTTTGGGAAATAAAGGATAATACATCACAGCAGAAGAAGTGCTCTTTCCAAACTATGCTACTGGACAGGTATTGAAATTTGAAAAGCATCACACAAGCAAAAAGTATTATCTTAAAGGTACCAAAAATTTTAAGACAGATCTTACATTCATTATTACTTCTACCTGTATGAACCCAATGTGCCTCTAGTGTATTTTTATAATAGCTGTTCTGTATATTGTTCCAGATACTACGTCACTCTCCCAGTTACACCCTTCTAGAATCATAAGAATATAACATTTTCTTTGTACGTGCAGTCTACGCTGCATAAACTGTTTCCAGAGTACAGTAGGTTTTTCAAAAGCAGCCTGAGATGCACATACACGCTACCTTGTATATTATTTATACATACTTAGACTACTTGTACTTTGTTCTCTACGTTGCAAGGCTTTGAAGTTTTCTCTAACGCGACTTGAAAAAAAATTCCTCTCTATTCAGGAACTGTATATCAACTTTACTACAAGTACCATGTAATCATTTTCTATGACATTTAGAAAACAGGGTAAATTCACTGAGGAAAGCATCAGCAAGTACATTACAGTGATTATTATTAATTATCCAATGAGTCAGATAGCATCTAATGCAAACTGGGTTTGCACAATCTGTTTAGTGGCACTCTACTGATTTGCAGTAGTTAAATAGCAGGCCCTATATTCTTAATCTGCAGGGTGGTGCGTAGGAAGCCTCTACACAGTGTATTCTCTAAGACACCATCTGGCACATGCAGGAGAGTAGTGCTACAATTTGCTATTCCTATGTACTGAGAACAGACAGAGAAAGAAATTGCATTCTATTGATTTGTAATATGCGATAAATAGGACAGCACCTAGCAGAATCTACGCAAACGTTTTGTAAAGTGAGCAATTGAGGCTGAATGCAGAAATCCCCAAATAAGAAAAGCAGAAAATATTTTAGATAGATTTTAAAAAAACACAGCAGCTGCTCTTGTTTGACCCACAAATCAGCTTTAGATAAAATCAAGGCTGAAATGGCTATGCTAGCCTTGGAAATTTTCTGGTTCACTCATACTTAAATTCTTGGCAGATGCTACACTCACTGAAGCCATAAGATTTGCTGGAGTTAGCAGACAGTATCTGCTGGCAAGTCCTTGTGTCCCAGCTACAGAAGAAATCCCATAAATGAAGGAGACACCTAACTCTTCGCACTGTTCAGACAGTTACATGAACTGACTCCCAAAAATATCTATTCCAAACGCAGTACAAAATACAGCAGAACTCATGTCCCTGTATGACTCTAGTTTGGTCAATCACATAATAACCAATGGGCACTTAGAAGACATCAATACACATAATTTTCAACAGAGTAAAAGAAGACCTCTGCATACACTGAACCTTCACTACAATACATGCTCAGAGTCTGAAAATGCCTCCTTTTTTCCAGGAAAGATAAAAATTCATTATAGGAAAAATATCCCCCTCTTGTCTGAATACCTAGGGGGTCCTTTACCTGTCCACGGCAGTCTGCAGTACATCCAGCAAGGGGACAGCTGCCATAAAATACAGTTATGGAAGAAGGGGACAAGGAGGGAGGTCTTTGTCTGAAAACATAAACGTATTTCAAAAAGGGAATTTTTAGTTTATTTTTTAAGTGAGCTCACTGAGACTCACTTCACAGTTTGTTTAGGCTGGGGGACGATGCCCAAAGAGAGTGAGCTGGACCAGAAGAGAGTGAAAAAGGCAGCTTGGCCAAGGTGAAGAGGGAGGCATTCCTATGAGGTCTGTTTTCAGTGGCTGTCATTTAGCACTTCACAAGTAAAACACTCCTGCTTTTCCCGTTTTATGCTGATGCACACAGCCCAAAGAGTTTTCAGTCTCACAATGTGGTTACATCACTGACAGTTTTCACTGGAATACTATTTTTCCTCATAAATTTTTCATGGAAACAGTCTTCATTCCAAAAATTTTTTTCTTGCAGTGGTAAGGAAACAAGCTGCGAGTCTTTGCAGGGGCTTAGAAAGGGGGAAGTTACTTCTTGGATAAGACCATAAACTAAAAGATTCATTCCTCTGAGTTGATTGCTTCACAGGAAGGTATTAGTTCTACATAGATAAATCATATTTTTTCACGCAAATTAAAACATAATGTACAAGAAACATGTAAAACCAAATAGCTTTCTGGAAGAAAAACTGAATGGGATACAGAAGACTAAGTTTCTCCTAGTAACATATAAATATGGAATAAATGAAACTATTCTTAGCTGGATGTACAACTCATAAAGAAACACACAGAGCAGTTATCTGTAGCTCAGGCTCCAACTGGAGAGACATACTGTGTCTGCTTTTGGGGGCAACTGCTCAGTCCAGCACCAAAAAGTACAAGAGATTCTAGAAAAGAGCAAGAAAAATTATCAAAAGAAATTGGAATTCACTTAGAAAACAAATACCTGTTTTCCAACATGCAAGACAGAACTACCAAGAAGAAAAAAGTTATCTGTAAATCATGATTAAGCTAGATAGAGTAAGACCCAGGGAACTAAAAGTATGCCTCAAAAGACCTAAATGAAGCACTCAAATAAGCTTTTGTCACAAAAGAATCATTAATTACTGGAGCAAAGCGTGCACAGAGGTTCTGAAATCTATGTCACCAGCACATGTTAAGAGTAAGGATGACAAACATTTCTCAGGAATGGTTCAGATTCAGCTGACCTTGCTTTGAGGAACAAGGAATAGTGCAGACAGCTCTCTGAGCTCCACCCAGACCTTCATCACAGGTTTCTATGTCCCCATAACTCCCTGTGCCTCACTCTCTGTATAGACAAAATGGAGATAATGATGTAAAATGTTCAGTTATAAAGTTAGCACAAAGAACAATGAACACATGTTCCAGCACAAATCTGAACCTATTTCGAGCAAAAACTGAACATACACTTGTCCTGGCTTTAGTGTGCAGTGCGTACCATTCTGTGAAAAGCATACAGAGGCATCTTACTCTTCAGGTGAAGAATAACTAAAGAGAAGCTGTTGACACCACTGAGCCTACTACAGAGGAATAATCCCAACTTCCTCAACTATAGAACAATTTCAAGCACAGAAATCCATTTAGTGCTACCTTTTTTGTATTTCATTATTATATGCACAAACATTCTGTTTAAATTCCTCATGACAACTCATGTTTCATATATTTCAATTGAAAAAAACCACAACAGATTTTATCACTTAATCCCTTCTATACATGCATGTCACTTTTCGTCACACATTGAGAAGGGTGCTGAGACTCATGACATCTGGCACAAAACCACACACACTTTGAAATTAATCTTCCACAACTCAATGCAGTAGCATGTAACATGACCACAGTCTCTCGAATACACTTGCACCTTCACGGAGCAGCAAAGCCCTATTGCAAGGGAATATTCCTTTTCCTGCCTTAATGAGGATTTGCTATCATTGAAAAAAGTGTCCTGGAAGAGTTGTGTTAGGAAGCATTTTGTCAAGATTAATAAATACATGAAATGTCAAGTATATAATCATTTTCGTAACATTTCCAGAAACCATGAAGGAAAGCAGTGCACTGACATGAATTCAACATTTAAAAAAAGGGTGTTCTTGTAATTCAATTTTAGATATAAAGTATCACAGAAAGTCACACAAAGTTTCTCCCAAGTATAATTAAAGAAATAATCGTGCTTTCAGGCATGGTGAGACTTTAAAAATGTAAGATTTATTTTTACTGATAAAAGAACAAGAGGTACAAAAATAAGTGCCCTCTTTCTAGAACGTGTCAGACACAGTTATGACAGAAATCCCATTAATGAAATTCCCTTGTGTATGACTCATTTTTACTTGTCACTTATAAAAAGGATTCAGATTTTATGTACCTTTAATTATCATCTTCCAAGAAAAAGCCATTTGCCAACAACAGCAAAACAAATTAATATTTCACATTAACACACAGAATGGAGCATTTCATACAAAACTTGCTAGGCACCTAGCATAAAACCTGAAAAGTAAAGACATGAAAGCATAGGGCAACCAGCAATACCTCTCCTATCCATTTCTGCCAAATGTAATAAGGTGCAATAAATCAGTTAAAAATCAGTCTAATTTGGTAAGACAGACAAATATTTTGGTATCAATTATGTGACAAAATGACAAAGCTTTGTAGATACTTAATATGTTTACATTCCTCATTGTGTTAGGATTTTTTCAGATTTTAAAGGCTATTTTTAGCCTAAAATAATAATGCTGAGTTAAAAATAAATTATAACATCCCTAAAATTTCCTGCAAATTGTGGATATGCACTTTCAACATCATCCCATTTTAACATGATTTTATCTGGCAGAAGAACAAAAGCAGAAACATTTTATTATACACAAAAGATGAGCCAGAAGACAGTATCATAAGCAATACTAGTAAATTAACTGTAACTGCTTCAATTCCCTTAGTTCTTACTCCACAACAAACATTAAAATGTCTGAGACCTTTTCAGGGATATTTCTCACTTACACAGATAATCTAATTATTTCTAGTCTTAGTTTAAAAGAAGCCATTCACAGAAAAAATCCAAAAAGTACTCTTAAAAGAAGTAAAAAAATGTGTTAAGCAATGCACATACTGTCTAAGTACCTCAAAGCAAGATGATAATCGAGATGAAGTAAATACAATCTACTTCATTTCACTCTATATAGGAATATAACTTTGTTCTCCACAGTAACATAACCAAAGAACTTGAACACTAAGGGATACAAAAATTTCCTAAAATTAAATATACAAAGAAACTGTACTCAAGTATTTGAAATAGATTTTACTGATATTAAATACATTAGTAGTCTACCTTACTTAATTTTAACTCACTTGATATCCAGGTACACAAGCAAAGTTTTGTACCTTAAGTAATCCCACTGTCAGCATGTGAATACTGACAAACAACAGTATCCCAAGCATTACCCAGGCTCCTTTCAGGCATGATTATTAGGAGAAGCAATTGATAATACAGATCTGCTACTAAATTAGTTACTTTTAGTTTTGATATCAGGCTTTAGCTAAGATCTCATCATTCTGTAAAGTTCCATGTTTAATAAACTTTTTCAACCACTTTTCCCTTCCTATAATCATTAACTACAAAAGTCTCTGCTTTGATTTTACCAAATGCTTTCATAATTCTCTTACCTTCTCTGTCCAAAGAACTGAGAGAGATATGTTAGAGTAACTTAGAGTTAACGTTTAACTTGTTGAAAAACGCAGATTGACCAAAACATGTAATAGTGACCAGGAGGGCATTGTTAAAGTTAACACATTTGGTACAGCTCAGAAAACCAGAAAGCAAAACAATCTACAAGAATTATAAATAAGTTAAATGGATCACATCAGTCATTAGCACAGACAACTGATGTTCTTCATGACCAAAATGAGAAGAGGCATACAAAATAGAGGGTGACAAGCAAAAATCTATCATTTAAGGATCTATAAAAAGTAATGATACAGAACAGCATTTCTCAACTATTTGGCTGCATTCCCAGGGAACTCACAAGGTATGGGAATTGTCATTATAGTCTAAAACTGAAACCCTTTCCTCATAGGCTATCCTGTAACAGCAAGAGCTGGCACATGGCATTGAAAATTTTTGGTACCTTAGATCACCAGGTAGGAAAGTGATAGTGTGATGCCTACTGCGGTATGAGAACTAAGTAGCTCCCAATCCAGATGCAGATCAGTGATCTGGCCCACCAGATCACTGGCAGATTTCACACTAGTCAAAGACTGAAAGCAAACCGAATCTTCCTCTCTGTATCGCTCTCTGAGCAACCTAATCTAGCTGAAGATGTCCCTGCTCATTTCAGGGGCTGTTGGATTAGATGATCTTTAAAGATCCCTTACAACCCAAACTATTCTATGGTTCTGTATTTCTGCTACATTTCTCAAAGGGCAAATATTTCAGAAGAAATGCTGCCTGACAGAATAGAGCTAAGAAACAATTATCTAAACATGTCAATAGTAACATAGGTCTACTATCCCACAGTTGCTACAAAATCAGTAATCAGAGAAACACAGAATAGTTGAGGTTGGAAGGGACCGCTGGATGGCATCTTGTCCAACCCTCCTTAAGCAGGACCACTCAAAGCCTGTCTGATGAACCACTGTCTAAGAAAATAATATAAACTTTCATGCAGCAGCTCTTGCACTTTCTGACACTGCACCACTGTACCAGCAACATTCCCTGTACACCTGTAACATCCCTCTTGCCTTCTCCCAACAGTTACTCACCATCCTGCCAGCTGTGCAAGTCTATTGTTGATATAACCGGTGTTATCCTTCCATCCTTCCAAAAAGCAAAAAAACCCAGTGCCCCAGGAGGTTTTTTTGTGTCTGATTCAAAATGCCATGGAATGAATTTAGACATACTGGAAAGCTAATCCACTCAAAGTGAACGATTACACTCCCTTTTTCCCTGTAGAATTTTGCAAGCCCAATGATGACAGTCACTGGGAGTTCTCAGTGCTTGTATCTGCTTAAGAAGAGTAAAGACTTGCATATCCCTTCAGACTGCCACGTGTGCTTGATTTTGGTCTGCAAATTTATCTGAATGGAAAAATCAGGTTTTGGTGGGTGTTTTTTAATTTGCATTTCGGACATCCAGTATCCTACATGTGAAAGTGTTGAACAAATGGCAACTGATTATTTTGGATCCTCAGGAAATATCTGGCCTGTACTGTACCAGGAAATGCCACAATGTAAGCATGATTCACTTGCTGATCCATGGTGCAACAGAAGAAGTTCTAAAAGCATGTATTCTCAATGAACAATCAGGAAAAAAAGGATGGCTGCAAATCCGTGACATTTTTAATAAGGTATCAAAGCATAATGTGAATTAATTGTAAGTACATGTATGCACATGGTTAATGCATGTAATTGGCTGTGCCTTTTGTATTTCACAGCATTTTTCATCACTATGCAATTGACTTCTCATTAACTTGATGGATTGCAAAGATCTGTATGTTTGCTGACAAAAATAACATGACAACCTGGGAATACTAAATATCACAGTAGAAAAACACCATACATGTGCCAAACTCCTAGGACATATAATCATATTGCAATTGAATGAAAATTCTAAATTAACATACTTTTATGATGAAACAATTTGAAATTATTTTTAGAAGTAATTTCTGGAAAAGAATCCTTTTGGAAAAAAATAATGAAACATACACAAATGGATCTTTTACTACCCCACTGACCAATGGGACAAGTTATATTCAGAGTTAAGAGATTCCTACACAACCAGCTGAACCAGACATATATGCACCAAAGACAAGCGTCTCCAAATTGCATGCTTTTTCTATTTCTTAGATAATTTCAGTAAAGTTAGTGGGGTGATTGAGTGAGTACAAGTTTTCTGAATAAAGCCTTAAAACTCATTCAAAAGGAAAGCAGATTCTTACTGTAGTTCTGTGGAACAAGTTCTGGGTTCTTCGGTGGTTTGAGTTTAAAAGACACATCTCCAATAGTGACAGTATCACCTAAAAATAAATAAAAAAAGAAGTCTTTTAGTTCTCAGATGCTTAGATTTTTTTTAAGTGTCTAAGGTCCTTAAAATTAAAAACATAGGCCTGCAGTGGTAAGGTTGACTGTGTGTTCACAAAGCAGCCTCTAATGTGTGTTTATTAATTAGGCTCTGCTACTTTTCAATAGATCAAGTACCTGGACAATTTACATTTAATTAATATTCCTTGACTGCTTTTTCTTTTGTTACAATCATATGTTACTTTATTGGGAGCTATGGAATTCAAGCTCAGTGTAGAACCCCATTTCAGCTACCATTGTTGATTTACTGAAATTAAATCTTTAGGACATTTGCCTGCAGAACTAGCAGAGAGAAACACTTGTAAAGAGAGAAAACACTGTTTTCTGAGTTTTCAAGCAGCCTGAAACAGTACCTGTTGGAGGTATAAAATGTCAATGGGCTCTTCCAACGCTCCCTCACTACATGAGTGTAGAATCTGGCACCTTTCCAAGGTTTGAGAGTTCCCAAATATTTCTTGCTCTAGATTTCACCAAACCTAAAGAATCTGGACATTTTATTTACTGGTATCTTACTAGGACCTACCTGTTTTCTATCTTTATTTAACCACAGGTTTGAATCAAATTGCACTTTCGCATGAAAATCAAAAGTGAAATCTAGTTTGCAGTCAGGAAATGAGTGAGCACCAAGGCAGCAGTGGTCACACAGAAAAACAGCACAACACTCAAACCTCAAGAAAATGAGCTGTAAACTGGTAACAAACGCAAAGATTATTTTTTCAATCTGGGTTATACAAATGAGTTCACAAGTATTAAGACTAAGATGACTCTAATAAAATGATGTTTTTTCCATTACTGTTTCTAAAGACAATACCACCTCCACTGCCCAACAGATACTGTAGTGCTCGCATGAGGATGGAGAGGATTACTGGAGCACAGAGGTGCAGTTTTGCCACAGCACTCTTATTACACTACCTTTCCATGAACCGAGACCAAGTTTTGGAACTGTCTCCTGTGCCTGTGCTTCTCTCAGACATGAGACACAAAAACCACAGAGCCCACAAACAAGACCCAGCTCTATAAATCCTCTTGTAGATATGCCCCTTGTCCTACCCCATCCAAGAAGACCCAGTCTGTACAGCTGCCTATCTCCAGCACCATGAAGGGAGTCCAATATTTTGGGAGACCAATGCTGGAACCAGAAAGGGAAATGTTGAAAAAACAGTTTGTCCAAACTAAGAGAGGCAACTAAAACTCCTTCCATATACACAGTGGCTTGCCTTTCAGTCAGCAGTGACTGTAGTTTTGCACTCAAATGCTGTTCTCTTCCAGCACACCCATATGTTACTGATCATCTCACAGGACTGAGAATCCCTAGGTTCTGACATGACTCACACAATCCATGGAAAAGGTTACACATTTATGTCTAGATTTATAGCAGGCAGAGGAGAATTACCCACAGCAACAAACAGGAAGCAGTAAAGAAAGGATTACAGCTGATTTACTTCCAAATTGAAAGGCTTGACAAGCATGCCAAGACTGGGATTCACAGCCCAACATACATGCCTGAACATAGGTCTTCAGGTTGCTTCTGAAGTATAAATAATCAGCCCCCCATTTTTTCCCTAAAATATTGGCAAAGGGTAGTAAGGTTGTTATTGTACCCATATTTTATGCAACAACACAGCATACAACACTGGAACATCCAGTGGCTTGCCACAAAGTGGGAGACAGGCAATGACAGTACTGCCACATAAAAGGTAGACAAGGATTCATCCCTGGTCCTAACAGCAAGAAGCACCAAGCAGTTCCCAGTCTCCATGCTACAGTTAAGCACTCTTCTTTGGTTGATATGTGCAAGAGCCCAAAAGTGGACTGGTCCCAAACAGAGCTGGGCTAAGCTAAGACTTAGGCAGCTGTCTAGTGTGGCTTTAGCTCATTTTCTGGCCTTTGATGAATTTGCATTTCAAATGCACCAAAGAGTACTGTGCCCCCTTCAGCCTGAAGCCTTCAAACTCACTCCAAAAACACGTCCGGCATTGGCTTAGGACCCTGGCCCCCATTCTAGGAACTGTTACACATCTTAAATTAAAGAGTCACTGAACAACAAACACAAGCATTGTAGGTAGTAAAATCTAGTCTTTGGCTCTCCTAGTGTTTTGCCCATTTCTTCTAAGTTTTATAGTAGGAAAAACTATTTTACTGCCTAAGCATCATCTCCTTTTCCCTTTCTTCTTCTGCAGCTCCAATCTCTTTCTCACTGGGAACAGCTAAAGGGGATCATGGCAGGGCACCAATATTTTTGCCTCCACACCTTTCTAATGTAGGGCACCCACGGTGACAGGATGAGGGGAAGCCACATGAGATGGCAGCTGAGGTCATCTGGCTTGTTCAGCCTGGAGGGGAGAAGACTGAGAGGAGACTTCATTGCAGTCTGTGGCTTCCTCATGAGGGGAAGGGCAAGGACAGGAACTGATCTCTTCCCTCTGGTGACCAAAGAGGCATGAAGTTGTGTCAGGGGAGATCTAGGAAAAGGTTCTTCATCCACCGGATGTTTAGGTACTGAAACAGGCTCCCCACGGAAGTGGTCACAGCACCAAGCCTGTCAGAGTTCAAGAAGTGTTTTGACAATGCTCTCAGGCACATGGTGTGATTCTTGGCATGCCCTGTGCAGGGCCAGGAGTTGGACCTCGATGATCCCTGTGGGTCCCTTCCAGCTCAGGATATTCTATGATTCTATGAAAACGCCTCCAATTTGATGAAAACATGCCAGGAGCATACTGCTTCCTGCAAAAGTTGAAACATCTCTCAGTGGCCCAGCTAGGAAGAATTTTAACATCCTAAAAAGAGCAGGTTGCCTTACATATCCTTAGGAAATTAGTGACAGTTTATTTTCTCTCCATTCCCTAGTCAACACGCAATGAGACAAGAGAACATGATTAATTTGCTCCTAGCTGAAATCACCTCAGCTCAAGTTGTAAATACTCCTTTGTGCATACAGTCTTCCAAAATACAATAGAGACAAGATGCCGAAACAACAAGATGTCAGACCTCTACAATACATTGGAATGATGATATCTACAGGATAGATTTTCAATTACCCACTTTATTAGCACATAGCCTCAGTTGATTTCCTTTACTCCCTTAAAAAAATAAATCACAACTGAGTTTGGTCTAGGTGAAAAATGGAAAATACATGTCTTCTGGTGGTATTTATGTCAGTCCCTAGACTGCTAACCCTTGATCAACACATCTAACCATGTCCAAAAATCCCACAAGTATTCCAGCCATCAAGGGACTCTACAAACTTCCATGAAGAAAAATTGGCTGTGAGGGAACTATACATTAGATGTGGTGAGAGCTGAGCCCCCAATATCCCTAGCATAAAGTCAGGGTATTCAGCTTTCAATAGGTTTGTTGCTGTCTCATGACAAATGTTGTCTTCAGCTTGCATCTCTCCAAAAAGTAAAAATATTAGCAGTGCCTAATAGAACTTTAAGCAATAATAAACCAAGACAGCAGAGTCCATTTTCCTAGCTAAATGAGCACAGGAAGGATTAGCCCACTAATCTTATTGCACACTTACATCTGGGCTCTATTTTCTTGTCTCAATTTTTTGCTTCTGTCCTTGTTTAAAAACTCATGTTTGGTTAGTCCATTTCCAAACTCTTTGAACAGAGATGTCATTCCAGACAGGCTCTTTCCAGTGTTTCATCATGTGGCAAGGAACTGATAAGAGTCTTCTTGGTGAAATGGTGGTGTTAAATCAGCAAGACTCATAATTTGAGAACATGTATCCCATGTTACTTGACTTCATGGAAAATTATGGGATAGCCCGTATACTCCAAACCATCTCACAAGCTACTACCACACTGTCATTGACAGGAGCTATACACACAGGGTTTTGTGATGGAGACTCTGTTGCCTGTATCAGGCTTGCTGAAGCAAGCAGTGAAGATGTGCTTCTGTTTTTTTGTCTCCCACACAGAAAACAGTAATCTCAGGCAACACAGTCTTTGGGGAAAACAGTGGAATACAAACAGTGCCCAAAGTAAAAAAAGATACAACTGCTGAAACAAAACAAGAGCCAAACAAGACAGAAGCCAAAAAGTAAGGGCGACATCCATTCACAGGGAGACAAGAGCCAGACAAAGCAGGTCTTTTAAGGGCCCATGCAATATGGTTCAGAAATTGGCAGCACAAAAAGATCATGACCCAATAACAGTCTCTGAGGAGACTCTCCGGAAAAAAAGGAGATATGAAAACTGCCTCAATAATGCAATAAGCTCTTTCTACTGCATCTGGAATAGATAGGTGTGAATTGCACCTTTGGCAATATGGAAATTCAAACACGCACATACAGCTACCCAGTAACTGCAGTGCACTGAACTTGATATGGTCTCTTCTTTAGACCTACAATTTAAGACGGAAACAATATTAATATCAGGTGGGCAGGCCTATTTTTTCCACTCAGTCCACTGTGGGCTACTGAATAGAAAGGCAGCATCTCCAGCTCCAAGCCCCTGAGCTGCAGAGGAGGCAGCCAGAGCCTGGGAAAGCACTTTGGCAGGGTACCCCTGCATGAATACCCTGTGCCTTTATTCTCCTCCAGCATTTCCCACTCACTGTTTTCCAATATGGAATAGTAGCCTTGATGGACTTTTGTTTTGACGCGCTGCGCATAATTTGATGTTATATTCTCAGAAAGAAGACTTCTTGAATGTACAGTCTTACTGTGTACTTGGCATGTTTGACTTGTCTTCTATCTGAAAGCTACTAATCATCACACCAACTATCCCTCTTCTCCTCTTCACCTCCCAAGAAGAGACTATTCCCTAATCCTACTATTAATTCCTATATGCTGAAAAGTCACTGCTGTTTAAATTATTAGCAACAACACCAATCATATCTGAAGATAAAGAGACTGCATCTCAACTACAAACTCAGAACTTACAAAGTAGAAAAAGGTTTTATTCTAGTTGCCATTTTTCTGGTAAAATAACACATTAAGAAAAAAGTAGAAAATTAATATATTTGAAAAGGCTTTCTTTAAATAAAGAAATCCTACTGCAAAAGAAAGTACCCTGAACACATTTATACACGTATTTAGTTTTTTGAGTGCACAACACAAGTAGTTCCAGTCTCACCTGTAAATCATGTTTATATTATCAGGATTTTTATAAGACACTACAATGAAGATGCAGGAATGTTACAGTTTTTGGTTGTTGAATTTACTGCCTTTTGGCCTCTTTAGTCATGAAAATGTGTGAGATTAACACACTCCAACAATCATCTTAGTATATTACACGTTCACTTGTACACAGATCATCCATCTGGTTTCAAAAGCCAGCAACAGCAAGAGCATTTTAAAACTGTGAAGGTGCTAAGCTTTGCTAATAGTAATTTCTCTGTGGTAAAATCACATCCATTAAAGGAAAGTCTGAAAGCTATGTTATATTCAAATGTATATTTCCAGGTATTCAATTCATTCTAATGTGAAGGAAAGGAGGGAAAAAAATTATGCTTTTAACTGATATTTAGCCAGCACATTTCCCTAAGGGAACAGAAAAGTGTCAGCTCTCACTCATCCTTGAAGAGCCAACTTACTTCTTTCATTTCCTATCAGCTCTTACTGGCCATCTTTATGGCTGCAAATATTACACAGTCAATGAACACCACTGTCACCTATTCTGCATCTCATAGTAGTACTGACAACCTCCCAAACATATAAGTATGAGGGACAGAAACCTATTCCCTGAACTCACTAGATTTGTTCTTTGACCACCACTGCCTTCACATACAGCTGCTGCCAACAGGATGCTGTAGACTGGCAGCTGCTGCTGACTGAAATAGGTTTTGTTGTGTAAACACTCATCTATTTCCAATCTAAGCAAAAAAATCCACTCAAATTGCTCTTTTTTATGAGCAAAAGTCTTTCCCTCTAAGAAAACAAAATAATTACTTCAAACATAAAATTTGAATATTACTCTATTTCTATTCAACATTCTTGTTAGACCTCCTATTTTTTAATTTTCAGTTTTGAAGCTAACATTTGATTATTCAGTTGTCTGTTTTAGGCTAATGATTGTCTTTACTGATAGACTTTCAAAGCATCGTTAAACCAAAATATTGGTATTTACACCAGGAAGTGATTTTTTTTCCTTCATTTTTCTGCACTAGTAGAAAATCAACATGAAACTGGAATCTTACCTGACATCCAGCCATGTAGGAATCTTACAGTCTAGCAGATATCTATTTTTCGTTTGGGCCAACAGCATACCTTGAAGGTAGGGAATCTGATAGTTCTCAATTAAAAAAGCGTAATGATGTGAAAAGTCAATTTTAAATGTTTAATATCATGATGATCTCCCATAGACTTGGTAAACAAATTTCAGAATCTCTCTTCATAATACATTTACCATATGACAGAAGTGCTAAACTGTTCCTTTCATCAATTACCAAAACACTTCAGAAACACTAGTCATTTTCTCCAGCCTCCTTTTCAACATCAGTTAACCTCCAAGACTTCTGATGAGCTGTGGCTCTGCCTGACTAAATCTCAAAAGCTTTCAAGGACAGATTTCCACAGCCATTCTAGCCAATCTCTTCCCTGCTGTACTACTCTCCTAACAAAAAAAAAAACAACAAAAAAAAAGTTTCTCCTGCTGTCCAGTCCAAGCCTCCCAAGGCCTAGTTTGTGATGACTGCCTTTTAACATATTACCTGCTGCTATAGAGTTAGACTTAATCATTTTTGTAATTATAATTTTTGCGTTGCAAACAGATTTCAGCTCGCTTAGGCCTGTTGTTGCAAACCTAACAAGCTCATATCCCTCAGCTTCTCCTCAGCATCAGGTACTCTGGGCCCTTAACAATTTTGGTAACCCTCCAGTGGACTCCATCAGTTTCTCACTATGGAACCTGCAATTGGACTCAGCATTCCAGGCAGAGCCCTGTCAGTGCCTTCTAGAGATGAACTCTCCCTTTACTATTGCCCCAGCTTCTAACGTTGTTCAGTTTGTGGTTCATCTTAAATGCTATGAGGTGTTGGCTCATATTCAACCAGACATCCACTGCAGCCCCACAGCCTTTTCACCAAAGTTGCTACTCAGCCAGTCCCTCCCCAGTCTGTAGTGACACACAGCAACACTTTAGTCCAGCAACAGAACTCCACAGTCCTTAAACTTTCTGAGATTTCTGTTGTCCCAGTCCTTGGGCTTATCAGGGTCTTCTTGGACTTAGGATCTGCACTCTGACAAGAGGGTAGGGATTTTGTCCTACATACCAAATCGCACTTTTACACTTCTGTTGTCTGTCCTTATTTCCATTACTGTATGCTTCCTTTTTGTGTTTTAGTTCATGGAGAAGTTCCCTGCTTGGCCAAGCAGGCCTCCCACTACTGTGGAATGGTTCATTCCTGAACCACCATTAAGTTTTCTTTAAAAATCTTCTCCTGTTCACTTTTCCTCTTCACAGTTGTTACACAAAGGGTTGTACCCACCAGCCTCCAGAATAAGTGAAAGCCTGCAGTCCATAAGTCTAAGGATCCTAATTCTACTGCTTACCTTCCCAGCCTTCCTCCAGATCTGCAACTCAATCCCGTTCTGGTCACTGCAACCCAGGCTGCCACCTATGACCAAAGTGGTCACAATTCTTCCCTACTTGAAAGCAGCAGTGAAATGAAGAGTTAACCCTCACCAGTCTCTCTGGCATCTGTGTTAACAAAATTTCTACCAACACAGCCTAGAAAGTACCAAGAGTGCATGCCCAGTGCCAGATTGCTCTCCTAGCTGATGTCTGGATAGCTGAAATCCCCCATGAGCACGAAAGCCCATGAGTGGGAGGTTTCCACTAGCTGTCTGTAGAAAGCCATATCCTCTAGCTACTCTTAGTCATAGGGTAACAGATGCCTACCTAATCAGCAGTGATCCCTTTCAATCTTCCGTAGCCAGTGCTACGAAAAATTAGCTCAAAGTGTTTTAAAACTGTATGAAGACTCCTGAAGTACAGTTCAATCAGTGCAGAAAAAACAGACTATCAATCTATTCTAAACAGAGCTTAAGTAACAAATACATTAGTATAATTTCAATAATGTATTTCAGCTAAAAAGAATCTACAATTCAAAATCACCAAATTGTTTTTAAAACTTCCCATTTACTGAAAAGCTATCCAAAACTGACAAAACAGCTTTAAAATTCACTATGGCATTGCCTACGCAACTATACCAGAACCACACTCCCAGCTGCCAACATGTGAATTTCAAAAGAGATAATGACACAGGTAAAGCTGGAAAAGGGAATGTGCTGGAAAGCAACACCCACCATCAACCAGTTCTTTAGCCTTTGGACAGCAATAGAACCATTAAAAAACCCAAAACACTATTAAACACATGATCCAGGTCATTGTCTTCTTTCAGATTATCTATCAATTTTTACCACAATCACTTAGATCCTGTACACCAATGATTAACATTATAGGATTCTGAAGTCTGGCACAGTTTTCACAAGTGACTTATACTCAGCAGATCCTCTTGTATGTATTACTGAGATCTTTTAGGCTTCAAAGATAGGTTTGATTAGGAACTGCCACTGACCATGTTTTGGAAAGCACAGGAAGTGAACCTGGGCAGGCAGAGCTGCAGAGAACGGTAAACGTAGCCAATTTTGGTCTACTCAAATGACAAAGTCTAAGTTACTTACTGTACATTGAACAGCAAAGCACATGAGAGACCTTCCTTTGCCTCTATTATCTGACTGGCAATGATTTTTATTTTTCCAGCTCTTCACTTTACATCAAATTCAGCATTTGTTCCCACTAACCCTTTAAAGCACCTCTGCTAGAATGTATTCTGTCAGATTTTTAAAAAAGATTCATGTTACATATTGATTAAAATAATTAAATAACAGTCAACTGAGTTCTGTAGAACTTCACCTTGTTCAGCTCGCACTGCATTGAAAATAATTCATCACAAGTAACACTGCAGTCTATAAAAACTTGATGCTTTTCAGTCTTTTAGAAGGAAACATGAAACCTGCATTAGAAGTGATTCTGGCAGTCAGCCTTCTACAACATTTGCTACTATAATTTTCTTCCCTCGTTAAATAAGTTGTGCAAACCCAAACCCTTCCTAGATATTCCTATTGCCCTTTAGTCACAGAGTCTCTTTCATTTGAGACTTAAGCTTTACCACTAGACAGGTCTAGCAATTCGTCCACAGACCCCATGGAACAAGCTAGCCATATTCACTTCACTTAACACAGAGCCAAAAAAATCAGCATGGCTCCTTCACGTATGCATCAGGCAATGGTTTCTCCCTTACACTTAAAAGGTACCAGGACAGACAGTAAATCTGATCTGGCAGGGATGTCAGATCCAAATTACTGGGTACACAACAATTTGCTGTTGACTCTTAACAGCTTCCAGCCTGTTCAGAAACATTTCACTTATTTGTGGAAGAGGCATGCAACCTCAACATTGCTTACAAGACTTGTAATTACAGAGGCTGCAGAGAAACATATATATAAACATACATATAAAGTGTATTCATGAATGTTGCTGAGTTAAACTCAGTGACACACTATAGCACATTTAAAATTATGAAGCATCTTCAGTGACATTGCATTTGTTACTGTTTCATGTTGCTAAATTTCTTCTTGTTCTTAAGGTTACTCCTCTGAACAAAGGGCTGAAAAGTGCTGAGCACTCTTCTTTGGGTGCTTATTTCAGTCGTTGTTAACTTGTTCCCTTTCACTCCCATTTGTTTGATGCTAGTTTTTTTTCGTACTTTTCACAATTAAAATATTTTCTATTCAAAAATTCTTGAAGGAATTTTATTGTTATCAATTCCTCAAACACTTCCTTCTTGAGCGACTTGTGAGTGACTAAACAAAGAAATTAACAGGTCAACTAATAAACATTAAAAAATATTAAAATGGAGAGAAATGGGATTAAAGGGGTGTAATTAAGAGCATTAGCACAATCAGAATCACTTGCGGCCATTCTATCTCCCTAATTTACAGCTACTCATCACTCGCTCTGTATTTAGGAGCTTTGTTGCTTTTGGCATTCATCCTAGAAAGTGTCAGCTACCACAGGCATAAGTCACCCTTTCCAAACACCACTTCTACTCTGCACAGGCCTGTCACGTGTCTCAAAAGTCACCATAGGATATTCCAGGGCAGTTCAGGTCATCCTACATGGCATCTGCAAGCTCAAGGTTAACACTATCCCATTACCGTGCACTGCTGGCACACTCACACAAGCAGCAGCCTCAGCAGCTCCTGACACAAACACTGAGGCTCTGCCTCGGTGCAAGGAGGAAGCCACACGATGCAGAGACAGAAAGCACGGTAAGATGTGACAGGTGTTCTGCAGAGAAGAAGAGTTGTCACAGGTACAGGCTGTGGGGCTGCTCCCGGCTTCACCATGGGTCAAACACGGGGATGAGCCACATGACGAGCTACATAAAGCTTTCCCACAAGCCTGTGACTGAACTCTGCCCTTTCCCCTCATGCCACAGAATCACAAAATCAGCTAGGTTGGAAAAGACCCCTGAGATCATCGAGTTCCGTCTATGACCCAACACCACCGTGTCAACTAGACCATGGCGCTGCCCTGTTTTTCCTTAAACACCTGCAGGGACGGTGACTCCACCGCCTCCCTGGGCAGCCCATCCCAGTATCTAATCACCCTTCTTGTGAAGAAATTCTTCCTAATGTCTAACCTAAACCTCCCCAGGAGCAGCCTGAGGCTGTGCCCTCTTGTCCTGCCACTTGCTGCCAGGGAGAAGAGCGCGCCCCCCACCTGGCTACACCCCCCTTTCAGGTGGCTGTACAGCGCCATAAGGTCACCCCCGAGCCTCCTCCTGTCCACCCTCAACACCCCCAGCCCCCTCAGCCGCTGCTCACAGGACATACAGGCCCTTCCCCGCTCTGGGCCCGCCTCACTCGCGGCCGGGACAAACGGGGATCCCACAGGGAGGCACCTCCGGCCGGCCTGCACCGGGACAGTGGGACCAGGGACAGTGGGACCAGGGACAGTGGGGCAGTGGGGCCGGGACAGTGGGACCAGGGACAGTGGGGCAGTGGGGCCGGGACAGCGGGACCAGGACAGCGGGACAGCGGGGCCAGGCCGGCCGGGCCCGGTGTGGTTACCTGAGCTGTGCAGCGCCCTGAGCCCGGTCCGGCCGCACCGCGCCGCGGCCGCGCCGCCGCCCAGCACCTGCCGCAGCAGCAGGCGGACCCTGCGGGCCGCGGGACCCCCGGCCCCGCCGCCCAGGCACAGCACCCGGGACTGCATGGAGGCCGCGGGCAGGGCCCCGGGACGGCACAGGCACCGCCGCCGGCCGGCCGAGCGCGGGGGACGGGAAGCGCCGCCGCACCGAGTCCCGCCGGAAACCAGCGCCGTGCGGGCCCGGGCCGGGGCGGCCGTGCGGCCGGGCCCGGCGGGGAGAGCGGGAGCGGGACAGAGCGAGCGGCCGGGGGTCCCCAGGGACCCCGGTGTGTTCAGCGGCAGCTGCAGGGGCGCCTCCTGCTCTTTTCCTCCTGCTCTTTTCCTCGGGTGTTCCCTCCTCGCCGTGGTGTCCCAAGGCCCGGAGCCGCCCCCGAGCTCCCGGGGGTTGAGCCCCGCGAGGGTCTCCGCGGCGATGCTCGGCGCGGGCAGGGCTGGGGTGCGAGCGGCCCCGAACGGGCGTGGGTGCCCGCAGGAGCGGGCCTCAGAGCTCGCTCGGCTCGGCTCGAGGTGGTACTGCTCCTGCGGCCGTGCAAAAGCTCGGCAGTGGGGTTTGGAATAGTTTGTGAAGGGCTGAAGCTTTCACGGTAAAGGGCTAGACCTAGTTCCCAGGGAAACCCAGAGACCGGGATGTCAGCAGCGGTGAAAAGGTGGGGATGGAGGCCGGGGTCGAGCCATCGCCCTTATGGCCTGCAGGAACCTCGGGTATCTCAGCGGCCCTGGCGCCCCGAGGAAAGTTTTGCTCCAGGAAACCTCCCATTTCCTGCGGTTTCAGCATTGAACACTTATCCCAAAGGGCTGTCCTTAAGGTGTGAGCTAAGCATCTGCTTAAACATAGACAACGTAGACTTCTAAGCCCCCCTAAGATCCTATGAGTGTTGATCTAGCCCTAGATGCACTTGTGCAGCTCGGTGTTAGGCGCTTTAATCTCTTGCGAGAGGTGAGATTTCACGGTCTTCAGCATTTCCAGTTGGCTAGGGTGTTGGTTGGGTATAATTTCTATTCTTAGTACCTAATACAGGTCTATGAATCTGCCTTCTGGGTCTAAGGCAGGATAAACTAAATTGAAACATCCTTTTATGGATATTGCCCTAATTTCTTGTAAGCTGAAGATCGCAGATGCTGGAGGCTAAAGATAGGCTGAGTAACAAGAAGGTCTGCTGGAACAAAGTAGAAGGCCAGTGAGGCAAAATAACAATGGAATGATATATGAGTGTATTATAGCAATCTGGGATATTAAATTAGAAAACTACATTGATCCTCTCTGTCATGTCTATACAAAAAAATATAAATAGCAACAGGTAAGCAAGCAATTAAATGCACCACCTGAATGGTGAATAGGTTTTATGCTATGCTGAAAATGAGGCATTTCAAGGTTTTGTGTAGATTCACAGTACTTGCCCACTGTGAATGTATAAAGCCTCCTTTTGCCTCTGTGTGTGTATATATATGCACACCTGTCAAGCTAAATCCTTTAAATTTCAGCCCTTTCTGAGTCATGTATCTATAAAAGTTTTGGCTTTTTAAGGCATTGTCTTAAAATTCTGAATTAATCAACTTTTCCAAAACTTCAAATTCAGCTTTGAGTTCAGCCTCCAACTTTCCATTTGCAGCAAAAGAAAACTATAGTTACTGATTTTCAAGCTGTTTCTGTAAAACATATAATTGGAAACATTGTTATCTCTATGCATAATTATGGGTAGGATAATTTTGTTGCATTTATACATATATGCACGTATACACAAACAGTTGCACAACTTGGACATTGCATTTTTTTTAGGCTATACTGTCAGTCCTGTCACCACTCAAAATTTAATACTGTGAATGTATAAATCTACCTTTTGCTTGCATATACATGTGAAATTTTATCTGGCTATACAATATTACATTATTCCTCGAATATGGCATTTGCTTCACTTGCTAATCATATATGCTTTACATATCTGGTACTTGCTCAATCCTCTCTATGGAAAGCATGATTCTGTCAGTGGTTCCGTACTGTCATGAAGTGGAAGGATTTAGCAGTCTGCATCTGGTGTGTTTGTGAAGATTTTCACAGATGATTTACAGCACTGGTAACAAACAGCAATTTCATATTTTCATTCCCTGCCTTAACAGCAGTCTTGTTTGGAACGTCAAGTTTCTTAACAAAAATACTTTTCCTTTGATTAAACAGAAAAGAACTTGCTCCAAAGAGTGAAAGCTCTAAAACCATCCCTCTGAGTTGACAGTTTCCAGACTGTTCTCTCTAGTAGCTGTCAACTACTTTGCTGTGTAGCTCTAGCTGCAAGACTAAATTAGACACAGGTGCAGACTGTAAAGAACAATGCATCATCTCTGCCTAGTTGTATTCTGTATTCCTACACAAAAACAGAGAAGACAGCTGAGATGAAATCCTGGCTTCATCTGAACTTCCTAGAAAATCTCCCACTGAATGCTGTTAGGCCTGAATTTTACTCAAATGGTCTGGCTGAACTAGAGTAACAGGAGTAAGTCAATCTTCATTTACTGTTAAATCTTTTGTCTAGAGGGTAGGTCTAACACTGAACTCCTTTGAGACTATGTCCAGAGAATATGAAGAGACAAAAAAGAAAGTCCCTTAGAATTTATACAATTCTGTAGTGGTGTGGGTTGCATCTGGCAATATTAACAGAGAAAGTCAAGCCATTTGAGGCAGGCCTTGCTTACCAATAATTGTCCTGAGATTGAGAGGTTACTTTTTTTTTTTTTGTTAGGCAAAATTAGTTTCCTGGTTTTAAAACTTATAGTTGTTTTCCCAAATTATCTATAGTCACTGATGTTTTGCTCTAGATACTAGGTGTAGAGAGAGTCTGGCTTGTTTTCATCTGTTGTATATCAGTTTTGAGCAAATACAAGTTCTGATTTCCATGGAGCCACTCTAATTCAGTATAATGAGTCTTTGTAATACCAGAAGGTGCTTCTCTTGTATGAAATCGATTGGGAACAATATAAATCAAATAAAAATGGAAATGCACAGCTGTTCCTTTGTTGACTTGAATCCTAAATTTGTCCCCTAGTTTAATCGAAGTTGATATAAAAAAAATGGATCCACCAAAAAGATACCAAGATTCTAATGTTAACTGTCTTCTGGTTCTTGCTAAACTGACTTTCATTCATAATGTCTTTCTTTGTATCTAATGATTCTTAGAATATCCATGTCTTTCCTCTGCACTGTTACAAAACAGGCAAGAGTCACGGCTAGATTTTGTTCTACAAATGGCATTTATAATAGATTTTCTGCCCCAGAATGTGTAATTACTAACTTTTAAGTTAAGGACTGAAAGGTCTTTGCTCTCTGTTCGTATGGTAACTTCCTTCTAGAAATTAATATCCACTCCCTTAACTTTTCTACTGTTCAGACCCCTCTGCCTCTGTGTTTTTCTGTGCTGTTTGCACTGTTAAGCTGAACTAAAACAGCAAGTAAGGATAAAGTCATTATTGATTTTTGTAAGAAATAATGACATTGAGGTGAGGAGGCTTGTGTCACCTGATTGCTCAGATGAAGGTTGACCTAACAGCCTTTAGCTGCTTGGAAATACATTTCTTGAAGATCATTTTTGCAGCTATAAAGCCTGTATGTTTTTTGGGTTTTTTTGAAGGAACATGAAAGGTAAGAGAAACAAGTACTCAGCTGAGTGGTACTACATATTCACATTTGAATATGTGTTACAGTATAAGTCCTCAGAGAGTATAAAGGCCAGAAGTGACGGCATCCATAATTTCTTATGCCAAACTCCATCTGTTTTCAGTAGTTTGTAACTCCACCACTCTTTAATAATTTGGGCAGAAATTTCTCATGCTGAATTTCTGCCGCAGGCAGAAGACTTCTTTTGAAAACTTGAACAAAAATAGCTTAGCCACTTTTCAAAAAAGAAAAGAGTATTTTACTCAGGAGAAGCTATAACCCATATGAGACTTGCAAGGCTACACAACCAAGCAGCCACATCACATGAGGGAAATACTGACTGCTTTTCCTGGTCTTACTGGAGAGTGGAGGGGAGATTAAAGCCTCTGTCCTGCCTGACAAATCTGCATATGGTTTTACCCATGTCAAAACAGTTCTTAAACTAGGAATCTCAGCATTCCTGAGCTTTAGATCAAAAAGTAGAGTTCTGCTAAGAGAGTGATTCTGGCTTCAGAAAGATGATTTTTGATTACTTTTTTTTTTTTTTTTAAATCATGAGCTTCTGAAAATTGGGGAAATGTATAACAGCTAACTCAATATATTCTGTTTATATGAAGAATGACCTACAATAGGACTGTATTGGCTGAGCCAGACTTCCCCCAGACAAGGACACTCTGTGATGTGCTTTCAGTGCTTCTTCTTCCTTCTTTCCCCAGGCTGAGAAAGCAGAGGGATTAGGAGCCAAGCCTGAAGGGACAGCTAGAAAATGGTGAAGTACAAGGAACCAATAAGGGAAGGGGCAGGGGGAGGCAGTAAAACCACTAAATGGATGTAGGGTGAGAGTAAAAGGTTGTGTGAACTAAAGTAAGGAAGGATGAAGTTAAAACAGAGTCTGGAAGCACCATGACCACTATGTTTTGTATGTCCTGAGCACCACTGCAACCCCTAGGATTCTTCTGCTGACAGAAATAGTTGTGAAACCCACTGAAAATACACTGACCTGGTTCACTCATGCTGTTGAGTGGTAGGGGCATCTCTGCAGTCCTGCAGATGCATTATTTGGACTCTGAGGTGAGAGGGTTGTTTTTATTTGATTTATGTAATTGTTATTTCTTTCAACTCTAGAAAAATAAAAAATGCTACAGTAAACTGATATAACAGTTTAGTGATTTCAGAATAATATGAAGTCAAATGATCTGGAATTAAATACAAAACCAGTATTGTTATATGAGATACAACAATAATGTTATTGTTGCTGTTGATATGAAATGGTTGTACAAAATTAGAGACATGACCAGAAACTGGGCTTCACAGATATTCATAGACTGATAAAGCCTAGCGTGCATTGACAATGTGCATGTAGGAGCTAATGGACTTAGGGAATATGTAGCCTAGCATTAACGCCAGCAAAGACCATGACCTCTTCAAGAAGAGAGAGACGGAAAATCCACATATCAACAGCCTGCTGCTGTCCCTCCTGCTGAAGCAGGCAGCACCTAGGTAGTCACTACTTCAATCTGAGGAGCTCAGGAATGTGTTTTAGAATTATAGAATAATTTAGGTTGGGAAACCCCTTTAAGATTATCAAATCCAACTGTTAACCTCCCACTGCCAAGGCCGCCACTAAACCATGTCCCTGAGTACCATACCTACATGTCTTTTAAATGGCTCCACCTCCCTTGGACAGCCAGTTCCAATATTTAACAGCCCTTTCTGGAAAAAAAAAATTTCTAATATGCAATTTAAACCTCCCTGCCACAATCTCAGGCTATTTCCTCTTGTCCTATCACTTGTTACTTGGGAAAACACTTGGCTACAATGTCCTTTCAGGTAGTTGTAAGAGAGCAATAAGGTCACCCTGAGCCTCCTTTTTTTCAGGTGGAACAACCCCAGCTCCCTCAGTTGCTCCTCCTAAGACCTGTGCTTCAGACGCTTCCCCAGCTTTGCTGCCTTTCTCTGGACTCACTCCAGCACCTCACTATACTTCTGGTAGTGAAATGCCCAAAGCTGCACACAGGATTCAAGGTGTTGCCTCACAAGTGCGCAAGGGACAATCACTTCCTTCGTCCTGCTGGTCGCACTGTTTCTGATACACATTAGTCACCAGTGTAGGGTATCAGCTCATTGTGGCTTTCTTGATTTAGCTGTACTTGCATCAAAGACATGTTCACTGTCAAAGTTTTCTGGTGTCCTTTCTTGTGTCCCTAGTGGTTCTCTAAAACAAATCTTGTATTCTTTTCACCCACCTTGATACTGATGGAAAATATCTGCTAAATAAACTTCATTGGTTTGTATTTAGTATTTTACTTTATAACTGTAGTGGTCTACAACTGTACACAAAGCTGGTTAGTAGAGTGGATGGATATTGTCTGGGTAAAACATGGTAGTTCCATCCCAGTCTTATGTGCCCATATCCTAAAGCTTTTCCAGACTCAGCGCACATTTCAAAGGCAGCCACAAAATGTTATCAGAGCTGTTACAGTAAGAAATAAGCAAAATTTGATCAACATCTACCTGAAATCTTTATCCCTTTTCATGTTGAAATGGTAAGTTTCCTTTTTTAAATTATAAACACCATGGCCTTTCCTAGTACATATGTCTTAATGGACTGTATTTTGGTGAATATGGAGGATTGCACAGAATAATCTCTAAAGGGTCACTCCTCGCATATGCTGGTGACCCAACATCATCAGTAAAATGCCAGATTTCCTGAAGACAGGATTAATGTTACCCCCCCTATAATTCAGTGTCATCCTTGTGAAGTGCAGGCTAATTCTGTGTATCACAAAGGTTATTTAAATTTCAATAAATTGTAAGGCAACCTCACAAGCTCATGTTTGCTGTTAATGGAAAAAGCTTAACCATGTTCTGGCTGTGGAACTTGCAACATTAGTGCAGTAGAGCCTGAGGCCACTTGCGGGGCTTACACAATCCCAAAAGATGAAAATACTTACTGCCTCATTCCTGAACCTTTGAACTCTCTGTAGGCATTACTTTCACAAAAAATTATCAACACGCCTGGCTGGCCACAGGGTAGAGCTTTGGGTGACACACGGTGAAAAACTGAGCCCAGAATGAAGGCAGAGGTGAGCACCCAACTATTCCATTTAGACATTAATATCCTAAATCCTTGCTTAAGGGAGCTGCCAGTGAATTCCCTGCTGGCATATGTTCTGGGTCCATCTAACAGAGAGTTCACAGTCAGCAGCCTGATCCCCTGACCTTGTCAATGTAAATAAAATACACAAAATTGTGCCTTCTGCTCCATCGTCTGTGGGAAGAGGCCTTGTGGCCTGCACACCACGACTGTATTAGCATTGCATGAACACTGAATAAAAACCTTCACAGGCTATATGTGTATGGAAATGCAGATTTAAAATAGCTCTAAATGACCTGGTCTGAGATTTGAAATCCCACACTGAGTTGTATTTATATAATCTCTTGTGTTTAATATAAATTAGAATGAATGAGATTATTTTTTTCCAGGAATTTTATGCTGAAAATTGATTAAATCTGTTTTTAAATAATGACCTATTTTTTTAAAATATATTTAAAAAAATAATTAAAAAAAAGTACAGCCAGCTGTTATGAAGCCATGATGGGATTTTCTTTCTAAAAGAAAAGACCTTGAGAATGTTTGATATTCATTCTCATAAAGTCCATATCTGAAGTGAAGTACAATCTTTACTTTCTCAGGACAAGACTATTTAATACAGATCCTCCAGGGAAACTCCAATTTCATTAGAATTCTCTTAGTGTTTTCATAGTGCAGCATTGTCTTTTACAAATGTTATACAACTTTTTTGTTGTTTCAGCTCTTTGTTTTACTTCTCCTTTACGTTCAGATGAAACAGTTCAATTTGAAAATTAGAAACAGTACCTGCACTAACCAAGGAGAGATTTCAAAAGAAGAGGCAGGAGATAAAAAGGTCTCTTTCTTTTTAGGTCAACCATATTTCCGTGTGTGTGAGTACGAAACTTACTATCACCTGCTCTCTTTGATGTACTGTAGCTAGATAGATAACTTTATCAGGCAGTCTGGAAAGTTTCAATTTTATGACAAGTGAAAGAAATATGAAAATGGTAATTATGAGGAGATTAAAATAATGCAGTACATGTTCATATGTTCAGGGGTGGATTTTTTTTTTCTTTCTTTTACAAGTGACTGTAGGGTAAAAAACCCACTTTTAAAGTCCACAATTTAGCCTCTTAAATTACAAATGTTCTCAAATTTTTCTGAGTTTATTTGCAGAATTGGAGTAGGGTATCTGTCTGAGTTGGACAGAGTAACCCAACCCATGTTGACTTTCACTTGTTGTCCTGAAAAATGGTCCTTTGCTGTCCTAATATCTTAAATGGATTAATGTCCTAAGAATGCTTAAATGGGATTGTGGAGCTTTCGTTTACACTTGGGACACTATTCTTTTTCATTCACAATTTCTTGCTCAGTGTTCAGCACTTGTTTTGTCTGAAGGTCAATTTAAGGGCATCGTAAAAGTCTTGCCTTAATTTCTACTTTTATTTCCTTATTTCCTAGGGTGCTGAAGTAGTTCAAGAGCACTGCAAAGCATGTCAGATGTAGTTTTGTCTTCAAAAGCTCAGAATGTAAAGGCTTAACCCAGTTTGCATGCAACTAGTCAGTCATACTTTGATTTCAAAGAATGAATACAGTTATTCAAGTGGGTAGGCACTAGCAGAATTGGTCCACACAGAACAATATATAAATTCGTGGAAGAGAGGATTTTAAAAAAAAACCAAAATTTGAGAGTGCTTTGGCCATGATTTATATTGCACAAAGAGCGGCTGCCAGCTCAGCCACCATTATTTGTGTGCTACGGAAGCGCATCGTAGGTAATGAAGAGATGGTACTAATGCTCTCTTACACAATTTGTCATGCTAGATCAACACCTGAAATCCCTTCCAAGGTGGACATACAAAGGGGAGTGGGGATAGGTATGAGCTTCTCTGTCCACTCTCTAAGTTGGTGCAAGATGAATCAGCTCACTGCCATGTGAGGGAATGGATCCAAGTAAAAGTGTGGTGGCTCAGGAGCTCAGTATGCAGAAACTTGGCAATGAGATTTATTGCTATTGCTCTTTATTATTATTCCCTTAAGTATTAGAAAGGATTTGAAGACAGAAGGTGGGAGTCCAGTGAACAGGGAACAAACAAGCTGGGTGTCACTTCACAAACAGTTACGGAGTGCAGCTCACAGCACTTATTTAACTTCAGATTTAATTGTGCAGCTAATTGCTTAATTACAACAGAATCTATTTTATGTCCTGTTTGAACAGCAGTGCTGTCTGGGATGAGCACAAAGGCAATAAAATCAACAGTACAATTTGAATGTACTCACAAGAAAAAACTTCTGCTCTGAAAGAGGTGGGAGGTATGCCACTTCAGACACAGCAGTACCAGTGGTCCTGAGCTTTTCCTTCTTCAGATCTGCATTTGCAAACCTGAAACCTTTTCTTTGCCTATAAAATACAGCAGTTACAAAAATGTTTGGCAGCCTGTGCTAATACTAATAATATTCAGGAATGGCTATCAGTTCTTATTGCCCCCTGCCATTCCTTCCCCTTCTCTTTGCTGAGTTCTTTGGCTGCCTTGCCTTTTGTAGTGTAAGGTGTCTGGGGCACGAAATAAGTCTTTTTGTTGTGGTTTATGGGTGTTTATAGGAGTTAAACATGAAAGAATTCTGATCCACCACAGAAATACTAAGATCATACTACAGGTGATACAAATAAGCCCAAGATAGATTCTATGTTTGTTATAATAATTAAATATATTCTTCCCCAAATTACAGGCAGATCCTTTGAAAAATGAGAGTATGGCACATCTTTTATTCATCAATCACTAGAACGTATCTACACTGCCGAAGAGTTATACTTTCTGGAGGCTTGAGAAAGGCATTTCGTATTTCTGACATGGTTTAACTGTGCTTAGCTTTGCTTAGTTTCAACAGGTCCGCATTTAGACCACTTCAAGGGTTGCTTTACACAGACCTCCACTCTGACCCAGTCTCTGAAAGGATCTGGAAGACAGAAGAATGAACAGAAAACAATACAGTGTAATTGTTGGTTTGTTGTTTGGGTTTGGGTTGGGTTTGGTGGGTTTTTTTTGAGATGAGAACTGAGAATACTTTGCATCTATTGCAGCCCAGACAGCTGATACCCGGGGCAATAGGAACAAATATAAGCTTAAAAGATGCAGTCATCAGGAACGGAATAGAGTCATTGCCGTGTATAGATTATTCAATTATAATAATAACATTGTAGCTACACAATGCAAGTGAAGAAAAAAGAAAAATTTAGAGATTTAAGTCTCTGGTGTCACACAGAAGTGCTGATCCTCTAGAAGGAAAGAAATTGAAGAAACCATTGCACTGAATAACACAAAAAAATTAAATGGAGTAAATAGGAAAAGTGTTTAGACAATCAAATATAGTAATCCTTTTTTTTTTTTTTTAATGAGTATTTATCTCAGCATTCTTACTTCTCTTAATTCCTTGTCAGTATAAGGAAATCTAGATGCTAATGTTAATTTCTTGCTAACTGTTAACTCAGGCAAAAAGTTGCCACTAAAAAATAAGACATCTGTATTTCACAAACCCTTTTGCTTGGTACTGTAAAGACTTCTCATTATTAACAAGTCCATGGGAAAGAGCCACCGTTTAGATTTCTTCTGTTTCTTGATAGAAGGAATGTATAGTGCAAAACATGTTTAATGATAGCAGTATTTGAGATTGCTTTTAGAACTCGAGAAGTTTGTAAACAATTATTTAGCAATCTTTTAATTCAACAAGGTTGTTCACCATAAAAAGTCTTCCTGACAAATAGGCAAAATAAAGGATTTTAGTGCAAGACTGACCAACACATAAAGTCCAGCTTTATGTGTTGGATTGACCCTGTCCAAGAGCCAATACCTCCACAGATACTTGCTTATTCCCTGTTTCAAGCAAGAGAGGGATATGTGAGTGGCCGTGTGGGTTCACTCCCCACAGTCCTTCCAGACCCAGTACAAAAGTCTTCCTCATCAGAAGAAGTTACTGATTCTTTACGTGGTGATGCTGTATATCCTGGTTTGCCTTGAATTGCTCTAAACTTTGCAAATAGAAGTGCCATGGAAATTTGAGCAGTGAACAGAAGGTCCATCTTAGAAAAAAAAAAGGGTAGACAGCCTGAAAGGGCAATTCGTCTTAACATAAGGCAGGGATCTGCGTTCAGTTGAATTGTTATTTTGAAACATTTCTTTTTACTGGGAACTTTGCCTCACTAGCTCAGGTTGAATGGATTACTTTAGACACCCACAGGCAAGTGAGGCAAAGCCAGCTAACTATTTACATCTTTGATTTGAATTGCTCCTTTCTCTATGTGTTTTGAAACTTCTTCAGTTGTGTCAATAGACATGCCCTGTATTCTAGTTCAGTTGTGTCCCCCTTTATCCCAGAAGTAAAGATTATCCCCTACGTTTGCTTTTATTTTCTCAGTACATTTTTTCCTGTGTTCTGACACTATTTTTAATAATACCTACCCTTTCTTCAGTAACAGTTGTTAATTATATTAGTTGTAGCCTGCTGGTTAAGCTGTAGGCTGAGGAGTCCCAGCAACAGCAGAAAAAGGTGAAACTTCATCTGTGACCTGAGCTAAATTTTCTCATGCTTCATATATGTACTTCCCCATTTCAATAGCTAATCACCATATGTAGCCCAAAGTATTTGCAATCCTCTCTCTGTGCTGATCAAAAGGATATTTTTTGTTGAGGAGCAGAAGGAAAATTATTCCTTAATTGTAAAGACAAGATACAAGTATAGTCCTACTTCCACCCAAGGAAATCTGATAAAAATGTGTCTCACTGTTTGTAACTCTTGTGGCATTTATTTTCATTGGGGGTTTTGGCACCACTGGAAGCCCTGAAGTTTTGAAGAAAGGGAACTGTGTTCATGAGCAGTTCAGCAACACCACTGTATGACTAAACATGCCTCCCATCCTTCTCTCCTTCCTTCTCTCTCTACCCCTTCTCTCCTTTGTCTCACCCTCCCCCCTTTCTTTCTTTGTTCCTTTTCTCTTCCTTTCCTCCTTTTACCCCTTGTCTTCAAAGCCTTTTAATCTGCCAACTGTTTTTTAGCAGATGTTTGACACATAACCACCCAATCTAACATACTTTATACTACCTCTGTTTCTTCTCCTGGACTGTATTATCGTTGCTACTTATGCATTGCACATTAGAAATCCCACACCCAAATCTAGTCAATGAGGTCGGATTCAGAATTTTGATTGAGGGCATGTCTCAGTCTCACCTTACTGAAGTCAACAGCATATCTTGCTCTGCCTAAACTAAGCCAATCCTAACTCACTTTTGAGACTCACATTAGAGAATTGCAGTAGGTTCTGCAACTTTTAACCTGAAAGGCAGGAAGTTATTGGAAAACAAGCTCTTGTTTTGCAGTCCTAGTGGATAACACCCACTTGGATGAAGTTACCATCTGTTGTTTTCTTGGATCGTGTTAGCATATGTGACATAAGCTGGAAGAGAGAGAATCAAAACGACAGACAGATGCAAGAGGGAAATAGTGTTTGGAAAATTACTGTTGATGTTCCATAAAGCAAGAGAAGAACATGAACAAAGCAAGAGAAGGACACGAACTATTCTATTTTAAGTCTGGAAAAGACCTGCTGGGGCAATAAGTGTAATTTCACCGACCACCAAGATGTGCTTGGAGCATAAATAAAGCTCCCTGACTGCCATCAATCCAACATTGTTATTTTTTTATTTCTTTTTCATGTAGTTTACTAGGCATAAATGGGCTGAATGCTGCCAGTGGAAAGTGAGACGAGAATCATCCTTTCGACCATGGCAAGAAGGACAAAGTAGAAGATCAGTTAGAGTAAATAACTTGTGGACTTAATGATGGGAACTAAAAGTGTGGCATTCCCATTAACCTCTTCCCTCTGGCAAAGCTGAGGTGTAATGAAGAATCCAGCCTGTATCTTACAACCTGTCTTCAGTTACAAGACAGGAAGAGGGGAAAAGTTGAGGTATAGGGTTACAGTCAAAAGTTTCATCTGTTTGGTGATACCACATATCTTTTCAGTTTAAATAAATTTAAATTTAAAATAAAGTGGTTTAGGATTCAAAACCAAACCCCACAAATTCTGTTGGTGAAAATGAAATAGTGTTGTTTATCCTTGTTAAAAAAGAAGCATTTTTTTTCTGTTTTCCTCTCTTCAGCTACACCTGTAATATATAAGAAGCATACATACATTATGTGCAATACTGTCTAAGACCCAAAAATGCTATATTGTACAGAATGTACATGTCCTGAAAATATTTTCAGAAAGGTTTTAATAGCAAATATTTCATCAAACTGTTATATCACACTGTATATGGGAAGAGAAAAACTAACACTGAATTAGTTCATCTGTTAGCTTCTGAATTTAAGCAAACACTTAATATACCACTAATATTTATTGTTGTTATGTAAGGCATGTCTGTAAGTGGTATCTAAATCTGATTCTCTTAAGCTGAAACAGTTTTACTGACTTAATGATACAAACATTTCCTGAAAGAGAAGGACATATTTCCTGTATTTTGTTAATATTTGACAGCACTGATCTTAAACCAGTAGCAACATGACACTGATTTGTAAGACAGACTTTAAAGTACAGTTGAAATTCTGTATTATTGTATCCCATGTAAACTCATTTACCGAGCAACAATTACATAATAAATTACATTTAAAACCAAAAATAGACCCTGTTGTCCTTATTTCAGTCATAGAATTAAGCAGAGATAAAAAGGAGCGAGGATCCTGCAGATGAGCTCTCAATTGACCATACTTTGTGTCTTTGCAATGAGGTTTCCTTGGTTTCAGAGCAGATGATCCACAGAAGTCAGTTCCAGGCTTTGGGTTCCTCAAAAGAGGAGAGTTTTGCCCTCAGTGCTTAGTTTGAAAAAAAAAAAAAAAATCACAAAACCCACAAGAAAATTTCTGAACTAATATTCAAAGAAGGGACAAAGCTCATTTTGAGATATTGCAAGTTTTTAAAGTTAATACCAATATTTGCAATTGTATTCTAGTTTCTATGCAGAGACAATAGGAAGTTTGGGATCAAAGCACTTTCACAATTACTTTGTAGTATCACCTGCAGGAACATCTTGTCTCTGAACTTCCAGTGCATTGAGCCAAATTTGTGCATAAACCTTCATGGGATAATCCTTAATCTGAGGTCAAGTGTTTGGGAGCACACCCACTAAAACAATTGGATTAATAAAAGTATAAAGAAACACATAAGCAGTATTTTCAGCAATAGGCCCTGCCTTTTTGTCAGTTTTCCTCCTCAGTAACGATTGTGTCCACCCTTACTAAGAGGATCAGGCTGAAAGCATATGTTCAGTCTCTAGCTTCCATGACCTCAGATGCTTTCCTTCTTTCTTCAAAGTATTTGCCCATGGTTGCCCTAAAGCTTTCAGAGTTAGCTTATCAAGTGATTGAGAGGGCTCAGTCACCTGTATTCTGCATTATTTGCCATTTCTGAAACCCTTATATCATCTGGAAACAGTTATAATACAGTATGTTTTCTTGCTTTGGAATTACTGATGATAATATGATACTGCAGAATAACAGCAAATCCCTTTAGGACCTAATAAAGCAACACTTCAGTGATAATAAGGCACCTTTCAATCAGTGGGGTTTTAAACCACTGATTATTATCTTAATTTTTGGTTGTTCTAAATTCTCAGGTACCTTGCCAAGAGGTACCAGATCGGGTGCCTTATAGAATATGCGCATGTATCCATACTTGCTCCACGAGCAAAAGACATTAGTTTAAAGACTGGATCCCACACTACTTCTAGTTCTTGTTTTGTTTCCCCTTCTAGTCTTCCTATAAGTGTATGAGAGTGTTGGAGTCTTGGATTCATGCTGACCTGGTTCTTCCTAGGATCACATTTCCGTGCCCTCATGGTGAAAGGCTGTCTATGGTTCAAGGTGAAAAACAGTTTCCCATGGACTTTACTGCTGTAAAAGAGTTAAAGAGAAAAATCAATCCAGACTTTGTGGACTGGAGACAAAATAGAATGAGAAGTGGGAATAGAATTGCATCCCTAATCTTTATAACTTTGATAATATTCTAATATATAAACATATGTGTATCCAGTCTCTTGAATGAGAGAGTCAAAAAAAGCTCCAGATTTTACTCCAGTACTATAAGTAGTTTTAGAATAAATACTATATATTTTCACAACAGTAAGTGCCCTAGATGATCAACCTAGGCCTTCTCAAGTTGAAGGCTTCCCTATGGCTAGAAGAGGATAACATCTGCATGTTTCGTTTTGTACTTGTACAAAACATTCCCTTCATTCTCTGTATATCTAGAATCTGGCATTTTTGGTAATACTTAATAGCTAAGGGATCTGAAATTCTCTTGGCACCTCTTCTGTAAATGTCACTTTTATACTGTCGTGTAAGAATCTAGTCCTTTTTCTTGTACCTGTGACCAACTAAAACTACTTGCCTGCTCATGATCCTAGGCATTATTCTTTTTCTGTTCAAATTACCTCCCTTCTTCCTGTTTCCTTTTCTTAATTTCTTCCCAACATTGCATTTACAGTCAAGATGAAGTTGTTGATCAGTTGTCCAAGTACCCAGAGCCCATATTGCTGCATCAGTCATGGAAAGACAAAGTTCTATGAAAGCTTTCTGCCTACTACTTTCTGAAGTAGATTGTACAACAGTCAATTCTGCTAATAATCTACTTTAAACATTCATTTATTCAGTTCCATATTACTGCATGGGTTTGCTTTAAATCCTTGTTGCAAAGATTTGCAAACTCATTCTTTAGATTATTAAAACAGAAAATTCTTTTTGTAAGTCCTGTGAAATAAAAACTTGGAAATAACATTTTACATGTATATTTATATATAAGTATACAGATTTTAGTAGAGATTAGTCTGTCCTATTCTAGGCTGCCCCTACTGTTTTGAAATCTGGGTTTGTTTTGCAGGAAAGTAAAAAATTAAATCGCTTTTTGTGTAGACACCACACCAATGACAGGGACAGTTTTAAAAAGTGCGGTGATAGATGAGTAGCAATGCAAGATAATGTCAAATTGTACCACCTACATTGTACCACTTGACACATGAAAGATATTTTTGTAACATCCCAGTGAATAATAGCTTGCAGTCTCTTCCCTTCTTTTCTCCCTTGAGACCCACAGGTTCTTGTGGAGGATATGTCACATCTAGCAAAAAATCAGAACAAAGAGACAAAACTTCAGGGATGCAGCACAAATGTGTCCAGATTGCTCTTACCCTTTTGATTGAGAAAAGCACTTTTTCTCTTAAAAATATTCTCTCTTCATTCTACTGCTATGCCAAACAACCTGATATAAAACATAAGTTAGGGATTTAGCAAGTCAACAGGGGAGTTGTGTGGGTACCTCAGCAATGGCATTATTCTAAAAAAGAAATCATGCCCACATGAACTGATGAAAAACAACCATACTACTTGTGAGAGCAATATTAAAGACCACTAATTCTGTTTAGTTTTGGTGTTTAATAAGATGAGACACTCTTTACTGACAGCTGGTTGGCTTGATTTTCTCCAAAATTGGAATAAAATTCAAGATTCTATGGAAAAAAAAAAAAGAGAAAATATGCTTTGAATCAAAAGAAATATGCAGACAGGGAAAAATAAAAAATAATATAATATGCTCAGACTGGTTCAATGCAAGAGGTTTATTCACATTTTTTTACAAACAAGACATTAATTAACACTTCACTGGGGTTATCTTCTAAAGGGAAAACTTGCTTAGGCAAAGCAACAAATGGTACAAAATAGTTTATGTGGAATTTTTCTTCTAGGTGATCTGGGTGACAACATAGTGCTGTGTTGCATTAAGGAGTGTATTATTGTGTAGCATGAAGATGATGAATTTTGACAAGTTAAGATACTGCCATTGAATAAAGGTGTTATATTCATTTAATGGAAGGAGATGTGAGTTATTCTCCCCACTCCTCTCAGTCTACAGAGGCACTATCAGGAACCCTGTGAGAGGGTTTTACAAAAAGAAATTAAAATAGACTAGTCTTGTTGAAATTAGCATCTGTCTTTATTTATTACTTGTCAAATATTTTAAGATCACTTTTGACAACCTCTAAAGGCAAGGGATGCACCTTAGGACTGTTGCTATTTGTGTTCCCCATTCCTCCTCTACCTGGGAGACTGCAATATACATACTTAAATTAATGGCTTAAATTCAAGGATCTGAATGTGTCATGCAGGTCATTTATTTATAGCAAGCTGGCCAACGAACATGGCTCGGAGGGGATGAAAATGCATTCTACAAGCGTGAAAGGCAGCAGATGGATTTATTGACTTCAGATGCAGTCAGAGGACACAAAGTGACATTTATTCCTTAAGAACCAGACACGACAGAATTTACTAATCTGTATATCTACACTAACGCAACAGATTGCGACTGAAAGGTTTAGCCTCCTTATGTACTTGTGTTTAATTTAAATCGGTTATTATTGCTTTCAATGTTTATGTTTCTATCCTGCTAATCCAATGTTTTCCTTTTTTTTTTTTTATTACTTTGTATGAAACAACCTGAATTTGGAGTCTGTTCCATATTAAAGATTACTGACTTCCATTTCTCCTCCACCTCAATGAACTTTGTTATTCCTTCACAAAGAAAAATCTAAGAATTGAGTCCATGTGGATGTGACGTACAGCAAAACCTAACAGATGGATTTTAGGCATAAGCAAAGAAAGAACACAAAATAGCAAGATTGGATAAACCATTATCTATCAAGAAGTTGTCTGGCATGATGCCTCTTCTGCCTTTCATGTCTCTCTAATTTTCTTCAGTCTTGAACATATGAAAATGAGTATAATAACTTGGCTTGTTTTTCCTGTAGTGTCTGCTCTTACACATTTCTACTGTATTTTTCTAAATTATTTTTCCAGGTTTCTTCAAACAGAAGTACTTTTAAACTTCCATTTTATCACTCTGCAAATCTTTTCCACCCTTTTTCCCACAATAATTCCCTCATTTGTACTAAAATTTTCAATCAGGTATTTCCTTGAGCTTGCAGAATAACCATGATCTAATAGAAGTAAACAAACAAAACACCTTACCCTTTAGACTGAGCATAAACTACTTATACTGCATTTTATGGATGCCTAAAAATCACTACGCAATACCATAATCCATGCATGAAGAACTAATTTCAGCTTCATTGCCTTCTATGGAGCTGCAGAAATGATACATTTAGTCTGATGAGTGTGAAAGAGTGTGTCTTTCTTACTTTTTCATTTATTTCTGTCTTCTTGTATTCACTTTCTTACTTGAGTTGGAAAGGAATCGGTATGGTTGAGTAAATTAGAAAACTGTATGTAAAAAAGAAACCTATATACTCTTTTCACTTCTTTGCTGATGGGAAGGCTGTGCAGAGGCACATAGAGCACAACACCAGAGCTCTGTGTCTGCTAGATACATATGCTCCTCCTCTGTTTAGTCCTGTCTTCCTTTCCCTCCCCTTTAACTTCAGTAGATTCCTATTTGCATTTTCCCTCCTTTGAAATGTCATCTCCTTCCTACTGCTCAGTTCCACCAACATACCTCTCCTCATTACTTCCACTTCCCTTCTCCTCAGGATAAATATAGCTGAATAACTGCGTGCCTTGGCCACTTCTACACTGTAGTCCCAGTCCTCTGTGACACCTCTCTCTGCTCAGGCACAGACTTTGCCCTGGAGAATTCAAAACCACTAGCTACATGGAAACAGGAGGAAGTGTGAAAGGAGATGCCACTCTTCCTGAGTACAGAAGCTGAAGAGTGCTGGCCTGCTTTTTATGGCAAAACAGGGATGGGACAGATCTTCCCATGCACACCTATGATGTGAACCAGCTTTGAACAAATGACTGAAGTCTTGGATTTCTCCTCTCTTCTACACTCAGCAGGAGAGTTGATCAGAAAATAAAAAAGTAGCCTGATGCACCCCTGAGTGAAAGTTTGCTGATAAAATCAGTAACGAAGTACCTCTCTTTTTCTGTTTGTCGTCATTTCATTTGCTAAGCAAGAATTTTCCTGGGTCTGTGGGGTGTCTTAATTTAAAAATGTTCCCATTTTTTTGGCAGCTGCCCCTTCCTCAGCTTCAACTATTCAATGTGTAAATCTGATATCAGCACTAGGCAGGCTCTGCATGCTTTTACCCTGTCATTTCAGAGAAAGAATTATCATATGTCTTATCCTGGTAACTGCAGATTACTAAGGTTCCCCAAGAAAGTGAAGGCTACAGACACATGTGGATAACCTTTATAAACCAGTCTACTTCAAAGGAATCATATCAGAGATAGTAAAGTGCAAATAAGCAACATTTGATCTCATAGTAAATAACCAGCTTTTGAAAATAGTGAGGGGGAGGGAAATCATCTTAGAGCTTCTGCACGGATGTGTTTGACAACACATTCAGGATCATTAGGTAGAAAAACACCAGCTCAGGGCAAAGCTGGCAGTTCTCCTTTCCTGCTCCAAAAACCCTCGCCTCTCTCAAAGACGCTGGACTTAGAGAAGGCTGGTAGGGCTCATCTTCTTCAGACCCCCCACAAAAGATGGGAGAAACCCTTTTCACCCTTTCAGGGGCCAAACAGAAGGATTTCAATAACCAGAGCAGAGTGTCTGAGGCTGCTCAAAGCTATGATACTACCTTTTTTTTTTTGCATGTCAGTGCCATGCTTGTCCCTCCATCTGTTGTAACCCAATGCAAAATAGGCTATTCATGTGGCTTAGGAAGAGGTCAAATCCTACAAGTTTTTTTTTTATGCCTAGATGAGTTCATAAAAGGGATTAACTGTATCTCAAATACTTGGAATCATAAATCATTGCATTGTTAATAGCAGCAGCACCTCTTTGCACCCATTTAGACATCTCTTTTTCCATTGGTTTCTCAAACAGAATGTGTTCTCTTCCCTGTTGAAAGGGTTTGGGTGGTGGGATGTTTTTCTGCAGCCTGATACTGATAGTTGCCCACTTATAAGAAGACCTGGCATATGCATGAAAGTCTGCTAGGACCCATGCTATGGGATTCAGCTCTCTGCAGCCAAAAAGGATGATGGAAGGAGGGGCACTCACTGAAGAGTTTTGGTGCCTTGGAAAGCAGGATTTTGTACTTCTCCCAGGGAAATAACTCTACCTGGTAGTTCAAAGGAGTATGGCTCATGAACAGGTATTGCTGATGTCTGGATCAAGTTTTCCTTCCTGTGGCAGTTGTGAAGGGGATACTATATGAGCCATAAAAAGAGCTGGTAGCATCTCTAGGTTTGGTTTGCATAACGGTTTCCACTGTTAGGGATACCAGGACCTTATTGTTTGAAGGGAGGTTGTTTGAAAACACAGCAGGGAAATTCTTTAAAGTATAGATGATCTGAACATAGCTTTGACACACCACAGAGGGAAGGTACACAGGGAGGATCAGAGTCATCTTTGTTTGTCAACTAAGAAATCTTCATGCTGACTGACTTCTCTGGTTTTGGATGGCAAGTAAAAGTAAAAGGCAATGTGTCAAGCCACTAAGAGGAGTTAGTACAAATGAAGAATATGAAGAAACATCAAGTGGTTTCCCATCCAGTGAGTAGCATGTACCTGTCGTTGGAATGAATCAGGAGGAAAAAATAGGCTATAATGAAAGACTGGCTCAGACTAGGCATTTACACAACAGGACCATATTGAGTTTGCACAGACTGCCTTAATTTTGGCATTGTCTACCTCTATGACTGCTTCTTTTTGTAGCCTCAGCATTCTTTTAAGGCAATTATTCCACCGTACGCAATGCACAGCTCATATTAGGAATTTATGCAGCTTATTTATGTAGGCACAGTCTGTCACTGGAAACATTGAATACCATGTGGGTTAAGGAACATTAAAGAAGAGTCTCTTGAGGGACACATGGGTGGTATTCCCTGGAAAGCATCCTAAAGTATTTTTAGCCATGTATTTTCTCAATGTGGGATGAAAATAAGCCAAAAAAAATAGGCAAGATGTATCCTATGTACTGTATGACTGTAGGAGAGACTGCATTCTGAAAGTACAAGAGAATGGGATCTCCTAGTGAAAGAAGAAAAAGACCATCAGACTTAACTGTGTATTTTCATTAAGTGGTGCTTTCAGGGGTCTTCAAAAACTACCCAGTAGGGTTGTGAATTTTGTACTTTGAGGACTTGGCATGCTACTGTTCTAGCTACAGGAAGCTTAATGTTAATGACTCTTCATAAAGACTTCAGCATTTGTGAACTGACAGTAATAAAAGATGTGTGAAATTCAGTAGATCAGAGAGTGACACTCCCATCTAGGACTACTCCATCCCCTGAGACATGTTTTTAAAATTAATTTTCAAAATATAGAGCAATGAGATAGAACCTGATCTGCCTTTCATAGGGGCATGAAAATAAGTGGTCTCATTCCAGAATTACACCACAAAGACTGCACTTGTTCTGTCCGGTCTTCTTGAAGTTCTCATTTCTCATGTCTCCTACATTGTAAATTCTGATAATGTAATTACAGGTTGTCCAAGGCATTCTTCCTTAAAAATCAGTCCACTAAAATTCATTTGTATACTGACTATATTGATGCCTGTATTGCTGGACTTTATGGAATACTCCCTCCCACGTTAATTTCAAAATGGATCTTTGTCACCATGCCTTCTGTTGCCTTTGAAAATAATATAATCATTGGGGCTCAACCTCCAACCAACTCATGGTTTCTATAATTGTTCATCTAGCTGACAAAGAAGTTACTCATTCTTTCAGATCATGCATTTACTAAGACTACTAGTATCCTTAAAATTAATTGGTGTGCCCAGTTCACACAGCACCCTCCCAAACCCCAAAACTCAATGTAGGTCAAACATGAGGGAATTTAACCTCTTCCAAATAATGCTAAAGAGACACAACTTGATTTTGAAATAGCAAGTTCAAAGTAAGCCTTACATGCTGGTATTATCCTGAAAGTGTTCCTGTTTTGATTGGCGACTTCCCTTTGCCTGTTTTTTTCTTTTCACAGGGACAACTGGCAATTTCAAAGGTTTCCCAGGGCTTGGCATTTGTGGTTGGAGAGCAGGCACAATGAGATTACTCTTTGGTGTCTCCATTTTTACTCTCAGTTCAGCTTGGCTCTCAACTGTGGTTTGACAACACAGTGAATCCGTTTTTAGGGGAACTTAGCTTCAAATCTCAAAGGCATTGTAATTATAAGAATGCAATATATGGGTGCAGTCATTCCACCAATTTCCTAACAACAGACTGAAGAGAGAATTTTGTCCTAGCAGATGTAATGTAGATTTAATGTAGAGCAAGTATTCTTTGTTTAGGCAGTCTGTTTAGGCAACTCTAACTTCATGCTGTCTTCTTGAAGACGTCATAAAATCAACAGAAAATTATAAACTGAATGTAAACATTGTGCTGCGTGCTCTGGCTAGACCAACCAAAATGGAATCATATGCTCTTGCCTAATTTTTATAATATTTGTACTGCTAAATTACATACAACTGCAGAGAGCTGATATTTAATGATCACAGAACCACTGTCTCAGTAATGTACCAAAGCAAGAACTCTGTGGCTAGAGAATTGAAAAAAAATTCATCTTAGCATCTGATCTTCACTGAGAATTACAAACAGCCTCATCACTGGAAGCTGTCATATCTAATAAAAAGACAGCTTCAATCATTGCCATCTAGGATATCATCAGGAGCATAAGATGGAGATGCTTAAAATATGCATCAGCTGTAGAATTCTTAGTGTTCTGGTTTTTACAGTGACCCAGACCTCCTCCAATGACAAAAACATTGCTTTTGTGACAGGATGAGGATATTTGTGTGCCTTCAATTTGCCCTAATAAAATAGATTTTTTTTTTTTTTTCTAACCTACAGAAGATATATTATATTTGCATGATTCTAAACTCAAAAGATTTTCTCATGATTATCTGGTCAGATGAGATTATACACCATAAAGGCTATAGAAGATTTTACATGCATAGAATAGTAGTGGTTGATTATTTAGTTCTCTGTAGAGCAACTCATAAGATACACCTGAGTTTGAATGAAAACTTCCTTTAAAAAAACACCCAGTCTTCTGAATAAAAATTCTGAACAACAAACCTTGGTGTATTAATTCCAATGCTTACTTTATGCTTGCTTTAAAACCTGTCTTTTTGTTTAGCTCTAATTTTAAACTTACAGCAGGTAGCGTTTCTGATAGCTTGTATGTAGAATGAAGAAACCCCTTGACCTCTGTCCTGTTTTGTTGCCTCCAAGCTTTGACTTAAGTTGCCTCTCAACTTCTGCTGTTAATCAGAGCAAACTTCTTGAGTCTTTAACTCAAGAATGCTAACTATAAAAAATGTTTTGTGGTCTTTCAGGTGCTTTGCAGGCTCCTCCTTTCACCTTTCCTAAACAATAATCATCTGTGTTGGACTGTGGACCACAGAACCAGATGCCATACCACAGCTTTGTGTACCTCAGTGCCAAGCACAGAGGCAATATCCCTCACAACTACCAGAAATTCTACTCATAAATCCAATTTACCATTTGATTCTGGCTGTAGAACTTCCACAGCTGATTAATGCCGGTGACGCCTATGACTTTTTAAAAATTGAGGCATGCCCTAAGGAATCCCTCATAAAGACAAGTATTTTCTACAGAATTTGTATTTCAGTGCAAAGCTTTGCATTTGTCTGTTTAAAAATATACTTGCTTAAGTTCATCTCACCAGCCAATCCAAATAATTTACTTCGAGGATTTGCCCTTTTAATGATTTATTGTCCCCTTGGTCTTCATGACATCTGCAAATATTATCGCTTAAAAGGCTGCCTCTCTCTGACTCCTTCTCTGCTTGTTTCCATGGGATTCAGATGCTTTCATCTTAGAAACTGTTACTTAACAAATCTGGCTGACCAGGAATTGCTGTTTCTCTTAGATTCATCAGGTTGGTACTTTTCCATTCAAACCACAAACCTTTTCTCCTGGCATAGCTTCACCCACAAGTCACAAACATGAAAACCCCTCTAAGTTTCCCAAACCTCACACAGGAAAAAAAGTTGGTTGTAAATCGTATCCCTGTTCCTACACTGTAGGAGTACAGAAAAACATAAAGCAAAAAGCATCTCCAAACTTTGTCCTTAATTTACCCTTTTGCTATTCATCCTGACAAAAATATATTTGCTAGTCAGCATTGCCTTGCTCTACCATATCTGTCAAGGGAAGAATTATCTCCTCAGGTGTTTAATAGCCTTGTGGATCTGTTCACAGTGACAAGAGCAAACAGACCTATCTCTCATGCTGTGCAGAATCTCAGCTATAACACTTGCAGCAGACAAGAAGGACAAACATGCTTTTCTCACTGCCCCACACCCTCTGTGCACAGTGCTGGCATAATCCACCAGCAGGCACAATTCTTCCATCCAGCAATGAGAAAGTCCCATTATTGTAGGAAAAATCTCACATGTCTTACATCAGCACCCTGTGAAATAAGATTTTAGGACCAACCACATTCTAGGCAATGTGATTAGTCCTAAAATATCAAAGAGAAGGGAGAAGTATACATGCCTGGATATGCTTTTATGTGGCAGCGGTATGCAGATTGGTAAATTCTATTAATAAAATGCTTAAAGCTGTAAGCCCTAGTAACAATACTTATTCATTATGTCTCATAGTAGTACTAACGATACCAAAATATGAATGGTGCAAGTCTTTAGTAAGACACTAAAATATTTTCCTTTAAAAACAAAGATAAATGTTACTCACATGCAACTTCTGTGGTAAATGACAAGATGACAGTCAGCTTCAGAACATATTTCACCCCTGTACATTTCAGCTTTATTAATATAAAACACACAGAAATGTCCCTTTAATTTATTTTTTTGCATTTATCTCAACTAGGCTTGGTTATGTCCAGCCAATGTTAATTTGGAGCTCTCTCATATCCTATGGCTGTTTTGTGGATTGAGACTCTTCATTTAAATTAGAAATGTAACTTAAATAAGGTTAAAAGTAGCAAAAAATTTATTTCCTTTTCTGGTAAGTCATGTGCCATCCTCTCCTTATTAAAAAGTAAAAATAGTTATGCAAACCATCTGATGAGATCGCTTGAAAGTAATGTGGGAGCACTATTAGAGCAATTCCAGAATTTCAACTTCACATTAAGTTAATAAACTCTATGAAAAACTTTGTGGAGCAATTTGTCCCTGAGTTAATTTAATTTAAATCACAGGATTTATGGTAAGAATTATTTTAATCTTGTTATACTTGACTCAATTGCTAAAAGCATCCGTTTTACTTAATATTGGTATTTGTGGAGTTACTAACTTATTTGATTTGTTTCTGTCAGAAAAAAGTATCATCTTAGAAAAGTAAACAGGCAAATCCTTCATTCTCTGTTCTGTTTCTCATAGGCATCTCCCTTCCTTTCATGCCTTCTCTATACAGGAAGTATTTCTCTTCTGAAATCTGTCAGTTTGAAAGGTTCCCCACTGATATTACGTGCTTTCAGCATGTGCTGAAAATGAAATACATGGGACATGCTTAGAAGTAAGCATTTACCTCACTGGCTTGGCCACAGAAATGCTCTGTGGTTTTCAGCACTACATACACCAACTCTTGTGGAAACTAATTTTTTTGGTTTGGTTTGGTTTGGTTTGCTGCTGTGACAACAATATTTGTCTCAGGATCCTCTAGCTCATCTTCAAAGAAGATTGGGGCCATGGTCACGAGTCCATCATTTTATTTATTCAGGATGGCCACGTGACTGCATTTATACTCACCCACCACTTCCACAGTCTTGTTGCCTCTTCCTTTCACTTGGGCAAGCAATAAGAACTCCACTGGGATAATTTTTTTTCTTTTCTCTGTTAAGCAGGGCATTGGGGAAAACTGATCTGTTTTATTTTTATTTAAACACATACTGTGATAGACTTAAAGAAGAAAAATTACCAAAGTAGAAACTTTACATATTGATTTGCTGCAATTGGAAAGCTGCCAAATACTGTGCTTAGTAGAACACAAAAAAAGTGTGTTTCTAAGCATCTAAGTGACAAATTGTTGGGTGGGCTAGATTCTTTCCATTTTCCATACAAATAATTTTGTCACCTCTTTTCTCCTTTTTAAGTGTTGAGGGAGGCAAAGCTCTTTTCTCCCAATCCAATTTTCCTTTACCTGTTTAGAGACCATTTACATAAAATATCTACTTCTGTTCTGAGCATTTCAGAAGTAGTATATTTATTCATTTTTATTTTATTTTAAAGTATGAAATTAGTTACCCTTATGCTTTACTAGTCATTTCTTTTTCTCCTTTAGAGTAAATGTTTGTCAAAAAGTTGCATCTGCAACGTCCAAATGAGTTCAAAGTAGTGTACGCATAAGTTTGTGCTGGGCTTCCTTAGGTTGGTAACCACAAATGCAAAGCCCCATCAGAGGTGTTTGGCTTATAGGCAAAAATGAGGTGAAGACACATCCTGTGCTTAATCATTTCAGTTCTTGTATAATGAAGTGAAACTTTAAAAAAGGAGAAAAAAAAGGAACTTGGGAATTACTGATCTGTCACATAAACTTCAATTCCTCACAAAATAACAATAAAATGTTTCTAAGTACTTAGATAATGGGTAGGGATGTTACAAATACAGGCTTTTCAAGGACAAATAACACCAACCAATGTGGATGGGGTAGATTTACTGAAGCTTCTGACACTGCTGTGATATTTTCCTAGGAAACCATGTTTCAGCTGAAATATTCCCTGGTGCTCACATTCCAGTGACATGTTGTCAGGAGGAAGCCCTGCTTTACATACAAGGTGGAAGGATGTTACAATATCCCAATTAATGATCAGGATGATCAACCAAAGAGTGAGTTCATCACATCTGGGCAAACCCAGGCTGATGGTGTTTCAGGTGAGGCCTTAGCTAGAGCAGAGTGCCCAATGGGCACTGCAGGTCAAGCAAGCTACAAGAGACATCTCTGGAAGTGTGAGCTGAAAGGTCAATGATAAGAAGGAAACTAGGCTGGTTGAGAGTGGAAATGTGTGACAGCATTTAAACCCACCAAAAGTAATCACTAAAGAGGCACGGAATGGGTTATACATATTCATGGGGAATGAGATGAAAAATGCAAACAGCAGATTTAGATCATTCACTAACTACATTCTCTAGGAAGGATATAAAGTCCAGGTCATCAGGTATGAAAGGGCAAAGAGACTGGAGTGAATTACTCTTCCCAAAGGTATTTTTATGAAACTAAGCTAGAATGCCTTAAATCTGGTTCAGCAATATCCTTAAGTGAATGTTCATGGCCTCAGCTAGGAGCACTGACAGAGCTCATTAGTGAAGGATAGCATCATCATCATGGCTAGGCTTCGCGAATGAAGATTTACAAGGGCTCTACCCACGCTTGCTACAAGCACGCTGGTG
>JAWWEE010000001.1:57638936-57649744 GCA_035221455.1 Xenops minutus | reverse complement strand
CTGAGTAGGGGGCTTAGAACCTGGTGTGTGGGTCCATACACTGCTTTCAGAGCCTCATAGAATCCTCTGTGGTCACCCAAGTCTGCACATAGTTGGGTCTTTTCTGCTAGGTCGATCCACCACTTGTTCTGGAAAGTGAAGGATAGCAGCAACTTGAGAAATCACCATCTGCAGCCATCTGTGCTTTCGGATAATTCTTCTTCTGACTTTCAGGGTACCTGTTGCAACTTAGCAGCAAGTCAGAGCAGTCAAAGGGCTGGGATCGCAAAGACATCCCCCCAGATGTCCATAAGGGAAAACACCATTCAATACCTGATGCTGCCACTCAGAAGGAGGTGCTGAAGTGATTATCTGCACCAGCAGATCAAACAGGAGGTGCTGACACTGGCAGGGGTTGGGGAATTCAGAAGGGGAAATTAAAATGGTGGTAAGGAAATGAAGGGGATAGTAGATTGTCCTGCTTTTTCACAAGGCTTTTTTTTTCTCAGGGGTTTCTTTCTTCCTAAAGTGCCTCATTTAGAAAATAGACAAATTTCCATCCTGTCACTTACAGGTAGGTACATGCAGAAGCAGATAGTAGAGTAATAAGAGGAATAATAATAATGAAGAGAAAATGCACATGGTGGAGAAAGTCTGTAAAAGAAAACTGTAGCCAAAAAACATTTCTCAGGTGCCAGTGTGGGAGTCCCAAGCAGCAGGCACTGTAAACTTGGAGAAATGTAGAATTTCTACAATAGTTTGGATGCTCTCACAAAGAGAAAGAAATGGATTTCAAGGCAACTAACAGGATGTTACTAAAAAATCCCCCAAACTTTATTTTTTAAATAACTCGTTCTGTTACTTTAGTTACCAGAGAAGTATTTGTGTTTTAATATATTTATCCTTTTAATGACCCACTGCAGGTTGTTACTACTTGTCTGTCTGGCAGGAACTGCCCAACTACTATGTTGATGAAATCATAGTTTCACATGTTATGCAAAATTATTTAACAGCAAAAAAAGGCCAACTGGCATGTTTCCAGTGAAGAGAATGAAGAACAACATTTCCTTGAAGATTTTACTCCAATTAGGTTTGATAGTATGTGCCAAGTAAAGAAGGAAGTTTCATGTTAGCATAAACTGTGACAATTAGTGACTCTTTAAGTGATATATGCTAAAGGTAATACTGGTGGAAAAATAAGGGGGGGGGAGGAGAAGGATCATTCTTTTAGTACCTTTGTACCTAAAATTAGGGAAAAAAAATTCCACTCTCTAAGAATGAAAATGCTTAAAGAGGTGAGGACTTTCTTGTGAATGTCTAAGCACAGCACTGGAATCAAAATCCGTATGTTTCAGTGTCTCCAATATATCCAAAATATTTTGCTTAGGAAATGCACGTGTGCATTACTATTTTCAATGTGCTTCATGTAAAAAAAAAAGGCAGTAATGAAACATTTGCTTTGTTGATCCAGTTTTCACTGGGTCATTAAGGGCAAGGAATAGAAGAGACAGAGGGAGATGAGGTACCTTTGAACACAGTAGATAGACTACCAAGAAATTCAATCCTTAATGTCTAGACTAAGTGGAAAAAATTGAAAAAGATAAAAAAAACCCCTAAAACAATCCAAACAAACAGCATAACTTGGAACAAAACCAAAAAGTCAGAACGAAATGAAATCAATCCCCAGGCTATGTTGGAGATGTTTTGATGCAGTTTGGGAGACCAGATAGGAAAACCACTGTCTGTTCCTGAGCTGATTGCGAAGATCTGCCCCCAGTGAGCTCTACCCCCAGCCCAACTTCCCAGGTTCTCAAGGGGACAGTTAGTCACTCGTTGTTTTAGCAGGCAGCTCTTCTACCCCTCACTAATAAATCTTAGGTGCTTTCTTCCCCTTAAGTGTGGGTCATCACATCTTTGCCTTGGTAGCCTGACTTCAGCTCCCTTGGACCTCTGAACAAAAAAACCCAAAAAAACACCAAAAAAACAACCAATAATCCTGTGATTCTGACATCTGTTTTCAAATTCAATGTTGGTTTTGACAGAATTACATTCTTCAGCAAAATACTTGGCCTGTGATTTTCATATAGTTCAGCCAAGCAGCAGAGACCCCAATCTCGTCAGGAACTTTGCTCTTTGACCCAGCGATCAGAGCTCACACACAGAGAAATAACACAGGGCCAGGCTCCTTAGCAAAGACAAATCTGTCTCCTTCACAGAAAGAAGTGAAAAATCAGATTTGGCATTTAGGAGCCTGAAAGGTCAGGGCTGAGCTGAATTACATTGCACAGGTTTCATTTAGACCCCGCAGGATCTGTGCAGTGACTGATGCCTGTCCTCCTTATCCAACAAGACCTTGAAACGTACCTTCAACCTAAGTAGGTTGTTGTAATCTTCTGGGGCCTATACTAGCTTTCCACTTATGGAAACCAAGCTTTGAACTCCAGGGGATGAAATGAGGTGAATGCAATTGTGTACCTAGTCACGGGAATAAGATTCAGGGCACACGAAACAGAAAACGGGGATGAAAGCCCAGCAAGAATCGGAATTTCAGGGCAAAATGGTATGTATAGGGCACGAATTGAACAAGTAACTTCAAGAGACGTACAGGTTTAAGAAACTCAGTTTTTGTGGTTCAGCAAGCAAGGAAATGCGAGAGACTAGCACGACATATATTTCATTGCAGGTGACTTGCACCACAAAGCCCCAGCATGACCAAAGCTAAAGAGGTCAGATGTCAAGAGGTATAAACAACCATCATGTGAAATCCTCTGGTGCATCATGAGGAAAGGAGGGGAGCTGACTAATCTTACTCTTACATTTGTTCTTAGTGTAAAGCCCTTTATAGTATGACATTCCTCAGCAGTATCTCATACTTAGGGAACAAAGGGAAGGAAACCAGACATCCTTGGGCAACTGTTGCTCACCATTAGCTTTAGAAAGCTGCCTTCCAAAAACCAAACTGCTCTAAGTCATCTTGTTTGCTTCCTTTTGAGGTTACACTCTTACCATCAAGGCAGTCCATCAACGGACTGATGATAAACTTATTACCAACAAAAGTAGTTCCTTTTTCTACAGCTGGAAGAAATGCAGCAATTTCAGTTCCTGAAATGAGCTGTACTGCTATGGCAATTCTTTGGGCCAGGCTTAGGGGTACACCATCTCAACTTCATGGGAGTTTTCTATAGCTTTAGTTAAATGCATTGATAGGACATCACCTTTTCTCACCAGCAGTGCTACTTTTTGTAAATTGATGATGTATTTTGCAAAAGCTAAAGATCAAATGGCAGTGTGCCATAAAACACAAAGAAAATGAATGGATATAAAAATAAAACTATTGTAAATTCAATTTCCTTTATTATTTCTCGTGAAATCCAAGTCCTTTTCTATGATTGCACTTAGCAGGTAGATGATTCAGAGATAACTTTTTGTAATCAAATATGGTAGCTGCAAATTCAAAAGGGCAGGCTGAAACTGGGGTGAAGAACACCATTGTTTTGGATAGTGGCTGAACTTCATTTTTTCACTCCCTCCTCTAGTCCTACTTTTTCACATATGGTACTATTCCACAACAACAAGGAGAAACGAGTGAAAGTGTTGAGTTAATAGGAGATGTAACATCCACCTGAAGAGTTGTAAAGCCTGGTGTTCTAGGGGATGCTGGTAGCTAGTAAAGTGAGAAGGCTTAAGAATACACACTGTGTATTAATAAAAGGTGTGATGGAGGGCAGAGAAATCCTGCTACTCCATAAGGTAGGCATGGTGGCCTTGAAAACCAGAATCACTCTGTGTCAGACAAGGCCTACACATCCATGCCGTCTGTTCCCCAGTGCACCCGTGGGACGACCCGACGCCCCTGCGGGGGAACGAGGTGCGATTTAACACTCAGTTTAACATCCAAAGGGTGCCAAATGCGCAGCTCCGCGCTCCCAGAGCCTTCACCGGGGTGGGCGGAGGGCTGCCCCGGCTCCAGAGCCTTGGCCCCGACGCCTGCCGGCCCCTTGCCAAGGCTCTGCTCGGGGCAGGGCGGTGCGGGGGCAAGGCTGCCAGCTGCCCCCGGTGCGCCCCGCGACAGCCTGCCGTGCCGGCGGGGCCGCAGAGCCGCTGTCCGCCCCGCACCGAGCCCCGGGGCCGTGCCGGGGGCAGGGGAGGCGGCGTGTCTCCTCTCCGGCGGGGCACGGGCGGCACCGAGGGGCTCTCCCCCCGCGCCGCGGGGCACATCCCGGACCCGCCGCGACGCCGGCAGCCGGAGCGGCCGTAAACCGGCTTACGCCCAAGCGATTTGCCCTTAATCCGCTGGGTTTCCCGGGGCGAGAAGGGGGCGGGCGAGCGGGGCGCCCGGGGAGCCCCCGGGGCGGCGCGGTGCGGTGCGGTGCGGTGCGGTGGGGCGGGCTCCTCTCCGCGCTCCGGCGGACACGGTGATGTGAGCGGCGCGGCAGCTGCAGGCCCGCTCCCCCGGGAGCCGGGGCTGAGCCCGGTGGCCGTGGGAGGGAGAGGAGTCGGGCGGGGAGGGAGGAGGGGGCCTGGACGGGGCACGGGGAGAAAAGGGAGGAGCGGCGCCGGGGAAGCGCTGCCAGCCGGAGCAGCGGCAGCGGCGGGAAGGAGGCGCAGCCCGGCGGACCCGGCTCCGCTGCCCGTCGGCGCTCTCCCCGCCGAGCCTGGGGGACCTGCTGCGGGGTGATGGAGGAGCATGGGTACCCTTCCTATAGCGCCCGCAGCCCCGCCTGGGAGGAGCTGGTAGGTACATGCGTGCCTTGCCGTTGCACAGGCATTTCCTACCCTTTTTCCTGCCTGTATTGTTCAGCCCGGGGGTCGGGCTGTCATCCTTATCTGTGCCCTTCAGCCCCCCCTTCCCTTCCTCCGACCCCGCTCTACGGCAGAGCCCGGCGCTCGTCCCCTCCCCGCGGGGAGCGGAGGGGTGGGAGCCTTTCGCCCCCGCCGTGTCCGGCCATTTGCTGGCGGGCTCGTCCCTCCGGGCGACGGGGAGTTCATTGCCCTTTCTGAGTTTCACTGCCCGGGTGGAAAGCCTGGGATTAGCACCGAGAGCCTTGCCTCCAACTTTGCCGGGGTGGGGGGTGGTGGGTTGGATTGTTGATACCATTAAACGCCTCCTCTTAGCACAGCAAAAGCAATGTGTTCAAGCAGCGTCAGGAGGCAGTTTCCAGAAAGACACGTTTACCCCCTTCTCCTTCTGTAAGCAGGCTGGGAATTGGTTCCATCGCGGCGGCAGAGTGGGCCGGGGCTGGGCGTACCCTACTGCCACCCTGTTTTGTGGGGCGTGGGTAAAGTGTGTGCCTTTGGGCTGTAGCGAAGGGAGGGGAGTGCCCAAACTGGCCACGAGGAAAGCTACGGAGCGGTGGCTTTGCAGTTTGTTTAAGCAACTCGAAGACCCTCCTTCCAGCCAAAGGAAATCATGTCACCGGCATCCTCAGCAGGCGATAAAATCAGATTTCCCTTTGCAGGGCAGTCTGGTCCCGGTCTTGGACTTTTCTCCATTGTGCACACACACACACAGACACACACATCAGGCAGGGAGGGCTAAAAATAGGCTTTGGGTAGCTGCTTGGGAGATTTCAGGCTGAGAGGTCAAGGCTAGGCTGTCTCTGGCCCTGAACTTGGTGAGGCAACACGAAGCTCTGACCCATGCCACTGCTAAGGTTCCCTTTAGATAACTCTGCCATGTTGTTGTTAGATAGCTCTAACTCGTGTTGGTCCAGGGCCCCTGGTTTTACTTGTTATCCCAGTTTTAAAGAGTAGATGGGGGAGAGTCACACTTTGCCTGAATCAGTGTGTCCACTCGCAGGAAAACAGCAGTCGAGCCCTGGAGATAGCCATAGTGAATTAAGTTCACTCCCTTCCTTGCTAGGATTTGCAGCCCTCCCAAATACATTTTACTATCCTCATTTTTGTTGTGAAGCTGAGCATCCCCCTCCACTGCCCTCTGCAGTCCTCAAGCCCTAAAACTTGTCGGAGATGCAGCTGTGATAGGGAAAACAGCTGTATGCGTGTTCCGGTAACATGGAGCTGACATCGAAAGGCTCAGGCAAGGGAAACCCAAGATTTTTGCCCGAAGAGTTGAAGACATCGTGGGAAGAAGGCAGCAAAGCCAATGGCTGCAAATGCGTTATCCTATTAATAATTGACATTTAAATTGCTGCCGTCATCCAAAACTCAGTTGAAACTCAGAAGGCAGATGGATTGCAGCCCCTCTCCTCTTGGAAATGCAGAGTCCTGGCTAAAGCATCCAAACCTGTTTCCTTCTATGACCAGGGCTTAGATAAACAAGGAGCACCTTTTTTCCCCCCCACCCCCACCCTCCACTTCCCCCTCCCCCAGTAAGGGCCAGGATTTGGGTCATGTTTATCGTTTCATTGCTGCATTTGTTAAAGAGTACACCCATGAATGCAGTTTTAAGGTTAACCACTGCACTGATTTCCTTTACAGGACTCTAATTTCAGCTGATCCACTCAATCCTTTGCCTGGTAACCTGCTGGTAAAATACACAGTCCTTGTGGCAAAAGCCACATTGTTATTTGCATCTGCTCATAAGCAGGCTTTTTATGATAATGGGGGCAAAGGGAGATTTAGGTGAAGATCTGCAATGATGAAGGGGAAAAATAGTACACAGACATCTCCCCTGCTCTCAAAACACTAGGCTAGGGAAAACTATTTATTGCAGGTTTTGAATCTGTGAAAATTAATTATCTATGCAAATTATGAGATTATTGGGTATTGCTCTTCTTATAGTTGTTCTGAGATATAAGTGATGGACATCAAATACAGCCACAACTCCTTTGCCTATCGGGGTTGGACTTGTGTGTGTACTAATTCAAATTTCTATACAATTCTTTCCTTAATTCAGAGTTCACATTTTAATGGAAAAGCTCTTCCTGAATCCACTAAGAGTTGCATTAAAACCCCCATGATGGAGCTAAGTAAATGTGATATAAAATGTAAGGCCTCACCCTGCGCTCTTCCAAGAGAGATTTGATGGCATTGTACTCAAAATGTGCGTAATGCTTGTCTTACAAAGCTCTAGACCCAACTTTGATATTTTACATGAGACCTGAGTCTTGGTTTTACCTTTCTCTTGAAATGCGTAAGTCCTTCTAACAAATTTGCAAGGCATCTGTTTATTTTTATGGCCTCCGCTGGTTTGGACATTTTCACTCTAAAGTGTACAACATGATTTGGTAAAGTTGCCTCAACGTTGTAACCTAGAGGTTACAGGATTGCCTTGGCTAATCCCAAACCAACCACAAGGAGTGTAGTTATAATAACTTTAACAGTGGTATGGATACATTTTGTTATATTTTGGCTTCTTCGGTAAGTCAGGAAGCTAAGGAAGAATATCACTAACTCCATCGGCAGAGGGACTTCAGATAGGCAGATGTGAACTTGCTTAGAGTAAGGAGCCCATTTAAAAACCATATTTATCACTAACCACCAAAATTAGGAAAGATTCAATAAAATCTTTTAAAAACATGGCAAATAATGCATAACCTGACTCATATACCACTATTGATCCAAATTCCCTCAGAACAACTCTTTGAGGTGAACGATAAAGAACTACTACCCTTCAGTTTATAGATGCCAAAGTGACCTGGAGAAAAAGAGGTAAATATGCTTGTTATGAAGGGAATCAATCTTAGAGCTGAAATCAAATAATGCAGTAATCTGTTTTGTAAACTATAATCTCCAGCGCATATGTAGTTGAATTTTTTTCTACATTGCATATCCATTTTATCAATACATACTCTATTAACAGGACACAATGTGGTCCAGTTAAAATGTTTTCACAGTGTATATATGTATATAAAATCTATACAATATCACAGTGTAAATATGTGGATATTAAATAGAAAGGGAAGGTCATCAGCTGATATTAATTGCTGTAGCACAAATGATGTCAGCAGAGCTGTTTTTTATCAGTTGAGCATCTTCCTTTAAATGCCAACCTTTTTTTATGCATTTCATCAGCCTTCTCTTGCTTTAGTTAGGAAATTTAAGGTCATTACTAGGCAGCATGAAACTGAGCATGTTGAATGAAAGACACAGTGCGTGCAGATATTGTATGTGTTTTTAATGGCTGCGTATAGTCCCACACTGTTAGCGAGCCTGACTCGCAGAAGTCTAGTGATACCATTTGTATACCACAGTATTCACAGATATATTCATTGAGCTGAAATGTGCTATGCAGTATTTTTCATACTGAGTCTGACATTGATCACCTGGGAGAAATTCAGTTGTGAGAGGAAGGGGTAGAAGTCAAGTTGCAAGTCCTTACTGAGGTGAACTTTCATAGCTACCTGAGGCAGCTTTACCTGGGTAAAAGCTGGAATTGGACCTTGATTATCTATTAATATCTTTGAAAAGAAGAACAAGTGAAAATGGTGAGATCTTTAAAACTTTGTGCATGGACAACGTATGTTGTTAAGCAATGCTTAACGCTCACTTGGTTTCTCCATTTTGGAGAACTCTGTAAACATTAGATGACTGCAGATTTTAGAGCTTGTAACTTCACAGAATGCACAATGTTCTTCACAGAAAACATACTGAACAGTACTTATGGGACATTTCATATAATTTGTAGATTTAGGTTCTTACTACTAAAATCTTCACAGTAAGTAACATGAGAGAACATCCCTAGTACTTTTTTTTTCCGTAGCAGTCTGAAATTTATCAAGAGATGATGAAAGAGACTTGCTTGGAAGTGAAAGGCTGGTGCATTCTTTCCTGGTAACCCCAGTTTTCGTTTGGACAGTCAGGAGTGAGGAAGATCACAATGGGGTAGCCCTCGTGGGTATGCACAGTGCCCTCTGCATGGTGAAGAAAGTTTGCAACAGCTACTGCTGACAGTTAAGCTCCAAAGTGAACAGAGGTTGAAGAACTGTATTTATTATCTAATAGGAACTAGTGTTGTTCAGCCAGCAGTATTTAATTCAGTTTAATTAAACAGTTAGTCTTGCTGGTGTTCTGTTAGCACCAAGTGTTTCTAAAATCAGCTACTGTTACATGAAATACATGGTAGCATTAATTAGCAAACTATGTTTTGTTGTCCTCTTTTGATATTCAATTGTCATTTACTTTCAAAAGAATCAAGGAGTTGCAGAGAGATGTGTTCTGGCATAATTTGCTATTCCTGAAATTAAGATGGGGGAGAGAAAGAAAGGAAAGTGTCCATAACATTGCTCTTAACTGTCTTCTTAGCTGTGCCCTACATTAATTCACTGAGAGCAATACATACTTGCACTTACTCAAGTTTGATCCATGCTTTTGAAAAACTCAGGTTAGAGTGAGACAAGACAGAATTATCCTGTAGTTTCACAGTTAGCCTGTAAGGAAAAGGATATGTATGAGAACTTTGTATATTTTAAGACGTAGTATTAATGGTTGGATTTGGGCCTTATTATTATTCTAATAGGAAATGTAGGTGATTTGATCAACATTCCTTTAAAATATAACCTAATAGATATTCTGACTTTTTTAATGTTACTTTTGATAATTTTTAAAATATAATCCAATAAAAGTGATCCTATGTGGAGAATGGTAGTAGAATGTACATTTGAAGTACCTGGTACAGTAACACAAAACTAAGCCACAAGACCTGCAAGACTTCATGGAAACGTTTGCTTTCCCCTACTCTGAATAGAAGTCCCAATAAAAGAAATGGGATACTCTCAACTATATGAAATGAAGATCATGGCAAGGTGTCTGCAGGGTAGAACAAGTTGTCTACTATGGTTTTTTTCCCCCTCATTAACTGCTTTGTATTTAGGTACTCTGGCACTATATTAGCATGAAAGAGATGTCAGTTCCCTTTCTGGGAATATAAATAGATTTGTGGGAATATATAAGCCACAAGTATTGATTGCTTTCTTATGTTTAATCCAGCCCATGCAGATAGTAGTCGTGTGTTTTATTTAGTATTGCTGTGATTTAAATGCTTATTTTGAACATTGACTGCATACAAGCCACAATAATTTCGAAGTTCCACAATTCAGAACATGTGGTGACATTTCGAGATCGTGCGAGCTGCCAGATCCGAGATTAAAAGGGAAAACTGACCCTTTCTTTCCCCAAAAGTAAAGGCTGCTCTTTTACAAAGACAAAAATGAATAGAATAAAAAGAAAACGGTAAAGTTAAGTTATTGGGGGAAACAGCAGGAAAGCAATGGATGGATTTGCTAAAGCTGTCCAACGCTGTGACACCGAGCGAATGGCACCGGGGGTGGGCTGGCTGGCTGGCTGGCTAAGGATCCCATGGCATCAGGTGCCGAGCAGGCACCCCGCTCTGCCGGCCCGGGGCGGGGACAGGGGCCGGGGCTGGGCTCTCCGGGCTCTCCGCACGCCGGGGCTCCCCGGGGCTCCCCGGGCCCGCACGGCTCACGGCGCCGCGTCCCACCCCGCACCCCGGGGCCCATCCTGGGAAGCCCGGGCAGGTGCGGGGGCGCCGGGCATCCTTCCCCACCCCCGCTCCCCGCATCCCTCCCTCCATCCCTCCCTCCCTCGGCGCCGGGGCTCGCCGCGGCTCACCTGCGGGGCGGGCACCCTTCCTGCAGGCGGCCCGGCCGGCTCCCGTGGGCAGGGGCCGGGCCCGCGGGTGGGCAGGGGGCCCGGCGCGGCCCTCGGCCCTTCCGCGGGGCAGGGGGCAGCGGAAGATGGCGGCAGGGCAGGGCAGGGCAGGGCAGGGCAGGGCAGGGCAGGGCAGGGCAGGGCAGGGCAGGGCAGGGCAGGGCGGGCCGCCCCGCTCCGCTCCGCTCCGCTCCGCTCCGCCGGCGCCCGGCGCGCCCCCGCCGCCACCACCCCCCTCCCCGCCCCGCGGCCCCCAC
>JAWWEE010000001.1:57594314-57637991 GCA_035221455.1 Xenops minutus | reverse complement strand
CGCGGGCCCCCACGCACCCCCCCTACCACCCACCCACCCACCCTTGTCTGCCGCCGCCCCGGGGCCGGGGCCGCCGCCGTGCGCCCCGCAAGAGCGGCAGGAACCGAGCCCGCCGGGGCACGGCGGGATCCCGGTCGGGAGCGGGAGCGCCGCGGAGGAGGGAGACGCGGCTCCCAGTTTGAAAGGCACCTCGCGGAAAGAGGAGTAAACTTCCATACATCCTCGCTCGTGGGGCTGGATACGTAAAGCAGCTGTCAAAATTTCAGCTTAATGCAGGTTTTTTTGGCTGTCTCGGACTGCCTAAGTTGTCCCAGTGGAATTAACTTTTCTTTGTGGATGATGTATTTATATAACTTTTTTTTTTTTTTCCCCTGTAAAATCAACAACCGTGCATTTGAAGCATAAAAGCAATGAGTGTGGATATCTAAAGCAGAATACCTAGAATTACAGTGGGTTTGTATTTGAAGTAGCAATTAAAAGAATAGTCTGCCTGGCTATCACAAATCCTGTATTTGGAGAGAAGTACTGAAATTGTCTTGACTAGCTTAAGTCAATAAAAGTCAGCTTAGACCAATGCTCTTACTTTCTCTGTAGAAGGAACCTGTGACTTCCTCCAAAGCGTGATCCACAGTCAGTGATGGGGTCTGCACAAAACCCTGTTTGAGAGAGCTTATGGATGCAGTGACATCAAGATCAGGGTTTTTGCTGGAAGTGTCTGGTTTGAGTGGCAAAGTGACTCCATACAGGCCCAGACAGATGAAATTTACAGTTTAATTTCTGCATAGTAGGTCATGTGGCATTGTTTCCTCTACAGAGCACCCATTAAAGTTAGTTTGTGGAGTCCTGTTGGATAGGCGCTGTTCTTCTCTTGAGCTTTTGCTTCATGCACTATGTACAAAAGGTACCACTACCTACCTTTGAACAGAAAGCATGGTAGTTAAACAGTAGCATTATTCCATTATGTGAGGTGGAAAGCAGTTTTTCCCTGAAACGTCCTAAACTTTTTGTTTCGTTCTGCATTACTGCTAAATGTTAATATTGCATTTGCACATTTTAGGCCTGGGTGAAATGTTACTAGTAGACAATATACAACTGTTGCATCGTGTTGGAAACGTCCTACAGAAACTTTCAGCTTTAACACACTTTTTCAGCTTCTGTGTGGTGATCTTCAGAATGTTTTAAGTGACAGAACAATGATCCCTATATTAAGTGTAGTGGTGTTAAGTGCATTTGAGGGTTTGCTCTGAGAGGTTGATGCTTGCATAAGGAAAACATGCAGATTATGAATGTTATCGACACGGGTTTCTGAGTTTGAGATCCCAGCCCAACTGTTGCAGATTGGTGGGATACTCTGTATCTGAGGGCTGTGAGTGAATACAGAACTGGGGTCGCCTGAAGATCTAGGACAACTCTGTAAGTGATGCTTTTGCTTATTTTAGTTTGCATCTCAGTTCTATTTCTGTGAATCAGATGTATATAGGAAAAACTGTCTGCTGACATAATTTGAATCATAAAGTGTTGCTTTACTGGTTGCAATTTACAATGCAACTCAAAATATAAACATCTTTCCATTTAATTAAAAGTGATATATCATTGTTAAAGATGAGACTCATTTTAAATAATTCAGTAGCACTTTATTTTATAACTCACAATGCATTATTTAAAAGTAGCTATATTTAGACAGACAACTCCCGTTTAGTTTAAGAGTGTTGTATGTTTGCTGTTGTAGTAGTTGGTGATCAGTGGTTACATGAAACCACTAGACCAAGGAACATCAGGGAGCTGCTCTTTTACCCAGCTAGTCCTTTTCATTCAAATTAGATTTGTTAAGCTTCACTTACTCAGTGGATGTGTTTGTCAGCTAAGGTTTTAATTAAATGGATTAGGTTTGTCTTACATCTAAGAATAGACTTTTGAAAAAACATAAATCATGTATATTGCATTTATCATTGATGCTTGTGGGCCATTTAAGGCTGTGCTATTCTTCTCCAGAGGTTGCTTATTTACTTACTTGAGGCATTTCAGCAACATATTGATTCTTTAGCTCGGAACTGTACCCAAAAGTCTCTGCTGGTAATTGTTTTTATTTTACTTAAGGAAGATGTTATTTTTAGATGTTTTGGTACAGTTCATCATTTGTGAAAGCTACCATATGGTGATACTTTGCAGATAGAATTGCTCAGGAGTGGATTTTTTTTTGTAACATGTATAAGATTTAGCAAATATATGTAAAAGAGAAAATCTCTTTTACTAGCCCAAACATAAGACTAAAGATTTCTAACATCTGTAATGCTCAAAGGGAGTTTTTAAACTTTCCTCTCTTCTTCCTAAATAAAACAAATTATTTGACTGAGGGCAAGAGGTCAAAAACAGAATGGGAAAATAAAAAGCAAGAATACTATATTGGCAGATGTAATTACACCATAGTTTATTGCTTGTTTGTGATACACTAATCATATACTCAGTTCTATTTAGAAGACTGTTGTCCAGTTTTCTAGCAGCTTGCCCACAGTGAATAGCAACTTTCTCTGCAGACTGCTCACTTGATTTTGGTGGAACTACACTCACAGTCAATTGCTAAGAGAAACAGATGGGTGATAAGGCCGGACATCATTGTAACTTCTGTTATGGGTGCATTTTTAGTTTATGCATATCAGCTCCATACATTTTTAGAGTATTTTAAGAGAATTTGTGTCAATTACCCCAAACAGAAAACTTGAAGATCAAACTTGAGGAGGAGAGAACAAGTTGTGGTGCAAAGGACTAACATTTTGTTTGTCTCTAGGAACTGTTTGCCCAACTGTTTGCCCCATGCTTGGTTACAGAATGACACTGTAGCAGTAGATGTCTTTAGGGGAGTCAGGACCAAAACTGATTTTGTGAGATTAAAGACAGCATCTTTAAACCTCATCCTGGAAGCTATTGCATTTGTGGAGTTTGTTTGTGTTCCCTGAAGGAAATGCAAGGGAATAGATAGGTGACAGGTACCCTGTGAAGTTTGAGCAGTTTTGAGCCAAAATCCCTAATAGAAAGCATTGAAACAATTCTTGGTTTGCTCGTGTCTACTCACCATTTCCCCCTCATTCTGGGGAACCCGAATATTTAGTACACAAAAAGTGTCTTGGTGAAAAACATTTTAAGAATATACGTTTTGGTTTTATGAGAACTTTGGAAAACTGTAGTCATACAGTTTTGAAGTACTATATATGATGACGTACTAACAGGGTTATATTGGATATTGAAGTCATGGAAAGTTCTCCATTCATCTGTGTTAAACTTGGCTCCTTCACTTTTAAAGATGCTGGTTAAGACAGCGTCAGTGCCTTCCTTAAACAGATGCCTTCAGTTCCTGGGGCTGCAGCCTGAAAACTGCCTGTCATCAGCTGGCTTCTAGTTTCTTTAAAGTTAATCACTAGTGCAGAGTACATTAGTGCATTCCTTAAAAAAATGGCCTTGCTTCAGTTCTTTATAGCTGGAACATATTGAGAAGGGAAGGTTCAAATTAGAGCTGACACTTTTGCTTTTTAAATTCTACTCACCTGGAGGATGGGCATGAGATTAATAAGTGAAATAGTCCCTGGATACTTGGAAGTAGAGTTGTCAGATGAGCATAGTTACAATTCCTACTCTTGTCTTGAGTACTCTGCTAAAAAGTGGATATGAAGAATAGCACTTTTTTCACTGACCTAGCTTCCTTCTTTAACGGATTCATGTCCACTTAATGCAAAAGCTCTGCTGGATATGTGTTGTGCACTGAAATCTGTGTTTTGTATTTGGCCTGTGTCTATTTTTGGATGAAGCAGACATTCTGAAGAAGAAAGTATAAATCAGGAAATGCAAGAAAATGTGGTGTATTGAGCAAGATAAATACACTTGTAAGGTATGTGGGAGAATGCTTTCTTCCTCTCTTTACCCCCAGTGGTTTTTGTTAGTAATGAAATTCCTGTAACACGGGAGATATTCAGAAACATTAGTGTGTTACAATTAGTGGAGATAAAATGGTGTTGTTCAGTTAAATGGCAAGAGTTGTTACTAGAATTTTCTTATCTGAGGCCTTAGTGTATTTTTTTAGAGATCCTAAATCATTACGGAGTAATAAATGTAAATTAATTTAATTCCCCACTGTGATTTTATTTGCCTTAGCGGGTAACACCAGCCATTTAGGAACTGAGCCTTCAAAAAGTTTCTAACCTTTTCCATATGGTGACATTTGACAGTGCCAAGTCCCAGTAGTCACTTCCTGTTTGTTTCTGGTATACATTTCTCTCAGATTACCATATCTTGTTAATTCACCTAAATGTGAAGTGCTGTGGGTGATAGACTGCATGAGCATCATTCTCTGCATTATAATCTGCTTTGCCTAGTTTTGATGATTCCCAATTTACTCAACTAAGTAGTGGTTGATTACTTTCTGATTTTTTTTTTTCTTTTTAAATACACCAGAAGTTCTCAGGAAAATGCCATGGGAGCAAAGTTTACTTCAGTGGGGATCCTCTATATGCATTAGGACTGTGTGAATCTGCACAGCTTCAAAATGCATTGTAATTTGTTATTTATTCTGCAACTGTGGCAATATGAATAGTGTCACTAAACTTCATCGTGTTAACACAGCATGGGGCAGAACTAAAGCAACCAAGTGCATAGCAATTGTCCTCAAGTTCTTGGCACCTGGTAGTATTCACAGAAGAGACTGAAGGGTGCTGCAGGATATCTGTCTTCAGTATTCATATTTTCCATCATTTTAATTCTGCAATTAAAGTAGTTGTACTGTATATCCATCCTTAGTGAAATATTTCACCAGCTTTTTATTTTTTTCAAAACTGTTGTAAAATCTGGCAAATTTGTTTCCCTCCCTGCATCCTGTGGACTTTAAGCTATTTTTAAAGTGAAATATTCAGAATCAGTTCATTAGTGTATGTTCTGATACATGTAGAAATGCATACTTATGCACAGGGAAATATATTAAAGTCTTTATATACCAATACATACTATTCAGTTCTAGAATATGCCTGGACAAAGCAAACCAGTGAAACCAGCATGTAATGGCATGCAATATTTATTGCTTCTTGTAATTGCTGAGTCTCTACATAAGCTTTCAAAAAAGAATACATAAATGGAAAATTTCAGCCCAAGACATGATAGTTTGAGGAAGTTAAAAATGACTGAACACACTATGTAGAAGTAAGCAGGGTTAGAATGGAAAGAGTTACACTATTTAAGGCACAGTGGTCATTACCACTCCAAATTCTGACACGTGTTTGTATAAAACTGAAATGAAATCTCCTAAGGCATTTTAGTGATGCATGTATTGGCAAAGCTTAAATTGCTAGCTAAGTACCAGAAAGGAGGAGCTTGTAACATTTTTCAGTAGGTATTTGCAAGCAGGTCTTCAAAGAATGTTGCTTCTGGGGTTTTTATTTTTTTTCCTCTCTGGAATCTTTCAAGTTGTTAATGCTATTTTGTACTGTAAGATAACATGAATTGCACCCCCCCCCTCCCCCTCCAAGCCAGCTGGTGAGCTGTGAATGTGAAAAAACAAGATAATCACACTCTCATCTTTAATATAAGATTTTGATTGTTTTGTGTTTTGTTCCAAGGAGCTAGGGAAGGCTTTTCTGCTAAAGAGATTGCATGAAACACATTGAATTTCTTGTGTCCTTTAGAGAGAATTCCTGTTTTTTAAGAAGCACAAGAAAAGACTAATTCAAGAATAAATGACAACTGGGAATCCCTTTCTGAGATGCCTTATCTTGTGAACTTCATGTGCAGAGTCCCAGAGACACATAACAACCGTGCCAGAGCTTAAGAAAGGACTATTTTATTGCCGGGTCTTTATCCATGTAAGGCTATATAGATAATTTACAAACATTTTGAATTGTTTCCAACAGTTAAGTCAGAATGCAGCATGCAAGACTGTTGTTATGACTGCTATATGACTACTGGATGACTAGCAGGACTAGCCAAATTAGTTTGGATATCTAAAGCAGAATACCTAGAATTACAGTGGGTTTGTATTTGAAGTAGCGATTAAAAGAATAGTCTGCCTGGCTATCACAAAGCCTGTATTTGGAGAGAAGTACTGAAATTGTCTTGACTAGCTTAAGTCAATAAAAGTCAGCTTAGACCAATGCTCTTGCTTTGGAATGCTCCAAAAGGCTAAATATATATTTTTAAAACAATGTTCCTCACATTTTCTTTGAACTGTGACAGACCGTGTTTCTGATAAGGAATCTATCGAAGAACATATATAGTTTGGAGACCTCAAAATTGTAGCACAGCAAGAAGGCAATGTGTGGATTCAATGAAGCTCAGAATATGAAGTTTTGAGTATAAAAGAACGCTCTGTAGTCATACTGTTTTGGTTGTTTTCCTCTGATAGGGCTAATTTAAGACATAGATTCATGTCTTGTGAGAGTACTTCAGTAGCTTACTTGCAAAAGAACCACAAGACCAGTATTTTGTTGTGGCTGGCCATTAAGTTTTTGAGATTTTTTTGTAGTTATTTGTAAAGTAGGGGGAAGTGATGTTATAAAGTTGTTGACAGAATGGCTAGCTTTGTTTGTGCTCTTGTTTTTTTCCAGTTTGATACCTTGGTATCTGGACTTTGTGTTTTATTAAGGGAGATAAGTTTCTTTCACCTTTGTATTTGCCACCTTCTTACATTACCGTTGTACCCTTTCCTCTCCAGCCTCAAAAAGTCAGTTGAGTTTTCCAAAATCTTCTGTTAAAAACCTAAGAACAGGCTACTAAATAGCAGTGTGGTAACCATACCTCTATTATACTAAGTTCAAGCCATGAGTCTCAACTTGCTAGCAACGGTAAAAAGAAAAAAAAAAAAAAAGCCTGGCTTGGGCATATACCCATATCATAATAAAAAGAAACTTCATTCTTTCTAATGTAAACATTGCATTTATTACAGCAAACAAGCTTAATGTTGACTCAAAATAAATGTTATTTCATTGATATGCTAAAATCAAGACCACTACTTTAGATGCTATTTAAAATTAGAGATTTACTCTAGTGCAACATTTAAACACATATTGGAACGCTTCAGTTGTCCTGTACACTTTCATGTGATTTATTACTTCTTAAAATTAAGCCAGTCCTTAAGTGCTCATCATATGTAGGCCATAAAAATTTTGTACATGAGGTCAGAAAACAGTTGACTTACAAAACTTTTACCATGTAGGAATTATCCTGATATATTGCACAATTGTGAAGAAAGAGCAAATAATTTATTTTTCCAGCTAAGTTTTTTGTTTGAATAATATTTCTGTTTAGGAATATTTCACCACTTAGATACTGAAAGCACAATAACAAAAACCTGAGCTGTACTCTTGGGAGAGTTAGCATTGTTGTAATGAATTCAGCAAGCTTTTACACTTGATGAGAATTTATTTGTTTATTAGATGGGCAGCATGAAATTTATGATGATCTGGACAATTCATTTTCTTGCCTTTAAGCGCCTGGGGTTTGCAAATTGTGTGAGATCACACTACTTTATTGTCACTTAGCAACCTGAATAGGGGTTTGAAACTGAGTAGTAGCTTGTGCGTGGCAAGTCTCCCTATACGTTTGCCGGGTGGGAAGCAACAGGAGCCCCTCTGTGGGTAGCCACTGGGAGGATGTGTGTCCAGCACTTGTCTGGGTCTTTCTAGACATGCTTGCTGAGGAGAACCGGCTGTGCCATCAGTGTCATTTTGCACTTCTGGCATAGTTCCATGCTGGGAAGATCTGCTGAGGTTTTTCGTGCCTGCAGAGATTTAAGTGGATCTAAAGGACTGTCATGCTGCTCTGGTCAGTTATGTCCTGTTGTGTGGTTGCTTAAATTTAGCAACTGAGTTTGAATGGCTTCAGTTTGACAGCTGGTAGTCCTTGCTGCTGCTGTGATACTCTGGAGTGAGAGAGAAATCAGTGTCTTCCCTGCTGGTGAGAAGGGTGCCTTGCTCTGGTTCAGCTAAGGATGTTGGAAAGGATGAGCATGGCTAACCAGCAGTCCCAGCTGCCCATCAGGCAGAGCCTTCTTCCCTCTCTGTGCACACTCTCTGTTGACGGTGAGGATGGGCACATACTTCTGTGTTTGTTTTAATGCTCCCATAGAGACATCTTGCTTTGTGTTCTCTCCCTCCTTTCCTGCCCGCTGCTGTCATGGTTTCTTCAGGAATTTGAAAGAGAGAGAGAAAGGGTGACATGCCTTTTCCTTTCAGTCTGTGCCTCTGTAAGGTTTCTCCCAATAATTCCCATAAAGAGAGGAACTGCTAAAGACCGTAAGGTTTATTGGGTGTGGAGTCTTGGAGAGGGTGCAGATATATGAGATTACTGCTTTTAATAGTTTCACCGTTACTGCCTCCTCCTTCAGTGGTACTGATCAATTCTGGGAGCAGATGGTTCACTGTGGAGCTATTGACTTGAAAACTAATGCATCTTTTTTGCTGATTTTTCAGCTATTGTCATTTTTTGCTTGATGTGTTGGGGAGCTTTACATGGGTTACTCTCTAGACAAACATTGATTTGCCTCTGTCTCATAGATCTATTAAAGTGAAAAAAGAGACACCAAGGGCAAAAGGGGGTTTGTGAGTCAAGGATGCCATCACTGAAAGAATATGGTGGTGTTCATGTTGTGAAGAGTAATTCTTTCTATTGTATAGTAACAATAAATTTATGATATGTGGATTCTGCCTGGGACGAATGCAGAGAGGACGCAGATCTGCAACGGGGAGCTGGTGTGAGTATGTTACTCGAGTGTGAGATGAAGAATCAATGTTTCTGATTAAATCAAAACTTTTAAGGAAGTTAAAATTTTTGTTGTTTATGCAGCTTCTCATTACGGACAAAAACAGCAATAACTTTCAGAACCATCTATCTGATGATGTCAAACTTGATTTTCCTTCCTCTGAGTGAGTGAACTTGTTTAAGCAAACTTTGCATATAATCAAAAGTTTGCATTATAATGGGTTTATATAGAAAAAACAGAATTTAAGAAAACTTCATGAAGTTCAATTGATGGCATCTTGGTGGATTTTTTTTTTGTTTGTTTTTTTTGTTATGAATGAATGTTGGGCTAATAAACATGATTCTATGATGCTTCTGGAAGCGAAGACTTTTACCTGTACGGAGTCCACTCGTTAACATTTTGTAGAGATAACACATTGACTGAAATGTACCTCAGGACTATGTGCAGGTAAGATAAAATGTATACTTTGATACGCTTTATTGCTTAGGCTGGTAGTCTCCAGCTTTCCCCAATCCGCTGGCAAATAATCTTTCAAAAATTCAAGGGCAGGTTGCACAAGTTAAGGTCTGTGCTTGTATCCTATCTACTAGATGACAGGTTTTTCTCTTGCCCTAGTTTGTAATTTTATAAAAGACATTAAAAAAATGCTCCAGGCTTCAGAGTATTGCCAGATTTCTATCTGTGCCCTGATGCTGCATTGCAAAACTCTGTTCTTCTTCAGCATTTCAAAGAAGTTGAAGATCCTAGGAAGTACAGAACTTCTGACAAGCTCTTGTCAAAAGCAAGCTATTAAATGTGCTGGCAATGTCAAGCTGTATGCTTAAAGACCCATCAGTGCTTTTTATGTATTATCTCATGTTACCTGCTGTTGCCAGGTAAATGCAACTGCAGTGAATAGCTTTTTTTTTTTTTTTTTTCCTAAAGAATACATAATCGTAGTTCCAGTCTCTTTAAGCTTTGCATTTTTCCATGGTTCTGATTGTGTGTATGCTTCAGATGATCTTACTTCTTGCTTAGAGACCAGTAATTAGAGCCCAATAATTCTGTGCACATGTGCGTGCATGCACAAAATGCAAAAAAAAAATCTTTTTTTATTTTTTTTTTCCCATACGGTAGCTGTGTGCAACATTGAGGAGGAGATAAAAGAAGTTCACATCACAGGTTCTACTTCCCTACCTTTCGTCACCCAGGGATCTGCTGCCAGCAGTTTTACAAAGGGCTCCTATTTCAAATTACCCTTTGAGTTTGTGATAAATCTGTGTCCCTGAGAGGCTGTCTCACAGTGTGGTGTTGGAAATGACAGGGAAATATTGTATTTGTCTATTTAAGTAAAAAAGAAATAAAAATAAGTCATAGCCGGGGCATGATACATATGAGCTGCTTCTGAATTTTACAGATGATTATACCTTTTCTTCAAAATATACACCAAGGTTATTTATAGTTGACCCAGAGTTTAAATTACTGTGTGTAGGTGTGAGAGGTTATAGAGAGGGACTTTTTATAGAAAAAAAATATGTATGAATATTGTTACAGGACCATAATAGCAATTGGGGTTGGAAGGTACTATGGAAGGTTATCTGTCCCACCTCCATGCACGGACCAGGGACATTTCAGGCAACATTTGGTTGCCTAGAGCTGTGTCTCTCTGAATGTCTTACAGAATATGGTTCCTCATTTATTTCAGATTAAGTATTCTGTCTTCCTTTTGTGCATCTGCTGAGGATAACCTGTGTCTGCTGAGGAAGATTTGTCAGTATTTAAAGGCCTGATAAAATACCTTCAAAAGTAACAAAAAACATTACTTCTTTTCAATTGTACAACTTCAAGAAAGGTGATAAAAAAGGAAAGTGCCTTTCTTCTCCCCTCTCATACCTGATAACATGAAATAGGAGTGCAATGGTGTGGTTGCTGTCTATTTATAGATTTAGTAGTGTGCCAGTGTACACTTATTATACCTAATTTGGAACATTCTAAATAACTTGTTGTTTGCATTATAGATAAAGTCTATATGATTGCAGATCAATGCCATGGAATCATGTCATGCCTTATCAAAGTCTAAAGTCTTTCTCCTCTCTCTAAACCTTCCTGAACTGATTGCTCTTTTTTGAAATGTCTTTCTACCATGGCTGTGATTTATTTGCTGTAAGACTGTTTGTATGCTGCTTTAGTTAATATTTGAAAGGTAGAATTTGATGAGGAACTTGGGAGATGGGAAGTGCTACAAAGGAAATTGCAACTTAAATTATCTCAACCTTTTTTTTTTTTTAAATTTATTTTTTTCCTTTTTTTTTTTCTTTTTTTCCATTCTGGGGTCATTCTTATCACAAATGACCTAGGGTTTGAAAAATGTTGATCAAGATGCAGTTGTCAGTTGTTGGTGCCTGGATAGTGCACACCATGTTCCCCATTCTTCTTACAACACTGGGTCTGGCCATGGAGGTGAATCTTCACCTCTTGCAGGTGGTGACAGATGACTCAGAAGCCATGAGTGTGGTAGAGAAAAAGACCCATCTAAATGCAGCAAAGAAATATATGGCAGAGAGACTTGATAAAATGTAGACTTCTTGGCCATTCATGTTCTGGATATACTTCTAATGCTTTCTCTCTGGTAAATTGTTTATCATGGAAGTGATTATAAAACTTTTCAAACTGCGCAGCTCAGTTGGTAGATTATGTCTCCTGTTTGAGCCCAAACTTCATCTTATTTGACCTTGGACCACGTAAACTGTATCAGTTGTTGCTAACAGCACTAGTCAGTTTTACCACAGCATATGGTGATGAGAAATACTGATTCCAACTCTTCTCCCCATGGTGTTAAGCAATACTAAACCTCTGATTCTTGATGTGTGACAAAATTCTGAATTTTGTCATGTATGGAAAAGTACTTCTGTGTTTTTCTTTCATTGAGGAAGTCTGAAATGTAACTTAAACAGAAAGCAATTTATTCTAAGCTATATGACAAAAATAATATGCAGTATCCACAGGGAAAAAAAAAGTAAGCAGTTGGCAGCACTGAATTTTGCTTGAAAAGTTTGATCACCAGTTAAGGCCTAAGAATATATGCAAGGTTGTATTAGAATATATATAATAAACTTTTGTTCTCTAGGTAGTACGCAGTGTATAAAATTATTATTAATTTTGATAGATATAAATAAGGAAAAATGTACTGACACCTAAGGTTTAATGGTGGCTTTTGTTTTAATTGCTAAATTCCCTTATTCTTAGATGGAAAGGTTGAAAATCACTATCAGTATCTTGTAATAGATTGTTTTTCTGTTCATTAGAGCCTCCTAAATTTTACTGAATCTGCACTTAATTTTTACCCTTGAGAATGGATCTTACAGGGGGAATTTCTATATGTGCTATCTGAAAGTTGCTTATTCTCATGTTTTTTAAATGTTTTTCTTCACCTATTAAGAACATCACAGCATGTCTGTTACAACTATCTCCTTTTATATATTGGCAATAAAAAATTCTAAATTGAAACAAGAATGTGGTCTTGAATATTTTACTGCTCAGAGTTAATATATAGTGAAAGCTCATTTGAGAGTATTCAGGAATAAATACTGTTCATCATTGCAGTCTCTTGGCAACCTGTGCCAGGTTCATTGCATATAGGCAAGCAGCTGCCTGAGCATTGCTGGGAGGTTTTTATCTTTGTTATTTTCACATGTTGCATAGAGGAGAGTTTGATTTAAAATGTCAGCATCCTGGAATTTGAACAATGGGGATATGCTCAGCCTTCCTAAAAGCTTCCATGTACAAGAGTGTAGGATGCAAAGGGCAGTCTGCACATTTCATCAGTGCAGTTGAAATGGAATGTAATGTGTGGAACAGCTTCCTGCTGAAGGTAGATCAAAGCAGAGGCAGAGGATTGTTTGCAAACAAGAAAGTAACTTGAGAACAGTTTTTTTGGGCAGTGTCTTGGAGACCTGGAAGTAGCATCACTGTGAGTGCTTAGCTTCACAGTCTCTTCCAATGAATGACCTCTAAGTATTTTGTCTCCTTCATGGGCGTAATGTTGCCAATGAACAGGACTGTTATAGCTTCTAAGGGTGTCTTCATGTGTCATCACAGCCAACAGAAGCTTAAATGAAGGCTTAGTGGAGGAGAGGGTGTTCAATACGTCAGCAAGGAAGGACGTAGTACTTGAGTCACTCGTGTGTAAGCTCCTGCTTCAGACAGAGAACAAGGCACAGAGAAATAAGGATATCTGTGGAGTAGAAGTGAGAGTGCATGTGATTTTAGTGTTTTGTGCAGAGTGATTAGTATGCACCTCACCTGTGGTCATAGTAAGCAGATCACACTGCAAAATTGTATTGCAAACAAGAAGCGGGGTTTAAGTGCCTGTAGATTTTGCTGGGTGATGCGCATGTATGCCTAGAAATATTGTGGGGTGGCTTAGTCAGGAAAATGGCCTCTGGGTGTTCCATCTCTAGCACCATATCAGGGATTGCCTGTTGTAATGGCTTTGTGACAGCTTTTCTCCCAGAAACGAGATGTGCTTACGGGCCAGGCTTAATTTTGTGGGTGGATCTTAAAAGGGAGGATATGGCCTTGAGGGCAGTGTTCAGTCTCTGAATTTTTTTCATTATTTTTCTGCAGTTTGTAGCTTCTGAGGCACTCCTTTTTTTGTTTTCCCTGTCTCTCCTCAGATGGGTCTATTCCATGAATTTAGTATATTTTTAATTGCTGCTGTTGGACTCCAAATAATAAAACATGACTACTTACCTGAAAAATCAAGCTAAACCTTTCCATCTTTCGGGAGTGAAATGATGATGTTCTAAGGCGTTTTATGTATTTGGAGGATATGAACTTATTTCAACTTAAAAACACTTATTGCCCTAATCATTTGCAACAGGAACGGGGGAGGTGTAGTAGGCTAGTGGGATCAAAGGACTGAGATGCATTGTGGATTCAAGTTACTGGAAAGCCTTCTGTAACTATTAAGAAATTTCCCTTTTGCAAGGCATGTGGGTTCTGAAATGTGTATTGTGATGCTATAATTATCTGTACTTAAGGTTTGAACTTAAAGTTTATCTGTCAAACTAGAAAGGCAATTTTTTATTCTCTTCTTTTTTGTTTCTTCTCTCAAATGAACTTGGGGATTTTTCAGAATGCATTTAATTCCTAAGGAAGGAAGTTACAGCTCATAAGCTGAGATGGGTACTATAGAATCTATTGAACACTAGTTTAAAATGCCTTTTGATTTTTTTTTTCTTTAGTTTAATTGTGTACCACTTAGTCCTTATGTTAAATGCTTCTTTGACATGCCTGTGTCACACTGTTGGTTACAGTGATAGGGAGGGGTTGCCATGAGTGACCTGTTTAAGGTTGTTTTCTGTTCTTGTGAATTTTTTTTCTAAACTGGATAGCTTCAAAGGACTTCTGTGTTGCAGTGAATACCATGGTAGGGTACTGGGCCATAGTGATCAGATATAGCAGAACGCTGATCAGCAGCTATTTTCTTGTCTGGGATAAACATCATGACCTGTTGTGAATGCAGCAAAGTAGGAATTTATGCACAGGCAGGATCTGTGTTCTGCCTGCTCCTCAGAGGAGCTCTCTTTCAGGTTTGGTGAGACAACCAATGTTTTTGAGGTATAATTGGATGTTCTCAGCTTTCTTTTTTACAGCATGTGCTTCACAACTACTTTTCCAATGAAACTGTGACCCTGCATGTGGTGATGATGATGACAATGATGATGATTATTTTCACTGTATCATGCTTTACAACTTCAGCTGATACACCAAGGAGGTATCTATCTGGAGGAGAGTAGTACTGTATTGAGGTGCCCTAGGTAGCTGTAAATGAATTGTTTGCCTTCTGGATCCAGTGCAGCCCTTTTGAGCTTTGTTCCTAATGGAGCTAATTAGCTGGTGTGTTATGTCATGCCAAAGCAGTTATCTTGCTTCCAGTTCCAATGTGCTTCATTTAGCGATAGCTCACAAATCTCTGCAAAACACAGCATAGTATTGTTTATGCCTGTGCCAAAATACTTAGGAGGAGAGATTTATAACAGGATGCTCAGTTCTGCTTCCTTATTTCTTTGGTGTTTGTGCAGTGGTGAATTAGCTCCTCAGTTTGGGATGATTTCTCCTATGTTGCTTGCAGGCCACTTCTTTAGTCCTTGTCTTTTCTTGTTTGTCTTCATGTGCCTCACCACCACACTCACCTTTCCACGTCCTTACCAGCCCTTGGAGTTTTGCTCCCACACTCAAAGTAATGATTGCCCTAGAAGCAAGGTAATTATTGGCCTAGGAGCAGCCTGCCTTCCCTTCTCTTTATGCGTATTTAGGAGCACGGTATCGGAAAGATTATGGGAGAGGGAGAGGGAATTGTGTACTGCTACTTTACCAGGAGAGAAGAATCCAAAGTGTTGGAACAGTGTAGGAACAGTATTTGCCTTTTCCTGCCTGTATGGTGCAGTGAAGTACCATTAAATGATGTGCAGCAACACTCCAGAAGCACCCTGGTAATCACCTTCATTCAAGAGCTGCGATCAGTGGATGTGGAAAATGGTGGGAAGGTTGGAACTAGAAAATTGTTAAGGTCCCTTCCAACCCAAGCCGTTCTATGACAATATGATCCAGTGAAGAACTGTCCCATGTTTTCAACCTCTTCTTTTCTTTCTTCCCCTTTTTTTTTTTTTTTTTTTTTGTGGTCTATGTCCCAAATAAATAGTTAATGTAATGCTAAAGCAAAAAGATTAAAAGTGCCCTAGTCCTTGTAAAAATGACAACACTTTGAGATAGTCTAATCAGGATCAGAGCTTCCCTGGAACAGTTTTCCAGTGTGTGCTTTTTGCCCTTTTTTATTTGTTTGTTTTGGTTTTTAATTGTCCATTGACCTAAGAAATACAGTTATTGTAGTTAACAATCCTGTTATAACACACGCTGACAAAATCCAGATAACTCGAAGTTGGGCTGACACTTGATCCTTTACTCATACTATTGTTCCATAATATTTTTTCCTCCATGACATCATGAACTATGAAAGTGCCAACATTTTTTTTTTTAACTGCCTAGCCTTTTCTTCCTTCATGCCATAACCTTTACGTTTAAAAATAACTTTTTTTTTTTTTTTTTTTTAATTTAGTGTACATTTCAAGAGGAACATGGTGGAGAATGTTTAACATCTGTGGTGATTTTGCCACCACGTATTCCAAGCAGTTGGCACACGCATTTATCTGCAGGGGTACAATGACATTTTTCTCAGCAGCTGTATCCATGACAACAACTGGGAATGCCCATGCCTCCTCTTTAGTTTTCAGAAGAATATGAATTCTTACCTTCTTAATGAAAGGCCTGGAAGCAAAAGCTGCGCAGTTTTAATCATGGCATATTCCCTTCAGTCGTTCCATTATGACCACTCCAAAGTATTTTAGTATCAAGAAAGTATCAGATTAAAACACATGTTCCCGTGTGCACAGAGAGAAGAGCAAGTGTCCTTTTCATGACCTGCTACAACCTTGGATGAATTGTGCAAGCATTTGAAAAATGAGGCTACTTGTGAAGTTTATTTCAGTATTGAATTCTGTACAAAGTATCTAATTTATACACTTAAGTTCAGTGATATGAGGAAGAGTGTACCATTATGAAAGTCATTTTTGTACCATGACAGGATCGTTTTCCCTGTGTGCCTAACAATCAGAGTTACTCCCATGTAGTGCACTGTGTGTCTGTCAATGTCATCTTTAAGTCCAGTGAATAGTATGTGAAGTGGTACACAAGTAGGAGATGGGTCAGCTCTTCGGAACACTCAGCATGCAGCAAATCCTGTGTGACTTATTTAAATGCATAAATGGGAGTTGTTAATGCTGAATGCTCTTAAAAATCTGGTGGTGTTAAAAGAAGTCTCTTATCATGAACAGAGCAGAAGCTGGAGAACAAAACAAAGGGCCTGGGTAACTTTATTTTGTCTTAAACAGAAATCTGAGTTCAAGGACGAGGCCAATATACACATCCTGCTAATATATACGCTGCCAAAAAGCAATGATTTCTTAGGAGCTGAGATTTTGATCGCTGTGAAAATGAAGGTACAAGACTTACTGCTTTGGGAGACTTAACATCCATTTTAACACCTCTTCAGTGTACTTTCTACTCTGTTTTCATGAGCAGTTTCTGGGCCTCCAAGAAGAGCCAAATCATACCAGGTTTTCAGATCATTCATTGCTTTAGGAAACAAGAAACACTATGACAGATGGTAGAAGTATTTAAATTGATTTATTCACAGTTACCTGTACAAATGTTGTCTATTTTTTCTTTAGATGAATGGGAGTGTGGGAAACAGGTTAGAAGATAGCTTGCTTACCATTTTCTGCCTCTTGCTTTCTGGTGAGGAGCGGGGAGGGAAGCAGAGTTCAGACCTTTAGATTTTGGGAATTTGCAGAACAGGGCAGCCATAGAAGTGATGAAAGGAGATGGAAAGACAGACTTCTAAGAAGTCCTACAGGGCTTCTGAAGAACATGTTCAGTTGAGGAAAGCCTTAGGAATTGCCAGTCTACAAAGCAGATAATTGCCCTCTAAGACGTAGGTAGTTAGTGTACAAAGCTTTTAAATGAGTTGTTTGGTGCCTTTTGCTATGCTCACCTAAAGGAAAATAAGGTGGAGGCTGGCTGGCTAATGGTTCTTTTACTCCACCAAACCTCAGTGCATGACTGTTTAGGGTAACATCAAAAGCTCTTCCATTCCTGGGTAGGAAAAAGAAGCAGCTATAACAAACTCAGGAGTCACAAAGGACAACCTGTAATCTCTACAAAGAAACCATTCCCCAAAAGAGAGGACAGCATATCTGAAGAAGCTGTTAAAAACCCATTACATGGCAAATCTGTCTGTTTAGTCATCAGTGCATGGACAAGCCTGGCTTATCTGATAATTTATGAGAGAAGTTGGAGGCAGGGTAGAAGCCTTTGGGAAGGGGAGAGCCAAATTTACATGGGTTTTGGAGTGAAATAAAGAAAGGTTTTCTCTGCCTTATTATGGAGCTTCTGAACTGCTCCATGAGAGGAATCTCAGAAGACTTCTTGCTGGAAAGGGTGTTGAGATGATTTTTGTTTTTAGCTCTAAGACTCCCAGCAAAAGACTTCAGTAGATCTGCCCCAGTGATTCAAACCCCAAACTTTTAATCCTTTCTCATCTCCTTTCTTGTGAATTTACTGCATGAAGTAAATGGAAGTTCTTATTTTGGGCAAATTCATGGGTATGATAGAGAATCCTTTTTATCCTTGCAGGAAATGAGGAAAGCCTTGGAAACCAATTAATTGGAAAAGCAATTAAAAAGAAATCACTTCTGTTACATGAGCATAGTTGCAGGCTAAGAACTGACTGTCCTTTTTGAAAGCTCAGTTGCTCAAGTACTTTATCACTGTGGGACTTGTGAAATGTCCATAGACCTGGTTATGCATCCAGAGACACCTTTTCCTATTCCAAGTGTTTAACCAGAAGAAAGGAATGTACAGCAAGTGTCGGTGAGTTTTCAAGAACGTGACCCCAGAGAATGACCTTTGAATGCAGCATGTTGGCTGGGCATCTGCCAGGCATTTGAGGTGTCTCTCTGTTTCCTGACTATGAGTGGAATGGCTGGAGGGGTCACCTTCCCTTTTTTGGGGGGAAAGTGATGGGAAGCACCTGCTGCAGTGAGTCAGCAGGGCAGGACTGGCATTGGCTGTGGTATTCGTGCACCTGTTGGGAGTGGGTGCCAGCCAACCTTTGACAGTGTCAAAGGAAACAGTGGTGCACTCCACAATCTTATTTTTTAAGAAATAATTTTATAATTTCGTTATTACGTAGTTTTAATTTATATTATAGAATTTTTATAATTTTATTGCTGTGCCTTGAGTTAGTGCCCTAGAAATCTCCTCCCATTCCTGCATTACTGTGAGCACCATGCTTGCTTCTGTTTCACAGCTTCTTTTTCTTTTAGCTTCTACATTTGTTACATCACTTCATTGCGAATGATGTTTGGTTTATGCTGAATACATACCTGATGGAACTACTCATTTGAGTGCTTGGTCTCTATGCCAATAAACAGTATACCTTGGCAGCGCCCAGCATTTTTTCCCAATGAACGTGTCAATGGTTTCAGGGACTGGATGGCAATAAAAACGGGTGACCTTGAATAAATAGGCATATTTTTAATGGTTGCTCCATCTTTTTTTTTTTTCTTTTTTGCCCCCCCCCCTTGTAGCTTTTTTGTCCAACAAATTTATCAAAGCCAGAACTGTAAGTTTTCTCAGAAAAAACTGTACGAAGCCATAATTCAGCAGTTCAATGAACTTCTTAGTTTCGAACCTCAGTATTAGTTTGTTGAATCAATTTATCAAGAGAACAGGCTATTTCACTAGAAAGGTCTGAAAGAGGGATAATTAACTCTGTAGCTGATTCTGTCTGTCTGTCTTTTGTCCAATGGAGTCTGGAAGTAACTTAATAGAATATAAAGTATTTAAAATTTCATTATATAAAATTGCTTTCCTTAATTCCATTCACTTTACATGTTGTAACACTGAATTAGCGTGAATTCTGTTCAGAGCTGCTAATGAACTGTGTTCTGCTCTACCTGGTTACTCCTAGGCTTCTCTAATAAAGTCACGAACTAATAACCTTCAGAGTTGAGATATAGCAGATGTATCTGGAAAGGTGTCTGGTAATAATGGACTGATCTTCATCTGTTTTGTTATAGACAACATGGAAAAAGAGTCTAAGCAATGGTTGTTTGTTGTGGGTTTTTTTGAGGAAAAGGAAGTCTGTATTTTTGATATCTATATAATTTTCTAGCTAGATCTTCTTGCCACTTAGTTTTCTATTATCCACATATTATGTTCATGCAACATTTCTCAAGCAATTTTTAATAACAGTATCATAAATGCAAATATTAATACCTCTTTCATTTGAGAATTCATACTCCTTTTATCATGCTTTGCCTTCAAGAAAGTGCTTTACGATGCAAATAAATATAGATTATATCTCATCTGAAATACATTTAATCATCAGTCTGAATATAAAACTGTAGTGCTTTTTTAGGTTGAAAATATATTCTCAGAAAAAGCTATATGGAAAATTAATTAAAAACTACTTTGCTGAACCAAATTGTTTTACATGAAAGTTGTGTGATACATACCACTGACAGGGGATAACAGAGGGGAAATGTAACTTCTGTATTGTGAATGTAATTACTTCTTTTATAACCTCTGGAAGGAGAAGGTAAGGTGGGATTCGTGTCACTTCATTTCATTGATACCAAGGTTAGCCATCAACCTTGCCACCCAAACTCCCTCTACAGCCAGTGGAACAAAAATAGGTGCCTCTTCAAAGGAACTATTCATGTCCACCCACCACCCATACCCTGCTCGTCTTTTGGGTGTCCCTTTTCCTTTTTATCACTTTCTGTTATTTGGTCAGTTTTGACTTTATCAGTTAGCAGTGGGATTTGCTAGCGTGGAGCCTAATGGATGTCAGGAATTTCTGTAGGTTATTACTGCTTCACTTCACAGTTTTGGGTCTGTATTAGCCATTCTGGGGTGTGTTCTTTCTCCTCTACTGTAATGTACGTAACTGCTGCAGATAGCTGAAGATGATTGTCTCGCTTCCAAAAAGGTGAGTGTTGGTGCATGGTAGGAAGAGAGTTAATGAGTTCCACCAGCATTTAGGTCACCTGTTGAAATGCTATATTAATGACCTTAGAAGAGCTAGCTAAACAAGATCCCGAACAATGTAGCTGTGGATTTGGATAGCAAGAGCAATTCACTCACAAATAACTTTCTGAATGCTCACAGTCATAGTTTCACTCACTGTTCAAGGCAAATCTCACAGATCTAATCTTTCTCATGCCCTCTTCCACTACATGAAAATTACTTTCAGTAGGGCAGTTCTACCAGTTTAAGACTGCTGTGTAGAAGTACAATGTCAAGTGCTTTGTGATTTGTTTTGTTAATATCTTTGTGGAAAGTTTGAATCAAAATAGCATGGGAAAGAGAATTACATTTTCATTTACTAAGTATATCAGTGAATTGAATTTACACAAGACTTAGGAACTCAGCTGACTTTTGCAGAAGCAAATATTGTGTAATAGGCGTTAAAATTGTTGTTTGCAAAACAGGGACAATGTATCTTGTAATGAACACCTAAGCCATTTCACTTCCCTTATAAGTAAATAGATAATAAGTGTAGAAGAGACGTATTTAATGAGAACAAAGGCAAGTGCTGTTCTTTGATGCTGGAATAAATAACTGATTTTTCTTTATTAAAATATTAATCATCTGGTTTAGACAGGAAAAGAAGATTATTAAGAAGAAAGTAAAGTGTTAGTTAAAGACATTAGTAGGAGCTTTTCGGATGTATAGATAAGTCAAGTTGTAATGTGTCATCTGGTTGAGGTGACCTGGGAAGGCAGAGGGCTTTTTTTCATTAATGATTCTGGTATACTCAGTTCATGTTGTTTCCATACTTTTTCTTCCCTGTCCTTCAGTCTGGTGCATTTGGACTTCAATCACCTGTGTTGTTACATCCACCTTTCTTTTTTCTTCCTGTGTGTAGTTCCCCCATTTCTGTATTTTGGATTCCCACCTGTGTCACTTGTGCCTTTCATATTTCAGTCCTTAAATCATCTGTGGGATAGAGGTCATCCATTGCAAGAAGGCTTTTGTGTGAACATGAAAGGTGCTGGGAGATGAGCAGAAGTGCTTTTTTTTCTGGGTTTCATTTATTTCTTCATAACCCCCCATCTCTTACCTGACCCTGGGCAGGCAGTGAGGAGGAGCAGGAATGGCTGCTCCCTCCTTCAAGCTCCTGGATTGTTCAGTCTCACATTTCTCTCCAGTTTGAATGATGCCAATGCTGATAAGAATTGCAGATGTTTAAAACTATCTCAAATAGCTGAAAATATTTGGAGTGTAGCTTTCTATTTACTCGTAGATGGAAATTCTCTTTTCCTTCAAAATGCTGTGCTTATGGAACATCCCAAACTAGAAGCTCAAAATATTGCTTTATATAGCAACATTTCACTGTGCAGTTTAACCAATCGGGTGAGTTCTTTCTATATTAGATTATGTGGGGAGTAATAAATCTGACTGAGGGCAGTGGCATATAAAAACCATGAGAGGCAGAATAGCCACAGTACATACTTGAAATCTTCTATTTTGCAGATTTGTGAGGAAACTCCTGGGAAATAAGAGTTAGACTAGACTTTGGTTTATGTTGAAGACGTAGTTCTAGAGAATCAGTGAAGCAGTAAGTATTGTAAGAATATTAAACCTATGAATTCTGTGTATCTGTAAAATCAGATTTCTATGTAAAGGCAAATCTGTCAAAGAATGATTTTAACTGAGCTATTATCAGCAGTAGCATTTAAGTTCGGTAAACGTGTGCAGTGAGCATCATTTCTTCTAAAACAGGTGTGTTTTATAATGATGGGTATATTGGAGGAAATGTTCATTTCAGTATTTCTCAGCTCTTCTGACCTTGTGTCTATTTATGCTTTATCTTTGGTTTAATTGTGGTATTTTTAATTATATTTTTATATTCATTTGTAGCTGTTTATCTTTGTAATATACACAGTTATCTGTAACTGTTTTATTTTAATAACATGCAGTGGACATCTAGTTCATCATGTTGCAATTGTCTTCTTACATTTTCTTTAGTTGGAGGTATATAAATGTCACTTACCTGAAACCATTTTCCCCTCTTCCTCATAATGTTTTCTTCTCAAACTATTAATAGTCACTGACAGTAGTAAAGATCCAGAATTTTGCTGTGCAGGAATCAAACTTCATGTTGGTGCTGGAGGTACAAAAACATTATCCTAGTTTTATTTTGATCCCAATTTCTATGAAGATGAAAAATTATTAGTGATGAGCATTTAGTGTAAAACATTGCATAATGAGTTAATTACAATAGAAACGCTCAGTAGTTTGATTTCATACTGATTTTCTTAATTATTATGTCAATTTAAAAAAATACATTTTGGCAACATCTAGTTCATCTGCTTCCTCTTGAATCCTTTTACACAAAAAACAAATAGTTTAAATATTACTTTACTAAAATAACTATGTACTTGACATTGTTGGAACAGATATTTAGAACCTGTCAAGGAGAGTATTATACCGTGTTGCTGAATACTTACTGATGTGTACTAGTAGATAAATTAATAGTTTAAAATACCTTATTTTCAAAGCACAAAGAAGCAAGATAACAGTTGCCTGTTGAACACACAAGTGCATTCTTCTTTTACCTAAGTTACTCTTAAATATGACTATTAAATGCCAAGTTTTAGCATTGTATAGTATTAAACAATTAAATAGACAAGGTTTATTGATGTTTCTATTATAATGCATATTGCACTGTCTGCATTGCTGTGAAGCAGAAGTGTGCTCTGAATATTAATATAATCAAAAATATCTTCTTTAAATTGTTCATTTCATTAAACAGTTCTAGTAAAAAACTGTAAAATACTAAACATAAAATTAAATCAAAGAAAAAAATTCCAGTCTGAGTCTTGACTAAGTTGTCTAGATAAATACTATATGAAGTACTGTAAAAATGGGAAGTCCCTTTGGAGTCTGTGAATATGTTCTGGAAGTTACTGACAGCACAGAATTATCCCCACAGGAGCAGGGTTTTATTTTGTATTACCATATTTTTTATATATATTATCATACAGATGAAAAGAGCGATTTCTCAAAGATTAAGGAAGATTAAGTGCAGGGTTGTCACTGTGGTGCTTGCGTGGTTATGGAAGATTAATGTAGAATGCTTGCTAGAATGTAGAGTGAAAATGCAGAATAGGAAAAGAGGGGGGAAGCCTGAAATGAACCCATCAAAAAAGTGCACAGGTAAATGCATTGCATTGTTTGCAGTTAATTCAAACTTGTATCAAAGCTGTGAAGACCATCAAGCCCCCCTATACAATAGAGCTTCTCCTGGTCCTGTATTTGATATGTCTGCCTTGCTAAAGAAGTTATGCCAGCGTTGGTGACTAATGTGCTTACATGATAAGTTTGAAAGTTCCATCTGGTCTTTTCTCATCTCAGCTTCACAGAACAGCATACTTTTATCAGAAAGCTTACCATTTTTCAAAGGTTTGGGCAGAGTTTTGCAAAACCACAAGGAATTGCACTTTCCTCAGATTTCAAGTGAGGTTCTGCAAGCTCTTTTTCTTTTGTGTCTTCATTGCAGTGTATTGCACTCAAACTACCAGGAGGATGAAACTTCTATTAAACACTGGTATCCCCATTCAGAGATGAATCAGAGAATCATACAGTAGTCTGAGTAGGAATGGACTCAAAAATTAATGCCTCCCATGGTGCTCTGCTTCTATGTTTTTTGTTTGCCTTTTTTTTTTTTTTTAAATTATTTGGTGTTGCCATTTGCTTATCTTAACTATGCTGATGCACTTTTGTAGTTCTCCCTGTAAATGAGACCTTTGACATGAGATAAAAATAACTTTAACCTAAATTGCATCACTGTACATGACAGCGGGGTGCAACACAGGTCAGTATATGGGTGATGGGGAATGGGAAGGAGAGGATGGAGCACCTTAGGCTGAGTTTGTATGGAGGAGCAACCTTTTGTGCAATCAAGTGAAGTTTCCTATCTTGTCAGGAGAGAGAGGAAGATGCCTCTGAAGGCCTCCAGAGGGAGATCCTGTCCACTTCAGTTGAGGTGCCTCAGGTTTAAAGGGGATTCAAAATAAAGCTTATAGTATAATTAAGATTATCAGTCAATTCCATATCAGCTGCTGCAGCTCTATCATTAAAAACGTCAATATTTAAATGGAGTGATTTTTCATGAAAAAAATTCTGTTTAAGTTGTCAAATCTTAATAATAGAATTTTTATTTTAACTCTATGATCCTGAATTTCATGCTTTCTCAGCTCAGATATTCTTATTTATAAACTTAAAATTCCATGGCCCTAAATGTATGTGAAACGGGGAATATCTGTGGTCTATGTCGATATCCAGATTGCTATTTAAGGAAATAAACTGTAAAGTAAGGCAAAACAGCTAAAAATAGGACCACTAACACGCTCATCCAAGTGGAACATGTGGAAAACTTCCGTTCAGCATGCTGGAGATATATTTTACCAAAAAAAAAAAAAAAAAAATTACATTAAACTGCAGAAAAACACAGCCTTTGAACAGAGGAGGGGAGCTACATCACTCCATTAGTTTAAAACTAGAAAGCAAATGGGGAAAGGAAGAGGGAGGTTTGTGCAGCCTGTGTGGTGAACTTTGTCTGGCTAAATATTTGGGGCAAAAAATTGGAAACCAAGAACTAGTGAGAAGAAAGCTGGGATGTTCAGTCAGGGTGTGTCTATATATTATATTTCATGCCACGTCAGCCCAGCGGTGAACTTAAACAGAATATCTCCAGCTGAGTGATTGGAATTTGAGAAATAAATTGGAGATTTCATGGTACCTTTCAACTGCACCATCAGAGCAAATGCTTTAATTCTATTTTTTATGATTTTTGTACACACTTCTTTTTTAATCTGTGGTTTGGTTCTGTTTTGGTTTGGGTTTTTTTCTGTCCAAGCAAATGTTTTCATCTAGATAGAGCATTTTATGCCCACTCATGTTAAGAAGTAGTTTATTGGATTATTAAGTCTAACTAAAAAAGGTCATCTAGAGAAGAAAGAATCTGTTTTGAAATGAGATTGGGAAAAAAGAGTTATGAGAAAAAAAGTAAATATATTGAAAGGGTAGAAAACTAGATGGAGTGATTAAGAGGGAAAGGCTTGATCTGTTGTACCAGTGTTACTTGCTATAAATAAGCAAGTTGGACAGATCTGAAGTGCACCAGGAAGTGAAAACCAATTATTTGTAGGGCATGAATTGTGTGGGAAGGGGAATAAAGTCCAATCTTTCTGCTTCATTTAACCCAAGCACTGAAATTTGTACAAAGTCCTGGTTTAACTACCATCCCGATCTATCACTTGGGCAAAGATGAGGTCAGAATTGTCATAAAAATAAGGTAGTATTTTAGCAATGGAGATGATTCCAATATCTTGAATTCTGTTGTTAATTTAATTCCCAGTTTAATAAGCATACCTCCTTATTTTGGGGCTCTTGATAGTGCAATCAGTCTTCATCACAAGGTTTAGTTCTGCTTTTATAAATAAGAACAGTTTCTGCAATGCAAGAATCTTGGAATCACTGAATGGTTTGGGTTGGAAGGGACCTTAAAGATCATCCAGTTCCAACCTCCCTGATGTAGGCAGGAACACCTTTCACTAGACCAGGTTGCTCAGTCTCATGCAACCTGTCCTTGAACACTTTGAGGGATGGGGCATCCGTAACTTCTCTGGGCAATCTGTTCCACGCCTCACCACCCTCACAGTAAATAGTTTCTTCCTGATGTCTAACATAAACCTACTCTTTTTCAGTCTGAAACCACTCCCCTTTGTCCTGTAACTACCTGCCCTTGTCAAATAAGTAATTCTCCATCTTTCTTGTAGGCTCCCTTCAGACACTTGAAGGCTGCAGTTAGGTCACCCTGAAGCCTTCTCCTCTCCAGGCTGAACAATTCCAATTCTCTCAGTCTTTCCTCACAGAAAAGAGGTACTCCAGCCCTCTGGTCATCTTGGTGGTCCTCCTCTGGAGGATGTTGTCTCGATTGATGTCCTTCCTGTGTTGGGGACCCCAGAACTAGATGTAGTACAAAAAAAGGGAACAGATTTTGCCAACAGTTTTAGTATCTCTGATTCTTTCAGAAAATGAGTTTTGCAGAAGGTTTCATTTATCCATTTTTGTAGGATATTGACCTACTATTCAAGAGAACAATTTCAACTTGTGGGGGACATAAAACATAGAGAAAAATTCATTCTCTAATTGAGAAAAAAAATGCAGTTTAGTTGACTGCTACACATGGAGAGATGATGTTTGGGGACTGGAGTATTTTATTTCTTATGAGATTTTTTGTTTTTTAAACTTAAACCCTGTCCTAACCAGATTACAAAGGAGTGTTTGTTTATTCATCTGCAGGTGAACAGCTGTATGCATGGGACCATATATCCAGTAACTGCCTAAAATTCATATTGTAATGAGGCATTTTACAATGTATGATGTTCTGATGCACAGAACTGAGCAAGTTGGCTGTGCTGATCAATAGAAGCCAGAAATGAGTTGCTTGAGAAAGAATTGAGAGTGTTTACAATTTGTATTAAAAAAAAGGTGATAAATGAATGCAAGCAAAAAGCAGTAACTTATAGAAAATAGTCACTCTTGCTATTTGTTGTGATTACTCTGGTTTAATAATTGTAAGTCATGTTAATTTGGAAATCAGATGTTAAGCCGATGAGAACAAGTCCATTATTCTGTTTTGCCAGTTCTGTTGTGAATTTTTAGTTCAACTTCAGTAAGTGAAGTCCCAGTGCAGTTAGTGGAAACCCTGGGGTAGGAGTCAGCTCAAGTCCCTGGACTCTGCTTGACTCTCCTTAGTGTGTTACGCAGCTGGATGAAAATCTGCATCAGTGAAATGGTGGTGATAACCCTTCCATCTCCGCACAGGATGGAAGCACTGCTGAAGTACATCAGAAGGGATGGTCTAGTGAATTGGAGATAAATTAGGACTGCACTCAAATCCAATGCTTAGTTTCATTTTTTTAAAAAATAGTTTATTTATTGTGTTCTTTGACTCATCTGCTTCACCTACTGTCTGCAGTAGATGATGTACTTCATGATGAAAAGTAGGGGGTCAGCACTTGACATGTGGAGTAAAAAGCCTGTGTTTCCAATAAAAAGGTAATTTAACAAGATGGGGTGGGGAATGTGATCTAAGTGTAGAATCTGAGAGCTGAATTTTCTTTTGATGTAAGTAATAGTTAAAGCTGATGTTCCTTGTTTTGTAAGCACTTTCAGTTTTGACATTATTCTCATATGTTTTGATAGCTTTAAGTATATTTAACAGTTGAATCAAATAATACAATAAATCAATGGAGTTAGAAATGTAGAGAGGCCAGTGAGTAATCCCTGTAAGTCAAAAAAGGTAGTTTTTTCTTTGCTTCAATTAAGTTTGATGCTCACTCATAAATTTCTAAGCTATGGCCTATGAATTAATTAGTGCTTTTAGGGGCTTTGGAGACAGGAATATAGTGTAGTAGCTCTTCTCATTTCCATGCTTGTCAGTATTGAGCAGCAGTGTGAAAAAGACTGGAAATAAGAACGGTTAATGTTCTCTGCTATACAAGCAGGTCACAGTCCAAATTAATATAAATGCATTTAACTTATTTATTTGTTTACTATCTGTTTCTCTTCAGCCAAACTATCTTATTCTTGGGATGCAAATTTTGAGAAAGAGATCTGGCTGAGATTTTGTGCGTGTGCATATATGTAAATATATGCATATTAACATATACAGAAATATATATATGTAACATACCTTGCTGTGCTGGTTCTGGCTGGGATAGAGATTTTTTTGGTATCCAACACGGAACTTGAAGGGTTTGAGCTAACAACAGATTTGATAGGAGTGTGCTAGTTTGAATTTATAGCTGTTATTGCTGTTTAGCTATTAATTGGCAGGCATCTGTGCTTGCCATGGGGCTTGCTTGCCTGTTAGAGTCTAGTGCTCATTAGTGGCTTCTTCTTGCAGTGACTGTCATGGTTTAGCCTCAGCCAACAAATGAGCACCGCGCAGCCACTCGCTCACTCCTCTCTAGTGGCATGGGGAAGAGAATGAGAAGGCTAAAAATGAGAAAACTCATGGTTTGAAACAAAGACAGTTTAATAGGTAAAGCAAAACAGAACAAGGAATTAATTCACCACTTCCCATGGGCAGGCACGTGTTCAGCCATCCGCAGGAAAGCAGGGCTTCACCATGCGTAATGATGACTTAACACGACCATTCTGAATGCCTGCCCCTTCCTTCTTCTTGCCTCAGCTCTATATGTTGAGCATGACACCAGATGTTATGGGATAACCCTGTAGTCAGCTGTCTGGGCTGTGTCCCCTCCTGACTCCTTGTGCACTTCCACTTGCTGGTGGGGTGGGGTGGGATGAGTGGCAGAAAAAGCCTTTATGCTGTGTCAGCACTGCTCAGCAGTAACAAAAACATCCCTCTTTTCAGCACAAAACTAAAACTTAGCGCCATACTAGATACTCTGAAGAACATTAACTTTATCCCAGTGCAAACCAGCACATTACTTTTTATATGTATGTTTTAGATTTTTTTTTTTATATTATATACATACATGGCTACTTTTATACACATGCAGACAGTACACAGACATGTACACACATGTGCCTGTGTGTATATATATCTGTGCACATTAAATGTGTGTATTAGGCACGTATGAAAATCTTTAGGGAGTTTATCAGTTTTAGGGGGTTTTGACATGTTTTCCAGCAGAGGAGCATGTGGGGGGTTTTTATTTTATGTTTGCTCCACTCTTCTTTTTCACCCCAAAAGTCATTGAGATGAATCAACACATAGTGGCATCCCTGCTTTATCTCAAAGAGGAGAAAATTGTCTGGACGTTAATGTTGGTTAGAAAGGCCATGTCTTCATTACAGTTTTTAAACAGATGTGTAATTGGTGGATAGGGTTGAATGCTTTGTGTCAATATTCTGTGAGTCACTACAGCTGAAAGCTGACAGCATCTTCTGGATCACGGTTGTTTTCTAATTACCGATTTCCAGCATCTTGTCTGTAATTTAATTAGCTTTTTGTGTGTGTGTGGGTGTGTGTGATTAAGAGTGATTTATTAGAGGTGTAATTGTCCCTTTAGATTCTGAATTTTCCTTGTAGATGCATGTATCTTATACATAAGAATCTGCTTAGATACTACTCAGTAATAACCCATTTTCCATCTGTTTTGTGGATTGCACAGCTAGTTACATATGTTAATATGAGAACTGAGGGCTAACTTTTCCTGAGAGTCTGGGAGGAAAGAGTAAACAGAATCACGGCTTCAAATGGTCTTACTTCATTAACTGGGATGCTGTCAGTTCATTGTAAGTAAAAATTGAAACAATTAAAGAGGATCTGAGGGCAAATGCCTTTTTTTAAACAACTTATACAAAATCCAGTGATGGAGTCGTTAAGTAGGGTAATGAGACTGATAGAAGAACTTTTTTTTTTCATGTATCAACTTGATTAGTAATCTCAAATAATTTAAAGCCATATGATTTTAGAAACTAAGTCTTTAATGCAGTATTTTTGTGAGGTTGCTAGTGCAATGTTCCATCATTATCCATCCTAATCTTCACAGTTTAGCACTGTGCCTGCTTTTCATCTAAAACATGTTTACCTCCAGCCCACAAAAAACTTTCCAAAACTGATTATGAGCTGAGTTAAAAGATATGAAAACCGTGGTCTTAATCTCTGGATCAGATTTAAATTTGTTGTGCAGTATATTCTGGGTGGTGTCAGAAAATAATTAGTGTTGTATATTTTTGATCATCTCAGTTTTATTGTGCTAATAGTCTACTGAATGATATTGCTTAATTACCTTGATTTTGCCAATTTATTTTGCTCATAATCTACCTTGACAATTATTAGATTAAGAAAAAGCTTTAAAAACTTGATTTTAAAAAATTACCTTCAAAAACCTGGTTTTATCTTTGCCTGGTTTTGTTTGCTTTTTGCAGTGCTCAACTAAGAATTATAAAGCCGTATATTCATTTTTAGCATTAGTTGGAGATAATTCACCTAGTTTTCACAATTTTGCATCTAAATTTCCGTATTTAAATTTCTGCTGCAAAGCTAGTGGAATTTTATAATTCTCTGTTTAACTTGATAGGGAGATCTTATGCACAGAGACTGCAGTTAAGGCACATTTATCTTAGGTAAGAAGTGTACATTTAATAACCATAAATTTTCGAATTATGTATTCTCAGAATGTTTTTCACTTCAATTAAAATGTGTTGCTGGAATCTAGATGAAGCCTTTCAGTGAGTAAAATAAAACCTTTTATATTTCCTCCTGTTAGCAGCTACTGCATCTGTGCTGGTTTCAAAACTAAGTGATGTGGATGGTATTGAATATTCAACACTAAAGCTCCACCTGCTTGCTTTGTAACCATAACAAAATCTTAAAGTGAAAGTAAATTGCTTTCCCTCCCACTCAGTCCCCAGCCTCAGGTGTGTTTTTTTTAAATGTAGGGCTGTATTTCCAAATACCTAGTGTTTGTGATTGAAATGAGTTAATAAGCAGCACACTTATTTGGTACTAGGAGAAAGCTTATTATTTTCAATAATAAGAGAATTTTTTTATATCTCCTGTTTTTCCCTGGAAGTACTGGAACTTACAGCCTCAGTTCTTAATTTGTAGGATTTGCAGGTATTTAACATTTTTAAATGTTAAAAGTGAAATTAGACAAGTGAGTTAGAAAGTGAATCAGACAGAAAAATGTTAGCCATAAATGTCTTGATATGGGAGTTTTAACTGGTCACCAGACAACATTAGAATAACTCCATGAAGTTACAAAGCTGTCTTTGGCTACCAAAGTTTACTAAGTGATCTGTTTCTCTGTGATCTTCTGTATTAATGTCTTCTCTCACACATTTGTGTGTGTACAGCAGCAGATACTTTTACCTAACAACAGGTAGCATCTGGAGGAGGTATCCATGTAATGCCAATGTTATTTGTTTTCCTTAAGAAAAAAAAAATGCACATTTAAATGGCTAGAATAAATATTAGAACAAACTTATTTTTAAAATTAACTTCTGCTCAGTGACTATTCTTCATATCATTCCTTTGATCTGCATGTTTTTTTTAATGTCAGACTGATGTTTGTGTAGAAAAGCTGCTTGTAAATACAGAATGACATAAAAATGTAAATTCTCAGATATTAGAAAAAACTATTTTTAAAACTCTGCTTTAATGTTTCAGTAATTTACTTTGAGGAACAAGCACTTCATTTTTAAACATCCTGCTAGATGCAACTTTTAGGAAGTGAGCTGGACTGAGATTTTTTTTTAACGTGCGTCTCTTCCTTGCTCTTGTATGCTGGATGTCCAGATACCTTCTCTTTTGAGCATACAACTGTATTTCCAGCTTGAGAGGGTATGTGAAAGCTGACAGATTACTTAAACCTGCCTGCAGTGATCTGAAGCATGAGATTAAAGGTTGACTGTCCCCAACAGAAGGAGCATTTTAAATTCTTGACTTCATTAGATGTATGACTGTACATTTTGAAGAGTTTAAAATTACATGGCTTTAAATAGTCAATCCATCAGCTCATTTGCTTGGTCCATGTAATATCTCTAGCCATGAGAAAGTGCAAGAAATTGAAGAATATATTTTTAACCACTGACCAAGTTAATCTTAGATTTCCAGCTTTTCAGAATTATTTAGATTTTTATAGAAGATACTTTTTCTTGAATATAATTCAGATATATATACTTCATCAGTTAAATCAAATATAAAAAAACAAAATTTTTTTCTCTAGGGAGGTCTAATTTAATTCTGTTAATTCTGTGTATGTGTTTTTGTGGGTGACTACGATATTCTCCCCTTTAGTTCTCACCATATTTAACCATCAAATGTGTGAATTGCCATACTTGCTCCCTTCTGAAAGTCTAGAGACCTCAGATAAAACAGCAACTTACAGTTGTTGTTAGCAATCTGCTGAGGCCAGACCACTAAGATACAAATAAAGACTATTTTTAGCTGCTTCAGTCCCAGTCTTAGTATACTTTATTAAAGAAGCAGAATGTGAGAAATAAGTGGTTTGAATCTGATCTTTCCTATGGACCATTTTCTTTAATCCTCTCCAAAGGTAGCAAGTAGCCAGGCAATCTAGAAACAAATGAGAAATTAACATAGTGTTATACATGTATAATGTACTTGCAAAAATCCCAGGAGTATAACATATAATGATGAATACATCATCATTAAAGAGTAATAAATAAAGCCTAGATATTTTTATGTATTTATCACTCTTTCGGAGTGACTCTAATCCCTGCATTGGGTGCATCACAATCTCTTTGGCAATTTGTATGCAGCCAGTATTCTGCAGAAACAAGTCATCTGCTTGGATTTTCGCTGTCAGGACTGGCTTCATTTGCCTTGATCAGAATAAATCCTGAAATTTCCCTTAGCCAAACCTCTGAATCTAAATGTTACATTTATAGTTAGATCTTGTGTTCACTAGTTGGGTTTGGGGTGGTGGTGCTTTGTGTTTTGATTGTTTGTTTGTTTTATTTAACTAAGACGTGGTGTTTTTCATGCAGAGAATCCAACTGACATTTGGTAAGCATGAATATCAGGTGGTGGAAAATAGATATTGGAGTTTGTAACTCAGAAAGAGAATTGGCAAAGAAAAGCAAACAATAAAAAAGGCAAAGCAGAAATGAGTCTAGACCAGCAAAAATGACAGTCACTGGTAGCATTCATCTTTCCTAATATTGATCTAGTCACTTCCACTTTATAATCAGTGGAGAGAAATGGGCACCATTAGGGTGATGTCTGGTCTTGTTTAGACACTTCAGGATAAAGCACATTAAATATTAGAGAAGCCTTTTATTCTCTGTCTACCCAGGCAGGCTAGGGGGAGTGGTTGGGACAGATCCCACAGTGCTGCCTGCTTCCTGCATCAGCTTTTGCAAGGATAAAAAGAGGGTATCCAGAGAAATGCTTTGTTTACAGTGTCCAAGCGCAAGGTCCTGCACCTGGGTCGGTGCAACCCAGGTATGAGTATAAACTGGGAGAAGAAGTCACTGAGAGCAGCCCTGCAGGGAAGGACTTTGGGATTGTTGTGGATGAAAAGCTGAACATGAGCCAACAGCGTGCACCTGCAGCCCAGAGGGCCAACTGCATCCTGGATTGCATCAAAAGAGGAGTGGCCAGAAGGTCGAGGGAGGCGATTCTTTCCCTCTACTCTGCCCTCATGAGACCCCGCCTGGGGTACTGTACCCAGATCTAGGGTCCTCAACACAAAGTCATGGGTCTGTTAGAATGGGTCCAGAGGAGTGCCATGAAGATGATCTGAGGGGATGGAGACAGGCTGTTTGTTCAGCATGGAGAAGGCTCCAGAAGACCTTATTGTGGCCTTCCAGTACCTTAAGGGGGCTTATAAAAAGGAAAGAGAGGGACTTTTTATACAGGCAGATAGTGACAGGACAAAGAGCAATAGTTTTGAACTGCAAGAGGGCAAGTTTAGATCAGATGTTAGAAAGAAATTCTTTACTCAGCAAGTGGTGACGCAGTAGCACAGGTTGCTCAGGGAAGCTGTGGGTGCCCCATCCTTGGAAGTGTTCAAGGCAGGTTGGATGGGACTTGAAGCAGCCTGGTCTAGTGGAAGGTGTCCCTGCCCATGGCAAGGGGATTTGGAACTAAATGGTCTTTAAGCTCCCTTCCAACTCAACCCATTCTATGATTTTCACCATATTGCTTCAAGTCAGGTCTGTGGTACAATCACAGGTAGGACTCTGAATTACGAAGAAAGCAATGTAATGACTCATAAAATGGAACTCATTAGAGGAAAAGGTTTTACAACTTTCAATAATAGGGAGAAGTTTTATGAAGTGATAACAGAGGGTGAAATAACATTTTTGAACTTGATCATGTTAGTAGAGTTCATCTCATCCTTCCAAAAGAGGATCCAGCTGTACTCCTCAGTACATGCTGAAAGAACAGTTAAACATCAGCTAATTTTTTTTGCATGTGTGTATTAGGCTAGAGAAAGAGCCTGTGCCTCTTTTGTGACCTCATAATTTATTGTCTAAATTATTTCTGTGCATGATGTGAAGAATGAGAGGTGATTTCCTCTTGCATAGTGTTGAGTAGCTTTTCTTTTCCCATGCCATTGCTGGGGAATATTAATAAGAGGGACAATGGACATACTAGTCCCCTTTTTTGTCCCTACCATTAGCATATAGACCACTAATCACTGTAGGGGGAACAGCTGTATAGCAGTTCTCCATACCACATTGTGTGTGTGTGTCCAGCTGTGCCATTTCTGTGCTCTGCTTTTCCTATTACATAGAATCATAGAATGGTTTGCGTTGGAAGGGACCTTAAAAGGATGATCTAGTTCCAACCCCCCTGCTATAGGCAGAGACACTTTCCACTGGACTAGATTGCTCAAAGCTGCATCCAACCTGGTCTTGAACATTTCCAGGGATGGGATATCAACAGCTTCTTTGAGCAGCCTGTTCCAGTGTTTCACTACCCTCACAGTAAAAAATTTCTTCCTGTTATCTAATCTAAACCTACTTGCTTTTAGTTTAAAGCCATTACCCTTTGTCCTATTCAGTTGTATATTTGACATCCCCAAATTATTTTTAGGGATAGCTGAGAACTTGACTGCAGTTCTCAAAGACATTAATAGAGCAAGTTGTAGCTGTATCAGAGATCTGCTTCTGTCTATGCTTAGCAAAATAAATTTACTTCTAGTAGCTAATGGGACATTGGGGGAAAGTGCTTGAATTTCAAGAGGAGTTTCTAGTCTAAGGATGTGCATTTTGTATTCATCCCAAGAGAAGACTAGGTGTGCAGAGGAATGCACCCTGTTGAGTCATTAGCAATACAGTGCTGTCTGTTTTAGGACAGTCTAATGGTATATTGACATTTCCGAGCAATGAATTCCCTACAATTCAGAGCCAAATCAAAGGTGTTGAATACATTTAAATAATTAAAGTTTTAAAGAAAGATGCCTCTGTGTGGATGTTTTTTAATGCCAAGTAGATGATTTGGCAGGATTACTGAAAAGTCAGTCTTGCAGCTTTGAAAAAGCTAATTATCATCCTGTGTAGTCTACATTTTCTGGTGAAGAAGTGGTGTTGCTTTCTCACTGGGTTTTAGTACTTTGGGCACCAGAACAAGGAGATTTTGTTGTCACATGTTACATAAAGTTTGGAGACGTTGTGTGTCACACCTCCCTGCCTTCCCCCTTTTTTCCCCACTCCCACATCGCCCCTACCATCTGAAGCTGTTTGAAGCTGCATTGTAGAATATTTTCCATAGAAACCTCCATGGAGATTTCTTTGTGCAGTTTACTTTGTGGCTCAAAACTTAGGATGAAAATTTTGGTGGTTTTATGTGGCAGCGGGTGCACTTTTAGTAGCTCCCAGTTTGGAGGTTGTGTCTCTCTCCTGGCTGGTTCCTTCTGCTTTCCCTATCTTATCTTTGGGGGAAAAAAACTCCAAAACAAAACCATCCCTATGCAAGAAATTGTATAGACTCAGGTAGCTTTATTCTAATTGCAGACAGTTGGTAGACCAAGAAAAGTATGGCAAAGGAAGAAAATGAGGTCAACATCGCACAGATATGGAAGTATTGTTTCACTGAGGTGAATTTGGAATTTGCACATTATCTAGTCTGTGGCTACTGCTGCTGTCTGATGAACTACACTTTTAATTCTTTTTTAAGGGCACTAAGAGTCTGTGGTTGATGTCCTTCTATTCTAAACTAGGTTGCCTAACACTTTTCATTATAAAAGTTTTTTGTACCTCTGTTTTAAAGGACATTCTATTAACTGTATTATTTACTGCAGGTCTTTGGAAATCAGCAGAGATAACTGCAAAGCCAAAAAAAAGTGATTTTTCTTTGTTGCTTGATATCCTAGAGTGTTTTTTTAGCTTAGTTACAAAAGATTGAAAACAGATTTTTTTTTTTTTCTCTAGTTGCTTTTGTTGTCTGCAGAATTTTGGCAGCTTGTCAAAACACTGCCTGAGCACAAATATTCTTATCAAACTCTGGTCCCCCACTTTCTGTTAGCAGTGGAAGGAGGAAAGGCATCACTTGGAAGAAGAATCTGCAAGAAGGGCAGGTGTTTTTTTTAAATTCTATAATACATAATTAACAGATAGACAGAGCTGAAGAAATTTGGTAAGGGTGAGGGCAAGATGCTCGGGCCATGGTGTAAAGGTGCCTTATCTCACCTGGTAGATCACCCTCTGTGTTGGGAATGAAGCCGGGGATTATGAGGACAGGAAGGTTGTTCTTACAAATTAGATGAGGGATATACAGAGGAGGCTCTACATGAGTCTTGCTTTCTCTTTAAAGCATTAGTTAAAGCAATTTTAGGATAGATGGCTACTGAAATTTAATTCAAGTTGTCCCCTTTTTGGATGCCATTTATGGTGGCATTGGACTCTTATCACTTCTGAGGTACAGAGAAACATTACATGATAACTCCATCTGTAATCTACAGCAATGACCAATCTAAATTTGTAACTGGAGACAAGCTCTGAAGTTCTGCCCTCAGCTCCAGCAGTGATTCACTTGTAAAAGGGGAAAGGTTCTTATTCCATAGGACAGATAAGAAGATAATATGTCCTGATACTTGAATGATGTGATTGTGAGAAGTGTCTTATGAAAAGGAAATCGACAGTTCTGAAGCCGTAATAAAGACTGGGTAGCATATCAGGATACAAATACATGATTTTCCTGCTTTTTGAACATTTTATATTGTGCTCACTGTCTCAGCTGCCTGGAGTAGGGCTTCAGTGGGAAGAAATAGTGTATCATTTTGTAAGATCTGTGAAAATGTTTTTGTGATTTACAGAGCTAAATAATGATTGCTCAGCCAAACTATTTTGGTTTTAGTTAGTTTCTTAGTGCTTGACTTTGTCACTTGAAAAATTCTTGAATGGATGTAATGTGATAATATTTTTGAAATAAAAACACAGCCAGTATAAATATTTGTTCCTTTGTTTCTCTCTCTTCCCTTAAAATTGTAAAATGCTTCTCATGCTTCAAATAGTAACATTTGTGTTGCTAATGCTGATTGTATAATTAGGGCTTTTAATTTCCTGTAAGAAAACTGGGAGTGGGTTTTTATTTTGTTTTTTTTTGTTGTTGTTTCGCGTAAATACTGAAGTGCTACAGAGTGTAATTAGATGTCTCTGCTGGCCTGTCTTATTTCAGGAGATAGCTTCTCTGGTTGGTTGTGATGTTGTATTGTCTGGCTAGAAGTGGATATTTTACAGCTTCCAAAGGGATTGTATCAAACTTCCTCTCAGGCTTCTTTCAGCTAAAGCTCTTTACCAAGAAATTCTAGTAATAATTTTAGTAGGAAAGATTTGTATTTATAGCTCAGTTCTCTCTACTCACATGTTTTGGGGATTTTTTGTTATGTTCCTAGAGAGCTTTAGGAATGAAGGAAAAGTACATCTACCAAAGTCTTCCTTATACAGGTTTTTTATCTCCTGTTTATTCTGTGAAGAAGACATTACCTGTTTTGAGACACTGTTTGCTGCCAGTAGGGATGAGCAGTTTCCAATTATAAACTCATGACCTCCTCACTCTGTTTTCTGGAGAATGTGGCTGGAATTCAGGATTTTCCAGAGGGTGCCCTGTATTCTAGGATTGATCCTCTTCTCTCTCTATAGTTGGTTCTTAGAAAATAAGTCTGCTTAGCAAAAGAAAAGAAAATGTCTGTGGAAGAGAAAAGATGATAAATACTTGAACTCATGCTTTGCTTTAATCACTTTTTGCTCTCTCAGTGAAATCTCTGTGCTTGAGGCATTGTACTGTGAAGGATTGTTTTCCGAGGCAGTCCTCCAAGCTGTACATAAATATCCAAATCTCTTTGGCCGCTGAACCACCATTTATTGTTTGACTAGACTAAATTTGCTTATAAATGTCTCGGACTTTGGTAACTTATTATGTAATAAGAATGATCCAATAGCCTGAAGATGCAGAAGGGGGATAATATTGTCTTCACATCTCTTTATTTCCTCAGTGAATTTTCTATTCTTTTTTTTTCATTTTATTGAGAGGATAAATAAATTTTAATCTGATTGAAAATAGAATTGGATTCTTTAGATATGCCCTTGCCTGTGGCACCTTAATTGAACATTGGGAGACTTCTTCATTAAAAGAAAGTGAGAGAGCAATTAATATCTTTCTCTTTAATGGTTTTCATGTAATGATTTCACATCTGTGCAGTGTTCAAATTCCTTTGGTTCTCTTGGCTGAGTTAGAACTTTTCTTTCAATGGTGATTTGAGCACTGAAGGGCAGTGGACAAACTACAGAGTGTGGATGTGGGAAAGGAAATTAACAATGAATAGAAAAGTTTTAAATCTTGAAGTTTGGTAACCTTTGGAACTGAACTTCTGATAACATCACTAAGCCACAGGAAAAAAAAGTGTATTAGAGAAATATGTTTTGGACTAGGGTGATGCCTTAGAGCTTACTTTTGTTTAGTGATATTGTACGTTTTCCTCCTTTTCTGAAACACTTGATGCCCTTGTGCAAAAGGCTGAATCATCAAAATTTAAGTAACTACAACCTATTGGGTGGACTTTATTTAAATATCTCAGCTCTTTTAGAAGAAAATTGGTTTTATGACCAAAGAAATCAGTAAGATCTGCTGAAATTCTTGTGGTATGTAACATCATCCAGGGTATAGGCTTCAAACTTCCTTAGACATCAGTCACATGTGTTAAATTGGATATACATATATGTGAAACTAATCAGTAACCTAAAGAACAACTTTTCAAAGATGAACCTTCCTTTGGCAAAGTGGCAGGACCAGACATTACATGCAAAGTAGCACTATTTCTAGTGCTAGTAACTACTTGAACTATCATTCATTTTAAAATCTGCTGCATTGTGGCTTGGGTTATCATCTGTAAATGGGAGAGGACCCCAAGAAAAATAGTTTAAATTGCAGGTGATGTATCACATTTTGTCTATGTTGTACAATAAGTCTCGGTCTCTTAACAATCATCTGTACATCGCAGGTGAATAGGATCATGCCAGCTCTTCAGTTCCCTCTTTAAGAACTTAATAATAAGAACTTAAATTCTTTTGCAATCCCTGCAGGCACAGCGTATACCTTGTGTTCTTGGGCAAATCTGTAGAATGATACACCTTATAGTGTATTTTGCTTATACTTGCTATTGACATTTCAAGATTTAATTGAAAAATCTGTTCGGATGCCTGCTGATGTGGGCTGTTGCTAGAGCACATTTTTCAATTATGACCTTCGAATTCTTAGAGTTTATCAGTAACCTATATTACTTTTTTTTCAATGTCACCTTTCCATTTATATTTTCCCCAAGTAAAGTTTCCCAGTCACTTTTACAACGATGCAGGACTAACTTCATGTCTTGTGATGAGAATGTCATGAGAGACTGTCAAAACATTTGAGGCCATGTTGCCTTTCTGCACAATAGGTTTGTTACTCTTGTATTTTTCTGTATTTTCCTAGGAAAAATAATTTGACTGTTATTCTTTGGCTCTTCCTTTAACCTCTTTTTAAGGATAATGATAATGTTTTTCTCCTTGGTTTTCAGAGGTATATTTCTCTGACTTCTCAAAGCTTATTGCTGATGCTCTGGCATAGATTGTGTCAGACTGCAACCAAACATAAGAACTGATGAATTTTGCCACTTGTTTTTGAGAAGGTGAGTGGAGGGGTTTGAAGTCTATACTTGTGCAGCCACTGCTTGCCAGCTTTAATTTTCCCTCCTCCCCCTTCTCCAGCAAGAGAAATCTTAATATTCCTGGAGCAAAATAACATCTACAGAGGTTTTTTCCCCCTTCATTGCAGTATTTTTTTTTTTTTAATCATCTATTAATTTTGTTTTAATGACTTGCTGCAAATAGGAAGAAAAATGAAACAGTGGAAAAGCTTTCCATATGAAGCAGGCTTGGTTAGAATTAGATTAAATGATGAAATGATTGTTGTTTAATGGCCAAACAATTTCAGGAATAAATGTCATGTTGCAAAAAATAACCTCTTTAGAGTCCTTTGGTTATATTAAGGTTATAAGCTCATTTGCCTATGTCCCTGTAGTCTGCAAATCAGTGTCAGCAGAGATAGCAAGTACAGGCCATAATTACTGGTTCGTGGCAGGATGTTGAGTGTGAAAATAACTGGGTGTCATTGAAGAGGTTAGATTAACTGTTAGAGCTGACAAGATATAATTGCTTATGAACCACTTTCTTTAACAATGAACATTATGTTACTTGAGGCTGTTTCTTCTTAGCATAGTCTCTATGTCTGGCTGTAGAACTGGTTTTAATTAGAGCTTGAAACAGCTGAGAATTAAGTGCTCATTTATTTTTAGCTAGGATAAATATTAACTGAAACAGATTTTTCATAAGAATTATATTAATAAAGGGCAATGTCAGACAAATATTTGAAAATGGAGATACCGGTAGCTTAATTGAGTCTGAAACAAAGGACTTCAAGCCCATAGTGTATATATAGAATGCCTTTTAATTGATTTCACCTTGACAGTGCTGGATACTGAAATTATCACACTTTAACATGATTTTCTTGATTGCATCACTGTGTAGACTCTCAATAGGCCTTTTCAGTTGTCTGCTCTTGCATAGCAAGCTGGAGCTCCTGGTAGTAAAGTGTAAACCTCACACTGTCACAGCTGCCTCACTAGGTGCGGGTTAAGGGATGAATGTTTTGTGTATCAGGGCTGCTGGTAGATGCTAACAAAGTGCTGAGATTTTGAAGTTGTGGCCAATGACATATATGCAGTGTGTATATATATATATATATATATATATTTGCCACACTTCATAGGGAGTTAATTTCTTCAGAGAGTTCAGTCACCTTTATGGCTCTCTTTGGGCATCCAGAATCTGTGGAGGTTTTTGTGCCAATCTTGTGCTAGTGCCTTTGTATCAAAACTACTCGTGCAATGGGAGCGAATCCCCGAAGCCCTTCCCTTTCTGTGGCCAGAAGGTGGGTCACAACATAGAGGTGATCCCTATCTAGCTGGGTGCTTCATGAATTGTTCTGGAAGGTTATGTTATGCATGTTTCCTAGACCTGGGATGACTATGCCTGGTCTACAACATGAAAACTTCACAGCCCCATCCTATTTTGTGTTCAGCACTAATGTGGTGAGTATCCAATCCTTGAAACATTTCATGTGACAGTCTGGAGTACTGAAGAAAGGTGATGATGTCCAGTTCACACTCCATGGTCCAAATACCAATAAGCCTTGTGTTATGATAAAAATGTAGTATGGGAAGAAGTTTTGTCACTCCTTCTTGTGTTGATTGATCTTTATATGACTCCTTACAGATTGGTCTGTTAATGGTAAACATTCTTACATGTTATTTGCAATAATGTTTCATTCTATGGAATCTATCTATTTTGTTGCAAAGTAGCTCAACTTTCTAATGTATTTTGAAGAATATTTGTCAAGGCTTTTAAGAGAAAACATCAATTTTGGACTTATTGCTTTTTTGTTGAGTCTTGGAAACAACTAGTGAATTGAGCAGCAACTTACAAAAATTTGCTTGGGGACCTTTAGAATGGGTTCTCAGGTCTGAAATACTCTAGGGCCTGGTTTTACCTTTTCCTTTCTCAATTTGATTCTCTCTTCATCTCAGGGTGTGTAGACTGTACCTTCCATGGCTATGCGTCATGGAGATGTTAGGTAGGTCTTGAATCAATTTTAGGAAAACTAGAGCCTTATAGTGGTTTGGTTTGAGTTGAAAGGGACTTTATAAAAATCATCTAGTCCAACCCCTCTGGAAAGAGCAAGGACATCTCACTAGACCACTTTGCTCAAAAGCCTCATCCAAGCTGACCTTGAGTACTTCCGGGGATGGGGCATCGACGGCTTCTCTGGGCAACCTGTGAGAGTGTCTCATCACCCTCATTGTAAAAAATTTCTTCCTTATTTCTTATCTAAATCTGCCCTCTTGTAATTTAAAACTGTTATCCCTTGTCCAGTAACTTTTTTCAATACAACTTCATTAGAACCCAATCTGACCCCTAACTTGTTTTTGTGCTCAAAGAAAAACAAAAACAAACAAACAAAAAGAAATCACAGAAGGCTGAATTTCCAATGTCTGGACATGTAGACAAGTTGCACACAAAACAACATTTCAAAATAATATAGTTGAACTTGAACCAATCCTGTGCTCAATTAAATTTAAATTTGGTTCATTTCAGTATATTTTATCTTACTAAAAAGTACCAGTATGAACAGAATATATGTGTTCTAAACTGGTACACATTCTTAGCTGGATCCAAATTAGGGTTTACTCTGCTCTTTAAATGAAACTCCACCTTTTAAAAATGTCAGTATTTACTCGTGACATCAATGTAGCATATGTTGGCTGGTAGAAGAAGAACCTAGAGTGGACAAAAAGCCATCAGGGCTGAAAAACTGCCAGAAGTTAGTCTCCTCAGTGCTGATTTTAACCAGGCTGCTGCAAATCCTAATTGAACCTGTGCACTGAGAACCAGAGTGGCAGGGGACTGGTGGAAAACATGCATGTGGTGGTTTGACTCTGGATAAATGCCTGGTGTCCAGCAAAACTGCTTCAAGGTCTTTCTTCCTCTTACTTTTCGCCTTCCAAAGGGAAGAAAAAAACCCAAACAGCTAGGAATTTACAACTAGAGATAACAACCAAAAGGGGAGCTCTGATTAATACCATGGGCAAAGCAGAACTTAGAGTAATGCTTAAATTTATTACTTACAAACTAAGACCTAAAAATAAGAAATAAAAATAGATTAGAAACACCTTTCCACCACCACCCCTCGGTCTGTCCATGCCCCCCTCCTTCCTCTGACGGTGTGGGGGACAGGGAATGGAAGGTTTACAGTCAGTTGTTGTTGGGTCAGCCATTCACAGATGTAAGTCCAAGACAAGCAGCAGTTCTCCCAAATGTGCTGTCTCAGGGCTTTCCTGTGGGCTGCAAAGGGGACAGCTTGCTTCACCACAGTCGCCACCACAGTCCCAGAGGAATCATAACTCTGAGTCCTTCCCCTGTGTTCCAAGAGAGATCCTCTGCTCTCTTGTGGGTCATTCCATGGGATGTAGTCTCTTATGAAAAGCTGGCTGTACCTGCTCAGTGTGGGCTTCTCCCTCCACGGATCTTGCTTGCAAATTGTTTGCTGGACTCTGCTCCATCTTGGGGGGCCTACTGCTTAGCGTGGACTTCTCCCTCCGTGGATCTCAGCTGCAAATCTTTGCAGGAGTCTGCTCCACCTTGGGGGCCTCCCACGAAGCAACAGCTTCTTTCATGCATCCCCCTGCTCCAGCAAGGGGATCTTTGAACCCCGATGG
>JAWWEE010000001.1:57572782-57594214 GCA_035221455.1 Xenops minutus | reverse complement strand
AGTTTTCCTCGGAGCTGGCCCTCATTGGCTCTGCTCTATAGGATGGAGGGAAACTTCCAGAGGCTTCCAACAGAAGCCAATTTTTCTCTTTTCAAAAAAACTTAAAAACCTAATCAGAGAAACCCACGCAATACAGTTCATCAGTAGGTGCTGCTTTGGAGTTCTTCTGCTATTAGTGAGTGGGTAGTCCTGGAAATGCAAGATGACTTTCACAGATACAAGAAACACTTTCCCAGAAATCTGAGCATGCCTTGGATATACAGGAACAGGCTGTTTGAGGTAGACAAGGAGCATAAAACTTTTCACCTTAACATGTCTAATTTACTTTCTCTGTGCTTCAGATGAATAGATGACTAGGTTAATGTTGATAGGTAGAAATTCAGAGCTACCGTATTGAGGAAGTCTGTGTTGTTATCAAAGGTTACTTTCCTTTCCTGGTCACAAGCTGGAGTACTATACAGAAAGTAAGTTATTAAAGCTGAGCTTTTCAATTCTATTGGCACCATCAGCGTGTCTTGTCCTGGGAAGGAATCTTAAGGTGAAATTTTTGAATGGTTTATATTTCCTTTGTAGTGACAAAATTATGCCTCTGTAGCCTTTTTGGATGGAAAAGGTGCTACAGCTTAGTTGTGGAATTAGAATGGAATGTGCATTTGTAAAATGGAAGGGTATTTGATGGCCACACTAATATCTGCCTTTCCCTGTATGCCTTCTGGTATTTTGTTTTGTTTTGGTAAGATTTTTCTGAGAGCAAGGAATCCAAGCCTGTGGATATTGGGAGAGATGTGTAGTCTAATGAGCTGTTTAATGAATGTTTTGAGCAGCCAGAGGGACTCTTCCTGAGGATAACATGTCAAGAAATATCTTGCTTTGCCTGTGGGTGAAACCTTATTAGCAACACTGCCTGTACTGGTGTGTGCATTATGCAGTGTTAGAAAGCTTTATGTGGGATTTACACCGTTCTTCAGAACCAGCTTGGGTCCCTTCCATAGGAGACAATCCTTCAGGAAGAGAGTGCTCCAGCATAGGTCTCCCATGTTGTCACAAGTCCTGCTAGCAGACCTTCTCCAGCATGTACTTCTTCCTCCATGGGGCCACAGGTCCTGCCAGGAGCCTGCGCCAGTGTGGGCTTCCCACTGGATCACACTCTCCTTCAGGCATCCACCTGCTTTGGCAGGGGGTCCTTTAAGGGCTGCATATGGATGTTTGCTCCACCATGGACCTCCACTGGCTGCAGGGGCACAGCTGCATCACCATAGTCTTCACCATGGACTGCAGGGGAACCTCTGCCCCAGCACCCGGGCCACCTCCCCCCTCTCTCTTCGTTAACCTGGATGTGTCTGCAGTACTGTTTCTGCAACATATTCTCACTCCTCTCTTCTAGATGCTGTTTTGTCAGACTTTCCCCCTGCCTTCTTAAATCTGTGCCAAAGGTGCTACCATCATGGCTGATGGGCTCAGCCTTGGCCAGTGGCAGGTCTGTCTTGGAGAGAGCTGGCATTGGCTCTCATACAAGGGGAGGCTTCTGGCAGCTTCTCACAGAGGCCACCAGTGTAGTCCCCCACTACCAAAACCTTGTCACACAGACCCATTGTGTTTATTCAATATATTAATTTAGTGCCTGTTGAAATCCATAATGGCAGAGTCTTCTATGAAAGGAAAAAGCATTACAGCATTGAAGAATGGATCAGGGGAGGAAAGACAATGTCTAACTGTCCACACCTGTAGAAGAGGACTTGTTTGGAGAGCAATAAGCAGCACATCTAGTATCTTAGAAGCACTGGAAGACTGAAGACTGCAAGAGTATATGTAAAGTATGTGGCAGTCATTAGCCATGTGGTCTTCTTTTTATCATCTAGCCAAGCTCCTCCATTTCCAAAAATCATGTTTGTGAGAATCATCAGTTCTTCTGTCCCTCCTTTATTTGTCTCTCCTCAACTGTTCTTTAGTCTTTCCTCTGGAAACCTATCCCTTCAAAGTTTCTCTCCTTCCCTGGCAATCCCAAGAATTCTTTGAGCATATTCGATTCTTCACAGATGACTTTCCCCAACTTTAAGGAGCTGTCAGCAACTGTAGAGAAAAGAAAAGGAGTTGGAAACTGATTCTACTTGCACTCACTTGTCTTAAAACAACAGAAATGCTGGCTCTCAGAAAAATGTCTGATATCATGACTTGGAGTTGGGTTTGTAAAATAATGGACCCTAGATCCTACTGCATTACTCTGGTGACACTTAAGAAGCGTGCTTGGCCAGATATGTGAACTTCATGAATGGCTTGCCTCACAGGCTCATCCTTTGATGTTGTGTTGCATCATTCAGCATTTGCATTTAAATTCATGGTTTTATTTCTCTTGTTTTTCTTGGTGATAAGATCCAATAATGTTATTGTTGTTGTTGTCACTGACGTGGAATTTCCCAGAAAATGTGCTGGTTGAACAGGGAGATGTTTTTACAGTAAATAGTCTCATAGATACTGCAGCCCCAAAGAGCTATATTGGAAACTGGAATGTTATCTTCTAGCTTGTTGGGTACATTTCTCAAAAAGCAAGCAGTTTTTAGATTGTGTCTAGGGACTTAGGCTTTCAAAAAGCCCTAGAGAGGGGCAAGCCTATTATCAGAGTGTAAAACATTTTTCAGAAGTATATACTTTTGTTTGGGGGGCCTTCAGTTTAAAAAAAGGCTGAAAACCACTAACATGGAGCTGCACTTGAGTCCTGTATCCTACACAGTGATCTGGAATTTTATCATCAAAGTGGGAAAGAGTACAGATAGACCTCAAACACTTCTTTCTGATAGCGTGATGGTCAAGTGGCCATGTTGATACTCAAATAATGAAGGATATAACACTGCATATGAATTCTACATCATAAATAGCCACCTACCATGTGTTCGCACTTAAATAGTTCAAGCTAATGTTGGGTCCGTGCTGACCTAATACAATGCATGAATTCTGTAGCTTTTGTAATACCCTGATAAAAGCTGGACTATTCAACTAGTCAGAAAAAACATGAAGATAATTGGAGGACTTGACAGAAACCCAACCATTACTTTAGGACACTTAGACATAAATATTTGCTTTGCTGAAGTTGTTGGTGAAGGTGCTTCAGTGTCAAAATACACTTTCAAAATCACTATAACAATGTGTAAAAAGTCAAACATTTTTTAGTAAAAATAATGTAAATTCAAATGACTGTGTTGCAGGTTAACTTAAGTATTTGCACTTTTGGAGTGTAGATAACGCTTTCATTTAAGCTGAAAGTACTACTGGGAGCATCCCTAAGTCAGGTACTTGATTTGATACTTCGCTTTGGAGATTTGATACTTTGCTTTGGATTAAAACTTTATTATAGGATTGTGTCGATGTGAGCTGCATTCCCTCTATTACCTAAATGAGATTTTCTGGCCTTGTAATTTTTAATTTCTGATTAGGCTTGAACAGCTTTGCAGGTATTAATCTAAAGAGTCTCAAAACATTCTTCCTGGGGATCCTGCAGCTAAAATTGTGCTCTTCATCTAAACAGTTCAGATGAAAATTGTCTGTGTTTTGTAAAGTTTTTTAAACACAAGCAGAAAGGTTCTATATTTAGAAATAAACTGTGTATTCTGCTCTAGAAAGTCTCTGATTACAGTTATACTTTCTCCCTTGCATAAAAGTAAGCAACGCTCCCACATTGGTAGCCTAGTGAAGTCAGTTAAGAAGCTGTTGTCATATGTGCAGGTGTTGAACTGATTTCCAGAAAATAGGAGTATAAAACCACTTTCTTAAATTACTCAGGAAGTTGTATATTAAAAACCTTTACTAGGACAATATACTATTTAACACTGTGTTAAATTCATCATGCCATATAGTCTTTTCACTTCTCATCTGATATGAATGCTCTTTAAAAAATAGATGATTGATTCCCTTCTGATTCCTCAATAGACTGCAGTATGTATTTATATTGCATGAAGATTGTTTGAAACTTCTGCAAATAACATCTGCCTGTCTAACATTCTGGATATTAGAATGTCTCCCATGGCTACTGTATGTGAATGAATCATCAAAATAACTAAATTTATCTTTTCCCTGTTCTATGAATAAAAAAGTATTTTTGCTATTTTCAAGTCAGGAATGAAGGTATAAAAGAGAAAGTGAAGAAGTGAAAAGTTATGTAATGCAATCATCAGGAAGCCTATAGCAGGTGGGGACTGTTCCTGAATCACAACTCATGCCTTTATCACACTGGTTTTCATGGGCTTCTTACACAGTTTTGTAAAATGTATAATTTTTCAGTACTTTTTATACTCTGTAAGAAATCTGTAGTCATTAATTTACTTCAGTTTTGATGTAAGATTGGGCAGCCTATAAATTGTGTTTCCATCCACTATGTCTTCCAGGTATCTCTTTCATGAGGTGACGTTAGCAAAGAGGCACTGAAGCCTCTAGATTTACTCAGACACAGTTGCACTGGTGAGCGCTTGTAAGAGGTGTAAGGTTTTATTTTTAGAAATACTGTGGTAAAGACAAGCTAAAAAAGGTGCAAAAGAGAGAAACTATTTGCATAGTCTGTTTTTGAAATTTTTGTTCTTTATGACTGAATGCCATAGAACAACTTCTGACGTTCTTCTGGGTTCTTGAATCAGGTCTAATTCTATTGAGAATAACTTTTCCAGAAATATATTGGCACTTTATTATCTACAGCGTAAGTCAAAGCCAAGATGCCACAGTCCTAAATTATGTCACTGACAGAAATGTTAATGAAATAACAACATAGGAGGTAATTGTGTTTCCTAATTATTTATGATTGACATTTTCGCCTTGGTTGCTTATTGTTTAGAAGGAAGTTTGAGAAACATATTGAGAAGACAGATATTACTTTGCTTTTTAAGCGTATATACATGTCAACTGCTATTCAATATGCATGTGGTAGGCCTATTTTCTCCATTTATTAAAGAAAGTTAAAAAATAAGAGTTCTTTTGAAATGTAGTTATTTTTGCATTTCTTTATTTTGTCCAGTGTATAAAACTTCCTTTTTATTTGGTTCTTACAGACTACAAAAACCATATTAATTTAGTCTCTTGCATTGTTTTTTGTAAAAAAAATAAAATCATTCTGACTTTAGGTCACAAGAAAATGAGATGTGGCAACCTGTTCTGGGCTGGTCTGCAGTACAGTGGGCAACAGATGGGGTAACACAGGTGGCTAATTCTTCATGTGTGTCTGAGTTACCATCAAGTCTGGAGCACTCCCAAATTGGCATTTAAATGGAGTATGGATAAATGGAGATTCTTCTGTTCATACAGTTGAGCTGAGAATAGGGATGCAGGAATATGAGATAGGATACTGTGAGTAGCTGTGTTATGTCCTGGAGTTAAAAGGTACTTAAAAGGGAAGCTGAAGTATAAGTCATTTGGGAACCTAACTGCTCCTCCCAGTGAAAACAAAGGAATTCTTGCTGTTGACTTGGAGAGGACTTTGAATCAGATCTGGGCATAACAGGTTGCTGCATCTGCCTTTGGGAGTGCTGTATCAATGCAGAAAAGGAAGAAACTGTGTTCCAAGTTAAGAGTTCGTGCTGGGAAAAAAAGGGAATTTGGTAACCATAGTCAGAATTGCTTCCCTGTTCATGACAGAAGTATCCGGATGTATTACACAGGGTGTCATGTGCTTTTGTTGTATTTTAAACAAATGTAATCTTCTCACTTGCCTTGGCACTGAATGACTCAGTATCTCATGAAACCATATATTTGGGATTTTCTGTAGGCTGAACCTTAAAGTGTTAACCAGGTAGAAGGGGGCCGCTTTTTTGTTCCATAGTTAATTTTAAATAAAGAAAACTTTCCACACCCGAAGTACTTACAGAGATTAAAAGAGACTTGAGAAGTTGTAAACTCATGTGCTAAAACCAGATTATTAGTTGATGAATGAGTGTCAAATATAGCATTACATATTCAAAACTAGTTATTTTTGTGTACTGGTGGTTATTTTAAGGTAAATGGCATGTTGACAGTGTAAGAACAATAATGACATGGCACTCAGAAGTCTACAGATGTAAAGCTGATATGCTAATTCACAAGATTTAGTGGTCTAAATACATCTATAAAAACTACATTTTTATTTCAGTCTGGAATTAAAACAGCCGTTTTTTTTTTTTTTTTTTTTTTTTTTTGGTAGGATGCTTTCTGGGAAAGTGCCTGTTGACTCATAGAGTCATGCAGATTTTTTGGAAGCCCTTTCAACATTGCTAGGCATTTTTTTGCCAAGTGGTGCACCTTTAGCTTTGCTGTAGGTAGTTGCTTCATGACTAAACAGCTTCTAGTGAAGTTGCTGTCTTCAAAAGGGGCATGTAGCTTTGAGGCCCCTCCAGCTGAAGAGTGGAGTGCATCACAGGCCAACACCTTAAACTGTGAACTAGTGAACCATCAAGGCTTTTGTATGTCCCTCAATATAAGTTTGCTGCATATTTCTTTATTGAAGTAATTTGTGTCAAAAATTCAAGTCCTTTTTCACCCTACTTCTATTGGTACAACCACAAAAAGAAAAAGTCCGTATTAAACATTGAATTTTTCTAATAGGTCCTGTTGTACCTGCTTTTCATGTTTGGATTTCCCAGTGCAGAGTAACAGGGACCAGTTACTTCTCCAGTTTATCACCTGAGAATGGAAACTTGGCACATCAGTGTAATCAGAAATGTGATTATGTGAATCACGAGCATTAAACAGGCTTGAGAAGTGTTTAGGGATTTTGGGGGAGATTTTTTTTTCTTAATTTTGCCTTTTTTCACCTTGCCTCTGGCATTTTGCCATCTTGACCCTTAACAGTGTCAGAATTCTGCCCGCTAGGAAACCTCTCTCTATAGCTAGTGACAGATTGTTTTTGTTTTGTAGTATTTATACATGCTGCACATTCTTTGGGAGCGCAGTATTTATGATTCCCTTTACAGAGCTACGTTCTGTTCATGCTTGCCCGCGTGTGCACCTTTGGTTAACAGGGTGGTAGGAGTGGCATGGCTGCAGAGGAGGAATGGTTTTTGTAAAGTGGAGAAGTGGAGGTTTTGGCAGCTGTCTTTGCTTCTTGCCTGCCAGCCTTCCTCTTTAACCCTACGCTAGGTATGAGCTCTGCTATTTCTCATAAATGTGCATGGGTGTTCTTGCCCCCCTGTATCCTGTGGTAATGGAGTTTGTAAATGCATGTAAGCAAACACTTCCAGGTCTGCTGTGGAAAAGCTTGGTATTAAACTTTTAAGTGTTACTAATACACCTGTTAAAATGCCATCTTTCCATTCACAGTATTTCCATAGGAATGAAAAAATACTGTTTCTAAGAAGTGTACAGTAGAGTCTTTGCCAATCAACTGTGGACAGAACAGTGTTTTCTTGGTGGTGCTTGCTCTGCTTGAGTAACAAAGTTCAAAGCTTCATCTCACTTCTGACTTACCTCTTGAGGGATAGTATGCATGAGACATGCACATTGTCCCCCTTGTGGAAGTGTGACACAGATATTGTGAGTGGATATTTTATGGGTACTAAACAAAGATAGTATGACCTGTGTACTTAACTAGTGATTTTATTTTTGAGTAAGAAATTGCTCCTCCTAAAATTTGAGATTTATTTAAACCCTCCCACAACGGGTCAGATTTTAGCCTCGGCCTCTGTTTCCTGTGACTGTGATGCTCAGAGATGTAAGGTTGGGTTATTCCATCATCTTGACATAACCCTGTGCTGTTGGCTATTATCCAGAAATGTTAAAGAAGTATTTTTTCCTCTTAAAAAATAGATTAAAAAAGCTTTTGGTATTTTTTTTTCTCAAATAGAGATGTGATAATGCAATCTGGTTAAGGCCATATTGCATCAGTCTTCTAAATAAATTAAGTTTGGTGTAGCACTGCTTATCCCTGTTTTTCTTGTGCTGTGAACTAATATTTTTTGTTGTATATCTCAGAGTTTAATTTACTAAATGTTCTTGAAAGAACTCCTTATAACCCTGGTGTTTCATGTCATGAAAAAACATGAAAATTTTAGTTTTGACTGCAATTTTTAGCATGTTAGAGATTTATAGCAGCTATTGAATGCATTGACTGGCCATTTAGAAGCATTCTTAGGTGCCCTATTTTCTCTACAAAAGTTCACGTCCCACTACTGAACCAAGTCGATTATGGAATCTTGCCAGTGAGAAATCTTAAGGGAAAAGCACTGTGCTCAGAAAATGCCTCTGTATTCGGAATCCTAGGACTTGTTCTAAAAATAAATTTAATTGAAAGGATTTGTTTTCTTTTCTAATGTGGTTTACATCACTGTTTTATTAATATTTAAATAACAGAATGTCGTAACCCGGAGTACAGAAATACTTCTGTACAGAGCTCCCACCAGAATCTTGGAAACCTTACATGAAGCATTATGATGTTTATTTTGCCACTGGCAATTTTCTTGGTTTAATGTTGCAGTACAAAGGAAGATGAAACTCTGGGCTTTCTCCAGAATGAAAACCAGATGATTAATGGGTTAAAAAGGAAAGTAATTAATTTTACTAAGTCATTATGCATACTCGTGAATAAGGCTTTATCTGCCAAGGTTTACTTGTGAGAATCTCTTTAGAAATTACTTGGACAATATTGCAATCATAAATGAAAAAATGTGGATGTGATACATTCTCAGGTATACCTGCAAAAGGTAAAGTCAGATTTGAAGAACCTAGCCCCACATAGCTTCTGTGAGTGTTTAGATATAACACATTTTTAACGGAGAGCTACCAAATCGTAGCCATTTTAGTTGAGTAGGAATCAACATAATTCTTTTTGTGTTAACTTTGCTTAGCATTAGCTGTCTGCTGTAGAAAAGCCTTCTGAATTTGGATATGGGTAGCAACGGGCAGTTTTAGAGTTTTCCATTCCCATGCAAGAAGGTGGAGGGCTCCCAACTGCTTGTCTGTTTGACTACAGAAAGCTTCATCAATGTGATGCAGCCAAGGTTTCCTTACAGGTGTTTTTCTTGGGTACATGGGATGGAAATAAAAAATTTACATTGCAGAAATTCAGTAAAATGGCTTCTGCTTGATGGAAGAAGTTATTTTGCCTGGCTTTTGGTTTCAACCACTGTTTTACAGGGAGGGTATTTAGTCTTCAGAAGCCTCTCTTTGTCTAAGACTTGGGTCATAAACTGGGGTGTTAGTCAGAAGTGGCCACTGACAGCATAGCTGTCTTGGTGTACATACTTGCAGAGGTGCTGGGGAGGGGTTAAGATCAACTTAAAAATATTTTTCTATGTGAACATAAATACTTTCTCATGATCAAAGAAGGGCAGATCACAGCTTGAGTGAGCTGAATCTGGATGGCAAAGGGAGCAGTTAAGTTGCATGCTGGTTTGGTAAATTTTAGCTTGAAAAACGCCACTAAGTGACAGAAGAAACAGGTTTTTCAAATCCTTTTCTCTCTGGCCCTGGACTGTGCTTTTCAGAAGAATATGCTGAACTGACTCTCTTCAGCCTTTCCAAAGGCTTCACCAGCCTTTTGTCAGGTAGTTGGAGAGAAAATAAAACATCCCATTTTATAAAAATGGTTGCTCTATTTGTCTATCAGGATCACAGCATCAATATTTGTTAATTTTTTTTGGTCACACAGTATGTTTAGAATATAATATGCATAATTATGTTAAACACATTTTTTCTTGTTATAGTTAAAGGATGGACCTTTTAAAAACCCTCTCTTCTCTGCAGTTCTGTTTTAATATGAAGACTGTTGAACCAAATCAACCTTACACCCTGACAGAAAGCTGAATATAAATAAGGCAAATTTTAATAAATTTTTTTTTGTTTGCAATTATTTCACTATATTAAACACAAATTGTATATCTTCTTATCTGTTTCCAAATAATTATAATTCTATGTTGCCTTCCAGTATGTTGAAGTGAAATAATTGTATTGATGCAAAACTCAATGATGGACTTGTAAATAAAAATCAATTTTTACAAAGAAAACTCTTACTTTTAGTAATTTTGGAGTAGCAGCTTCAACTTAAAGCTTGTAGCAGGCTGGGATCTCTTCCAGTGGCTACCTACATTAATGTGTATCTGTTGAGCGTATTCATTTATTTTTCCTTTTTTCCCCTGCTGTATTATCCTCCCTTAACCTGGTATGATTATTATAAATGTGATCATGACAAAAATAGGTGCTTGATAAATTTAGATGCAATGAATCTAGGGTCAGTTTCATATTATCAGGAGCTTGCTTATGTACAGGTTTATGACATAGATTTTATCTTGCAAAGCTTGAGTGGGAATACAGAGCAATTTGGGGACCAGCCAAGGATTTCTATTTATTTCGGAGTACTAAAGTAATAGTGAAGCACTGAGCAGTGGTGCTTTATAGTCACTCTTCAAACATTTACTATGTGTGTGTGTATAGAAGTTTCAGTTTTGTTATTATTTGATAATTCAGTGTATAAACTTGAGGATTTTCCTTTAATCATTTTAGCTGCGTGAGAAAATAAGAGCAGACTAGAAATTATGTCAAAAGTGAAAGCTTTTCTTAGGGCCAATGGAAATAATGTAAATTACTCTTTCTAAAGTAAATTATTACTTAATTGTGATAAAAATGAGCCATTTGAAGACTGTGTATTTGTGTCAGCTCCAGACATACACTGTTGACTGTTCTATTTGAAAAAGTGTTGAATGCAGCTGAAGAGGTGAAACTTTTAATGGCCTTTTTTCCCCATAAACTTTCAGCTCTAATTCTGCTGATGCTAAGGGAATTTACACCACCCTATTATATGCTAAAGAAATTTTATTGGAGTTTTAAAATATCAAATTATGTAACATGGAAGTGTGTCTTACCAGCAGATGGAGACAGAAAGTAAACCAGACTGGCGGCACCTCCACTTAAAAGAACAGTACATTTTCATTTTTCAGCTGTCCAATGCTTCAGATGAGCTGCTATTTTTAGGAAAATATAGCAAAATTTAGCTGTTTGCCAGAGATGGTAAGATCACTTAGCTTGAATCAATTAGATGATGGCCTTTCTTTTTCTTTTCATGCTCCTCCCCATAGGCTGTGTAGAAAATTTACTGTCCTCTCCTGTTCACTGGCCAGTTTTGAAGAGGGATCAATGTGTGTGATGTATAATGAGGAACATTCTTGCTCTGATTTTTCTCTTCACTCCTCCCTAAAATCATAATTTCTCTGTTTGTTGAAGCAATACAATGTATATGGTGTGCAGTTCCTTAAACTTGCCATAAAGTTGTCTACAGGGGGTGATTTTTGTCCCAGTTGCAACTTAGGATTTATTGAGTGGTTTGAATCTACTGATTGCAGATGAAGACAGGTACCACAAAGAGAAGATACTCTTTTGTTGCGGGGGCGGGGGGAGGAAGTCAGGTCTCCTAATGTCATTTACAGAGGAGGAGATAGAGATGTGGCCTCCCTGTATGCAGATACACTTGCAGCATACAAGATTTTTGTAAGCATTAGGTGTACCACTGGTGCTCATGAGCTCACACTCATGTATTTAGGAAATTTTTTTTCCATAGTTTAGTGCCACTGGAAACTATTTGCTGTATTCAAGTCATGCATATATATGAATTTTACTTAAGCCTATTAGTCTGTATGTAAATGTTCAAAAAGGCTGTATTTCCTCAGAAAGCTATTATAAGAATTTTTAAATGGTCTTCTGATGAAGGATATTGTTAACCTGAACTAAAACCAGTGGAATACAATTTCTGAAGATTTATTGAAGTAATAATTTGGCTTAAAGCATCTGATTAATGCAAGCGTGGGGTGAAAGTTTAATTTGATTTTGTTACAGAAATGCACAGGTAGCATTCAAGCTTTTCCATTTCTAAAATGCTCTCTTTCACAACTGGAAAGGAGCAATTAATTGAAGTGAAACACTTTTGTGTTTTTTAATCAAAAATAGGAAGAAGCATCAGAGCCTTCAGAATTTTCAGTGTGCTTTCATACTCATTTTTCAAGTAACTTTTTCTTGCTGATTCTAAATTTGGGGTCAGTTATTTGTTTTTAATTTAAAATGGCCCAATGGGTTGAAATTAGCCAAGTAACACAGAATTGCTGTTGGTCTCCCGGTTGCGTAAGCCTAGCAGGAAGGTTGTGAGAGGTCATGCTGCCGGGGAGAGCGTGGCTGCACTTTGGGTGTGCTCCGGCTGAACTAATCAGAAAAAAAATGTTTGTAAAGCGGGGAGTGGTTCTGCGTTAGTTTTTGCATGAGGAGAGGAACTGCTTGCATCTATTTTTCTGTTTTCCAAAGCAGTGGGAGAAGGTTCAGTGAATCAGGTTATTGAGTGTCTTCTGCATTGCAGTATGACTTTATTTTATAGATACCTATAATATGTCTTTAGGTTCCTGAATTGCCATAGGGACATAGTTTTATGAAATTTGCGAAAGCAGGATTAGGTACCTGCTGGTCCACATTTTTTGTTACAAGAAATGTAGCAATCTGAGAAAGTAAAAATTCTCCAAATTTGGTTCATCCTTAATCTCGTCTTCTTTGCTGAAATACTTTCAGCAAACTTCATGTGAAGGCCTCTGCAAGAGACAACTTCAGCTGTCTTCTGCCCTTCCTTTGGAATAAGCATTCCTTTTACTTGCAGAGAGGAAAGATAGCCTGAGAATATATTCTTTCAGCTGAGAAAGGTAGATCTAGTTCTTTTCTGGATCAAGCGAGATGGAGGAAGTGATTTAGCAAAGCAGCTGTCGCACCCCTGATTTTGTTGGGTAGATGAAGATGTAAATTTTTGATGGCAGGAAATAGACTGTATTGATTTGTTTATTCCACAGTTAGAGATGTGACACACTAGTGGAAAAAACCCCTGTTCTCTACATGTTTGAGGGCTTTTATTAAATAGCAGTTATTAACTAGATCCTAGTGCAGGGATCTACATTATTGAGGTAACAGAAAAACAAGAGGAAAAAAAAAATTGCACAAAACCCTGTTTCTTTAGAAGTACTGGAATATGGAAGTTATGCACAAATGAGATACTAAAATTACCCATTTATTGCTGTATTACACCTCTACATCCTCCTGAAATTATTAAATTTCTGTTAAAAAAGAAAGCCCATACTTCACATAATGTTTTCAGATTTTTTTCTACTTACAAAACTGATCTTCTGTCAGACTGTGTGAAACAGGCCTGTCTTGTGATATGAACAGTCCAATTTTTAGAACTTTTGGTCATAAAATGTTTTGAACCAGAACATATGTGATAATGCACATATTTTGGTAAACTGTGGATCTTAACATTCCTTTTAAAATATATGGTATGGTTCTGTGTTAGAAAAACAAAGAAAGGGGTGTAAGAATAATGCATCTGCTTTTGGAGATGCTGGCTATAAAGCTGGATCTTCTAAAAAGCAAAAAGTGGTGCTTTGTCTATGAGGTATGATACTTTGGTTTATATCCATTGCAGGAGGCAGTGAAAATAACCTGGCACACTGTAAAAGATCAAAGGCTGTGTACAAAGGCTAAATAATTACTTCCTTGTGTTCTCTGATAGCAGAGGCATTGTCTACACTTCATAATGCGACATATTATGGGAAGCACTGGTGCTGGAAGATGTTAAAGGCTTTCCAAGGTTACATAGTGAATCAGTAGGGAGGGTTTTTGAATCTGAAAAGTTGATCCCAGTAGTGATTTTCTAAAAAATCCCAAGCATTTCTTTACACCAAGATACACAATTGGAAATGTATCTTTTTTTTTAAGACTTGTTTTCAAAATTGCAACTGCCCAACCAGTGAATAATGTAATCACACTGGTACTGAGTTTGCTGGTGTAGGGTATTTTGTGCTCTGAGTCAGTTTATTTTTTAAAACAGGTATATTTTATAAGCAAGAGGAGTGCTTTTACCACTCTATTAAACAATGTAGTCTTTAATTCTGAAGTATTTTATATCTGTGTGGAAGAGCACAGCCTGGGCTAGCATTTTATGGAGTTCCTCTATGTTTCTGTGTTTTCACATTAAATGCATTGCATTTCTTAAAGATTTGTGGACAGTTGATACTGAAGTTGTTCTCCTGGAAGTGGAACATAGAGATCTTTAAATTGGATACTAGCTCAAACTAACTGAAGCCATTCATTCTGGCCATTTATAATTATCCAGTGACTGGAGCATACAGTCTGATAATCTCTTTATCATAGATTTGACATTCATTTGTCAAATGTGACAGTTCAAAAAACCTTTTTAATTCCCTCAGAGTGAGGGTTAGACAAGTGCATTTGTATCATTCATTCAGCCACTGTGTGTCTGCACAGATGTTTGGGACCTGTGAGACTCAAAAGACACTGGTGTCATTGTGAGTATGGGATCAGAGTGTGATTACTCCAGTTTTTTCATCAGGAATCTAAACAAACTGTCAAAACCCACCAAAAGCTTTTTAGTACAGTTTGTTAAAATTCTTTCCTAGTACAGTTTATAATTCTTCAGACAACTGATGTAACTCGTGCTGGCAAAAATTCAATTTGCTAATATAGCTGTCTGACTTTCATAGCATCTGTGAAAGTCTGTTGTCATACAGACACATGTGTCATTACAGCTCTACCACTTTCTAATGCAATTAAAGTTGACTGGTTTTAAGAGTGCTATTTTAAAAACCTTGGTAGAAGCATCAGTAGATTTTTCTTCTGTTTCTCATCTTTCTTCTGGGTTTTGAATGTTTTCTGCTACAGTACCCACAAGTTCACAGCTCCTCAGGTAGCAGCTAATTTTTCAGCTTCTGAGCAATTGGTAACAAAAAGTTTCACATGGATATCTTTAGAGGAGTGAGGAGGTGATGTGTAGGAAGTGCATCCAGTGACCCTCTAACCACTGTATGTTCTTCTCCTTTCCAAATTTTGTATTGTTTGCCTTTCCTTGGCTTTATAAATTTGAATTGTCTTGCATACTAGGTTTGTTTTAAATATTTTAAAAGATATAAATATATACAGTATATTAATAATTATAGTATTTCAAGTACTTTAGAGGACTGTACACTCCTGCAGGTTAAACAGTAAACTAACCATTTCATAGTGTCCAGACTGCTTAGCACAACCAGGTGTATCATGCCTCTGATTTTTGCTCTAGAAATGTAACATACAGCTTAAGAAGTCTTTGTGTGATGACTATCTCCAGGCAGAATTTCACATCTTTCCTGCATCCCATATAGTGGGACTGATAGTCTCTGCTGCTGTCGGTTTGGGAGGTATGAGGAAATTGCAACAGAACGATAAGAAATGTAACTGTTTCCTATATGCAACAATATGAATATATTAACAACTGAGTATTTTGTCCCTTCCTTTTGGTTCATTTGTGAATGAAGAGATGAAAGAGAGTTTTGAAATTGGAGCAAGGCTGGCAAATGCCTGCTTTTAAGGAAATGACAGGAAAGGCTATCTGACTCCCCAGTGCCTTTAGGAGTCAAGTTTCAGGTACTTCCTTAATCTGGCTGGGCATGTCCCTTGGGTACCTACCAACCACATGGAATTGCCTTCTCCCAGCCCTAAGACCTACATGGCTTCTGCTGTGCAGGGGTGGTTTTGCTGCATTTGCGACACTGTTCTTGACTCCTTCAAAGCTTTTAATGTTGACCAGGGAAGCAGCTCTTACTGCTCTCAATGAAGTTTCGAACATGCAGATTTACAGATTTAGACAAAGTATAGAAGTGGAGACCTTGGTGTTTGTGTAGACTTTTGACCTATGTTGTCTGTAGCAGCTGGTGGACGAGTAAGACACTACCCTCTTTTCAGCAGATAGTGCTGGACCTTTCAGTGGTCAGATCCAGGCTAAGCTGGTTTTCTTTCAGGCTTCTTTTTAAATGACTTTTTTTTTTTTTTTTTTTTTTTGTGTAGGAGAATGAATTTTCAGCTAGATTCACCTGTATGCTTGCCATTTCAGTCACACCTTCCTTTCTTTCACTAGTTTGGTTTTTGGAAGCCAGTAAAAAGGAATAAAAAAGCTGTAACAATTACCTTGTAAGAAACTTACCTATTGCTTACCTCACAGCTATGATATCAGAGTACTGTATATAAAACAAATTGCTTTGGAGGTGAGAGTATTTAAACTTTTTTATTATTATTTGTCTTTGCCACATGACCAAAATCTTGAGATATAAGAAGCATAGAGTAACATTGTATCTTTTTTTTTTTTTTTTTTTTAAATTGAGTGCTCTGCGATCATGTAATTGCTTTCCAGCTATTGTGATGGTAATAAGCAGTTTCTGGTAATTGCATATATGTCACATCGAATGAAGGATTTATTGTTTTTATTTTTGGAGCGAGGATATACTTTTTCAAGTTTGACTGATTAAAAGAAAAAAGGAAGATAACCAAGGTGTTACTGAGATGTCCTTGACTTGCCTACCAGGGCACCTCTGTTAACTTTCTGTGTCTGGAATCAGCCTGTAGATGTCTCCCAACACATGCTGTGCTACATCCAGTGTTCAGTTCTGTTGAAAGCAGCTATAATATTTACAAATTACTAACAGCTCAAGTTAAAGAAAGACAGAGAGATGAAAAGCTGCTCAGGAATGCATGTTCTGTGGGAGGGCTATTGAGGTAATGACACAGTGGAGAGCATCTCAGACCAAGAGAAACATGAGCTAAACAAAAACTGATAAAAAGAAATAGAAATAAGAGTCTTACAGAAGACTGAAGACACCAGAAAAAGTGAGCCAATAATGACACAGTTCCCTATGACTCTTAGATATGGAAATGATAGATTTTCCTTTGGTTTAGTGAACCAGAACTGACCTTAGTACAGTTAATACATGATGAAATGAATGCTGCACTTCCATGAAGTGACAGGTTTGTGAGTGCATAACATCTTTGATAAAACCAGCAGGTTAGGGGGAGAAAATATAGTTTTATCCATAATCATTCTGATGAGATGATGATGAATTTTGGTGACCTTTATCTGTGTTTAGCTAATGTAATTAAGTGCTGAATAGTGCCTGCATCAGTGACGGACTTGGCCCTGTCCTATGTCCCTATCCTATGGTGGAGCTGGATGAACCCTGCATATGATTTTTAACAATCGGTGGAATCCTAAACAGTTGTTTGTTTCACCCATTTGCAACCTATTCTCTTCAATAAATAATTGATTTATTCTCACACAAGACTTTGATAAATGGTTTCTACTTGTATCAATAGTGACATTCACATGCAAACAAGCATATTTGTCAAAGAGAAAGAGTATTCACTGGTCACAATGTATTATTTGCTCTGTTATTTGTCATTTTGGTTGTTATTCTTCTGTTTTCAAATTTTTTCATGGAGGACCTGAAAGGATATAGAATAACCTTTCCCTCAACACAAGTAATAGAGTCAAAGCAAACAATGAGTGACTTTTAGCTGGGAAATTTCATAGCACTTACATTCTTCTCTACTGCTATTCTAACACAGATCAAAGCACAGTAAGCAATGGAAAGTCAGCAGCATTCAATTTGCAGATGAGGAATAAAGAACTACAGAATTTGGAGCAAATTTCTTCCACCATGGCAGATACATAGAATCATTCCAGTTGGAAAAGACACTTAAGATCATCAAATTCAGCTATTAACCTAACACTGCTAAGTCCACCAATAAACCATGTCCCTAAGTGCCACATCCAGGTTTTTCAAATACCTCCAAGGATGGTATTTGAAACCACTTCCCTGGGCAGCCCCTTCCAAGGTTTAACAATACTTTCAAAGACTAAATGTTTCCTAATCTCCAATCTAAATCTCCCCTGGAGCAATTTGAGGCTGTTTCCCCTTGTCCTGTCACTTGTTACTCAGAAGAGACCAACTTCACTGTAACCTCCTTTTGGGTAGTTGTAAGAAAGTGATAAGTTCACCCTTGAGCCTCCTTTTCTCCAGGTTAAACATCCTCAGCTGCTTCAGCCTCTCCTCATAAGACTTGTGCTCCAGACCCTTCCCCAGCTCTGTTGCCCTTCTTTGTTCACACTCCAGCACCTCAATGTCTTTCTTGTACTTGTGGGGCCCAGAACTGAACATAGTATTTGAGGTGCAGCCTCACCAGTGCTGAGTACAGGGGGATGATCACTGCTCTAGTCCTGCTGGTCACACCATTTCTGATCCAAGCCAGGATGCCTTTGGACTCCTTGGCCACCTGGGCACACTGCTGGCTCATGTTCAGCTGGCTGTAAACCAGCACACCCAGGTCCTTTTCCACTGGGCAGTTTTCCAGCTACTCATTCCCCAGCCTGTAGCACTGTATGAGGTTGTTTTGGCTCAAGTACAGAACCTGACACTTGGCCTTATTGAACCTCATACCACTGGCCTTGGCCTATTGCTCCAGTCTGTCCAGGTCCCTCTGCAGAGCCTTCACATCTACCTGCCTCCCCAGTGACAGTTCTATAACCAGGCCTTAGAGTAGTGGATTCTCCCAAGCCTCCCTCCAGCAAAGCAATTCTGCTATTATTTCAGGGGCTTTTTTGATTATTTCATTTTTTGAGTAACCTCCTCAATCTTTTTTTTTTTTTTTTTTTTCATCTTCTTTTCCTCTTTGTTTTGGACATACCTAGTATCAGAACTGCAAAGGAATAATTATTTCTCTTATGTCAATGATCTGCATAGTGGAAGACTGCTATGTTCCACTCTTTCCTCCATCCTCCTCATCCTTAAGATGCACAATCCTATTTCTTTCATTCATTCCTCAGTGAAAACTTTCTCAAGATCTTATTTCTCACGTGCCTTTAGAATCTCTACAGGTGTTACACATTTTTCAGGAAGGAACAATGTGATATTATCTTGTAATTTTTAGCTTGCTATTCACCATAGCATAAAAAATTGTTTCTTCTGAACTGTTAGGTAATATTTTGGTTTGTTTCCCCCATTATTTCTGCCTAAATTGAAATATTTTCATGACAAGTCATAATTACATACTGGCTAAATACAATTTTCAGTATTTATCCATTCATCTTTCAGTACCTGTCTCTGACTCAACCTCTGAGATTGCTGAATCAATGACATTTTCCTGTATAATGGTGGAAAAAAATCCTTGGAGATAAAGAAAATAACATAACATGAACATAAAGATTTGATTCGATGATCTTGGAGGTCTTTTCAAACCTTAATGCTTCTATATTTCTAAGATTCTTTATTTCAGTAGGATTTTGGACAGTCAGTGAGGAATCTTAGTTGACTGTTGCTCATCTGCTACTAATCAGAATGACTTCCCCAAAGCCACACAACAACCATTTTGATGTAACTAATGCAGTACAGAAACAGAGATTGCATTCTGACCAGTTCATATACTGACAGGGAAAAATAAGAAGTCCCAAAGCAACTAAAATTTTCACTCAAGAAACATTTAAAGTGTAATACACTGAAATACTTCTAAAAATCAATTTTTCATGGATAAACCACAATACATTTTTTTCTTTTATACTTCTTAATATATAAGAGACGTTTACAAAATATATTTCTAATAGTTTGTAAAGGAATTTACAAAAAAAATTGATTGAAGGAAGTGTGAATCAGACAATATATCTGTAACACAGTTCTACGGTATGTTTTTTCTCATTCCATGGATGAGCTAAGGTGAATAAATTTCTGCAGGTATATTGCTTCTGGCCTATAAGAGGCTGTGTATTGGGCTCTTTCACTTGCAGAGTGAGTCCTAGTCCAAAGGAATGTAAAAAATTAAATCTGAGCTTTCAAGGAGCAATTTGCACACGGGACTTGCTGTGAAGGAGCTGTTGAAATGTAAGGTGCTGTGACTTTTATAACAGGGTAACCACATACACTGAGCCTTCAGTATGATTGATTGTGGTTTTGGTAGTTTTCTGTTTTACTTTTTTGCTTTAGGGAGACTGAAGGTGCAAGGAACATCTCATATTTCATCAAGCCTCCAACAATCAACCAGAGGGATTGAGGAGAGCAAGTAAGACTCAGGTCTGGGTAAGCAGTATGATTAGTAAGTGAAAATTGAGTCAAGTGCTAACTAGTACTTTTTTTATATCTCTAATCCATCAAATAATTTTCTCAAAGCCAAAGCAGGTGTATGATAACCTCATTTGATGAACGCTGATTCTACACGTTAATCAAGGACACTGCAGATAGTTTCAGATCAGGTTGATGTACCCTAGCAAGCCAGCTTACTTGGTGTAGTCAGAGAAACCATGAAAATTTCCTGAATTTCAGATTTCCACTGCATTTTTTGTGTTTTCTTGGTGCTCTTTTACCACACATTCCAACTGGTATGCCAAAGATATGTCAATAAATTAAATTAATCCACTTCTTTTGTTGTCGCCGTAGAGTTTACACATTTCTTTCTCCTAAGACGGTGGACCAAAGGAAGTAAATGTATCCCTTTTTTTAATTTTAAACTTTTTTTTTTTTTTTTTTTTAATTTCTGACTATATCTGTCAGTTGCTCCTTACTTCCATTCATTTGTGCCTTTGGAAAGCAAGGAGAAGCTGACCTCAGTACTAGAAATTTTCTCTCCACACTTGTGTCAGGACATGGAAGAAGCTAATTTCTTTCTCTGACCCCAGCAATGCACAGAAATAACAGATGTCTCAGTAAGCTGAGATCAAACACTAAAGGGAAATGGGGAGGACAGACATGTCACATCAACAGCGCTTTCCTTCTTCTGACTTAGTGTCAGTAAGGGTTGTTTTCTGATCTTTTTCTTCCTAATTTAATAAAATTATATTGAACTTGTTTTCCTGATATAAAGTCTAATTCTTTGCGTTTATATAAGGGCTAATCCAGAAAAATCACAGATTTAGCTTTGAAAGCTTTAAAAAAATTTTTCATAGAAAACCTCTCTGAGCAAACACCATGTACTTTATTCAGAAAATGAACCTCTCTTTGTAGAATAAATAGGGGCTAAATTATCTCCTTTAGATGGATGCACTTAAATGGCATATTTAAAAATATTTACAATTGTTATGGAAACAAACTCTGGTGTTAATTTTGATAGAGTAAATGGACTCAAGGGTCACTAAGGTGTTAACCTGATCATGTAATTGTAAAGCAGTCACAACTAGCTGAGATATCTGAGACAGAGACCTGGGATTACCCTGACTAATTTCCATGATAAATAGACTGGAATATTCATGCCAAATACACACATCCACACCCGGGAGGTGAGTAGCCTGTACTGGAGGAAAAAACCCAGCAAAACAAAACCAAACAAAGTATGGGGGTTTGAAGCTGAAAGGTTAGGAAGCTGCCTGATTGTGCAAAGTAAATCTATTTGGGAGTTTCCTGAGCCCTTTTTTTGTCAGAGATATTGGTTGGGGCCTCTTAATCTGGAAAACACCCTTATTAGTAGAGAAGAATAAGCTTTTTCTGCTGAAGATTTTTACTAATCACTCCAAAGCAAATGGTTGATTTTAGTCTTTTTCACTCTTTGATAAAAAAGAACAGAGAGGAGGGATGGGGAGGGGAGGGGAGGGGAGAGGAGGAGAGGAGAGGAGAGGAGAGGAGAGGAGAGGAGAGGAGAGGAGAGGAGAGGAGAGGAGAGGAG
>JAWWEE010000001.1:57381243-57572682 GCA_035221455.1 Xenops minutus | reverse complement strand
TTTCTTTTTAAATGCCCTTTTTTTTTTTTTTTTTTTTTTTTCTGTAGGAGACCCTTCATGAGATTGGAAGAGTGAACTTAGGATCTTTGGCATCCATTATTAGGATCTTTTGGCATTATTGTTAATGTTAATATTTTTTTTTTCCCATGAGCCAGAACAGAAGATTCTGAACAATATTGCGTATTGATTTACAGATAAAATGGTATCTAGGTTTTTAGCTTATGTATTTTGTGATGGGTTTTTTTGTAGAAACACATTCCTTAGAAGATGCATGAAAACAATTTCATATCAGTCATTTGGAGTGCCCAACTTGATTCATATATCTAGCATTAAGCAAGGATATACAATACAACATGGGAAGTGAGATCACAGAAGTTCATTAAAAAGGAATGAAACGTTTCCTTGGTCGATTTACAAGAGTGGGCTGTAACACAAAAAATTCCATTTACAGAAGCAACTTCATGATTTGAGTGAGGTATTGCATAAAGTACAAGCAGAGTGACTGGATGTGGGAAATGAGTCAATCCACTAGTTTGAGAATGGGATTAGGATTTTGATTGACTGTTCTGTTGGTGCTGACTCACTATGACCTTACGCAAGTCAGTAAAGTTTTCTACATATCAGCAGCTCAGCCTAAAAATACACTATTCCTCTTACCTTCTTTTACTGTCTGCAAGCTTTGACTGTTGCCAATGAAAGGGAGGAAGTACTTTAAAAAATGATACGAAATTTTCAAATCTTGTCATGTTCTTAAAATACTCTGTAGTTTTTCCAAGTTGCATTTTCCTCTTTTATTCCTGTTTTGTAAAGTATTTTTCTGCTGCACTGTTGAGAGATTTACAAAGGGGAAGAATTGACTCTTTACCTTATTTTATAATGAAAGCAACTGTTTTGTAAAACACTTAGCAAACACACAATGTAAAAACAAGAACAGCTTTTCTAATTCTCTTTGATTATGATCATTTTAAGCCTGTTTAACACAGACATTTTAGTTACCAGCATACTTGTGCCACAACAAACTGCTCAGCCTCATCTGGTTTAGGGGGAGGGTATTAACTTGGCAAATTAATTCCCTTAGGGGTAATATTATATTATTTAATATTATATCATTGAAAATGGTAAAATCATTCAAAGTGACATGACATTTTATTTAACCAGGCAGTTGAAATTCATAATTAAAAACCACCTCTCCTTTTTCAGAGAGAGTTAGTGTGGCAAATAAGTTTTGTGCTCTTGAATTTTGTTGGTAACTGCTAAAGATGATGCTACCCTCACTTGTCCACTCTGACTTTACCAGTTTTTACCATGAGATATCTTGCCCCATTCTGATATTTTTTTTCACTTTCAATGTTGATTTAATGAATCATCCTGACAGCAAAGAAGTTCTTTAACTGGGGATTAAGCCAACAGGAATGTGATGCTTTTGCTTGAGGGTAAGATTGACTGTGTCAAACACTCCCATAATGTGCACCAACTTTCAAGTCTGGGCAAGCCCTTAACAATACTTCTTTCAATGTTAGTACAAATGCTGCCTGTTCACAGATTGTAGGAAGGCTGGAGTTTGACTTTGCACCATATTACTTGTGAAAACCTCGGGGAAAGAAAGGTTGGAGAGGAACAAATCAGTGGCCTGTAGCTCAGCTTGGCTTGGCAACTTCAAGACTCCTTTCTTTTCCTGGCTGTATTCACTAGGCAAGCTCTGACCATACAGCAATGCTATAAAATGCATTTGGGGCTCCTATATGTGTAAAAATAAGACATTTGTAATCTATGCTATTATATATAAAAAATAGAATATATGTGAATAAAATAATAAAACATCTGTGAATCAAAATAGCTGAATAACAAGAAATCATATGGCACAACTCATTTGTTAAAAAGCTTAGCTGAACTGTGTGAACTTGTGTGTAGAGTTATTTATATACCAAGTAACCACTTTCACCTTTTCCCTTCTCTATTATGCTGCCGGCAGTAGAAATCTAATAAATATTTATATACTTTTCTTAAAAAAGGCAAGTGACTATCACTAGACCAACTCATGTGAGCTATTTATGATACTGGCTGATGCGACTAAGAGAAAAAGATTGACCATATTTTACACTAAAAAGAGAACAGGCATTAACCTGTCTTTTTATAAGAGTAAAACCTGAGCATCCTCTTTCATGTATAGAAAATCCAAATAAGAGCAGAGGTGATTAACCACGCATAACTTAGCAACTTGCCTGAGCAAAAATGTTTACTCTTCCATAATTTCACAATTGAAAATGTCAGTGTTCAGTAAATGACTGCCAAACCTCTTTTATGTATTTTTCTTACTAAACATGAGAAAATTTGAGACTCTTCTGGTTTTCCACAGCAAAACCTTTATAGAATGAAATAACTCGCATCACTTCTTCCTTGAGTCTGACAAATTTCAGATCTTGATGCTGCATTTGGCCACGTGTATGCAGGTTCTCCAGCGAAAGTATGTGTGCTGTAAAGACTCAACCCCTACCCCTGCAGAAACGCTCTTATTCCCCACAGGCAATGTGCTCGTGTTGCTGTGCGCTGCAGGGCGCAGGACGCCGCACCTGAGCATTGCCATCACACTGCTACCCCCGCGTGGTCATTAGCTGCAAGCCAGTTTTTATAAAAAGGAGTGGTAGGTTTTGTTGATCACTTTAATTTAGTAGGAAATGCTAATTTTTAGTGGGACCCTGTTTGTATTTTGTCGTAATATTTGTTTAAAACATTAGATGTAGGTTATTGGGTGATTATAAAACTCAGCATGTGTTCTCCTTTTTCCATAATAGTGTGATAAAGTATTACTTAGGAAGCTACTTTAAGAACTAGCTTTTCCAACAGTTTCTATGGCTTCATTAGAGAAATAACACCTGGAAATTTCAGGTATATAATCTAAAACATAAAATAGAAAGCATACAAAGGATATTGACATGAGATTTCATTGGCATGAGCTATTTTTCATTCAAGTACTAGGCACAGTATTTACTCACAAAATAACAGAAACAGTCTACACATTGAGAGTGTCTGTGACATTCTGCTGTGTAAAAGAGTGAAGAACAAGAGTACTCAGAGAGATACTTAAAAATTGTTTATTGTTTCCTAGTAATTACTTGCTGTCACAATGTGTAATAAATTTTGAAATAATTACAATGTATTTTTTGAAACAGTGCAGGAAACTTTTGCTTTGTGGTGATGTATTGCTTAATAATGACATCTTTTAGAACTTATAAAGTATTAAATAATTTTTGTGCATGTTAATGATATTCCTTTGATGTCCAAATTGTCATGGTCATATATAAATTTAAATTTTGTTAAAATTCCTTATAAGTACTACCAAGTTGGTAGTGGAGCTGTGTTTGTGTTTTACATTCTAGACTAACTCATTTTGTTATTGGGATTGTATTTTATTACCTATATGTGGGTCTCATAGAAAGGTGATACGTGCTTCCTTCCTATAGACAGTTTCCATATTATCTTTTTCCTCAGTATTGGCACCATTACAGAAAGTAATTCCTGGGATTAATTATAGTCTTTGCTAACTATCAGAGTCTGGAGTAACTCTGCTGCATCTTGCATGGGTAACTTCATGTCACGTGGTATGCCAGGGCAGTTTGTGCTGGAGAAGGTTTTTCCTTTTCTCCATTTCACAAACCTGTCTTGTTCTGCGCTATATACAAAAAGATGGCAATTTACTATTCAAATCCTGATTTGTTGATAATAATACGTGAATCATTCTTTAGACACATAAAAATAATTTTCTGTATTAACATTATCTGACAACTGTTGTGAAATAAACAGTGGTTTGGTCTCCACTTTTTAATTTTTCCCCCTGTTTTTACTGTGAATATACCCATTTATACTTTATTTGCACTGTGCTTATAGATAATTTCTTTTTCTTACTAGAGAAATGTTAGCACAACTTTAAAATTGGTTGTATTTTTACTTTTTTGTGGAACTTTCTCAGACAACTGGCTAGAACCAGTTTCCAGCTATCCTTAGAACAAGAACATTCTACTTGGCTTACCAGTAGTGAGGAGATGTACTTTATATCAGTCTCCTTTTTAATCCTCCTGGGGCTTTCTTATCCAGAAAGATGTCCCTCCTCTTGATGGTGCGCATTCTCTCTGTTTCAATGTTGATCCTGTTTGCTTATTGAAAGGGTCTTTAGATAGGTGAATCAAACAGCTAAACTGAATCAAAAGATTTCAGGGACACGAATTTATCCAATGATAATAAATTTATGCAGACTCCAAAGTGTAGTTTATCTCAATCGTTGATTATTCATAATGAATATAATTCCTATGAATAATTCTTTATTATTCTTAGCATATGTGAATTGTTACTCGAAATCAGAGGACACAGGCTCACACTGCAAGAGACACTTGCTGATTTGCGTGTGCTTTTTCCATCATCAGTGATGCTAGACTTACTAATCCTGTCTTTTTTTCCCTTCTTTGTCCTTTTTTGTGCCAGTTCCACTGTAAAAATCCTCTCTCTCATTTCATGTGCATCACACTACATTTCCATTTAAATGTCTTTGTCTTCTTTTGTTATTAAAACAGTAATACAGCTTTTGTTGCTGCTTAGTTAAAAACTGGCATGTTGCTTCCTTGGGGTGTCTTAGTGCATCCTTTCCACATCTTGATTGTTTAAAGCTGTAGGCTTTTTGGTGTGGTAACTCCTTCTCTTGTGCCCTGGGCCAGTATCAGCTCATTTTTGGTCCAAATATAAATGGCACCAAAAAGATGCTCCAAGGCACAGCAGAAGCATCCTGCCTTCATCTTTAGTGTTTAGGGCAGCAGAAAATAAAACTACTATAAAACTTGTTTAGAAACACCCAGAAACCTGCAAAGAAAACACTTCCCCCTCCAGTCACTGTGCTTTGTGTGTCAGAATATTTATTTTTAATTATTTTTTTTATTAAACTCCCATCCCATTGAAGTTGATTCTTGAATAGATAAATGATAATAGAAAGATGGTCTGTATTAGAAATGTAAAAATCATAGTATCACTAATTTTTGTCCAAACTTGGTCAATTTTTTTACACGTAGACAACTAGTATTTTCATTTTATCAACCTTGAAGGTATAATGGAAAACACATGAAGAAAACTTCAGCCTTGTCATTCAGAGTTATAACCCAACAGGTTTCTAATGCAGATAAAAGACAAAAGGCCTGGTACCTAGCAGGACCACTTAATTAAATGCGCTTCTGTGGCTTGGTGCTGCAGTCCAGATAGATGGGGTGGGCACCAGGAAGATGGAGGATCTCGTTAGCCTTCAATAACCGGCCTGCCTCAGGGCCTCCTGCCGTTCTCTTCATCTGTTACCTTGTCAGTGCCTGTCTGTGTGTTCTGCCCCCCTGGCTTATCTTGTGAGTTTAAGACCTTCATTAAATAACAGGTGTATACATCAAACCATGTCTTCCAGGCTCTGGCTTGGCGCCCATGGTATTGTGTTCACAGGCCATTTACCATGCCGGTTAATGAAATGTGTGCATAGACCTTGATATATTCTGCCCCCTCTGAGGGTATAGGGCTATATTCTGAAGTGCAAGTGAAAGTTTCTGAGGCTTTAGCAGGTCCGATTTGTAGTTCAGAGAGAAAAGTCTGGTGAGCAGGTTTTTTTGTCTTTTGTAATTAAAATACCTTGCGTTTTTGCTGTGTGCTTACGCTGTGTATGTAAAACCTATTCAACATCTTGAGTGATAGTTTAAAAGCAGCAAGTACGTCATTAGGTGAATAATCCTTCACCAGTTTAGGTAAGAGCAAGTGAACACCCTTAGAAGCTGCTGCTCAGTGAAACTTGATGAAATGCCCTCTTGACATCTCAGGGTGCTGTTAACCAGTTTCACTGATTGATCACCTTTCAACTGACAATCTGAAAATTGGCTAGGAGCTGTGGTGTTGAAGGAAAACCCTTGCAGTCTCTGCAGGTGATGGATAAATCAACATAATGCCTTTAAAATCAGCACTGCTGATTTTAAACTTGTCTTGATTGTAGGAAACATCTATTTTTATTTTTTGGTGTTAACTGCTATGTCTCTGGAACTGCTAGTTACATTAGTTTCTAGCCCAGCTAAGTAAGGTCAGTATATCATACATATAGGTAGGTAAGTGCAGTTTTTCTTCTGTTTCCCCAGATGAATCAGCAGGGCTAGCATAGCAAAGTACAAAGTGCACATGTGGTTTCATTGTTAAAGAAGTACCTCTTTGATGTAACAAAAAAAATAAAAGAGGAGCATCAATCACATTTATTCCCAGACCTCCTGCTAGTATAAGGCCATATCAGGAATCTGTTTGGAAGAACTGGGTGATAAGTTCAGGTGACTAAGAAATTGGCTCTTGATCTGGGTGCTTTGAGTTTGTTGTCACCTTTCTCATCCAGGTCCTTGTAATCAGCACCTCTGTCTGCTCTCTGCAACCAATTAATAAACTCACAGTATCTTTATGCAAAGGAGATTTTTGACTAATCATTTTTTCCTGAAATAGTTCACCTAAAGGGGTTTTCTAACAAGAAAAGCATTATAAAAATAGCTAGAAATATTTTTCTTGAAATTAAGATAGCATAAGACTACAATTATGCATCCTGTTCTTTGAAGCCTGGCTAATTTGAAGGAGATTAAAGATAAACCTGTAGTTTTAAAACATTCATCATATATCTTAGATCTGATTAATATATTTTTAATGATTTTATCTGGTTTTCTATGTCTTTCTCTGTGCGTGGAGAAAGTTCTAACGTAACTCAGCCTCTAGCACAAGTGTGCAAAGTTAAGGGGATGCTCTGGCTCAGAAGTTTTGGTGGGTTTAGTGCTAAGGAGCACCAGTCCTGCCTTTCTGCTCCAAATTAGAGGTCCCAAAACATGCGTGCTTGTGCCTCAGTCAATGAAGCATCTAATGGTATTGTCTCAACTCAGACTTAACTATTGTTGGCTGCTTGACCTCAGACATTGCACAGTGGTTGCACCTTCCCTTCGTGACTGTCACAGAATAGGAGACAACATGGGCAAGATAAATAGGACAGTAATTCATTCCAGAGGAGAGTAGAGCTTCTTGCTCATAAATGCTGTTGAAGACAGTACTTCATTGAGGGGTTTCACACAACATAATCATATCTACTTCTTGGGCTGTATGCTAAGCCTAATCTTAGTATATTGCAGGATATAAGACTTCCATAACCTACATTCTCTCTGGAAAACTATTTCCAATTCTCTGTCTTTGTTTTGTTTAAAAATACTTCTAGATGTAAATTTGGTTTGGTCATTGATTGGTTGATTGTAAATCAGTTTGGTCAAAAAGCAGAATGACCTTATGACTCATCTAATAGTCATGTGTTCATAATATTTTTTCCTGTCGAAAAGTTAAAGTGATTTGAACAAAAGAAAGTTGAGGTGTACAAGTGAAGATTAGTAAAAATTGTCTTATGAAGTGGTTTTTTTCCCTTACAAAATACTAGAAACAGCCGTTGGGGTTTTAGTTGACTTTTTGATGTTTTACATCTGTATCATTGTCCTACAACAGCACTTGGAAATCAAAGTGCAAGAGGGAAGGTTTACACAAGGGAATGCGTTTCAGTGGTAGGCAATCTCTGTAACTGAGGGCTTAAGAAGATCTTAGGAAAATACATTCTGGGAGTAGCCCAAGGGTGGCTGACAAAGGCAGATGCAGACCTCATTCAAATAGAAGGGAAAGAAGGACAGTGTATTTTTGTAATACCAGTCAGGTCACGTGATAAGCTAGGTTTTACAGCCCCCATTACTCTGTGGTTGGAAGCTGGCCATACGAAGATTAACTCTACAGAAACAACAAATGCATGTGTATGAGGTGCAGCACCTTTAGTGTTTGTGTGTTTTCCGTCTTCTGATGTTGGATGAAAGTGGGCTAGAAAGAGTTTCAAGTGATAAAACATGACACCTGAATAAGATGATAGATAAGCTGTTCCTGCAAATACGTATAAAGTTTGTACTACTTTGCAGAAGAGTGTGGACTAAAAGATCTTTCTATGCCTCTTCTAGGTCCTTTTTGAGCCTCTGATTTTGTTAGTGGATATGAAGGATACATCAGTAAACAAAGATTTCAGAATATTTTTGAGCTTTTACTGAAGCTGGAGTAGAATTTGCCTTTTTTAGCTCCCATGGAAAGTAACTGTTGCATCGCAATCTGAAAGCAAGCACGCTGTAAAACACAGAGATGCTCTTACCTTTAAGGTGTCAAATCCTCTTATACAATGGATATGTAAAGTGACAGGTTTTATAAACTGAGAATTTATTTATATAGAAAATACTTTCCTCAAAACAAACAAACAAAACCCAGCAAACAAACCCAACAACCATACTCAAGTTTTATTCTAGCACATTTATTCCATATTTCTAGTTTTACTTGGATTTATACTAAGGCTGGTTTTTTAATAGCAATTTAAATTTTTAAATGGAAAAAATGACCATCAACCTGTTCAAAACTGAAAAGGCAAAGTTCATACTTAACTCAGCTTGCCAAAAAGAGACAAGTGAGTAACTACGACATTTGTCGTATTTCAGCAATAAGACCTGTTGAACAGCAAGTGGAATAGAAAGTGCTATTCTGTTGTATGATGCAGGGGTCTTTTCTAAGATTCTCCAATATTCAGCATGATTTACCTTTGGTATGTCTATGCTAACTGTGTTTGGTTATCTCCTTCTCCATCTGTGGTCAGAAATATGTTTCAGGGTGATCCACTCCCTTTTCTTGTGGTTTGAAGTGAGGCATTGTGTTGTATTCTACAACTCAAGGGTTTGGACATGGGGTAAGAGCTGGAGCCCATACAGAGCAGGAGGAGAAGTTCCTTAATAGACAAACAAACATGAGCCACATTGTATAAAACTCTGAGAAGTACTGCTTTGCCCCATTCTGGTCAGAGACATTTGTTTTTGGAGAAGAAGCTTACGGTATTTTCTGAATGAGAGAAAATAGCATGTATATGAATGAGCCTGGTCACAAAGGGAATGTGAATTCAAAAGTAATTACAGGCTCTTATTCCTGTCAGTAAACAGAAGGGAAGGGAGGGTTTGATGTATATTATTCTTCTGCTTTTCAATCTGGTTGTCTCAAAAGAGAGAATTTCCTCCACTGCTTGTAATATGAGAATTCTGTTTTCACCAGGGCTGCTTCTAACGACTGGGAAGGAAAATATGATTTTACCATAAGAATCACTAGAAACAGCTGAAACCCTGTCCTTTATTAAAAACACCCTGCTGCTTTGTGCAATTCCTAGGATTATACTGTGGTTTGGGTAGGAAGGGACTTCAAAGATCATCTAGTTCCACTCACCCTGCCATGGGCAGGGACACTTTCCACTGGACCAGGTTGCTCAAAACCCCATCCAATCTGGCCTTGAACACTTGCAGGGATGGGGAATCCACAGCTTTGTGAAACCTGTGCCAGTGACTCACCACCCTCACAGTAAATAATTTCTTCCCTGTATGTAATGTAAACCTCCTCTGTTTCAGTTCAAAGCCACTGTCCCTTTTTCTGTCACTACATGCTCGTGGCCCTCTTTCATAAGCTCCCTTTAAATACTGAAAATCAGCACTCTTGTGGTAATAAGCTGTTTCCTAAATTTGTAGTGGTTTAGTAGGAACATGGGTAATGTTTATATGTAGCTGCATAAGGAAGTGAATGTATCAGAATAGTGTCTCTTCAAGATGAGGAAGTATTATTCTTTTTCTGTCTGTTCAGAATAGAGGTGCAATGAATAACCCACCTACCAGTGGTTACAGAAGACTGTTAGTGGCCTGGAAGTAAACTTCAGATTTGTTTGGTACAGTCTTATATAATAAACTTTAATTTTCTCCAAAATACACAGAACTCTAAAATACTTAGTAAATTTAATAATTCCAAGAGAATTAAAATGCAGTAACTGGAACTGAGATTTTGGTGCCAGTTTGAGCTCCTGACGTTGTCTAGAAATGCTAGATTTTCATATCAGAAAATCTGCACTGGGAAAAAATGTGCAAGGGGTACCTCAGTAATATTTGTAAGGAATTATAGGAAAAGCAATCTTAGAACAAAGGTGTGGTTTTGCTACAAGGGTTTTCAATTTTAGAACTAACAGAAGGTAGAGTAAAAGACAGAGTCGGAATCTGGCTGTTTGGGATTGTCCTAAAGTCTTAAGAGCTGCATGGGTGAACACAAGGTGCTTCTGGAAAAACCTATATACAAAGGAAGTGTACTAAAGGCAGAAGCAGTGACAGTGGCCCAGAAGGAATTTAGAGAACAGTCATACAAGGGTGGGGTTAGGAAAGCCAAAGCCCACTTGGAGTAGAATCTAGTTAGGGATGTGAAGGCCAATAAGAAGGTTCTCCTACAGGTACATCAACAGAAGAAGGAAGACTGGGGCAAACTGCTGAATCAGGCAGGGGCGTCCTTAAGGACATAGAAAAAGCCAAGCTATTCAGTCTTGGTCCTTACTGTTCAGACCAGCCTTCTGCAATCCAGAGCCCCAAACCAGTGGGCAAGTGGTGGAAGTGGAAGAAAGATCAAGTTTGGGAACAGTTAACTGCATGAATATGAGTCCACTGGGCCTGATGAGCTACCTCTCCAAGTGCTGAGGGAACTGCTTGATGGCTTTGCAATGCCATTCTCCATTACCTTCCCAAGGCACTGGTGGGGAGGATCTTGAGGGCTGAAAGAAAGGAAATGTCGTCTGCTGGATATATATAGGCTTGGCTGAACTGTACTAGGTGACTCTGCTTTGTGAGGTGGATTAGATGGATCTCCTAAGATCCCTTCCAATCTGAACTGTTCTGTGATTTTGCAACAGTTGTGCTCCTTAATGGTGAATATATTTAATCTGAACCTGCAGTACCAGTATTAGTTACAGATACAAGTATTTAAAATTTTCTGTGTTATTCCTTGTCTCAAAGGTGGATTTTTTTATCCTGCAGCTTTGTTTACAGTTCTGTGCTTTTCAACATTCCTTCCTACAATTCTGATCTATAAGGATGGGGATTGTGAATTTTTTTTTAGTTCCATTTTTATTACTTCTGAAGTCCCCATCTTTCAAAAAGCCATTTATGAACATTTTTTAGTAAAATGAAATGTCACCTCTAGTGAGATGTTCAATAAAATGGTAAGAAATCACAACAAGTCTCGTGGAGGAGAATAAAGAAGGTATTTTTTTCAGTGTGGAGATCATAGAACACACAGTGACTAATTTGCCTCAGGTCATGCATAGAATCTGCAGTCAAGCTGGGAATAGATTTTCAGTCTCTGGAGTAACTATCCTATATTTCTGCTTCCTCTAAATATTTTTGATGATAATCAAAAGGATTTTTTACAATGTGTAATCAATTAACTCTTCTGAGTGCTTGTTGCTGTACGTTATGGTTTTTTCCCATGTTGCGTATTTCGCTAGTATGATTTTTACTGTCATTACTCAGATATCCAGCTTCTCACTTAAAGATTAATTTTTTGATAATGGGAAATACTTTAGTGTCTGTCCATATATACAGGTGAGAGGTCCTTACAATTCCTTACTGTGGAATTAAAAATTTTATTGACTTAACTATTCTAGAAGAGTATTTAGCTATGACTATTAGTGGGGAAAATACTAGAAAATGTAAGTCAAAGAAGCATTAATATGTATCTATTCCTCTATGTGCCATAGAGTGAACCAAAAATTGGACCAATATAGACTTCCAATGTAGTGCAGCCACTGAATTAGATTAAAGCATGTAGTCTCTGTAAGTGTGGCTATCAGAAACACTATAAAAATTCAGGAATGCTTGGGTATTCTGTTAATAAACTTCATTTCTAATTCTAAACATATTAGATTTTGCCGATCACAGAGCTGGTATCAGTTTGTCTCTGTAGACCTGACAGCTGACTAAGATACCAACTGCAATGACCAATCCATGTCTAACAGGGACTGGTCAATTAGGAAAGGTTAAGGAGTGAATGCGTGGGATGATATTTTTGCATTTTTCATCCTTTAGAAAAAGTGATAAATACAAAGATTCTAAGAACTTTTTTTTTAAAAAAAATTCTTTTGCATGATACCAGATTTTCTGAAATTGTATATTTAAAATGTGTATGTTTTGGGTTAGATGATGCCTGTAGGCCCCTTCGTGTTCTGTTCTACTCTAATCAGTTCTATTCTGCAGCTCTTCTTGGCCTTGTGTGAATTCTGTTGCTAAAAGCTTTTTCTCATTCCTAACTTGCTTAGTGAAAGTCATATAGAGGTGTGGAAAAAGCCTGCAAGAAGGAAATGAGTTGTTTTCCAGCTTTCCCTGGAGACCCACAAGCTCTAAGTGACTCTGCGTAGGCTCCTTGCTACCGAGTGTTGCTTCTAGGAAGTCTGACAGTGTCACTGGAATTTGTTTAAACATTCTCAAAATTACAAAAATGAAAACTGCAAGAAATAAACCACAGAAGGCTTGTTATGACACACTTAACTTATGGTTTGTTTTCAAGAAAAGATTGCTTAAAAGTTTGTAAGGTTGTTTAGAGATTTTTTGTTATATGATGCTTTTGTAATTTCCTCGAGTAATTGATGAACTGTCATTTGCATATTAACAGCAGATAGAACTAGAGGAAGAGTTCGCTCATTCCTGGGGAAATGTATTGGGATTTTTTTTTCTGCATCTTTCTGTGTGAGGTGACGAAATGGTTTCTTTTGAACATATACTGCATATATTTTACAGACTTGCACATGTGTTGGGCACTCGTCTTTAGTTGAGATCAAGTCCTAAATAACTCTGGCAAAGGAAAAAATCATGCCAGTTTAGTGTTTTGACTCTTTATTATGGGTTTCATTTTTCTATAGTTTTTATTCCTCTCAAAATCAGTCTAATTGGTTTAATTCTCTCTGCTCAGAGCAGAATAATTTAAAAGGAACAATTATTAAAGCTCCAAATGGTAGCAGTGAAATACTGCTCTAAGTTAGCTGAGTTGTGTAATAACATCAAGACTCTTAAATCTTTGGCACCAAGTCACAGTCCTATGAAGTGTTTTATCCTTTTTCAGTGTATTGCAGCTGTTTTATGCCCTGATTAATGAGAACAGAGAGTGAGATCAACATGAGTGGAAGTTAGGAGTTTAAGTACTTGAACTGCAGATAAAGTTTATTCTCCATTCTCAATCTAGTGTCAACTTTATATCTAAAATAGGAGTTTTGTTTCTTTGTTTGTTTTTTTTTCTAGTGTAATGTTTTATCCTAATATGAAAATATCTTACTCATTTTTTGATAAGTGCTCCAAATTCTATTTTTAAATCAATCAGCTAATTGAACTTGACTTTGCTACAAAGATATTTTTATTATGGCAATTTATCAGCAATTTCATATGTACTTCATGTCTCACTACATTACCATATATTCCAATTACAAGTAGCTGAAAGGGGTTTTTTTGTTATTTATTTTACCAATAGTAATGCAAAATCTGTTTCCTCAGCATAGGGTGGAAGGGAACGTGAAGGGAGAATGAGGCTGAGGAAGAAGTGCACTACATAAGCTGTATAATTGCATTTGTTTGTATTACAATTTCACTTAGGCTAGAATCCATCCACATAAATTACCCCAAAATATGGCATATACAAATAACTTTGGGAAAACTTATTATTTATTATTACACATAAATGGTTAGACTTAGTCTCAGGTTAGTGTTGTGGTGGTGGTGGGGAGGGGTATGGGTGGCTTTCATTCTGAGATTTTGGAAAGCTGTTTTCCCAAAGCTAGCTGGTCTGATTTTTTTTCTTTAATGGGACAGGGATAATTGTCATTAACAATGACAGACTGAGCATATGCAACTTGCTACATTTTGTGATTTCTCTGTCACTAGTGTAACCTGGAGGATGGGTTAGCTCCAGCAGCCTGCGGCATCTCAGCTGAGGCAAGCAAGGTGCTTTAGGTGATACAGTTCCACTGAGCTACCATTTCTTGATGGTACTTCTTTTTATTAAGGTTTCCATGAAATTAAAGCAATGTTATATAGTCAATATGATCGTATTGATTTTCAACTTTACTGATGATTTTAGCTGTATAAATTCATAGGTTCTTTGTTTTTAATTTTCAGATGTTAGACTCCTTTCATTATGAACAGGAATCTTAGATAAAAATGTAACCTTGCAGTGAGCAGCTGATGAAGCTTTTAGTCTTGGTAGATAAAAAAATCTATTTTTATTTTGACATAACTAATGAAAAATCTGTCAGCATAAGTGACAGTAATGGAAGCTGCTATACAGAGATTGTCAAGAAAATCACAAGCTTGGAGTTCCTGAGTCATAATTTTAATCAAAATCAAGCATTCGATTGTCACATTTTTAATAATAAAAATAATTCTCAATCCACTGAACACATGGAATATTTTAAGAAGCTCTGAGTTAATATGAGCTGTGAGACTTGTAACATAATGAAGACACTGTCTGCTTAAAGCCATATCTGTGCAGATGGTGAAAATGTACCAAACTGTCAATAATTCTAAAAGAAGGGGGTTGATTTTGCTTTGGTATTCAACTTTTCAAAGTCACAGGAATAGGAAGTATCACAGGATGGAGTTAAACAATATCAAATGAATAGTATTATAGCATTCACTCTCACTCTTGTGCCATTTCTCTTTTCTTCTTTTCCTGTAGTGGCCTGGTCTGTCAACAATCCAAATACTAATTGTTTTAGTAAATGAGGACCTAGGACCACTTACAACAAAAACATCAGACTTGCAAGCAGAAGAGATGCTGTCTACAGAGCAGGAAAAATTGAACCGGTGAAATTTTTTGCCGAGTTCAACAATGATCCACTTTCAACAATGGAAATAGAAAAGACTGTTCAGGAGCAGTGCAGGAGTCTGATGGCAGTCCATTCCCCTGGTACTTCCCCATGCAAATTGAAGGGACCACATACAGATATGGTGTTCTTGAATTTGCCTATTTCTTTTTTTATACTTGCTGATTGTCTGCCTCTGTAATTTCTTGTGACAGCAAGCTTCATAAAATCACTACCTGCTATGTAAAGATGTGCTGCTTTTTATCTTTGTTAAGCTGATCTCAATATAGTTTCATCACATTCCTCCTTATTGTAATATCGTCAACTTTGGTGAGCCATAGTTCTGTAGTCACCTTACTCTTCTTTAACGCTTTTTCAAACATTGATCATATTACCTCCTTGGTCTTCTGCTCTTCAAACTGAAGAGTTCCAGCTGGTTTTAGTCTCTTGTAAGGCAGCTGCTATTCTGTGAATCATTTGTGTTGCCCTTCTCTTAAACCCATTTCTTGAGAGCAGAACTGTCTGGTGCAACAGTGTTGTATAGCAGCAAAATTATAATCTCTTGTTTTTGTTGCTTTTCTTAGTGACAGCCACAGTTTTCTGGCATTTCTAGCTGTGGTTTAGCTCAGAGGGCTGTGAACTGTGGCTCTCAGATCTCTTCTTCACTCAAAGTTGATGTGAGAATGTTAATGAGGTTTAGATTTTTAACTTGAACAATGTTCAGTTCATAACATGCCCCTTTCCCCAATTCAATTCTACCAAAATTTCTTCAGTATTCTTTGGCAGGAAGTCTTGTCAAAGGCTTTCTGAAAATCCAGGTCTGCAGGATCTTTATTTATCCACACTGCTTTCCTCTACACCTCCTGAAATGATGCCAGGTAGCAGGACAGTATTTTCCTTTACAAAAGCTCTGTTGTCTTTTTTCCTGTTGGATATGTATGGGCTCAGCAATATTCTTTTGTATGGATTCTACTGTCTTACCAGGAGTGGATGTTATTATGAATGGTCCTTTCAGGACTTCTCAGGCCAATGCTATCTGGTCCACATGACTTAGTGATTTGGCTGGTCTAGTGCTTCCTGTATATGCCCTCCGTGTAGATGAAGCTATTCTGATGTTACAGAGAGCATGCTGTGTGAGACACTAACTCATCATCTTCGTTGGTAAAGACAGATGCCAAGAATTTGAAGAGCTTCTTTGCTGTAAACTTATCCTTGAGTACCCTTTTTGTACCCTTGTTGGAAAATGATCCTGCCAACCTGCTAGCTGTCTTTCATCTTTCAAAGTATTTATAAACATTTTAGTCTCAGCATGAGCATCTGTTGTAAGGTGATCTGAAAATTCTTCTTCACCCTCTTAATTTCCTGTTTGCATTTGACTGCCCTGATTTATGGCCTTTCCTGTTCTCATTTTCATCCTCCTCACTTTCAGAAATTTCCTCCTGTTGTTTTACTTACTCTCCTGACACATTTTGAGCAGCACATCCACTTATACACATGAAAAGGGGCAGAGGGAAGAGTTTTATCTTTAATCATTCAGTGTTTTGGTCTGCAGTTGCCAATAATGGGTGCATAATCACTTCACGGTTTTCTAAATTCAGAATATTTTCTCCTTTCTTTGGGTCTTTCTAGCAGCAGCTGCACAAGTAAACAATTTGTCTTTTGCAGAAATGTGGGACTTTACAAATTGAGTGACTTAGAAGTAAGGCAATGTGGTTGGTTGCCTTTGAAATGAAAACTGTTAGTTTTGAATTTTCAGGTGTTAAAACCTGCTGAGATGATATTTCTCAATTTTAGTGATCAGAATGCCCACAAATCCTTTTTTTTTTGTCATGTAGATTTTGGAGATATAGAGTTGCATTCAACATTCTAGGATAATTGAACACATATGTTTATACATCCTTTTAATTTTATGAAAAAAATATTTTTATAATTAGAGCTTTTCAGGAAAATATGCTGCTGTGAAGCACTGTGATGTTCTGATTATAATATTGTCAATAATTTTCCTTTATTAGTGGCTAAAGTAGCAAAGATTGTTAGTAATTCTATAATAGTGATGCTATTCTATTCTGTTCTCTTCTAATTATAGTCCCATACTTCTGAAGGGACCTTGTATTATTAGGTGGTATTAACTGCAGTATGGGGAATTTAGAGATTTTGGCAAGCTAATGAGAGGTGATTCTGTAAAAGTGAGAAGTAGAGTGAGATTGTAGGATCTGCACATCTTGTGTTTCTCCTAAATTGCAGTAGGAAGGTAGTTAATGTAATTGGAGTGGTTATTGCTTATGCTTCAGATTTAATGTCCAACTGAGATTAATTATAAAAAGGTTCCTCAGAACAGTGAGATCTTGGAGCAGTGTCTTAATTGCCACTGGGGGAAGAAAAGAAACTGACTGCTTTCTTAAAGTGTAGTTATAGCCTGATCAATGCTTTTGAATGTGACCTGTTTGTAGGCAATAATGTGGACCCAAATTCAACAACCCGAGAGATCCTTTCCAATCCCAGATCACTGGAAGTGCTGTAACTTGGGTACAGATTTGGGAAAGCATTATTAGCAGATTACCTAATGACTCAATTGGCAGATGAAATTTTCAACTTAATTTTAAAGTCTAAATTAAGTTAATTAAGGGTATTGAGCTAAAGCTTTGTGCTTGATTTTGATACCTGCAGCTATGGAATTGTCTGTTTAAGATGCTGGCACATCAGCTCAATATAGTTATTGGTGGTAAAATGCAAACTTCAGATGTATACTTCTGAAGTGCTTCTTAGGTAAATGCTAACCAGTCTAATATTTTTTGAAAATTTTGATACAAAAATAAATTTTGTAGAGCCTGCATGGTTATTTACTGCCAGCTTTAGGAAGTTAATTTTAAATGGCTGATTTGAAAAACAGATTTAATTTTGAAGTTATTGGTTTGATATGGGGGATATTAGTCTTTAATGGGTGAGTAGAAATAGGAGAAAATCATTTATGTAGGCATAAAAATGACATGAAAGAGTTAACTAATTCTTTAGTGAGAAATAGTGCAAGGTTTAGGGTGATTTATGTTCTCTGAACAGAGTTTAAAATTCCTGAAAGGATTCAGCATAATATATGTTCTGTGTCTCCTAGTATACATAGTGTGTTTTAGGATTTCCTTCCATTTTGGAAATTTTTCCAGCAGGTCAGTGCCTGCCATGAATGCAGAGTACTGTTTCCTTAGAACTGAATTTCTGTGGTCTTAACGTCTTCTGACCCTTAATAAACACACAAGTCACCTACTCCCATCCCATGTGATGAGCTTCTAAAAATCTCAGAGAGCAATGTGAAGCACAGATGCTGCATGGCTGTAACAGGCAGCTTTCAATAAGCACTTGTATTCACTAACTGATTGCATCTATTTATATTGTGTAAAACTGGCTTATCTTAGGGTCTGGTCAGAAAATTGCAAACTGGCTTAAGATGGTGTGTGGAGAGCAGACCCTTTCTGCTGGGAATAGCTATCCCTTAGCCAGGGCAGGAGGGCTGACTGAATGCCCTGGTCCGGGTTGCTGGCGGGTGAAACACACTGGGACAAAGCCAAACTTTCAGCTGTGATGTTTGATCTTGAGAGGGTTGCTTTTTTGAGAGCGTTTATTCAATTGCTTTGTGATCGTTGGACCTTATTCTTAGTTTGTGGCATTAGGACTATCTAAATGAAGGGTGCAATCTGTGTACGTAACAGCAACATTTCTCATTTCAAGGAAATGGTAGGAACATTAAAGTGCTTTTTGCTTTTTCTGTGTTTTCATTACTTGCATTAAATTCACAGAGAATATGACATCTGATAATAGAAGAAGATGTTTATGAGCTTTAGGTCAGGTCTTGGTTAAGTTTTGAAAAGATCTATAATAACTTCAAATGATATTTATATCACATTGTCTAGAAATTGTATCGTGAGTATCTCATTACGTTATTACACTACAAATTGGAAATACGCTGGAAATAGTAATTTTGGAATATAACATCCAAATGTGCTTGCTTTTTCTCATACCTTTTGTGTGCTTCAAAACTGAAGAAAATTTATTTTGAGACTTGTGCAATTAGTATGCTGTGTCATGTCATTTCATCTGATTAAGTGGAGAATTTCTGTAATTGGTTGGATGACTCCCACACATGTTGGTGAAAGCAGCATACACGTTTGAAGTATACTAAATTGTCTCTTACTCATTTCAAAAAATGGGCTTTATATAGGCAGGGTTCTGTCTGCAGTGGAAAGATTAGGATCGGCAAATCATTTTTTGCCTAAAAATATTTGCGTGGTAAAAATATCCCTAGCTGTCACTGTTCTCACACTTGCCATGTAATAATTACCCCTAATGGTAAGCTGATTTCATGATGAAGGCTGCAGTTCAGCAATGCACTCGAAGTCATGCATGATTTGCATCATACTGGATCGTTCCCTCTATTTTAAAGGTGGAATTCATGTGCTTGAATCAGACACATATTTCGGTACCTTGTTAAATTATTGCCTGTGTGGAAATTGTTTTTCTCCTCAACATAATAAAATTTGGAACTGGAAATTACCTTGTATAGATGATTTTAGCTTTTTTTTTTTCCCCCCAAGTTGTGCCACCATCAGTTGTTGCTCACTTTCATATTTGTGGGTTTGCAGCTATCCAGACAATTGAATTATTTTGGTTTTATTTTCACAATAATTATATGCCTTTTGACTGCCTTTTCAGTTTACATGTAAAATTAGCATTTTGCCAACATCGTTGTTGTTTAACAAACAGCAGTGCAAAATCTGGTTGTCCAGAGAATGTCTCAATTTAATATGAATAAATACAAGATTAAATGTTATGTGAGGTGTAACATAAATTTCAAAAAGCGTAACTTTAATCTATATATGTAGCTATTTCTATATGTATTTACCTTGTCTTCTGTATTTTAATATTTTTCAGACAAGTATAAAAGAAGGATTACTACTGAAGCAAACCAGCTCTTTTCAGAGGTGGAAAAAGCGTTATTTTAAACTTCGAGGTCGTACCCTTTACTATGCTAAGGATTCAAAGGTAATTCTGTGTTATTAGTGTCTAATGCCATACACATGTAACTACAGTTTCGTTTAGATTTGTAAGTTCAATAATAGTAATGATTTGTTCATGGTTGCTTTATTTAAAAACTGCTGTATATAAGATGTAGTGTGTTAAATTAATTTTGCCTAGGAAAGATTGGTGATTTCTCTTGAGTTTTTTGGGTTTTAAATTATCACAGTTATTGTAAATTTTTTGCTATTCAGACAAATAATAAACTCACTTTAAGAAGTTGGGGGTTTTTCTTGGGGAATGACTCTCATACAGTCAAAAAAAGTAAAATCTGGATAATGCTCGGAAGTTATCCCTCAAACTGAATTCCATTAAAACTCTTCTAGTCTCATACCTGTTTTACTGGGTAGAAATTGTTATGTGAAATTAAGATGGGCTGATTTTCTGCCACAATCAATATATAAGGGAAAAAGCTGTTTCCCACAAAATGAATTTTTTGTTTAGTGGGAAAATTGCGGGTGGACAGAGGGGAATACTTGTCTTGTTTTTGAAAGGCATTTCCTCCCTCCCCCTCAAGGCTGGGGCCTAGAGCATTTTGGCATGTTGGGCTGACTCAGATGGTGCTGTTCCATGGCAGTGGGTGTTACTTTCCTTTTCCCTCTAGGGTTGCAGCATCTCATGAGAGCTGTGGGTGAGATGCTTCAGGTCTCCGTCATCTTCTGTGTCCTGGTCTTCTCAGTAAAATTCTTGCTAAGACACAGGGATCTCTCTTTCTAGGACTACAGGACTGTAATTGCATAGTGCACAGTTGTGTGGCTGTAATGAATCAACAAAAGTATCCTTATTCCAAGGAGTCCAGCACTGAAGTTACCTCTGTGGTCACACCTGTCTGCATCTGGTGCTACCACAAGCAGTTTATATAAAGAATAAACATGGTAGATAAGAGCTTTGAGAAGGGCAACATCAGCTCACAATATGATGCTGAGCTGTTTTGAAAATGTGAGCCTACTCTGTTGGTTGACGAATATGGGCTATTTGCACTCTTTGGGTCTATATTGGTCCCACTCCAGCAGATCTGTGTTCTTTCTATCTTGGAAACCATGCAACAGTCGGAGTGTGTCCAGAGGAGGGCCATGAAGATCATCAGAGGGCTGGAGCACCTCTCATATGAAGACAGGCTGAAAGAGCTGGGGTTGTTTAGCCTGGAGAAGAGAGTGCTCTGGGGAGACCTTATAGCAGCCTTGCAGAACCTAAAAGGGGCTACAAGGGAACTGGAGGGGGACTTCTGACAAGGGCACATAGTGATAGGACAAGGGGGAATGTCTTTAAACGGAACAAGAAGAGATTTGGATATTAGATATAAGGAAGAAATTCTTGACAGTCAGAGTGGTGAGACTCAAACAGGTTGCCCAGAGAAGATGTGGTTGCCCTATCCCTGGAAGTGTTCAAGGCCAGGCTGGATGGAGCTTTGAGCAACCTGGATCATGGCAGAGGGGTTGGAACTAGATGATCTTTAAGGTCCCTTCCAACCAAAACCATTCTGTAATTCTATAATCGGGATGAGAAAAGAAGGTGTTATGTGTAAGCAATTGTGCAAATACTCTGTAAGGTTCAATCCAGACATACTGAAACTCCCCCAGCATGGATTCTCCTTCCCATGGATGGAAGAAGAAAGATATGGTAGGGCTCAAAAGAGGCATTTCTGTTTGTGTTCGCTTCTGTGCTTTAAAATCCATCATGAGCATAGCAGAAGCTAATTAATCTTTTGCCAGAGGCTGGGGTGTTTACACTAGACATACATTTCTCTTGTTGGAACATCAAACAAAGGAGTGGAAGGGATCTCTTCAGGCCCTTGAGCTCCATTTTCTGGTATGGATACTGTATCATAGATTCCTTCATGAATTTAGAGTTCCATCCTAATAGTGATTAATTTATATGTTATTAAGTGTGAATCTTTCCTCTGACACCACATTTATGCTACAAAATAAACACCCTAAAGCTGCATCTATTTAAAACCCCCCTTCTTTTAAAAGAGATTTTAAAGACTATAATTTTGGAACCAGTTTTTTTATGCTCTCATGTACCACTTAGATTGCAAATAGGACTGAGTTTACCTATGAAGTTTTATCACATCATCAGTGTGTTCTATTTTTTTCACTATTTTTTTTCTATTTTTATTTTCTAATTGGAATGGACACAATGAAATTAAATCACACACCTGAACAGTGGACTCAGACTTAATTTAATGCTTTTATGTTCTTTTCCATTCACAGTCTCTAATATTTGATGAAGTTGACCTGTCAGATGCCAGCGTAGCTGAATCAAGCACAAAAAATGTCAACAACAGCTTCACGGTATGGAACAATTTTAATACTGTTCTTGAAAGCTGTGGGTAGACTTACTAAGAAAATCAACAATCCTCTCAATTGCTTATTTTCCTCCATTTGGAAATAAAATGTCTTTTATTTGGAAATGGTGTAATATATGAGAACAATATCACATCAGCTATAGAACATTTTATTTCAGTGGGGCTTTCTTAGCAGAAATGTCAAAAGATGCAGTTGCTTCAAAAGATGATGATATAAGGAATTAAAAATACAGCAAGAATTGGTATTAGTACTTTATTAGTACTTATTAGTATAGCTTGGGTTTGTGATGTAGTTTCTCTTTGAGGTGACATGCTGAATTAAATCAAATATAACTGTGTTTTGGTTTTAATTTCTTGTAACATTTTTGGTTTTCTGTCCTACTGAAGTATATTTTATTTGTTTCATTGCCAGTCATACCCCTATGTGTTTCAAAGTCATGTGGAAAAGCTGTCCTTACAGTCATACCTTGATTCTGATACTGGTGTGAAAACACAGTGTTCATAAATGCCTGATTATGTAAGTTCACAGGTGTGTTTTACATACAAGTCTTGCCATTTACTGCTTTGTTAGAACTAGATGATACTGTCTGATACAGTTCTTCTGCCAATTCTCAACCTCTGGAAAAGTAAATTTTTTGAACAAGAACTAGTTATGATCAAGACCATGGATAAAGTGGTCCTTCTGAAGGTGTTGAGTTGTCCCACTGACTGCAATGGTATAATTTTTCTTAACCCACACATCTCATTAGTCTCTAGTAATATGCTAATTTTTCCATTTTTCTGAGGATTTTAATTCCACAGGTGGTCTGTATTACCAGTCTTGTTTTTTTCTTCTCCTAGGCAGTCAAATGCAAGCCTTATGAAAGCTTGATAGTTCTTCCTTACTGTGGTACCTCCCAGGCAGCTGCTGAGAGCACTTCAAAGATGTGCCTCGGTCGGCCTGGACAGTCTGGTGTGTTGTGTCAATCTAAGCTTCTTTACTGACCAAGAATGCAATGAAAAAGAGTTCTTTGACAGAAGGTCTCAGATCAAGTGGTGGCTGTGTAAGGTACCAGCTTGCATTTTGAAAAAGTTCATTCTGCTGTCTGGAAGCCTTCTTCTTCAGAAGTCTGGCATTTTGGGGTGCTTTTTTCCTTTTTTTTTTTTTTTTTCCTTCTTTTTTCTTTTTCCCCTTGTACAATGTGTTTTAGTATCCTTTATAATTCTTTAAACCCATTCAGTATCTCATTCTGCATCAAAAGGACATTTTGATTCTGGTATCAAGACTTCTGGGGACAACGTCAGTGAAAAAAGAAATCTCAGGGGCTACAGCTTTAACAGCTTTGGAGCCACTGTTTGCTTTCATGTCCTGGGTAATGTAGGGCAAACAGTGTTTTCTCTAAGGAGCCTACAAATTCATTTTGAAAAATTATTTGGATTTAAAGCTCTCTTCTGTCAAAGAGTCATCTGATTTGACCATGAAATATTGTAATAGTCGTCATCTCGCTTAATCTTTTGGCTTCTTTCTTTGTGTTTGCCTAACCCAGTCTCCCAGCAACACAGTTCCGTGCAGTACGACATCTCTGACCTCGCCTGCGCTGGGTTGATGTCAGGATTGGGGGTGGAGTGGGTGGTTAGCTTTCCAGTAACACTTCTTATAAAATCAAAAGAAACCTTTCTTTTTGCTTTTTTTTATTTTCTTTCACATTAAAAAGGCAATCCTGCCTTTCTTAAGATTATGAAGGGTTTTTTTTAAAATTTATGTTCTACATGCTCTGTTAGCATTGTCTTTGTTATTAAAGCAAAAATTAAATCCTTAACTTTAGCATTCTCTAGTTAATGTGCTTCTCTTGTTTCTTTGTTCCAATGGAGAATATTTTTAACACAAACTGACGTAGATGGAATATACACCAAATGGCCATTTTTCCAGGAAAATACACCTTTAAATATTTATGTTAAAATTATTATTTTAATTTTTTTACAAATCCTTTGTCTTTCCACTTAAGTCCCCCCACTCCCCTCAATTTCCCACCCCCAGCTTGTAGAAGTTACTTGTTTGCCTTCTTTTGCCCTTTCTAGTTTGTCTGTTTGGAGGCAGAGGTGTATGTGTCAAGATTTTCCATGCTCTTTTTTTGGATAAAACTCAAGTCCTAAAATTAGTCATAACACACAGATTTAAGGTTGAGTTTATTTGTAATGCACAAGCTTGCAGAATATTTTGTGTAACTAAATATCAGTGTTTATTCACCACAATTACTTTTTTTCAGCAAACAATTTGAGATTGAGGGGAAAGTTGAGATAAATAAATATCTGCTAATTAAAATAAGAAGCTGGTAAACTTAAGTCAGTTTATCTGTTTCATTTTTTTTTTCTTTACTGCTGATGATATTACCTTTCACAGAATGATCAGCTCACTTCTAGCAATTATCTTCTAATGCAAGCCTTTTAAGAGATTATAGGTATTTTGTAGTTCTGAGCATCCTCACCTAGAGGTTATTAAATAGAACAAAAGATGTCCCTTGACTTCAGAGTCTTTATATAGACACTCGAGATCAGATTCTTCCTACTGCCTTGTTAGGTACCAGTCTCCCAAGTCTATGGGAAGAGAGAAAGTTAACTTCTGGCTTAAATTTCTAACTCTGCCTTGTTTTTCATGATAAAAAACCTATGCACGTTAAGAAGGAAAAACAAAAAATCTGTAGGTGTTAACCATGCTGCGTTTCAGTTGTTGAGCCACATGTTTCTATAAAATGCCTTGGGTTATAAATCTGTCCTCATGTTAAATGCATAGGTATCATGTGACAGCGTATATATTTAATTTATTTGAACTCTTGTTTGATACATTTAATTCAGTTATGGGTTTTTTGGTGGCAAATGTGATGGAAAATCATAATTTTATGGTAGAAATACTGGCTTTGAGGCATTGCTTTGTATAGCTGGCTTTAGACATTTGATTTGGGTTAGGTCAACTTCTAGTGCATCTAAGAATTACATAAAGCCACGGACACTCACTTTCTTACTGTATGTATATTCAGAAACGTGAAAATTCTGGCTAGATAATTCTGTTATTTGATTGCAGCTGAGAGTAACAGAGGAAATAATGTCACTGTCATTCCTTCAGGCATATGAGAATAAATACACTATATGATACTCAGGATGGAGATTCAACTTGCCCTAATTCAGTGTGGGACTCGATGGGTTTATAGACCCCTACATTTGGGTATCTAAGATAAGATTAATAGCTCTTTAAAGCAGATTTCTCTAATTACTCAATTCAGTATAGAGTCCACTAATGAGTAACTAACTCTCCCTTAGCTACAATAGGAGCTTTGTCATCCGGGGCAACTACAGTGTAGACTGTTGCTTTCAGGTTTTGGAATCAGGTGCTGAATCAAGTGCTTTTTGTTGAATATGCGTCTTCTGAAAGTTGTCATCTTGAGAGGGAGGAAGCTGCAGTAGGCAGATTTGCTGTCCTGGAAAACCTACTGCAATTCTTAGTAATTAGAAATTGGCTGGAAAGGAGACTATATATTCCAGCTAATAGCACTGATTACTCGGATTCTGGATATGCTTGCAAAAATGTCTAACATAATAAATTTTTGTCTATTTATTGGTTTTAGCAATCCTGTAGACCATATAGATCACAGGGTTCTAATTATTTGTTCTATAGAAAAATAATTCCTTGGAGAAAATTCTTAATGTGCTGGACTGTAATAAAGTATTCTCCTCTAATGTTATGACACAAAGGCAGCAGAAACCTATAAACCGTTTGGTTATTGCATTTTATATTTTTTTTTTATTGCTCCCTTCTGATTTGAGTATTTTGCAAGGTAAATAATAGTTGCAAACATTTTTCTATACTGTTTGCTATTCTTGCTGTTCTCATTGTTATTCTGCAGCATTATCTTGTATGTGAAGTGAGTGACACTCACGGAAGCACAAGTCACAGACATTTGGGATTATGTAATAAATTAAAGCTTATTTACGTTGCTTATGGATCCTGTGTTTTGTCTGTTTTCTGCAGCAGCAGCATATTATGCATTTTTGTTCCCTCTGTATTGATACTAAGATTCTTTTTCTATGAATTTTGAGCTATCTGTAATTAATAAATCATCTATGGTTCTGTTGGTTTTTTTCTGGGGTATGTATTTCTTTGTTTTTACTAACACTGAACTTTTTCGAATCACTGTACTGTCTGCTTAATACCTTACTTGGCTCACTTTGAAGTGCTTTGGAGATCAAGGAAGGAACTAAGTAATCAAAATTTTGTGCTATCTGTAAATGAATATTTATCACTGTATTGGTACTTTACACTCCTAGTTTAAAAATTACACCACAAAATTTCATCAGAGAATAGTAAGATGCTTATTATCTCTTAATGTTTTCTCATATTAAAAATTTCTGTTATTCCTTCTTACTTTTTTTACATCCCTTAACTTTTCATCTCATTGCATGATTTGGAATAAAAATAATCGATCTTTTCAGTTCAGTAACTGAACTAAACATGATTATGAATCAGACTAATGTTTTAACTTTTTCAAACAGAAGTTCAAAAAAAATTTTGTTCAAATTGATCCTTTTAATTAATTAATCCCTCTATGATTTAATTTTTTAGAAGTATTTTTTCATATTATATTAAAAAGACCGAAACAAAACATGAGCATCATTTTACTAACCTTAGTCCCTGAATGTAATTTTTTTACAAAACATTAAAGTTGTTTTTTGTTCTGATTTTCAATTTTTTTGATCAGTTACCAGTTCACTTTGACCTGAAAGCAGAATATTCTCTTTAATATGTTTTTAAACAAACAAACAAAACAATCTGAATGCATTGTCTGTGGTTTTCTTGATGTTCTGTAAATTTGAATACATTTTGAAAAAACTAAACATTTATATTTGCTGATTTTCCTTTGACCTATTATTTTGAGATTGGGTTTTTTAATAGGTTAGTGAGGCCAAAAAATCCATTGAAGGAACTGTGCTTCAAATGTGGTTAAAATTTATATTGTTTCCTTCCAGTTTATATTGTTTTCTTCCAGACCTCTGATTACCTATCCATATTTCTCAACGTAGCACACCCTATGTCTCGATTGGGGATGTAAAGTTTATTGGCATATCATTTATGTGGAACCAGCTTAAAGGATAAACTAGTTCTTTTCGTCTTTGAATCCTCCTGTACAGCTTCTGTTTTTAATGGGAGCTTGCCCAGTTGTACTGGAAACTCAATTCTTGTGATTCATCAGAATTTCAAGTTGAATATTCCAGTGGTCCTGAAAGGCATATTACTTTCTAGCAGTTTATTTCCATCCTGCTGCTTCCGACATCAGTTGGCTCTCTGCTCATCATTGAGATTAGCTGCTTCTAATTGATTTTAGAGAATTAACTTCTAATATTCACTCTGGGCTTGGAAAACAGAATGTGTTGCCAGACTTTTGCAGTATGTTTCAGAGATAGTGTTAATTTCTCTGGACTTGAACATATTTTGCTTGCTTTCTTGCCACTCAGATTTTTTCAGTTTTTTCAGACTTTTCTTTAGGGACTACAAGAACTTCAGGGAATGTGAGAACTGCTTAACCTCCCCCAAGTCGCATCAGGAGGAAATGAGAAGAGCCTTTTCCCAAAGGATTTTAAAACCTTTCATCTTTGGGTTTGGGCACTCCAGTCTTCTGTCTTTTTAGATATCAGAGACAAAGACAGATAGTCCTAAAGCAGGGAATAATTATCCTAAAACTCAGTCTTTTTTCCCATGTTTAAATCATCTCACATCAGTCCAGTTTTATAACTGACTCTTGATTGGCCCAAAATTCAGGGTCTTGAGCTTTATTTAAGTGCAGAAAGGTTATGGATGCCAGTGGAGGTGTTTCTCTGCTGCTGTCTTGCATGTTTCCAAAATCCAGTTTATTGCAGTTCGTCTCAGTGGACATCAGGAGATGGCTTCTTTACTGGTAGCCTCAAAGCTCTTTCAGATGCTATTCTACCTCAGTCTGGTTTGGGTTTTTTTTTCAGGCTACTCACCTGAGGGTTACCCAGATCTTTCCTGGTCTTTCTGCTGCTTTTCTTTCACTGTCTTACGCATTTCTTTAGTTTGGTGAAATCATTGTGTTACTCCTGTGCTGGGAGCGCCCTAAGATCATGGGGTCAGTAGCCACCTTCAAAGCTTTGGTTTGCTTCAGACTTGAGGCAGATTCCCCTTGTTTCAGTAATTGCTAAGCAAACCTTTTTCAGTGCCTTTTTGTAGCCTGGGTAGATTAACCTTTCTGGTTTGCTCTGTAGGAATACTCTGGAGCACAGCTATCTGCGGTTTTTTTTCTTTGTAAAAAATCTATTTTAAGTAAATGTCTATATATAGACTCTGTTGATGTTCCCTTGAAGGGAGATACTCTTGCTTGACTTTTCCCTTTAATAAACCACAGGGACACGAAAGGAATGGATTTGTGTTCGGAAACATGTTTCTGTTCTCTATCCTTTGAATGTGCAATAATCTCCTGGGTTTGGGTATGCTTTGAAATTCCCTTTACATTCCAGTTGCTGACATTGGTAACAGTATATACCGATGATTGTGGGAGTTCAGACATGTTTGCAGATGTCTTTACTTTAACAGCCTTCCTCTGTGAGCTGAATACCACTCTCAGAGGCATTGTGCTTTAAATGTTGCCCCTAGATTATCAGAAGGGTCAGTGCATGGCACCGTTTCAAGAAGGGGGAATGGCATATGCACACACTCCCCATGCCCTGCTTGCAGTCTAGTGCAGACTGACAGAGGTCCTCAGTGACATCTCTGAAGACCCCGGGGCCTCATGTTATCTCTGGGAGGTAGAATATGGCTAGAAGTGGCTCAAGTTCCTGTGCTAGCTTCATCAGCATGACTCAGCTTTGCGCGGGTAGCTAACTCTTGGAATGGATTTCATTTTTCCCTGGTTGCGAACTATCTGCTGTTTCATACAGATGGTGATTAGCCTCTAAGTGAGGAAGGCTTTTTGATGCTCCCAGCCCGAGCAATACTCAAACCTCAGAAAGAGAGGGGAAGTGCTTTGTATTCCATTTTGTTCAATTTTCCACTCAGGGTTGGGTTTGCTGTTTTTTTTTTTTCCCGATATTCAGGCACCTTAGAAACAAAACAAAAACTGAAATAGCAAATTAATATGCTGAGGAAAAGAAAAATTAGACAAAAGCAATTAGTGTGCGCATGTGATGCACTTAGGGTTTTTTCCTCCATTTAGCACTTGCTCATTTTCCCCCCACCCCCTGACAGTGACAAAACAATATAATGAAGCTGAGAGCTCTTTGTGTAGCTTTGGGTGTGACTTTTAAGTTTTAAGCTCCTTATCTCTGACTTGATGCACTGACTCCCCTTCCCCAGAGTGTCTGGTGTTGTTGAACCTTTAGGTTTCATTATGAAAAAGCAATAAAGCATTTCAGCTGTGAGGGTGAAATCCATAGATAAATCACTTGGGATTGATCTCTTCCAAGAAAGCTGAACACTTTTCAGAAGAGGAAGACAAGGGGATGCTTAAAAATGTGACAGTTCTGGACTGTATTGTATATTTTTATTCTAGTTACATTTGCCTGGAGCTTGTTTTCCACAGATTTCATGCTTAGCAGAAATTTTTCAAATATAGCTTGCAGAAAATTTATCTTTTTCACTGGTGAAGCAGTTGGGATGTGTGGAGAATAAACACTGATGACTGCCAGATTTCATTCTTTCTGCAGTTTTATACTTAACCTATTCTCTGATGTTTCTTTCTCTTCTTGCTTTAAAAGTGATTAAAATACCTGTAGAAACCTTAGAAAGTATCCTTCACTGCAGTTCCTGTATACCAAATAATTTTATAAATAAAGCCACTGGTGTAAACTTTGAATAAATTTCCTGTTTCTAGTGAACAAGGATCCCTGGCTTCAGGCAGCTGGATCATGTTTAAACAGGCATCTGTTATTACAGACGGAAAAAAATAGTCACTTGCTGGTTTATTTTGCATAAATTTGCACCTAATGCCATTAAATGTATAACTAAGTATTTTCCTTAAAGCACAGAAGTCATCCCATCTGATAGACCTGTAATGAGCTGGTGAAGCTGGAGCTAAGGGCACAGCGGTGCCGAGTGATGTGCTTAACAAATCTTTATGTAAGAACTTTAAAGAAACATGCAGGCCTTGAACTATATATAGCAGTTTCCAGTTTACATTTACAAGAATGGTTTATTGGTTTTTCTATATTTAAATGATGATTTAAAATAAATTTCTAATTCTTCAGTCCAAATTCATGGAACTTTCCTACCCTGCTTCTTGTAACTGTCTCTTTATAAAGTTTTACTCCTGTAGGAATAATCTTTTTCTGTTAGCAGTTGGTTGACGTTGAATACATGAAGTCAGATCTGAGGAACTGGATTTCTGACAAATTGACTTTTGTTGGATACTTTTGCAATTCAAGGCTGGACATGTAACTGGATTATTTGATTTACCTGGATTCTGTTTTCACAGAAATTTGGGGGTTGAATGGGTTTTCTGAAGGTCATCTCATCTACTCCATCTGCTATAGCAGGGCCACCTAGACCAGGCTGCCCAGGATCATGTCCAAATGGCTTTTCAGTCACCAAGCAAGGAAACTTCACAACTGCCTTGAGCAACCTGTGCCAGTGCTGTCACCCTCGCTGTGTTCACAGAGAACCTCCTGTGTTTCAGTTTGTGCCCATTGCCTCAGCTTTTCACTGGGCACCACTGGAAAGAGCCTGGCTCTGTCTTCTTTGCACCCTCCTTCATATGTGAGAACCCCCTGCCTCTTCTTTAGGCTAAACAATCCTTTGCTCTCTTAGGCTCTTCTTACGTGTCAAATACTCCAGTCCCTTTATCATCCTCATGGCCCTTCTCTGGACTCTCTACAGTATGTCAATGTATCTCTTACACTGAGAAGCCCATAACTGGTGCCAGCACTCCAGATGAGGCTTCATCAGGGCTGAGTAAAGCAGCAGGTTCACCTCCCTGGATCTGCAGCCCAGGATACCGCTGGTCTGCTTTGCTGCAGGGGCAGGTAGCTGGTTTATGTTCAGTTTGTTGTGCAACAGGACCCCAGGTCCTTTTCTGCCAAGTTGCTTTTCAGCTGGGCGCCCCCCAGGATACACTGATGCCTGGGGTTTTTCCTTCACAACTGCAGGACTTTGGACTTCTCCCTGTTGAACTTTTAATGAGTTTCCTGTCAGCTTGTTTCTCCAGGCTGTTGAAGACTGTGTGGATGGCAGTGAGACCCTTTGGTGTATCAGCTACTCCTCCTAAGTTCTCTGTCATCAGTAAATGTGTGGAGGGTACACTCTGCCACACCATCTGGGTCATTAATGTAGATGTTAAACAGGATTGGAGTCAGTAATGATCTTTAGGGTATGCTGCTAGTCACTGGGTTCCAACTAGATTTTGTGCTCTTATCACCACCCTCTGGGCCCAGCCATTCAAGCAGTTTCAAACCCATCTCACAGTCTGCTCATCCCACCTATACTTCATGAGCTTATCTAGGAGAATATTAAGAGTTAGTGCTGAAAACCTTGCTGAAGACAAGGTGGACAACATCCACCTGTTTTTTCATCTACCAGGCCATCATCACAGGTTATCAAGTTGGTTAAGCATGACTTCCCCTGAGTGAATGAATCCATGCTTCCTACTCCAAATTACTTTATTGTCCATGTGCCTGATTTTATTCTGGAAGATGCTCCTTCATTTTTGCTAGATGTGGTATAAGACAAGGCCAGCTAAATTACCCAGGCTGGATTCTACTGCAGAATTAAGTCACAATAGACCTTTTACTTTTTTCAGCAGTGTAACCATTTTTGTCCTTGTCTATTAGGTAAGCCCACTTGTTCTGGTATACTGGTGGGGGAAGTGCTGTGTGGGACTAATGCTTTTCTTTCCCCTCCAAAGAGTTTTTACTGTGGGGGCCAAAACCACACATTACTTCAGTATTTGTGAACTTGGCAACAGTGAAATAGGAGAAGGCCAGAAAAAAAAGGGAAGCAACGTTTTAGTGGAGTAGACAGAGCTAATTGTTCTGATTATAAATTCTGTATTGTACTCAGGCAAATATAATAGCCATTTATTATTTGCCTTGCTTTTAAATTCTCCGCTCTCTTTGTAATTTATACTTTTGCCTGGCTTGACTCATCTTGAAAAATAATCTTGACGATTCACCATAAAGGACCAACTAACTTCACCTTTGACAGTGACGGTACTGCTATAATTTATGTAGTATCCAGAATGCAAGAAATGATAAGTACTGTAGAAAACTGTCCAGCTGTTAGCACTGTGATTTTTGTAGACAAGTTCTGGTAGGTATAGGAGCATCAGTGACCCCAGCAGTCCCTTCCCACCATTGTGATGGAAGTACATTCACTCATCACATTCATACGGACCCATCTGCAGGAGGACCCGAGAATGGAGAGGCAGACAGAAAGCAAGGGAGGTATAGCATGTTATACTAGTATATGCCACTACTGACTCACCAATGTCTATAAGCACAGAGAAGTTACAAAGCATTTAATCTGTTGTGTTCCTGCCTCAGGCATTGAATGTGATCCCTAAGAAGAGAGTTAGGATGCTCTTTCTGTATCACCCTCTCTTCATTATTTCCAGAAAGATATTTTTAAAGTATCCATCCAAAGAACAGGAAACATTTCCCCACCCCTTTCAGATTGTAAGTGATGTTTCTGCATTACTAATTTAATTCAAGATCAGCCATACAAAGTGCTCTTAGTGTAATGCCTGATAATAGTTCAGAGTGGCTGAAGGTGCCTTAATGCAAATATCATGTTGCAGGAAGCAGAGTGCTTTACAATAGCTGCTTTGTTGCTGCTTGGATGTAGATCATTGTTTTCTTGATTAGCAAATACAGTGTCTGTGTTTTTGAATTGGTAAAAGAAACAAGAAATGGAGCCACCAAGCTTTGGGAACTGTAGTTTCTTACAGATTGCTGATAGTACAAAATATATTAAAATTTGGGCAATAGGCTTTAATCAAATCCTCTGTGATTTTATTTTACAGATCATAAGTCTAAACCCATTGGGCTGCAAGCATATAGAATGTCCTTGGTAAAGTTATCCCCATTGTAAACAGCAAGTGCTTTCAAATTTACACTGAATTTGATGACAATTTTATTTCAAGATTAACTAAGTTAAACTTGTTCCTAATAAGTGTTGCCTGAAGGAAAAAATTAAATAGTGGCCCAAAACTTGACTGTGTAAATTTTATTAAAATAATTCTAAGATGTGTATGTGCATATATATATATATGTATATTTTTAGAAGCCAAATTATTGTAGTGTGTGTGAAAATTCCAATTTATGGCAATACTTATGTGGTGATGGACTGAACAGTGACCTCTTATTGTCTCCTTCATTCCCCACTCAAAAAAGCCTCCTAATTTTCTGAACAGAACAGGACTATTATTGCAGTAGTGGGCCATTTTCCTTCCTATTCAGACATTTTTTACTCCCTCAGATATTTTAGGACTTGTGTTGTTTGCCTTCAGCTTTTAAGACTGTATATGATCCCTCTTTCCCAATATCTACTGCATTAAAAGTGGTTTTTATTCCCACTACCTCTATTTCATTACTTTCCAATATACTGCAATACTTGCCTTTGGTAACTCTCTATTTCCAAAATCTACAGTGACTTCTTGGCGACTTGACAGTGGTGAAAATCTTCAAAGTAACTTAATCATCTAAATTAAATCTGCTTTATTTATTTCTTTTTAAGGCCTTTTGACTGTCTTCATCCTTCTTGATTTTTCTCCTGCTTTGTCAGCGTGTGAACCATTAGCACCTGAGTTCCTTCAAGATTTAGTTTTCCTATTCTTATGTTACCTCAGTGGTCTTCCAGTGGTTCCTGTAACACTTTCTTTGCAGTGTATTATACAGTTTCTTCTTGTCTGTTCAGAGTTTAGCATGTTGAGTGTGATATATAAATAATAGCATTTGGAGCAGAGAGTATTAAAAAAGGTAACGTGTAGTTGTAGAAAAGATACTGACTTGGGTTGGTAGAAGAGAATACACAGGACTTTAAATATGAATGCATGCCATTAATGACATAAGATTGCTACTAAAATCCACATTTGCATGACAGGAAAATAGTTTTAAGGATAATTGCATCCATTTAATTTTGATTATGTTTGGATGCAGTTTCAACTGTCTTCAGTGAATGCACTTGAAACATCACGAGTTAGTTGATCATAGCATTGTGTAAGCATTCAAAAGAAAGCATGCCTTCTGTATGAATGCAAATAAGGAGGTTTAGGAAGTCATTCTGTTTAGGACAAGTAAGAACAGCTATATGAAGTTAGCGTAAAGCCTGTAAAACCATATTGAATCAAAATACTGTAATAACAGTAGCAGGTACTCAAGAAGTAGAAACAGCACACCATATGCAGTGATTCTTCCTCTTGAGTAACTGCCCAATGTTGACTTGTTGGATTTTGAGGACCTCATAAGCTGAAGCTTTCAGATATTGTCTGTTATAGTATATGGTGCATCTATTTATGATAAATTTGTCAAATACCTTTTTGGACACTTCTGGTCTCAGCATTTTTTAATAATTCTTTTCAAGTCTAAATAATGCTTTGCATTTAGGAAAAAAACATTCTTGTTGTTAGCTAATAATTTCCTTAGTTCCCTGACTTCTTATGTTATGTGAAATATCTAAAAAATAATGAGAGTGCATCCTCTCCATGATTTTGTGGGCTGAAATAGATGAGAACCTAAATGGACTTCTTAGTTCCTGTTTTATAAGAGAAAATCCAATCTTTGTTGATACTTCTTGCATATAATGCATTTTGTCTTTTTTCATCTTATCAGGTACCTTCATGATGTTTGTTGTTAAAAATATGTAAATCAAAGAGAATGTGTAGTTTAATCATATTACACATGCCATATTTTCAAATAAGTTATCTCTTCCAACTTTCCAATTTATTTTTGTAGCACAAATAATAATTACTCCTATGTTCATGTGATTGACAATATACGATTGAACTTTTAGACTGTTGAAATGCTGTGAACTTTGTTAAGTTTATTGTGCTTTGAATTTAATAAGGAGCTGGAATATAGGAATTCCTGGTATTTTTACGTGCGTTAGTTAGCAGTGTTGGGTGGTGTGATTTGATTGCCAATACATGTGCGTGCAGTGCCTTTTGAGATGGGGTTTGGTGTCCCACCTGGTTTATTTAGAGCTACTGTTCTGGTCCTCTGTCATATTTACCTCTTCCCTGCTGAAACTACCAAAGGATGTCTTCATTGGCACTAGGTACCTTGGTGTGAACAACTGAACTAGGGCCTTAATTTTGGGGGGGGGAGTGTGGAGGGATGCTCAGTGTGTTTCTATGACTGGTAGTATTGAAGACATGAGTAATATAAATAAATATTATTTAAAAAGATCAAAGTAGTCAGGAATTTTCAGCAATAAATACAGCTGTTGTTGCTTAATGGCATTTCACATCAGGTTACTGGTTAGAATCAATAATGACCATGGTGGAAGGACGGCTGCAAAGTGTCCTGTCTTGGGTGGACTTACCATTACTTAGTCCATATTATAATGTAATGCTATATAATAGGAAATAATCTGTGGTGTGTATTTGCCCAAATAAGATTTCTTAATTCACTGAAACCTGGAAATTCCAGCAGAATGCAGATTATTGTTGGAGCCAGGGTTATATTATGATTTAATGACTTTTCTGGGCTTCATTTGATGACCTGGCCTAGAAAAACATTTTGAAGTAATAAGGCATCTGTTTGGCTCCAAACTAATAAGAAAAGCGTTGCTCTTTGCATAAACTGTTCTTTAGGAAGAGCCACGGAGAGCTACTAATAAACCTTATTAAAAAGCTTAAGCAAGAATGAGGGAAACATAAAACAGAAAACTATTCCGTTCCATTCAAAGTGAGTGCATCAAAAAGGAAGAAGAGAGGGGGGAAAAAAAAAATAAAAAGAAAAAACAAAGTCAAGCTCACAGGGTTTTTGCCTCCCCTCCATGTGACTTGCAGCTTGCTGCACTTCAGTTACGTCGCCTCTGAGATATGTTAAAGTGCAGCTCAGTTTAATGAAGAAGTGGATAGGACAAATCAAGGCTAGAGACTATTTACAGCAGAGATTGGGTAAGTAAATGCAGCTGTAGATAAGTCTTTACTAATATTGTGCAAATGTTGCAGTGTCTAGCCTGTAACATTTAAAAGAATACTCAGAGCTATCATTTTTGTGGTCCTTTCTTTGCTTTACTTAAGTAATTTGCCAGTGTTGGTGGTGCATACTATGCAACAGATTAATGCATAAGACTGTTAAAGGATTTAATTCTGATTTTCAGGCTTTCTGCAACAAAACAACTTTCCTTAAATTTCTCATACTTACTTTGTTTTAAATTCTTTGCTGTGTAAGTAACTGCTTTGTCTATTTTAGTGCAGTGCTCAAAATAATTTCAGTGGGAGTTAGCTGATAGTTTCTGGTGCCTTCATGTTATTTTGATTATTTTTCTACTGTTTAGGGAGAGGGGAGAGCAGCTTATACTCTGAACTTCCTTGATACAGTATTTTCAGATTTCTAGAATCAAACTCCAGACCACTGAAAAATCCCCAGCATCAACTTGTTCCAGGAATTCATTCAACCATCCTAGTAGGATATGATTTCAGCTGTTTGCTTTTGTTCTCTGTGTCTTTTAATAAAGATTTGTATATATTCTTATATTGAGTTTGATATAGAAAATTCTGTTTAAAATTTTTGTATGTATAAATTTGTGTAAATTTAATATCAATATACAAAGAGAAATATGATGACAGCTTTTGTTGCATTTGGTTTTGATATTTTTTGTCTCTAGCAATTAGAATGGACCTTGAAGTTGCTATAATGCTGTTAAGAAATAGGATTGCAGTCTTAGTCAATTAGTAATTTCCAGAATGGTTGTTTTAGCAGTTTCAGTGCCTGCCATTTGAGTATTTAAATCTCAGTGCATAGACAAAGAGCTGAGAAGGGGGGAATGAGGAATGTTAGATTCTAGAGACCTATTCCAAGGTCTGATTCAAGTCTCGGGAACTGAAGAAGAAAAAGCAAAGTCTTTTGTTGTTGGTGGTGCATTAAAGAAAATATTTTTAAACATTTAATATCTTGTGATGTAGGATGTGTCATCCTTTTGCATCATCTCACAGGAAAGAGTCCATTAAATACTGTGGTCTATCATGATTTTTACTCTCTGGATTAATCAGGATGTATTATCTTTTTCAGATAATCACTCCATTTAGGAGGCTAATATTGTGTGCTGAGAATAGAAAAGAAATGGAGGACTGGATAAGCTCTCTGAAGTCTGTTCAGTCCAGAGAACACTATGAGGTAAGCTGCCATCCCTCTTGGTGCAACCTGCTCTAGCTCAACAGATCATGCTACAGGACACAGGACTAGAGTATTCACCTTCCTTACTGTGAGAAGTGTGTCTAATGTCAGAGTGAAGCTTCACTTTAAGAGCTTCACTAGCAGAATGAGAGCTTGTTATCTCACTTTTGTTTAGAATTTTGGAGGGAGACCAGGCTAAATACCCTCTGGAAAATACTTTTGGTGAACATTGCATTGTCATCCCCTGTAATGTGGAACCGTACGTAATTTCAGTCACCGTAGCTGTGTTCTGTACTTGCAAATTTGTCTTAACTTCTCCTTTACTAGACCGCACAGTTTAATGTGGAACATTTCTCAGGGATGCATAACTGGTACGCCTGCTCCCATGCCCGTCCCACCTTCTGTAACGTGTGTAGAGAGAGCCTCTCTGGAGTCACTTCTCATGGCCTGTCTTGTGAAGGTAAAACAAACGCTTTCTTCTCCCCTGTTTATAGTGTCTCGTGTGTGGACAGATGGCTGCAAGTTCAATATGAGTAATGACTCTGAAAATAGTGAGTAAGAAAAAAGCCTAAAGGGAGAAATCTATTCACTAGAGTGACCTTCTTCTGGGCGAGGGACTGCTAATGATCTGGGTCACCTTCGTGCTCCAGGTGCCTTTTTGAATAACACAGTCCTGTTGCAGCAACCAGTTTGGAGTGTACTGGGTGGATGGTTTGCAAGAAAAGAGGATTTGTTTGAATTGCACATAAAAAGTGTGCAACAAAATAGTCTTACTGGTTTGCAGAATCAGTATTTCTCAGGAAAATAATCATGGTGGTAGTTTCTGCCCAAAATCTATGAAAGTTCTCGACACTTTGTCCAGTATTGTTACCTTGTTCTCTCCAATTCTTGTTCACTCTGTTGCTGCTGCTGGATTCTGTAGTACATATGGTGTAGATGAGGGCAGATTTATTGCTTTAAAAATTCTCTCATGCAGTGAAGGGCTAGAGATGTAGATGACTGCATTTTAGTGGCTCAACAGGTGAAATCCAGCACAAAGGAAAACAAGAGGTGCCTAAAGACTTCAGCATTAAACTTATTTGGAGAAATGATCATTCACAAACAAATAATTACAATAAACCTGAAACAGCTTGTTTATTTTTTCCTGCAAGTTCCATGGAAAAGTGGTAACAAGTCTGCTTGTGTTACAGTCCAGCAGAAAATAAAGTATCCTTGTGACCTTATGATATATATGACATGTTGAGATATGCAACTATTAATATAGCTGACTGCCCAGAAAGGAGTTACAGTTACATGATTCGTAACTTTGGTTTTTTTGGATGCAAGTAACCCTACAGCAAATGCATTTCTGTTATTGATGCTGGTACAATACTTGAGGTCTGAGCATAATAATGTGTATTAAGGAAAACTTAAAAGGAAACATTAACCCACTGTCCTGAGTTGTCCATGCTTTTAATGTAGCTAATGGTGCAGTTGCCAAGGAGCAGGGACAAACCCATTTCATAGAAATTAGGAGTAGCATAGTTACTTCCAGCTTGTGTGGTGTATGTTTTCCACTGTAGGTATGTAAGTCCTTTGGACAGTTTTAAGGCAATCGTGGTATTCTGATTGGCAGATGGATGTATCGTGCTTAAACTGAAATGCCGTTGTATTGCCTCTGTGTACAAATACAGTTCTATTTGCTCAGGCAAAGGAGAAGAAAGACTGTCATAAAGAATGAGTCCATTCATAAGTTAATATTATAGCTATTTTAAAAGGCTGTTTAGCGAGAATTATTCTTGTAAGATTATATATGTTAATGTTTGTAGGTCACCATTTCATGTTTTTTCAGTGTCTAATTCTGCTTCTAAGTATGATTTTAATATACGAGGTGTTGGCATTGACATTGCATTAGGGAAGTTTCTGTAATTTCCATATTTGAAGTTTGTCACCTTTCTGCATAACGTATTAGTAACTAAGGCTGCATTTATCCACATTTTTGATGCCAATTATCTTTCAGCAGTTTTTAAAATATAGCTTGTGAAGGTGGTTTGGATTTGCTTCACTGTTCTGCAGTTTCATAATCGTGTATGACCTGGAAGGTTTTATATGTAGATACTATGATAATCTTTTGTCCATTAATAAGTTTACCACCTCTTACTTCTTGTCTACTAGTTTATACCTGTTTTCTTCTTTTCCCCAAGTTTTTTGTTGGTTTTGTTTGTTTGTTTTAATAAAAGAAGCACTTTAGTAATATATCTAATCTAAATCATTTAACAATTAACTCTTTTACTGAAACACTCCATACTCTGTCCACAATTCTGTTATCTTGTCAAAACCCATGCTAACCATCCTTAGTTTCTGCTTTTTTTGACACTACTTGTTTCTCTGAAATTCTTATGTGACTGGGATCATATTTACTTGCTTCTGCCATGGGTACTTCTAATGCATTTTACCACCTATTTTTTTTTTAACTTACTGTGCTAGTAGTGCATGCAGTTTGAGGAGACAATGTAGGAAGTATGGAGTCTTAAGATCCCCCAGACTTTTTCTGTGCTACTTTTTCCCATGATATAATTAAAAAAACTTGTTTAAATATTCATGCCTGGCATCCGAAACCCTCAGCACTGCTTTACGCTGGGAATCCATTTATATCTATACTAAATTCAATTATTTGTGTGATCATTGATCCCAGGCTACTCTATTATGCCTTGTATTGAGAAGCATGAGAGGTTCCTTCTCAAGAGATATTTGAGCTCTTTCTCCTCTCAGTGGTTTTGGTTACTGGCACACCAAGTTGAAAGTAGCTTAGAGTCTTTGTACTCTTTGTGGTCTGAGTCTTGACTGTTATCTGTAGGTAAAAATAAATCCCATTGATATTTTGCAGCTCTTGGTACTTTGGCAGATCAGTCTGGTAATATTTTGTTCTCTTAGACTTGCTGGTTTCCAGCAACACTGCACAACTGGTTTGTTTTTTTTCAGTCTGACCACACAACAAGCCTCATTTCTTTTGGAGATAAGATGAGTGACTTCTTTCCTCAGGGCATCTTCCCTCCCAGCAGCCTTTGTCAAAGGTTGATCAAACGAATTGCAGACCAGCCTGAAGATACTCCTCTAAGTTTTGTGGAAGCCAGTGTAGAAAAAGATCACAGAATCAACTAGATAGAAAAGACCTCTGAGATCATTGAGTCCAACCTATGACCCAACACCACCTCGCCTACTAGACCAGGGCACTAAGTGCCACGTCCAGTCTCTTCTTAAATGCTTCCAGGGACAGTGACTCCACCACCTCCCTGGGCAGCGCATTCCAATGCCCAAGCACTCTCTCTGTAAAGAACTGCTTCTTAATGTCTAACCTAAACCTCCCCTGGTGCAGCTTAGGACTGTGCCCTGTTGCCCTATTTCTGGTTGCCTGGGAGAAGAGACCAGCTTCCACCCAGCTACAACCTCCTTCCAGGTAGTTCTAGAGAGCAATAAGGTCTCCCCTGAGGCTCCTGCTCTCCAAAACATACCTTTGGTTTTTACCTTTGTTAGGTAAAAGGCTAGTGTGAACTTGCATCTTTTTAGAAGTCAATGAATCTATATGTATATGTCTGAAGATGTCAATTATATTGGAGCAGGCTTCATTCTTGCTACTGCTCAGAAAGCAACCGACTTTTATAAAACTCAGTCATACGCTCCTTTGAGATGCAATGCTATTCCTCCCGTGGGTTCCTTCTTTTGTGTCATCTCAGAAGGTAATCTACTTTTCAAATGTTGTTTGTGTCCTGCGTTGCATTGCTCTTGCTAGTTCTAAAGGACTCATACCTGCAATGTTCATCCACAGTCTTTACTAGGACAGAGAAATTATGGGGTTTTTTTTGGCTTGGCTTGGCTTTAGAAATTACTCCAAAGTAGCTGAATCAAGGAAGGCTTTTGGTTTTTATGATCTTCAAGTGTTTCTGTTACTCAGAGTTTAGCTTGCTGTATACTCAGGAGTCTAAGCCTAAGCAGTTGTCAGATAAACACAGGGATACATGGAATGTTTAGGCAAAGAAGCTAAGGAATAATAGATCATTATCTACAGAAACTCTTTCAAAGCTCTCTATCCTCAGTTACTTTGTATTAGTACTACATTTTTATTCCAGTCATTGCCAGTGAAACACTGCCTTTATGATTATTCTCAAAAATTTATTTCTTCATGTAGCATTTTCGTTATCAAGACCAAGTCTTGATTGTTGAATATCAAATATAGCCAATAAGTGGGAGATTGCAGTTTAAAGGAGAGACTTTCTCCTGTGAGGAGTTGCACAAAGAATGTTGAAAGCACACTTTATGATTGTGAAGTCAATCAATAAGAAAATACTGGGTTTAAATTACCTCTGCAAATGCACTTTGTGCACTTTGTCTTTTTTCATTATGATTGTTGGGTTTTGCCCACAAAGCGCTCTTCTTCTTACCTATTGCCCAGGGAATTGTACAGGCACTATTTGCACAGTCATTGTCTGTGATATTTTTGACACATTGTCTGCACAGACTGCAGAGTGAAGCAGTCAGGAAGAGAAGGGATGTTCATTGTAAAGAATGAAGGACTAACAGAAAACTGTTCTGTGACTTTATGTTCCACCGTGCCTCTCTGTAATGCTGGGGAAATAATTTAAATAAAAATGCTGAGTTTTCTATAACTGCAAAAAGAAGATATACAGTATTGAAAAAAGTCTTAATTGCAGTAGTAGTACTGAGCGTAATAGTAATAATAATAGTACTAACAATAAAAATAAAAAGATTAATTTTAAAATGCCAGGAAAAAATTAATACGGGTGTCTAAAAAGCACTGTTTTATTAGCTTTTGGTAAATAAGGCAAATATCTGTTGAAAATTCTTATGAACCAGAGTATGGCACAACTCCATACTTCTCTACCACCCATGACATACAGTGACTGAGGGTCCTGTTCTTCGAAAGTGTATGATCATATAACCAAAGACTTCACACCTGCATTCAGAAGCTATATTGCAATGTTCAGTTTCACGAGTAACTTAACATTTTGTAGTACTTGACTTTGTAATATGAGTATTCTTTTAGCACTCTGTAATATTAAATCAACCTAGAGTGTTATTAATTTGGTTGAAAACAGTAAAAATTACCAGGAAGCTGCTTTTTCTACTTTATAACATAGACATAAACTTCAAATTGGAGTGAAGTTAGGTTGCTGTTTTCACATGTTTTCACTGTGGCTCGTTCATCCATCATGTGAGAGTGTTCTTGGAAACAAGACAGCAGGTTTCTTGGAATATGTGAAGACAAATTCTGCCATCTTGAACAACTTAAACTATAGATACCAGATCAGGGATCTTCAGATTGGTTTCAAAGTCTTTGCTTTGGCCTTCGAAGTTGGACGAGAACAGTCTGAACCCATTCTTATTTGAAGAACAGAGAAGAGAAAACTTCATAAAATAGGTGGTAGACTGGTAAGTTGGGGGGGGAAACAAAACTGAGTGCCCTCCTAATGTAGCTGAATTAGTTGATGGATGGTTAGAATGACAGGCCTGTGAGAGAGAAGTGTTCTATAACAAAGGTATAGATTTTCACCACAAGAGATCCTGTGATAACATTTAGTAAGTCATTAAGATAGGAATAACTCGAGATTTATTCACCGTGTCTCACAGCAGGTGTTGGTCCCACTGTGACAACTGTTTGCTTATAAGTGGTTGTCTTGGTTGACTTTCTAAGTTACCTGCTTTAGATTTCAGTTAGAAGCATTTACACAGGAAATCAAAGTTTAAAATACCACTCTATGAATATTCTTGATTTGGTTTGGCTAAATTTTTCCTTTTCTCATATTTTAACTTTCATTAGAAAAGTAATGGCTGTTGATGTCTAGCCATATGTCTGCATGTTTTCCGAAAGATTTCAGCTATCAGAGTGATTCGTGAATGGGATTCAGTGTACTTTGAGACAAAATAAATTAGGGGATAGTGGTAACTAAGATTGAAATTTCATTTCAAATTTTCCTTTTCTTGCTTAAAAGTTGTATCTGCTTCTTAAGGTCATTATTTTTGGTAATGTTTAATGCTCAGAGTAGTATAAAATGTTGTTTGATGATATTGAGGTTGCAGGGGGGGTGACCCACAGAGTCTGATCTGAGATTTGGTAGGTGGGTTATTTACTTACTTACAAAGCAAACGTGACCTGTCACTTACCATTTATGGTGTGGCTTGCTCCAGCTCCACAGACCCTGGGATTGAATTTGTCCTTGCCTTGTTGAGAGAGCAGAGGTTGGATACAGGCTTCTTAATATCTAGTTGAAATATAGATCAATAGGTTTTGAAAGTTCCATTACTTTGTTATCTCTTTGAAAATCTGTAATTTCCTATTCCCGCTCATCTCTGATTTGTCATTTTTTAATCTGTGTGGCAAAGAAAATGCATATAATTTGTGAGTAAGAAGCTGAATTCAGTGGCAAATCTTCTCCAAAATACTCGAATTGTGAAACTGCTGAAAGTCCATCACTTGAAAATGCAGCCTTTATTTCTGTGCTTTTATGAGGGCTGACTTCTTCAGATGTTTAAACCTGGCTTAGGTTGGCAAACACACAATATGATGCTGAGGTGTTTAGAAAATGTTAGTTGATATTTGAACATTTTGGGTTTATGTTACTCTTGCTGCAACAGGTCCATGTCCTTCTTATGTTGGGGGCCATGGATCTGTTGGAGTGGGTCCAGAGAAGGGCCATGAAGATGGTCAGAGGGCTGGAGCTCCTCTCCTTCATGAAGGAAGGCTAAGGGAACTGGGATCGTTCAACCTGGAAAAGAAAAGGCTTTGGGGTGATATAATTGTGGCCTTCCAGGACCTTAAGGGAGCCTGCAACATAGATGGAGAGAGGCTTTTTACAAGAGCATGTAGTGACAGGACAAGGGGGAATGACTTGAAACTGAAAGAGAGTAGGTTTAGATAAGATACTATGAAGAAATTCTTTCCTGAGAAGGCAGTGAGGCACTGGAACAGGTTGCCCTGAGAAGCTGTAGATGCCTGATCCCTGAAAGTGTTCAAGGCCAGGTTAAATGGGACTTTGAGCAACCTGGTCTAGTGAAAGGTGTCCCAGCCCATAGCAGGGGGGCTGGAACTACATGGTCTTTAAATGTCCCTTCCAACCCAAATAATTCTCTGATTATATGACTGCTAGTTTTTGAAATGTGAAATGGCATGGAGAGTTACTGTCAAAGCAAGGAAGCTGCTTTTTTTGTTTGTTTGTGTTACAGGGTTTGGTTTTGTTTTGTTGGTTTCCTTCTCTTTCTTTCTAGAAAGCAAGAAAGTGAGAGCTGAGCACTTACTTTCACACATCTCCCAGAACAGTGAGGATTGCTCTCCAACTCAGATGTTGCTTACATAGCCTCAATTCACTTTTTAAATTGACCTGGCAATGGATCAGTGGAATTAAAATGGGAAATTTATTATTCACAAGACCTTTTGTACCACAGCTTAATGTTTTGTAATGGTAGATAAGCAATGGGCCAAAGCTTTTGACAATTTCCTGTCAAATATTTGTTTGAAAAGAGACTACTACTTCTGATCTCCTGGCTAGTTCTCATAAACCTTTAATGGTCTTTGCCAAAATAATTTATATAATGCACTCTAAATAGAATGATGTCATGCACTTCCAGTAAAAGAAATACCCACAGTTGGGTGCGTCAGTCTGTTTGGTCTAATATGCTCTCATTAACTAGTCGTATTGATTGAGTTGAACAAAATTCAAGTAGTTATTAGGTTGTCAAAATATCTGCCTGTACCACACACTTGTGACGGGTATTCCCATTAGTAGACTTTTAGTAAATAAACCAGTAAGAAGTTGGCCTCTTCCTAATTTAATATAAGCTCTTGAAAAAACTTGTAACATCCAGGATCCTGAATAAAAATATCACCACCTAACCCCTCACTTTCTCATCTTCTCATAAAACGGGCCCAGTATGGTGCTCCACAGACATCCTTTGAGTGAACAAAGAGAGCTACTGACTGAAAATACTTATGTAAAACACTCTCCTGTCACTTGCAAATTTAAACCAGTTATCTGCATTGTGTCACTGGAGAAATAGAAAAGTCAAAACCATGGTTGAAGATATATTTGTGTCTTGCACCTGAGACAATGGGGACTGATGTGGGTTTGAGGACACAATTAGCATGGGTTGCAGCTAACTAGTTAAACCCAGTTTAGAGAGTTAAAGCTGGGTGATTATGAACTGAATTTTCATTTAGTTGGGTTGTATTATGTGTGCAACACTGAGTGACATGTATTTGGCTGTTTTATGGAATATCTGTGTTGAATTTTTTAGAAGGTATGTATCAGCGAAATGTAGCGAATAACACAAAATATGTTTATGTGTGTCTTCCAGTGTGTAAGTTTAAAGCACATAAAAGATGTGCTGTCCGAGCAACAAATAACTGCAAATGGACTACATTAGCCTCAATTGGAAAAGACATCATTGAAGATGAAGATGGTGTAAGTACTATTAAGATTTACAGTATTTCCCAAAGCTATTTCTTCTTTAGGGGAACAAAAAAGGCTAAGCATAGGAATACAGCCATGTGACCCACTGAAGTTAATTATAGGTGGCTATTTTCCTGAACACCTTTCAAAGATTAACACGGTATTTAGAAGAAAAGTTATATTTCTATCAGACAAGACAAGTCTAGCAACTGTGGGCACTGGATTGCAGCTGCATTACAAGCTTTTAAAGGCCACATGCAGAGAAATTCTGAAGCTGGAGAATTGTTCCCAGAAGTTCGTACTGCTCTTAAACAAAGGTGGCATTTTGCACTGTTACCATGCTGTTTTGGCAATCTATTTTGTGTCCTCCTACCTGTAGCTGTTCCCCAGGAGGCCTGTTTGGAATTCACTGAATTGCAGGGCATTTTTTTTTTTGCTGATGAAAGCGGGAATTTTAAAATTAGTAGAAAACAACAAAAGCTTTTGAGAGATTTATTGTGATAGATGGGCTATTTTTACAAACACAACCGAGTATGAGGCACTGGTGTGAAACTTCTTCCTAGAGGATTAGTGCTACATTGCACACCTCAGTGTCCTGAGTTGCCTGTGGTATTAAAGGGACAAAGAGTACACTGAGTATAGCTTTGCACTGCATTTAGGGACTGCTTTATAAAGTTGTGACTTACCAACCATGGTGAGCAAGTAAGTAAAGCTATGGAGGCATTCTGCTATCCTGCCTATTCTACTGAATTTTAGTTATTTTTAATGAGATTTATGTCATGTAGCCAACATTATCTGAATGAGAACTTTTTTTGTATTACGGAGTCTCTGGGCTGAACTGCCCTGTTGTTTTATGGTTAGTTGCTACCATAGTACCATGATTGAGGTGTATCTCCCTTCTTCAGGTGTCATTTTTTCTGCCTAGCACATGAAACACCACAGTAGTCCACATTCATTGCTGTTGCCTTGTGAGCATCAGTATCACTTATCCTGGCTGCCTCTTTGATGAAAACGTATAGCTGTGAGAAATAGTTTAAACCCATCTATATTTGAGAGACAAAAGCCTCTAATTTGTATTTCTGAGAATTTAACTTTGATGACTACTTCTCCACAGATAGCTATGCCTCATCAGTGGTTAGAGGGTAATCTGCCTGTCAGTGCCAAATGCGCAGTCTGCGACAAGACTTGTGGCAGTGTTTTACGCCTGCAAGATTGGAAGTGCCTTTGGTGTAAAGCTATGGTAGGTGCAGTGAACCATGTCCAAGCATTTAGCATTTTGCCAGCTTTATTGCTCACCATTATTTTTATTTTGTCATTTCATAACTGTGCTTTTGGATTAAGTAGGAGCAGGCAGCATCTGCAGACTCAGGTCTCTCTAGCGTTCCCAATTTCTGATGACTGTCCTACTTGCTTCAGTTAATTTTTAATACACCCACAGATGCAGCTTTTCTTTAATAGGTGTTGCCATCCAGTGTGTTTTCTCTACCTTCTCCTAGCTGATAACTGAATGTTCAGATGCCTGTTCCTTATGTCTAGTAATCCTGTTACTTTATTTTTACTGTTATATTAATATTTATTAATATTAGTGTAGTAATATTTTTATTAGTGCAAAATCTTGACTCTCTCTCTTCTTCAGTGTAATCTGGACATTGCTGAGTGAAATTCTGTGACACACTACTGCTGTTTCCCCAATATATAGCTTTCTCTTAATTTTAACAAGTTGTCTAAAACAATGGGTTTCTTATGCAATTGAGCAGTTTATTTATTGTTGAAGTTTCTGGCTTCTGAAGAATGTTGGAGGCTCTGTGTGTAGGCAGTAGGAAATGATTGGCATCTTCAGAGGTGATGTGAAATTTAAGTGAAGTGCAGCAACCTCTGCATGTGCCTCTCCTTCCAGTATCTGTGGAAGAGACCTCTGCAACATGGAGTTTATGGGACCCACCTTTGGCAGGTTGGTCTGGCTTGGTGGGGGTGCTAGACTTAATGCCGATACATCTTCCAGAACAACCTGGTGGACCAGGCAGACACAGAGCTATTCTTTTACATGTGCAGAGGGTGGTTGCTGCCACTAGCGTGGGTGTTGGCTGCTGGGAACTTGGTTCTCACTTTCTCAGGGACGGGGACAAGGGATTACTTTGAAAGGGCAATTCATATCTGTTATAGGCATAGCTGAAGATGAAGTTCTCCAAAATAACGTTTTGCTGAATGAGTAACAAGTCTGGGCAGTTGAACATTCATGTTTTTTTTATAGTCTAGCTCCTCTTCCCTCTACACCTAAATGTGATATATGAGTCCATTCTTGTTACATAGCTACTGTATCAGTTATATTTTCACCTTGAAATTCCACTGGAGGAAAATAAATTTTTGTTTATTTTGTAGGTTCACACTGCCTGTAAAGATCTGTATCCTCGTAAATGTCCACTTGGCCAATGCAAGGTATCGATCATACCTCCAACAGCACTAAACAGTATAGACTCCGATGGTACGTAATACTGTAGTGTGCTGGTAGCTCTGGACTTGCAGTGCCTATTGAGAGCTGTATAAATAGACAAGACTAAAATCTTTCTGCTGAGCAGGTGAATACAGCCTTCAAATTTAGAGAGAAGTATACTTTTCTCTATAGGTGTTTAGAGAATTATTTAGGCATCATGTTTTTAAAAATATTTTTTAAAGTTTCCCCAGTAGAAATTTTGTCTCATTTTATTTATGACCCCTAGAAACTTTTCAAGTGAATGATGATAGTCCTCAGATTAAGTGAGCTGATGCCTGCCTGGCATGCACCACTCATTCTGTGAGTTCTCAAATTTTGGATAACTTTGCATTATGCAGAGGTAAGCTAGCTGAGCAGCTCAGATCCAACAACTGCTTTATCAGGCTTAAGAGAGGAATTGCTTCCATAGCTTCTCTAATTTCTTTACATATAAGCAGTATAAGAATCCTGCAATACACAGATGAAAACCCAGCAAATGTTCAAAACTCAGAGGTGCTCTGTGGTGGCTCAGGATAGAGACTCCTGAGCAGTGGGAGACAGCACTTTGGGGCAGAGGGTGGATTCGAATAAGGAGTATCATGAAATCTTAACTGCTTTCGTTTTAGAGTTTTTGTTGATGGTAAATGGAAACCAGGAACTTTAACACAGTTCAGTGAATTTTGTTATATAGAGTTAGTAAAAGTTGTTGTTTGTGTTTAATATATTCACTCTATTTACTTGCTATGTGGTGTCTTAGACATCATTCTGCTATTTATTATTCATGCTAGGAAGATTGTTCCATATGTGAAATTATTTTTCTTGGCATTTAAATAAATTACTCGATCCTTATTTTAAATTAGACATTATGATAATGTGGAATTAAATTAGCATCCTTTAATGCCAGTTTTTTATTTGTAGCTCTAGTATTTTTTTTTAGTAATACAAACAACATAGTCATTTAATATTGCCAGAGACAAATGTCAAAACCTATACTTGTGGTGTCTGATTTTGAAGTGTTCCTGAGAAACCAGTACTTCCATGGGCTGGTCATGTTAGTGACAAGAGTGTCCATTAGTACTACTACTAAGGACCTTGTAGAAAGCCTGCTTTAATTAGTTAAGACCTCCATTGACTTTAATAAGGTTTGAGTCACAGCTGAAGGTCTGTTGTTCAGTGATTCTATTATATAGTATAATTTCAGTCTGAAAAGAAAGTTCTTGTGCAAAGTCTCACCTGGTAGCAGCTGAGTACAAGTCACTTTTAAAATCTGTGAGTACTCTTAGAAGGGTCATACAGACTGGGATGACCCAGTTCATCCCAGTAAACTTAAAGCAAAATAAGATTCAAAACCAAACACTTGTAACTGAAATATATATTTAATTATGTGATAATCTGTGAAGATGAGATTTGAGAAGTATTCTAAAAGGTTAGTAAACATTCACTGTTGAAAAGGAGTAAAGCTATTGTCTTCAGGATTTTACTAAATCTAGGCACTAAAAATACCAGAAATAAAAAAAAAATCACTGATAAATTTTGCGCAATTACGTTTTTCTTGCAAGGCTAATACTCAGTTTAGCATTTACATTATGCATGATAAAATATACTCCTTTTGTCCTTCATCCCTTTCTTCCTCTTTCCCATGATTTCTTTTTGTGTTGTTCATATTAGAAAACCTTATTTATTTCATTCTTTCTAACTATGTTCACAGGTTTCTGGAAAGCCACATGCCCGCCATCCTGTGCCAGTCCTCTTTTAGTTTTTGTTAACTCAAAGAGTGGAGACAATCAGGGAGTAAAGTTTCTTCGTCGATTCAAACAGTCGTTAAATCCAGCTCAGGTGTTCGATTTAATGAATGGAGGACCTCACTTAGGGTAATGACCTTGGAAATCTGGAGCAATCCTTTCCACAGGGGAATTCAGTGCAAAATATAGTGTTGTGCTCCCCTTGTTATATAGTGTTGTATCCCCTCCTTGCTATAGTTCTACCGCCCCTATCTACTCTGACTTCATATTTAAAATCTAAGAGATAACAGTATTTCAGAATTCCGGTGGGTGAAGGGATTGTAGGATAATGTTTTCTTCTTAGAAAAGCTCATAAATTCAAAACCAAAACCTCTTGGTTAGCTTTGACTAGCTTTGACTTCTACTAACTGGTAAGGCTCAAAACTGTTAAAAATGTTTAGATGTTTTCCTGAATCAGGGCCCTCAAGCACAGTTGCCTAGGTGCTTTCCTTCCATTTCATATGTGTAATTCAGATATTCCTGGGACTTTGTTGTGAATAGCTATGGAGTAAAACTATTGTCTAAATATGCTCTGTATCTTTTTGAATTCTGAACACAAATGTCAGCAGGGGAGTCTGCAGTGGATGATGGACAAGCGAATGAAAATTTTTGTCATCTGAAAAGTACATCCAAAATATGGTTTAGGCAACATATGCAAATGGTCAAGAAAATTATCATCTCACAGAATTTGGAGCAAGAACATAATTAAAATCACCAGGCATTTCTAAGGATTGATTGCTTGAGAGACAGGGATGAAATTTGCATAGTGGTGGCCACAACTCAAGCATATTTGTACATTCATAAAGATTAAATTCATGTCCGTTTTCTGTTGCCTAGCATAATTCCACTCAGATATGGTATTGTGGTTAAATGGCATATCAGTATCAGTTATAGCAACTAGAAGCACTAATTTTTGTACTCTTAAAGACGCAGAGTTATGCCTCATGATAAAAACATGGATGAAACAAATGCACAAAAATTCAGTTCAAACAGTGGGCAAATAATACAAATATAATGGAATACTACTGTGGATTTTTAAAATTGGTACTGTGTTATGGACATGTTATATTAATTCTTTAAGGTGTAATGTTCTTTTCATTATTACCTTGATAATCTGAGCTGAATCTATGAAGCGTTTAGCTAGTATTTTGTACATGTAATTATAATGACATACAAAATTCATCTTAATTGGAGAGGCAATATTTGAGAGAGGGCAGTGTGAGAAATATGTTTGCAAGTTCTCTTCCTTTATATAGTTGTGCCATGGCTGAGGAGGCTCATTTTGGTTTTGCACAGTAATTGTAGGTTAATACTTTTCTCGAAGGGTTTCCAAAGAGAGGTCCTTAGCAGTTATTCTGTAAGGTTGAGTCAATGTCTTCTTTTTTTCTCGTTGATATAAAAAGCAGAGTTGCATTGTATGAGACAGTGTATTTCAAGGGGCTTTCTCACTTTTCTCAGGGTAGGAGAAATTGTTCTGGTATTGTTTTGTCCCCTTAAATATCAGCCTCTTCTGTTCTTAATAGGTGTCTGCAAGTGACATTATTTTCTTCAGAAAAAATTTAAATGCTTCAAACATTTGTGATCTTTGCTTTGTAGAAACGATTCAAAGATTATACATGTTCTGGAAAATAACATGCATTAAAAATAAGTATCTTTATTGTTAATATTTTAAGAGTTTATACTGTCCAATTATTTGATTTTGTTGATGTTGTTTTTGTTTAAATCCCTTTTGTTTTTACCCTTGGCTGTTTCTTCACATCTCATTCCCATTTCCTCTGTGTCTCACCTTTCTGCTTGTGCTGTCTCTCGTCCTCCTTTTCTGTACTGTCCAAGTGTTGTATCCTGGACACGTTAAAAGTCAGAAAACAGGAGAAAGAGCCATAGGAAGTGAAAGCAGAATATGGCTTTGAGGATCTAATATGAAATACTTGTATTATTTGTACTATATTGTTGTGATCACCTGATGTTTAATAATTGCCTCCAATGGTCTTTACATTTAGTTAGCCATGTGTCAACAAAAGCCCACCTGTGTTGTGGAGCACATCCTGTCATTGTGTCTTAACCGCTTCTCATGAAAAATTCCCAGTGGTGCCTTATGCTTCTGGCTGAAGTGAGAAGCATGGAGCAGTTGAAATTTTATCACCTAGATTTTATAATTTTTTTTTTAGATATTAATAAAAGTAATAAAATAAGACATAAAATCCTGAAAACAATATCAAGAGAATTTTTTAAAGACAAGCTCGGCATGTTATTTATCAGAAATGTCAGTATAAGTGTAATTAATAGCAATAGATGAACTGCAGATAGGTTAATTAAGTAGATGGTTGTATCCACATACCCCAGAAGAGTAAAAAAGAAGGACCATAAAGGTGCTGTACACTGTATTTTCTTGTACCCGTTGCTAATGAATGTAACTGCTGTCTTGCTAGTGGATGTAACTGGCTCTAACAGGCTGCGTTTTCTCTACAGTTTGCGGTTATTTCAGAAGTTTGACAACTTCAGGATTCTTGTGTGTGGTGGCGATGGAAGTGTGGGTTGGGTCTTATCAGAAATTGATAAGCTCAGCTTGCACAAGCAGGCAAGTGTGCATACTTAATTTCCTTTCCTATACTGACTAAAATTAATTTTGTGTGCTTACCTTTTCCTTGATTTGATTCTTTGTCACATCTCTCTATATAGGTCAAGCTAAATGAAAGTCTTTACTGGTATAAACAGAACAAGTTGTAGCAGAATGGCATGTTTTGACTTATAGGCTTTAGACATCCACTGTATAACTAACATTTGTTGATTGAAATAATAAGCATTTGTAATCACTTGTTCTTTCTAGTTCTCAGTAGTAGATTTGTTCCTGTGTTGTGTTTCAGTGTCAGTTAGGAGTGTTACCCCTTGGTACTGGAAATGACCTTGCTCGTGTCCTTGGTTGGGGAGGATCCTGTGATGATGATACGCAGCTTCCTCAGATTTTGGAAAAACTAGAACGAGCCAGCACGAAAATGTTAGACAGGTAAACCTAAATGTGCATATACATGATTTGCCATGAGATTCAAATTATCTTTGTTTGGGTTTCTGATGGCCTAAAATCCACTTAGAGACTTGGTATTCAGTGGGTTTGGGTTTTGAGTGCAGGTCAAAATCACGAGGGAAGCTGAGGTAGTAAGGAGGACAGCTCTTCAGCATGCTTTTTAAACAAAAGAGTCAAAGGGATGAGTGGTTGATGGAACTAAGGAACTGTGTTGTCCAAAGACGTTCGAAAGGGTACAGTTGATTGCATAAGTAATGATGCTGCATAACCACCTGTTACAAGAAGTTGTAAGCATTAAGAAATGGTGTTTTGAGCAGTTTTATGGACTCCATGCTGGGCTAATTTTTTTAGTCAAAGATGAGATCTTCCCAATCCTTGTTTTATGTCATTTCCATCCATAGCAGCATCTATAGGAAAGCACCAATCCCCATTTAAAAAAAGTCAGAGAAGATGATGGTCATATTCCAGTGAAGGTCTAGCATTGCTTTTGAGAGCAGTATTTTTTACTGTGTTCCTTTCTCTCATGAGTGTTTCTTTTCTTGCTCTAGTTACAAACACTTGGATGTCATCAAAAGGGATTTTACTTAAATCATTTTTATGAAATAGAGAAACAAGTCCTTTTTTAAGTTTTTCTGCAGACTATTTGATGATTTAAAGCAAAGTATGCAGAGAAATGCTTGTTACTGATCTTTGGATTCTGAAAGATTTGTAGATTAAATGATGATTCCTTTTTTCTGTACTGAAAAAGAGCTGTTTCATTTTTTGGTCTAATTTCAGTAGACTTGCTCCCAAGGACATCTGCAGTGATTACTTGTTCTTTTCAGCAGGCTTTGAAGGATGTTGTTGCTCTTAGTGGTTTTGTACTATCTATGCTGTTGAGTGCTGTCCTTTACCAGGGGAAATATATATATATGTATGTCAGTGAATATACTTCACCATTTCCTTTGTTTTCATCCCTGCCTCATATAGTTGAGATGAAAAAATAATGTCACCTTAGAGGCTTTTCTGTAGGAAGACATGTGTTTTCCTTTGACTTCTGCAGTTAGTTTGCACTAATTTGTTTTATAATGTGAATGTTTCTTTCTGGAAAATCAATATTTCCTGCATTGAATGTCCCTTTTTTTTTTTTTGCAAATGAGACTAATAATCAAATCACTAACAAGTAATCTGAGCAATAAAACAAATTATTACCATCAATCTCAATTATTGCACCTGTATAGTTAGCAGTTAAAAATTAATCTACCTTTTTTTTTTTTTTTTTTTTAACAAGGTATTCTGTGATGTGACAATGGATTTTCTTTTTGTTAATATGCTGGAGGGATGATAAAGCTAATGATATGGAAACCTGAAAGCTGTTATGTTTCTTTCAGGTGGAGTATAATGTCATATGAACTGAAGTTACCAGCAAAGCCTTCCATTCTTCCAGTGACTGCAGAAGAGTCTGAGGAATGCCAGGTGGACTTTTACTTTTGTTCTGTTGTTTCATGTACTTAACTTGGAGCTTCTGGGGTGACAATACCTGTAATTGAAGCATTTGTGTGAAAAATAGACATAGATGTTTTGTGATCTGCTCACTGAACTGAATTAATGTCTGTTCATCCTGTGTATCTCAAGTAATTAGTGTTCCCAGTTCTGTATTATTTGCCAAGAAGGAATGAAGGTAAGGAGGTTTTAGCAAAGCAGCCAGAAAAATATCTTCCTGGATATATATGTATGTTTTGATACGTATTAGAAATTATGCTATATATTATAGAATTTGCTATCCAAGAATGTAATCTAGTGTTGTATCCTTATGTAATATAATAATAATATATATATTATATCATTATTATATACAAGAATACATATTTTATATAATTTTGTATATTGTAGTATAATTTGGTGATATGTTACTAATATTATATATACTATGATAATATATGTAAATATTTAAAGACAATATTTTATAAATAAAATCAAAATATCTGCTATCTTGAGTTTGGAATAAGCACTGAAAAAAACCCCAGCATTTTGGAGGCAAGGGCTGTATTCCTAAGAAAGAGAGAAGCTTTTTGCAGCTTGAGTTTGATCAGGTGATATGACCCAACTTTGCCTTTGTTCTTCAGAGAGCTTGAAATCACAAGCATCATCAAAGAAAGGCTTAGTCTGTCTTCCAGACTAGATTTGTGCTTGTACTATCTGATGAGGTTTCAATTTTAAGAGAGAGGGAGATGTTTTAATCAAATTAATTGGCATGAAAAGTCTGACTAAAATGAGAAAATAATATATTCCGGAGAAACTTAACGCATATCAACTTTGGCTCAAAAGTACTTGAGAAGCAATAATTAATCAGCAGGCTCTTGAATAATTTAATAATTCAGACTCTTTTAATTGGCAAGGAGGTTATAACCTTTGACAGATAACTGGATATAAAGATACAAAAAGGCTGGGATTTTAACAGGGTTGCTTTGCACATAGCTCTGCTTCTGGTGTCAGCAAAGCAGATCAACCCTTTATCTTTAATTTGTCAAGACAGTTAAGATTTTCAAGTGTCTTCATCATCATTTCGTTCTAGTTATTTCTGGCTTTGAATTTTTTTTTAGTCCCTTCTGAAAATGGCAGGAACTGCTCATATAAAACTTCTTTTTTTGGCAAATGTATTCTGAAGGCTATATTACCTGTTATTGCTTGAGTTGGACAAAACCATTTATTTTGAGTATCTTGTTCAATCTCTATTTTAGTGGGTTTTTTGCATTGTTTAATGAATTATGATGTTTTGGATAAATAATTGACCTTACAGTAGGTATTGTATTAAATAACAGTTTGGAAACCAAATGGAAGTACATATCTGGTTTGTCCTCCAGTAGTTTCAGGAGAGTAATTTCACTTGGTTTCTAGAAATCTTACACTGATGTTTGAAAAACAGTAGTTCATTCTTACAGACCAGATGTTTACGTCTTGTTTTTTTCCTTAGAAATGAAAACTGATTCACTTGTCAGAGTTGTACAACGAAGGCTGGGGTTTAGGAGAAAAAATCAAAGTGGTATATCTATATACCTGCTCAAAATCAAGGACAAAAACATGCTAAGATATTTTAAGAGAAGCTATCAGAATATTTCAGAACTGCATTTATTTTTTATTTTTAGCTTTAGATTTGGAATTTGCTTAGAATTTTCTTTAAAAATTGAGGTCTGGATCCACAGCTATTTTGAGATAGAATATGGTGTGTGAGGATGTATTTCTGATCCATTCCAAATCTTTTCCTGAGTATTTCAGAATTTGTAGTTCTTAATGTTCTTGTGAAGACTTAGCCCTAAATGGTTTTCCCCTTGAGGATTGGTTTTGACAACATTGTACCAGTTTAGCAGCCTTTGTCCATTGTGGTGCTTGAGGAGTAAGAGCCAATCTGACAGTAAAAAGAAAATTCCAGATTATAACTGCAAACTTTTGATTTATTCCTAGTTGAGTAATTTGTTTGAGGAAAACTTTGCTTATTTGAGAAATAAAAGATGTAAGATTATAATACTTTAGGTTGTTATAAATCTGAGAAGAAGGTATTTTTTTTTTTCTGCCTCATGGAGTATTTTTAGCCTAGAAATAACCTACTGTTTTCTCTACAGAAGAAAAGAGCTGTGGATTAAGTTCTCAGATGCAGTGTCACCTTGAATATTAAAAATCTGGTGCATAAAATACAGGTAGAATGGTAGAACCTGCATTGCCAGCCGCTTGTCCTTGTATTAGATCTAAAATTGAAATCCTGCTGGTTTTGAGGTGTTTAAACTCACTACTTGCTGTTAAACTGCTGAAATGTATTGAAATTGAAGTCCCTTCTCTCTATTTTCAGATATCTGCTTATGAGGACTCAGTTGCTGCTCATCTTGCAAAAATTCTCAATTCTGATCAGCACTCAGTTGTCATATCATCTGCCAAGTGAGTCGATCATGTACAATGTGTGGGATAAATTCCCTGTGTAACCATCACCATAATAGCCTTCTGTCTAAGCCTGATTTTCTTATGGCTGGCCCAACTGGCTTGGTTTACTATAACTTGATTTATATCTTTTAGAGTGAATTTTTTTTTTTCATGCAAAATTTTTATATGGTACAGTTGTAATGGATGACTTAATACTAAATTGAAAAAAAAATAAATCACACAATATTATTAGAAAGTGCTTTTAAATCACTCCAAATCAGTGTGTGGCTTAAATATGAAACTCATTGTTACTAATGAAAATATGTGATCTACTCCGTGTTGCATTTCTTCTGGCTTTTTTGGTTTTTTATGCATATCCATAGGTTTAAGCACCCAAACAGCTTCACCAGTGTGAAGCAGAACTTCAGCTTAGGTAGCTTTGTTGTAGCTCTGTCTGTATCATTTCAATCAATAGTGGTCTCAGATAGTAATGATAAAGATGGCAAATCGTGGACATCATCTGAAATCAGAACTATTCTGTGTATACCTTCTCAGTGAAAAAAACAAATCCTACATTTTGCAATATGCAAAAGACCAGTCATAGAATCTTCAAAAATACATCTAAATGTCACTACATCTCTTTTTTTTTTTACTTTTCCTAAAAGCAAGTTAACAAAATTTCATTTTTAAAGTATATGTAGAACATGTAGAAAATAAGGCTGCAGGATATTACTACAACTCCCATTGCTAAACTGGGTCTGTATCTTGTTAAATGTTTCATTTCTGTCAAATAAATGTCAACCAAATGAACAGTATAAGGCAATTATCCACACCTCATTAGTGAGTTTGCTGTCTGTCTTTAGTGAACCAAGTCTTCCTGATTTACACAGTGAAAATTCATTGCAGCCGCTGTAATTTGCATAGCTATGCTTCAGGGTCAGCAATGGTTTTGAAAGCATGAACTGTGCACTCGGGTGTGTGTGGCCATGTGCTTTCATCTAAGTGCTCCATTGAAGTCAGTAGATTTTCTCCATGATTTCTAAGCTCCATTTTTGCATGGGAGTTGGCATGGCTTGTGTTTGAAGTTACCAGGTTTGCTAAGTCCTTTGGTAGGAAAGGGAATGGATAAAGTCAGTTGTGTTTATTGCAGATAAGAGACCGAGATACGATGTGTGCAAAGGCTTAAGTAAAGGAGAGGAAGAGTTTTTGTTTTAAAGCTCATCACTTCAGTTTTATAAGCTAGAGAAAAGAGTGTCATCTGATTTGCAAGTATGATCACAGAGTTCAGTTTCCACTGAGAAGGATTTGTAGCCGTGTGCATATAAATAAATTGTCATAAGAATTTAACATTCAAAGCATATCTATTTTATTTCATTTGATTTCTTCCCTCTCCTTTTTTTGTCTGAAGAATATTATGTGAAACTGTAAAGGACTTTGTTGCCAAAATAGGGAAGACTTACGAAAAACCAGTGGAAAATGCAGAGGAAGCTGATGCCATGGCCATTAAAGTAAGACTGTGACTATGTTGAGGTTTGAAGTTGTCGGGTTTTTAAAGGTTATAGCTCATGGATGTTTAATTTTCATATTGCTTCAGAATGCCCAGCTTTGCTTTCATTTCAACTAGTGATGTTAAAATTCTTCTCTTCTTACTGCATAGAACAATTATTTCCAAACTGTCTTTAAACTCTGAGATTTATATAAACTGTTTACACTTTCTTCCTTCATAAAGGATAAAGTTCATGGTAGCATACATAGAGATAAAAGGATTTTTTTCTTTAGGAGTTAGAGGGATTAAGTTAGCTACAGAAAAACAATAGGATAATGAAGAGAGTATGCTGTGAGAATGAATGGGAGAGAGACTACAACGTTAAAAATAGTGGTTTAAGCTAGAAAACGCGGACATCATGTTGCAAAAACATTGGGGCAAAAACAACAGAGGGATTTGGTATGAGACACAAAATTTATATGAGCTGAAAAAAAAGAAGAAAACAAAATCCCTGACAATGCCAGAGTCAGAAAATGTACTTGCTAAGTGGCAATTTGTGGTTCACATTTCTATCTGGTACCTATTTTAGAAAATGAGTTTTTCTTTTTTACTGTTCCAAGGCCAGACAGTGTTGGTTTTCTTTCTCTTAAGCACAGAAAATCACTTCTTTTCCAGTGCACCTAGAGAAAGCAACTACTTTCTGTTGGGTAGAGGTGTTTTACAGTGTCTGATTCTGGCTCTTTGCTATGTGGCAACTAACTTGCTTAACTGTACAGCTCTCTTACAAAAACAGCCCTATGTGTCTCAGTCTAACAGCTGGCCATGTCTCCATGGATTATCTCTCCAAATTGGGGTACTCAGCACCCATAATGCATGGTGTGGGCAAACCTCTGGTGGTTTTCTGTGCTGCAAGCCATTGAGAGAGGACTAAGATAGAATCCGTACCCTAGTTATGTATAAGGCTGAGTTTAGCATGGTGTATTTTAATCTGAGTACAGGGTTTTTCTGTTATAATTACTCTAATCTGGTTGGGTGTCACAGAGTATGTCTGCAAAAAAACCATGCAGACCTACTCATAATCTGTCATTCCGAAATGTTGAACCTCAGTTTGGATTTTACGTAAGAAATTGCAAAGACACTAAAGACACCTACAGTTTCAAATATAACCTGGTACCTTATCTCTTGAAAATATTCACATGTTCACTGTTGATTTTTTCTGTGTGTGTGTGTTCTTTTCTACTTCATTTTAGTGCTCAGAGTTAAATGAGAAGCTAGACCTATTGCTCCAGGCTCTTCACACAGAAGCCCAGGCTGCTCCCATTCTCCCAGGCATCGCTCCCCCCATTGTGGAAGAAGAAGCAGAGGAGTTCTCAAGTGAAGAATCCTTTTCTGAAAGTAAAGAGCAATTAGCAGAGTGTGTCTCAAAGTCTTCCACCCAGAAACTCTTCAAACCAAGGGAACAGTTAATGCTCCGAGCAAACAGCTTGAAGAAGGCTGTGAGGCAGATCATTGAACAAGCAGAAAAAGGTGCATGTCAGCAACATTTTGATCCTTGTTGGTAGACTATTATAGGATCATGATGTTTGTGTTGGGTTTTTTTTTGTTTTGTTTTTGGTTTTTTTTTTAACTAGAATAAGTTTTCATTATAAAATTTGATTTCTACATTCTTACATAGATAAAACTATGTGCATATTAGAAGCTTCAAGGAATAAAAGGGCAGCTTGTTCGAATGTTGATGACTGTCTGCAGGTGTGAGTACTTACGTATGCATGTGTGTGCACATATAAAAGTTGGCTTTTTTTTTAAACTGTTATCCTCCACAAAAATTCTGACAACAAATCTTTATCAACTGCAAAGCATTGATAGACTCTTTCACTGAACTGGCAATAGATCTGTTTAGTTAATAATTTTAAACTTAAAGCTACAAAAAAAGGGCGCTGTTTTTCATGTATGCGGTTTTTCTTTAAAAATCTTGAAACTTTCTGTCTTTTCTTTTAATAAGCAGTTGTGGATGAGCAGAATGCTCATAGTGAAGAACAAGTGAACCAGTCTCCAGTAGAATACAGCAAAGAATTGGATGAATCCAAAGAAGAAGAAAAAGACGAAGATACAAAGGAACTTGAGTCTCCATCAAGTGAGCAAATTAGGAATGAAATAGAAATATGTGGTCTCCTTACAGTTGCATTTGCAGCATAATTGGCTCCTTAATTAAAAATACTAGCAACCTGTCTCACTGGAAATTATTCATAAATTTTAATAGATTTGGATAAATAAAACTTAAGGGAAAAATGAGGGAGATTAGATGAACGGTCTTTAAAATGTATTTACAAAGCTGAGAAGGTCCTTGTTGGGGAGGAAAGTGCCAAAATTAACGTGGTATTTACTCTCACCTTTCCACATGAACCTGAGCAGGAACCAGAGCCTAGGTAATGGTGGCAATAGCATGTCTCAGTCATAGGCACCTTGAGTCTCAAGCTAGATAGTATTTTTAGGAAAGCTGCTTCTCAGTGTAGGAGGAAATATCAGTCTTTGCCATTTTATCAAAATGGACATCATGCACTGTAGATGAGGTCGCAAGATGATCTGTGAATCATGGAGAAACAGTGGTAGCTGGTGGACAGCAAAGCCCACCCTCTAGATAATTGGTGAGCAACTTCTTGTGGCCAAATGAGAAAAGGTGTTTGAAATTTGCATCTCTTTTTGTTACACTAACCCACATTAACATCCTCAGAAATTGTTGTCCTTATGAGGCTCTGCTCTGAATCTAGTGCCTGTGTTGGTGGTTCCTGCCTTAGAAATAAGACATTAGACTCCTTTTGATCCAGGAGCTCGCATTTTCTCCAGAAATGGATGCCAGGCTTTCTCCAGTGATTGGTCCCTCTTCTTTTCCCTTGGTTAGAGGAATTACTGCATATTGGTTGTCCCTTTTCAATAGTAGCTCACAGAGGATGCTGGCTGTACAGATGAGCCAATTCTACCACCATAACTATGTAATAAAAGAAAAATATACATATGTGTAGAAATATATTAAACTCCTTGTTTCTTGGTGGTATAATTTCTGCATTTAATGGGAATCTGTATTATGCTTCGTATATGCGAGATGTGTGAAATAGAGTGCAAATTAATGCTGTCAGTGGACGATAGATGTTTAGGGACAAAGGAAGAAACATGAATTCAATTATCTGCACTGAAACATCAGTTTTACTCATTAAAGCTCCATTGTTTTTATCAGAGCATTCACAGCAAAAGTTTATCTTTATTGCAGTTATTCCCATGAGTCTCATCTGTCAAATGAAGAGCAGCTGCTCTGTTGATTTTTCCTATTTAATATAACTGCCTTGCTCGCAAGTACAGAGAGACCAGACTGTGTGAATAGCATTGTGAATTTTTCAGTAGTATTATGAAAAATGAATGTTAATTTTGTTCTGACTGTTATATTTTACCCTCTGAGGATATTCCTGGTCATTTGATGAAGATAATATTTTTCCATATGTTAATACCTTCATCTAAATATTTAATAACTCTCGTTAGCTATCCCTTGCCATTTTTATTCCTTTTCTCTTTTTTTTGACATTATTACAGTGTTTTGCTATGCACAGACACAAATCATTGTGTTGTATTGCTATCATGCAATGCTATAGCATTTTGTGATAACTGCTGTGGCTGTTACATACAGATATTAAAGTCAGGAGGAGCTGTTAGTCCACTTGGTCAGACTTGTCAAATAAAACAACCCAGAAAAATTCACCCACTTTTCTCTGTCCTGTTTGTCTTAAGCAGCTTATTACACAGCAGAAAAGTGTGTAATCTTACTCCTGGGATACAAGAAAGTGAAGAATTTGCCATACCATTGACTGTTCTATGCTAGATTATCATCACTTAAAAAAACGTGACTGCACAAATCCTGGTCTGAATTGATTTGAACACAATGTCTAAACCCTTGTTCTAGTTATTACTTCTGTCTCTAGATTTTCCCACTCAGCACTTTTTTTCCCATTAGCGTCTTCATACAGTACACCCACGTTACTCTCAGGCTGAGTTATGATTGACGTGAGCTGATCTGTCCTACTCCTGCCACTAAAAAGAATATATTCTGTCCTTCCCACCACATTCCTGGTACTGTTTTCCTGCTATTGTCTTGGTGCTAGTTCTGCTAGTTCTATTTTTGCTGAATTAGTTTTCATGTTTTGAGAGGAATAAATCAGATCACCTTGAAATTTTTTTTATTTTTTTTTTTTTTTTGTGCTGAGCTTCTTCAGATGGTCAAGGTTGAAGTTGTCCTAAGCTGGAATAGTTTTAACGTGAGATAATTTGGAACAGAGGTAGCCAAGAAGTGTCTGTCTATGACCATCTGTTGTGCAAAAGCTTTTTACATGCACATGGAAATGCTGTAACAAAGCATTTGGTAATACCCAAATTTTGTTCATTGGGGCACCAATTTCTGGCTCTGTCTGATGGGGCTGAATTTCACAAAGATTAACTTCCCCAGGCTAAAGCAGACACTGCCATACTCTCTTCGGCTGCATGAAACGAAATCTGATAGGAAAGCAAATTATAGCACCTGAGGTCAGCCCTCTGCAAAGCTTATCCTTCATCACCTCCAGAGGCAGGCCAGGGGATAACTAGCCTCTCTGAGCTACTAATTACTCTGTGAATATCTTCTCTTTCCAGTTGACTTTTTTTCCTTTCTTTTTCCTGAGCCTTTGTCAAGAATGATTACGTTGGCTACCAAATCTTGCTGTCTCTCAAGGTTATATTAGTCCATCTTCTGGATAATTTTAACAAATGAGTTAATTATTTTAGAAATTCTTGGTTTGTTTGTGTTTTTTTCTGAAAAAAGATGATGGAAAACTTATGTCCCCCACAACCTCTGTAACTGTAGACAGCAAGTATGAACATGGCTTTTTTTCTTCCCCTGCAGTTTTCAGTTTGGCAGTAAATAAAGATGTCAGAATTTTGTCGGATGTTTTCAGAAACCTGATGCAGGCAGGGGGCCCATTTTAGCTGCCTGAAGAAAATACTGTGGGTGTTGATGAGATATTTCCATGGCCTATGTGTTAGAATAACTATCTATATTAATATTGTTATAAATAATAATATGCTAAAATACATCTATATGTATAAGTAAATATAGATTGAATTTAAGTTTTATTATTTCAGTAATGTGTTTGTCAGATGCTCACTGCAGAATTAAATACTTTTGCATTTTAATGTGGGCATAGTACAGTTTTATGAACACATTTAATACATATAATACTTTTACTTGCTGGTAGCTTGAAATATAATTGGGAACTCCTCATGTTGAGTGCCAGGCACACTTATTCATTTTAATTTGTGTTTGTCACTTGATCTATTTCTGAGTTGTCTTTATTTAGAAGAAAAACTGGTGTGAGGGGAAAGGACATTTGTCATGGAATGGTAACAGACTAAATTAATGCTTTTGAAACATTTTCAGGGCTGTAAAAACTATGTCATTGGCAATGTCAAAATTGGTCTAATTAATTCTCTTACTTTTACTTCTTCTGCACAGCTAAAACTGCACCAAGATCTCCCGATCGACGTACAAGCCGAGGTATCCATTCTCAGACAGGTTCCTTCTCTGCTCCACCTTTGGTTGCAAGCAAGGAAAATCTCCCAGTACTTAACACGAGGATTATCTGCCCGGGTAATTATGATTTCGAAATCTGCTGTTCTTTAGCCTGCTTTAATATTGCCTTCCAGTCCCCTGCTTGCTGTCAAATAACTTCTACTTCATGCCCTGAATTTGTTTGAACTGAGATACACATCTTTGTGTTGTATCATATTGGAGGAAATGCATAATAATATAGAAGATTTCTGATCATTTGGCACAACACCAGAAGCGGCAGAAGTGTTGCATTTGATTCAAGAAGCTGAAAACTAAAATTCAGGATCTTACAATCACAGAGTGGTTTGGGTTGGAAGGGACCTCTAAAGATCATCTAGTCCAGCCCTCTGTCATGGGCAGTGACATCTTTCACTAGATCAGGTTGCTCACAACCCCATTCAACCTGATCTTGGACACTTCCAGTGTTGGAACTTGTCTGGGCAGCCTGTTCCATGTCTCACCACCCTCATCATAAAAATTTTCTTCCTTTTATCCAATCTAAGCCTACCTTCTTTCAGTTTAAAACTATTGCCCTTTGTCCTGTCACTATGGGCAGGCCCCAGTAAAAAGTCTCTCAGTCTTTCTTATAACCCCCTCTATATTTTGAAAGGACAGAATAAGATCTCCCTGGAGCCTTCTCTTCTCCTGAGCTGAACTGAGCTGAACAACCCCAGCTCTCTCACCCCGTCTTCACAGGAGAGGTGCTCCAGGCTCCTGATGATCTTTGTGGCCCTACTCTGGACTCACCCCAGCAGGTTCCTGTCCTTCTTAGGTTGGGGGTCCCAGAGCTGGACGTAGCACTCCAGGTGGGGTATCAGGAGAGTGGAGTAAAGAGACAGAATCTCCTCCCTTGACCTGCTGGCCACATTTCTGATGCAGCCCAGGATACAGTTGGTTTTCTGGGCTGCAAGTGCTCATTGCCAGTTCACATCCAGTTTTTCATCCACCAGTACCCCCAAATCCTTCTATCATTTATCCTAATCAACGGAAGCTATTGATTAGGATGAAAAGGCTGAGAGTCACAGCCACATTCAGCCCCCTGAGTAAGAGCTCTCTGCTGATACCTCTCTGGAAGTGCATAACTGAAGCTACACAAAGTTGCTGTGTAGTTAAAACAGATGAAAAAAAACACCCTGTTCTTACCTAAATGCAATTAACAGATGAAAAAAATATCTGCTTCTCCAAATTCAGTTAACACTAGAGAGCACTAGTAAAGCACTGGGTTAATTAACTTTGTTGGTATAGTTAAAACATAATGGAACTGAGCTTACATTTTTTCTTTTGTCAAATTTAAGTGAAAGCTTTTAAAAAGGACTTTTATTTGTTTATGTGCTCTACATGGTATTTTGTAAAATGGCATTTATATTAGTCAAAATACGCTTGTTGTACTTTGTCGTATTAATTCCACAAATTAAGTTAAACTGTGGCTCTACCAGTTGTAAAAATGGTAAGGATATTCCTTAGCAATATTTCCAAAGGATAGGACCAAATTAAAATCATGGACAGGTAGAAGATGAAGGCTAAACTAAATGAAAGGCATTAGCAGTGGTTTTGGATGTTACACCCTCCATTCGCTTACTATACCAGCCAGGGAGTGTTGGCCTGAAGTCCTGAATTTTCTTTGTTTTTCCTTTTTCAGTGGTACTACATGAAGAGTCCACCACCTCACTTACAGCATAGCTGCCTTTCTGCTTAAGGGAGCCAGAGATCTAAAAGATAATCAATATAAATAAAAACTGAGATAGAATCACAGTCATTCCCTGTACAGATTTAATGAATTCTGTTTCTCAGTATGTGGCTTATATTATATGTTTTGTCTGTTTATCAAATACAAATTGGGTTTTTATTATTTTCTTTCTGTTTTTGTTTTCCTTTTTAATCAGGTTTGAGGGCTGGTCTAGCTGCTTCCATTGCAGGAAGTTCAATTATTAGCAAAATGTTGCTAGCAAACATCGATCCCTTTGGTGCTACGCCGTTTATTGACCCGGATCCAGATTCGCTGTAAGAAATATTTTTTTTTTCAAATGTACAATGTTTGCTTTACTTTGCTTTTCTTAATGGCTTTTCTTTTTTACATTTTTACAGTCTTTTTATTTTTTCATTATGAAGTTCTCTTTTGTTATCATTTGGCAGTAGACCTCAATGTCTGAAAACAAGCTGGATTGTGCCATTTTAGTTATGAGTAGTGCAAAATTGTTTTGCAGCAGCAGAAATAACAAGAGGCATTTGCTCACTTACCCCTTGCTCACTGGGAGGAGGAGGACAGTGGTCTTTCATAGCTGGTTTTTTCTGCCCAAACTGCTGGTCTCAGTGCAAGCTCAGCCGCCAGCAAGATGTTCAAGCAGGTCTGGGCACTTTGTAGTGGAGAAAGAAGAGTGATCCCCTAAGGACTGGTGCATTGAGGTGGAAATTGTGTCCTGAGCTGTCTCTGCTTCTCAGAACTCGGTGTAGCATTGGCAGAGACTTACGGGTGGTATCTGGGATATGGGGTGTGGTATCTTGAAGTCCCTTCTGTTCTGAGACCAACCAGTCTTGGTTAATGTCTATGTGTTCAGGTTCTGTACAAATGTGCACCTAATTATCTCTTTTCCTCTAACAGGGAGGGTTATTCAGAAAAATGTGTCATGAACAACTACTTTGGAATTGGGTTAGATGCAAAAATTTCATTAGAGTTTAATAACAAGCGAGAAGAGCACCCTGAAAAGTGCAGGTAAGATAATTGTCAGTAGCAGAGTCAAGATGTTTCCATTCTTTTCCTTATCTCTTTATTCGAATTTTTTAATTTTTTCTCTTCCTACAAATACAAGACACAATAATGTGTACATTTCAATATGTGAGCCTTGTTTTGCCTGCTTTCAGAAGTCGGACGAAAAACATGATGTGGTATGGAGTTCTTGGCACGAAAGAGCTACTACAGAGAACTTACAAGAACTTAGAACAAAAAGTTCAACTTGAGGTAAATTTTATTTATGGACATAATGAGTATTTTTGCTTCCACAATGTGTAGTGAAGAATTTGGGCTTCTTTTTGAAACCTTTTAGAGTTCTTGTATCGACCCAATCTGCCCTCAAAGGCACTGAGTAAAGATGTGCTATGTAAAAGCTGACTCTCCAAGTGGAGTTTTTCAGTAAAGTGTCAGTACTTAAAAATTAGAAAATGCCTAGTATAATGTTTCTTATAATTACTGGGTTAAAAAAAAAGTAATGAATTATATAGATAGATTTCTTAGTGTTCACTGCATCAAAAGGAAGACCAGGTTTTAAGGGCAACAACAGAAGTGGCCATAAAATAAACAGAGGGAAAGAGATAAGGAGTCTTAATCCTTCAGGTTCATTTTAAAGTATCTGAAAGCTTGATTACACATATAGGGAGAGCACAAAAATAGTCAAAAATTCCTGACAAAGGAGAGGAGATTCTGAAGGTGCTTCACAAGAAGCCCAGCTACACCAGTAGAGATTTTCTCTAGTAGTAACGCAAAAGAAGTAAGATATTATCACAACAAATGCAGTGTCTAAACATAGCTATTTTTTGTCTTTTAAGCTCTAACATCACATCAAAGTCTTCCTCACTTAAAGGAAGATATAAACTTAAAGGAGATATAAATGATTACCAAATACAAAAAAAAGCTACAGGATGGTTACTGTTATTTTTACCCAAAGAGTATCTAAGCTGGATTTTGACAGAGAACATATAAAATTTCTCTTTTTATATCATGCTAAGTATCTCATATGGAAGTTCATGGTATGTATATGAGGGTAAATTTTTAAGTGGAAAGAATAATTTTAGGTTACTGGAACTCTTTCTCACTCCTCGGAGATTCAGGAGGATTTTGTCTGGTAGCAGCAGATTGCTGCTAGCTAAGGATTGAGTAATTATCAAGGAATTATGCAGTAGTTAACAAATATAATGACAGGAAAGAATGCTATGTATACTGCACATAGAATCCTAATTTAAGGATCTTTTGAATCAGATTCAAATAAAATTTGATAATATATTCACTGCTGACTTTTCCATAATTATTTTTAATATTTCTAGAATTAAGCTGGCAAGTAGAAATTTCATATTTAGTGTTGCCTTGCAAAATGTTAGCCTTGTTCAGGAATCGGAGGCAGATCTGAACTATAATACAAATGGCTGTGCAGCATCTATTAATATCATACCATATTCTGGATACTGTCACATCTTGATTAAAATCTTAAATTCTGTCATGTTACTGAGATTAAATCATAAAAAGAGAGCACTAAGCACATTCTGGAAGTAATTTTGCATGTCTTGCTCCTCCTGTTAAAGTTGCTACAGATTTTGTCCTTATTTCCTGAGAATTTCTATTTCATTTGTATAATTTTAAAATCTTTCTGTGGGACTAGAAATGTGTAGTAATATTGTGACCTTCTTTAAAGATTTGCAACTTCATGGTCCGCAAAGTGACACCTGAGTCCAGCATTTTGTTTCTAACTTGCTTCAAATCCATGCCTAGGGTACTGCTGGAACTCAAGAGTAATTTTACTGATGCCTGTAAATTTACTCTTGGCCAAAAATAAGATGAGATTGACCTACGTCATCTCATGATCGTGTTGAGTAGGACTTGGAATTGCTTATGGGTTTTGGGAGATAAAGCAGTAAGAAAGAACTGAATAGTTGGATACCAGGGTGACTTCTTACCTGCAAAATCAACAACTCTTGGTCACAGCCAGGATAACAACTGTGGGGTCAGTCCTAGTCTTTGCACTTTTGGGAGGAGAATGTAGTTTTACAGGAAGTCAATAATGCATGCTAACCCTGACAATTAGTCACGTTTGTGACTATGCCAGAAATATTCTTGGATATTTTTGACACACACCCCCACCTCCAGCTTAATGGATTTACCAAAATAACAAGTCTGTTGCAATTTTGGGAATGCTGATATAGGATGCAAGACTAGTTACTGAAGGGGTGACTGAATCTTTTTGTAATGTTCATGGCAATATTACTGTGTGCACTCAGGGAGAACGTTTTTTTTCACTGCAAAGAGATTTTTAATCCTTGGTGGACAGACCATGGTCTAAGTGCATGAGGAATTTCACAATAAGGAATGTAAAAATGTTTCTTGAAGAGTTATGGAGCACTGCTGCTGTACCTACTACAGCATGTAGATCTGCATGTTTTTCAGCTCTGCAAAAATTGATGCTAAGGCTGGGGAGAAGAGGTTTTTATTAGAGGGGCTTCACTGCATGGAGGGAATAGTTCTGTGTCAGACCTGTTAATGACTCTGTCCTCCCCTGCCAGCTCTGTTGAAGCTTCATGTGTTAAAAATGGCTGATTACTTTTATCATATTATTTATATACTGAATGAGCTTTTATCCACTACAGTGTGATGGACAGTACATCCCCCTTCCAAGCCTGCAGGGCATAGCTGTGCTAAACATTCCCAGCTATGCTGGTGGGACTAATTTCTGGGGTGGAACCAAAGAAGACGATGTAAGTAACACTGAAGAGAAGCAATCTTCTGGGTGAAACCAGCAATAAATATCATGACCTGCTCTTCTCAATTGATTTCAATAGTAGTAGCCTATAGTTTGGATAACAACTCTAATTTGAGCAGGCTGTTTCAGTTCAAACTGTATTGTCTTGTTCGTTTTTTTATTGAAAATATATCCCATGACTCTCCACTGTCCATTCCAGCAAAATGCTCATAATAAAGTGTAATGATTTTATTTTTTTAGTGGCTCTATGAGTATTTTAAGAAACTGATTTTATAGATAGAGACACAAATAATTTCTCTCTATATTGTTTTACAGACTTCTATAAATAAAGTTTCTCAAAGCACAGATTCCTCTGTTTGCTATATTCTAACAATAAGCAAGGTGGACAGGATAATCACTCACAGTTTATACCTGAATTTTCCTCCTGTTCTTCAAACAGCTTTACTCTAAGGGATGGTGATTCAGCAAATGAGGACTGATGCATTTAGTGACTGATAATTTAGTGGGGGTAGTAAATTGTTTTTAAATATTATTTTCAATGAGATTCTGAAACATTTTAAGGTACTTTTTTTTCTTCTTCCTCTCATCTCCTAAGAAACATTACACTACATGGGTACCTAAATATCTTATGACTTGGAGCAGTGTCACTGCTGCTGTCCACTTCATGAACAGTGCAACAGCTGTCATTACTAGGAGAATATTCTAGTTCTGCATGTCCTGTTTTAGAGTGTGTGAGGTCTGAATCACCTAAAACTGTAGTTGTAAACTGGCTTGTTATTTTAATATACGCAATCCAGGATGTTTTTTCCAAAATGTTTTGGGTTTCTTGTGAGATGTTATCCTTTCCTTTTTAATGTATATATATAATACACAGTTATCTATATTTTTATAATATATCATATATGAATATATATAATAATATTATTATTGTTGCATTTTATATATTATATAATACATATATATAAATTCATAAGTTTATATATGCTATATATATATATATACACGCACACATGTATAAAAGTAAAAAAAGAAATTTAAACGTTTCAATGTCCTTTATTTATTTTTTGTATATGTCAGAGGATGGCGGTTTTGTTTATATTTGGTGATGAATATCTAAAGTTTTTATATACTCCACGTTCTTATTCATAACTTGAAAGCTGCTCTAACATCTGCTCAGCCCTGTCAGGAGTTTATTTTTAATCCCTGGACTGCCTCAGTGAGAGAGAAGATCTGTCCTAGCTTTCCTACTGTTATACAGCAAATGTATGTGTCCTGGAGCAATTTTACTGATATTATCAGTCTTCTGGTGAGCAGATGTGCCAGCAGAGTGACATGTTTGTTCTGGACAGAGTTAGGAGCATAATTCACTTCTTTAGTGCAGTCTTGAGTGACTGATCATCAAGAGGTGGTTGTGGTGGTGGTCTGAAGTGCTGCTGGTTCTGCTTTTCTAGATAAATGAAGGATGCTGCCTTGGCAGCTGTGACTGTTGTTGATACATTAGCAGTGAGCCAAGCAGGGCAGCTGCGTCCTGGCTGACTTGAGCAGGGCTTGTTAACATATGGGCTTTTCTGGTGTCCAGAAGAACACCTGGAAACATGACCTGCAACAGGAAAGGAGTCAACTTGAGTATTAATCTGTAGTGATTGGATTGCCATTTAAAAACAAAAACAAAGGAAAAAAAAGCTTGGTTTTCAGTACAGATGTTACTTGTGGAGAGACAGAGCAGAAGACTGTGTTGTGATTTTCCTGTCCTTTTGCTAAAATGGAAACACAAAATAAGTGAAATTTTACAACTACTTTTTCTTAACCCATGCAAGAACTAACCCTGTAGATGTCAGTTGCTGGATCAAGAACTCTCCACACTTTTTACGTTGGAATAAGGGAATCACTGTCTTTGTTCTTGTCAAGATGTTCATGCTCATGTGAAAAATGGAGAAATTTCCATGTAAACTACAAAAAAAAAAAAAAAATCAGAGAAACTTTTTGCTTTGAAACATTGTAGATCCAATAAAATTGCACTTTTTTTCTTTGACACTTACCTGCTCAAGATCTGATCCATCTGTGCAATCCTAGAATGCTCTGATGGGATGTGCCACCTGGATGTGGCACAAGCTATGGCAAATGTGCTGCACAGCCCTTTCCCTGAGATGCCCTCTTCAGCTTCCTGGCCAAAGCCACTGCTCACTGCACTGGGATAAAGGCTCTCACTGGCTTGGTGGGCAGCAGGACTGAACTCCCTTACCCTGTTCCCCATCCTCTCCCTCCCTGAGCAATTGCTGCAGACACTGTCTGGATTACAGAGTCTTGGATCTGCACCCTCTTATTCTTCACCTTCAGGAAATCTTTTGTCAGGGGACAGGACCTTACTAATTGTGCCTTTCAACTTCTTTAAGGGATTTTCTTCATTCTGGTCTCAGGTGTCTGATGCAGCTTATTCTGCCCAAGGTGCCAAATGAGGTAGTCCAAGTGCTCCTCAGAGAGGTGATCTCTCGACCCATTACACTCTAACTGGAGTGATTTCTCCTGCTGATTTTTCGCCTTCATTGCTCCCTATTACATATCAAGATGAAATGGCCAAGCCTCAAGTGACTTTAGTATGGTATCACCTGCCAAACCCAGCTGAACTCCAGCCTAAGACTTGTTCTGAGGCTGAATTCCCCAGCAGGACACCAGGTGACAAGTCTTCATGTGCTTCATCTGAGCTTGTGGATAGGAAGACATTTGTTCCGTACAGAAGCCATTTTGTATTTACAGTGGATAATTATATACAGCACAAACAAGATCCTCTTCGGTGTCAAAGCTGTGTTAAACAAAGCAGAACATGGACTCAGATATTGGTTTTCAGAGAATTCAGAATATAAACAGATAAGCACTTCTGAGAAGAAAAAGACAGCATTGCTTTTCTTACCTTCAAGAACCTCTTAGATATTAAGTACATTAATGAAGCAGGGATTTGAATTGGCTTTTCTTCTTGCCTTGAAAAACATTTCTTAATCTGCATGCTGAAACATGCCATCCTTCCTATATAAGGACATGCTTTTTCATTCAGATATTTGAAATGCTGTTAACATTGCAATTTTACAATAATATTTGCCTATTGTTTGTGGTGTCTTACTCCTCTGACTCTAGAGACAGTGTAGTTATTCTACAGTAAATAAGTTAGAGCATTTAAATGTTGAAAACAAATCTGTAAATGAATCTGTTGATTCACTGAATGTGCAGTCTAAGCATGGATTTACCATCAAAATTTCTTTGCAGATATTTGGGGCTCCATCGTTCGATGATAAAATCTTAGAAGTTGTTGCAGTATTTGGCAGCATGCAGATGGCAGTTTCAAGAGTCATCAAACTGCAGCACCACAGGATAGCTCAGGTCTGTTTCTTATTGCATGCACACAATGTGGTTAGCAGCAGTTTGGGATGCTGGCAGGTAGAGCTACTCTTGATGACCACCACGCTATACATTCATAAAGCACTGACATTGTTTTGTTTTTAATGGGTAACAAATTGTCTTCAATGATGAATGAAGTGTAAAAATTCTTCATTCTTGAGACAGTCCTGGAGGGAAGGCACAGCTCCTAGCAATCAACAGATTTCAGGTGACCTGTCAGTTTTGTTAGTATTTATTGCTCTGTGAAATAATATGTTTATTCTTTTCCAGTGTCGGTCAGTAAAGATCACCATACTTGGTGATGAAGGGGTGCCAGTGCAAGTCGATGGAGAGGCATGGATCCAGCCCCCGGGAGTTATTAAGATCATACATAAAAACAGAGCTCAGATGCTAACACGAGACAGAGTATGTTTCAGAAAGAGATACCATTGCTAATGCTGGTTTCTGTGATAGTTTGATTCAGTTATAAAAGGAACAAAACAGTGCTTACAAAAAAGTTTTATAACTATTTATATAACTCGTACAATTACTTTCAGTTATATAATTTCTATAAGATTTATAATTATTCCTTTGTATAAAGCTGTATTAACTTTTATTGGTTTTATTAGTGCTATTCCTGTATACTTATTAGTATGTAATAAGAATGGTCAATATTTTATCTATTCCATCCTTCCTTTCAACATCCCTCCCTCCCCTTCTTCTACTACTTCTTTTTTCTCTAAGTGTATTATACCAATCACATACTAGAAGTTTTAGCGCAGTTGCATAAATAGCAAAGTTCCATCGTGTCCATTTTCCAGAATAGCTTTCTGTCGATTTCTCTCCTGTCTCTCTCTGTCCTACTAGTCCTCCCTCTGCCCCATGACCCAGTCTCAAGCAGAAGAGACCCAAGCAGAACCTTGTCACAAAGCCACTGGAGAGTTCACACCTGTCTAGGATTATTGTGTGGAAGGTGTAACTGCCCACTAACTGGATCCTGAATTTAGCGTGGAGTTAATGGAATTTGAACTCTGTTTTACTAAATTTTTTACTTTTCCCCACTATTTTTAATGTTTGAATCTTGTATTAGTTTGAGATTTCAGTCTTGCTACCTGTACAAAATGTGCTTGCATTAGAGAATCACAGAATCCTAGAATCATTTAGGTTGGAAAAGACCTCTAAGATCATGGAGTCCAACCATTATCACTGTCTTTGTTCCTACTGTTTTGGAAGACACATTTTGTGGATAACAGGCAGGAGATAAAGAAAGAGCCTTCAGAAGTGGCTTACTCCCTATACTAAGTTTTAAAAAATGAAAAGTAAAATTACTATTTACAGTTTGTATTAGTTATATAAAAGTAAATAAATCAGTTTTTTATTTGTTAAATTAATCTTAACTAAAATATTATATGATTTAAATTTATATAAAATGTAAAATAAAAATTTTTTATAAGTAAGAATATTCCAAGTGCTGTGAACTGAGTGTATAATTCATTTTGATTAGGCCTTTGAAAACACCCTGAAGTCTTGGGAAGACAAACAGAAGTATGATTCCTGTAAACCTGTCATTCGATCTCCCCTGTGCCCTCAGCAAGCTGTTGAGTTGGCTACAGAAGAAGAAGTTGCACAGATCCAGCTGTGCTCACAGGCTGCAGAAGAACTTATTACCAGGTACAGTAGAAGCAGTAAGTTGGATTTGCAACCTAGACACCAAGACTGAATTATTAATTCAGATGCATACACAGAAGTGTGTATTTTCCCTGTTTTTTGAGTAATGTTTCCTTGCCACTATATCAGTTATTTTAATCCAATTTTAATTTCATTTTTAAGGCTCAACTTCTTTATGTGTGCTTTTTCTTATGTATTTTTTGTGTGTTTCTGTTGGGTTTTTTCTTGTGAAAACCAACTTTCTGAAGTAGCAAAAGAAATAGAAAACTCGAAAGCTTCTTTACAGAGATTGAACCTTCTCAGTTTATGCAAAAGCAAAAAAATAATTATTGGAAAAAAAAAACCTTTCGAAGTCAGCAGGATGGGCACTTCAGTTATTTGTACGGGTAGAGATGATAATGAGCTGAGGGTATAAAACTGATCCCACAGCCTTGCTTATTTTGAGACACTACTTTCTTCCTGAGATGCAAGTAGTTTAATAAAGAAGACACTTTCATTTTGAAAGAAAAATAACAAAACACACTCTATTTTTTAAAGAAAATATTTTTTTAAAAAATCAGGACATTTTATAAATCTGATATTCAATTCATCATGTAACAAATTATCTTTAGCATCAAAATCACTGATAATATACGAAAGAAATTGAAGAGCTACATAGTCTTTTTATACTGTACTGGTGACTTAAGTAGACATAGAAAAATAGTTTAGTGTATCAATTACCTGAAGTGAAGTTTAGCCAAGACAGCTTAAAACTTTGCTGTTCTAGATACGGTCCAGAGCTTGTAATTACAGCTGGACCTCCCATAGTCTCAAATGACTGCAGCCAATTTTCATGTCACATCTAAAGCATATGCCTTTTGAAATAAGTGTAATGGTTTTTAAGATAGTTTGAAGTAAGTTATTTTAATGTGCTAGAATTTTCCTCTATAGTTATTTGAATTAATAGCCTCAACATTTTTGGTACAACTTTTTTTGCGTAACATTTGTGTTTTAAGACATATAAATGTGTCTCAGTATTTTGTAGCAGCATAAATAATCTGTGTGATGGATATTATTTATATGAGTTGCTGTATTGCTTGAAGAGATACTTGCATTTCAACTTTCGTTGTAAAGGCGTGTATTGATTTAAAAATGTTTTGTGAAAAATGTCTTTTTATGTTTTCTCATCTGATAATGTTCTGTACATAACAATTATTCTTTAAAGATATTAAGAAGTATTCTTTTTTAATACTTTTGTAGGATCTGTGAAGCAGCAAAAATACATGGCCTCTTGGAGCAGGAGCTTGCTCATGCTGTTAATGCATGTTCACATGCATTAAATAAAGCCAACCCAAGGTTTCCTGAGGTAAAGGAAGAACAGAGATTTATGTATAAGTAAATAATTTACAATATCTGGGTGCACAAGCTTGTGGCACAGTTGCTATATTGTACTCTCTGTCCTCGTATTACAACAAGTTGGATGAGAAGGCAGAAGATGAAGTTTCTGCATTCATCAGTGTCCTTCCCAGCTGACAGTCTTATGTGAACATTGGACATTGGAAAGGGTCATTAATGATACTTCAAATGCAGATCTTCTGGGTGTTGTTGCAGGGGGAGCGAGTAGTCAAACAAGATAGGCGGTTTGGATTAGGGGCATGGTAAGAGTATGACTGTTGCCTTTTGGAAGCAGTCAGTAATTAGCTCCATCTGCAATGGTGGTCGACAGCCAGGGGATGCAACAGTGCTTATTTAATCAAGTGAGGTGGTGCAGACCCCAAAAGCAATAGGCAAAGTAAGTTCACATCTGCCTGCACACAATTGCAGGCATGTCCCCAGACAGAGAGTGGAGGCATGACATGGGCTGAACTAGTTCTGTTACTACATAAAGGTCAATTTTCTGTGGATGCTTTCAGAGAAATTTTCCTGCTTAATTGCTAATCAAGTGCTATGTAGGGAATGCAAAGGGGCTGAGCGGAAATGCATTTCCTGATTTCTCTCTTCACACTAGACAATCTGGATGTTTCTGGACCCAGAAAAGATAATTAGGGAGAGACTGTATCTAACCTAAATTTAGACATGATACATATATTAGTTACCCTCTGCTTCTTTAAGTATGGCTAGTAGCTTACTTCTGCTAAGGATCAGGTGAAAAATTGAGGTCAGTAGTTACTCTTAAATGACACTCACAGCTTTTCTTCTGGCCTCTGTCATTTGTAAAAATTGTGGATTCATCTCACAGGTGGCTGGGCACTTGGTGACCTTCAGGATTGTATTAAGGTCATACTAAATGAAATTGAGCAAAAGACAGTAAATAGATACTATATCTTTTATTTCTATTCTCAGTGCTGAAGAAGTTGTCAGTTTATAACTAAACTGACATATTTCTCATAGGACAGAGCACTTAAGATCTGTGCTGTAAGCTCAAAGAATTTATTCTCAGTCTGACTTGCATCACCTCAAGTGTTTATGCTTCTTATTCCCCAGAGCCTTACCAGAAACACTGCCATGGAGATAGCTGTCAATGTGAAGGCCTTGCATAATGAAACAGAATCTCTGCTAGTAGGAAGAGTTCCTTTGGTAAGATTCCAAGACACATGGTTTTATTCCTTCCTTCAGATTATCTGTGATTTGTTCTTTGCTGATTTTTTAAAACTGATGCAGAATTTATGATACGCTGAAAGAAGCTCTGCAAGGTCGATAGGAGGATGTTACACTGCAGTTGTGGTTGGCTCATAATGAGTTATGATTTCTTGTCCTAGGCTGGCATCCACTTTGCCTCACTTCAGCTACCTACGTCATTGCTTGGACTCTTCTTTTTAAGAGGCAGTGGAGAGAAGTAAGGGTTCCTCTTGAGGTTGATTCACACCCAGCTGTCTTTGAGGCTTATCTTAGAAAAAGATAAATTATCGTCTGGAGGTATAGCATTTAAGAGAACTTCTAGAGTACAAGTACGTGACCATCTTCAGAGTTTAAGGAGAACCCGGGGTGAGAGCTGTTTAGACTCATACATTCAACTTCTACAGATCTAATCTGGGCAAATAAATGTCACCCTTGTTCTAATACCTGTCAAGAGTTATTTTATAATCTTTAACTGGTAATTATTAGAAGATTTCTATATGTGACATTGTGAAGAGACGAAAGATGTCAAGTTTTCTTTCTACATTAAGAAGATACTCATTAAGAGCAGTTACATTTTCTTTATATTCAAAAGCAGATTTATTACAAACTTACGGCTTATTTAAGTGCTGTAATTAAAAACGGATATTAATTTGAATATTTTCATTTACCTGAGTTAGGGTATGAAATTTACTGATGCAGGTTCACACACCTTTTTACACTAGTGATAAATAGTATGAGTCTATTTTAGAGTAACCAAAAATGAATACAGTGTAAAGGCTAATAATAATTTAAGTTCTAGAAATAGTCAAAAATTAGGTCCATATGTTTTATTTTATAATGTTTTCAAAGGTAAAGTTATTCATTAGATGTTTTGGTCCAAGAAAAGGGAAAAATATCTGATGGTTTTTTCAGATTGTTATTATTAGTCCCCCATATTTCAGATTTAATGGGGAATTCAAGTAGAGGTTATTATTTTTTCTTAATTTTAAAATGGTTTAGGAGAGGAATTAGAAGAAAACATTTAATTTGGAGATGTCATACTAGGACTGGTGAAGTTGGTCAAGGCAGTCTGGAAATGTTATTATGGAAGCCTTCCCCTTGAAACATTACTTTTTCTGCAGCTGGTTGTGATCTCATTGTGTTGTTGAACAGGTCCCTTGTTCATGCTTCAAAGCTTAATTTGATTCATTTTTCCATTTCTGAATTTTTACATGTTGTTCTTCTGTTTCTCATTATGGTCTGTGCAAATGTCTTCATGAGTCTACATCTGGTCCATTTTTTAATAAACACTGTTTGGAAGATACTGAGATAATATTCTAGAGTTGTCCATTACACTCATTTGACATCAAGCTTGTTTAGAATGGTATTTCACAGCCACAGTAACAAGGCAGACTTGTTAACCTTATTGCCATGTATTTTATAAAGGCTGAAGTTGCATGTATGTATGTATGTTGGTCCCTCATTCTGTTAAAATGATGAGGTGTAAAGTGTTGCTTGATGCATCAGCCACTCCCCTCATACACTGTTGTCCAAATTATCTCTCTTCTCGGACAAAGACAGAAATTCTTTCTCTGACATCTTCCTCTTTTTTTTTTTTTTTAATTTTATCTTTGCCTCTTCAGTTTTCCCTCACCCCTCCTTTCTGTGATCAAAGCTCCTACGAGCAGTAAACTGATGTCTTTTTTGCCTATACTACTTAGTATAATGGTTTAACCCCAGTCAGTAACTAAACTAGGACACTTGGTTGCCGTTTACTGCCTCTTTAGCCTCTGTTACAGTTCCTGAAGAAGACAAAAGAATTGCAAATATATGTAAAACAAGACCATGATTCCTGCCACGTCCTGTAAGAACTATGACTAATGCAATTCATACAACAGTATTAGGCATTAGATCACAACAAGTGGTGAATTAGCTATACATACAATTTTTAGTGAAATATCACAAGATCACATAATGGTCTGGATTGGAAGAGGCTTTAAGGATCGTCCAGTTCCCACTCTCTTGCCATGGGCAGGGATGCATTCTGTGAGACCAGTGTCCCTCAAGATGAAACAAAGAAGCTGCTTTGTGGAATCTCCCAGGTGATTAAGGCTGGAATAAAGTTTGGAAAAAAATTAAAAATACTGTGTTTTTTCTAGATGCTTTCCAAAGCCACTGTTTCCATTTTTGATTTTTAAAAAGCATTTCCAGTCTGGAACAGAACACAGTTTTCAAATGCATTAAGGGAAAATTAATTCCCTTAATTAAGAATTTTTCATTTCAACAGAATGAAATGATGCAAGCTCACTGAAATATTTTCATATTAATAAACAAAATTGGGAAGGAATTGAAAAAGCTCTTTATTTCCATTATTTCTTTCATAGCGTTAATTTTTATCTTGGAAATAAGATTTTCCAAGATGTAGGAGGAGAATTTACAGTAAATTGCTGATTCTTCCTGTACCAGAACTGCACTATTATTTTGGGTTTATTTCAGGAGAACCATCACACAAGCAGTTGTTTTGTCCCCAAGCAAAATGCTTTCCTTTGAGAATCAAGCAATTAGATAAGTGCTTGTTGAGAAAGACCGAATTCTTTGCTTCATTCACTTATAGAAAATAGATGACTTGAATTATTTCTCAAAAATGAAAACACAAGAAAAGTTGTAACTTCTTCATAGACAAGTAGCTCTTCTACTGTGCTCCAGATTAATTGAACTGTTTGCATTGAAAAAAAGGTAAGACAAAAGAAACATCCAAGTGTCTTTATGGACCCTGAATTCTTTGAGCTTTACAAGAGAAAATAATACAATAGCGAAGGGAGCTTTTATTTCCAGTATTACTATACAGCACAACAAGCTCTTACCAAAGATAGTCCCTCCTTTGAAAGATGGTAACATATGCAAACTATTGAGGCAAAGGAAAGAAGTTTTTGTTAGGTATGATAAATTAATGGGGGCTTGCAATTTATCACCAAACCCCAACAATGTCAAAACCTTTTTACGGCACTACGGATCAAAGATTCTCTTAGAACTCATTTAAAAAAGGCATTCACTTAGATGTAACATAATTAGATCCTTTCAAAAGAATATTCTGTGCTGCTTTGGGACTAATTTTACTTTAAAGAGAGAAATAGATGTTCAGATTGCTTTATTAGTGATTCCAAGCAACTTGTTCTATGATTCAATTCTTTACCTCAAACTGGTGTTTCAGCACAAAAAAGCTTTTCCAAGGGTGGGCTCAAAAAGGCTTTTCCAGGGATCAGCTGCCTGCCTTATCTCTTCCACACACGTTTACTCACACAACAGCTGCAGAACAATTTTCAGACTGGAGTTTTAAGGAAAACAGGTACCTCCATGGGGTTCTAGAGACAAATTGCCATAGGCCAGTAAGTCCCAAGCTTTTTACACTGCCATCACTTTCTTTTACTCTTTGGCCTTTGCTGATGTCCTTGACGTTTTTGTCTCCTGTCGAGAAGTTCTTCCCACCCTCAGCCAGCAGCAGTGCCTATCGCTCCATGTCTCACCTATTTAAAGGGATAGTGCAGGTATCCTATCAGTACTGGAAGACCTTTAGGCATGAAGCATCTTCAGCAAGATCCATTTCCTCTTACTTGACCATGACGGAGTGATCTACCATCCGAGACATTTGCAAAAAATAACTCAGGCTTGCTACCATCTACTCAATTTTTTTACACCACTTTCCACGCAAAGATTTTTCCCGACGCTTGCTGTTCTGGTCAGGCTTTCTCTCCCTTGTGCTGGTAGTTTCCATTTCTAGTGTGTCCTTATAGTGGTGTTCTCAGATAACTCTTGCTCTGTGAAGACTCAGGAGTGCCGTGAATGATGACAGTGATTGACAGCTAGGTCCAGCTGGTCTGCACCAAAAGTCTCAGCTGTCTCAGTCATCCCTTTGTGGCTGGGACCATGGTAAAGGTAGCGTCAAGGTGGTCTAATGCATCTCTGAAGGAATGTGTAATTTTGGAAGATTATTTGTTTTCTCTGTTTGTTTTACAATCACCATGAGGTAGTCATGAGTTTGTGTGTGGTAACAACTTCTTTAGATTTAAATGCTAAACCTCAATGAAACTAAAAATGCTATTTTTCTGGCCTGTTTATAAACAGCAGTTAGAAGCTCCCCATGAAGAACTGTTGTCTGATGCTTTGCACAGTGTGGAAATAGAGTTGAGAAAACTTGCTGAGATTCCTTGGCTTTATTATGTTTTTCAACCAAATGATGATGAGGTAAGTTTGGTTAATACTTCCAGATTTTAACTGAACTTAACTCTCTTTTGACAGGGAAGAATACGTGAGAAACTTTCATGATCTGGAGAGGCAATTTCAGTAGCAATGCTGGATGATTTTTTGCCTGCTGTGAACAAGCTTCTAAGCTTAGGGCTTTTTTTGGTCTTTTGTTCCCTTCTGTGAATGTAAAGGTTTTGAATAGTTATTTAATAAATGAAACACATAGAGAGTTAAACCCTTCTTTACAGAGGTAAAATTGGCTCTAAGTTTTTGAGATTAACTATGAATTATCATTACAAGCATGTAATTTAACTGTTGTTTTCTGTTATTTAGAGGTAACTATGCCCCTTCTTTCATGCAGGATCCCCCTCTGGATTTTGCTAAAAGAAACAACAGAAGTACAGTGTTTCGTATAGTGCCAAAGTTTAAAAAAGAAAAAGTTCAGAAGCATAAGACCAGCTCTCAGCCTGGTATGTGTTTTGGAATTACAAGAAAAATAGTAGCATTTGTGGAAAATGTGATTTCATGGTGGTATTTTTTTGGTTTTGTTTTGTTTTGTTTGTTGGTCTTTTTTTTTTTTTTTTTTAAAGAAGTAACATAATCTAGAATTCTATGATTTTGTGATGCATTCTACCTAAGAGTAAAGTCTGGCATCTTCATCAGGATGAAGATTTCTTTCAGTGAATTTAGAAAGCATTCAGTAGGAGCCCAATACTTCCAAGTGAACCAAAGAAGTACTGTGAAAATACTTGGATAGTTTTATCATGCAATAGGACCTGTGTCTTTGCTGGTGGCTACATTTGATTAACTCATAGCTATACAAGCCATGGGTAAACGCATTGTTTCCCTGTGAAGCTCCAATTCAGGTTTTTCAGGTTAGTTCAAGAAGCTGTGCAATAGCTTTTATCACACTGATTTAATTAATCAGTTATTCTTAAGTTTCAGATGCATTATAAGTTCAGCAAATGACACAATAGTCAATATTGATTTTATAATTACAAGTCGAACAAACTCCACTCTCCTCTCTTTCCACTCTTTTTCATGAACTTACTTCCTTAAGATTATGTCCAGGAGGTAATCAATGATCAGGTGGTCCTAAAACTGTTTCTGCATCATTACCTTTTTCATGAATTGGTCATAACCTGCAAAATCTTACAGTTCTTGATCAAACTTTAGTTTTCAGATTAGATTTTAGATTTCACTTCATTATAAAGTGATCAGCATTGAATGAAGCTGCAAAATTATAGCAATAAGTAGAGTAACTATCTTTTTAATAAATGTGGTCTTAATAGGACTAATGTGGGCAACTAACCTTAGAGAACAATGTTTTACAGAGAGCTTCTTAATGGCCTGTGTAACACAGTAGCTTAAAGAGGACTTGTGTTAATTAAGAGTACTAGAATCTGTTAATTAAGCCTGGACTTGCTTGCTGCCATTGCTATATTTGAGGTATGGTTGCTATTTTAATTTTACATGTTAATTAGTTTTTAAAGGCTTCTCCGCTCCCTGGATGAATACTAATAAATTAATGGCATAAAGCAGAACAACATTAGACTTTGCGTCACTGATCCTAAGCTGGTTTAATGTGATTTTGTTGGGACATGAGGTTTTAAAGGCTTTACTGAAGAAACTGTAGTAAAGCTGAAAGCATGGCTGCAAAGCAAAGAACCCCAACTTTGTTTAGATACTTTCTCATGTTAACTGCTAACCTGTAACCTGCATGTAAAAAGAAAATTGTCAGTTTTTGTGGAAATGACACCTCTAACCTTTCCCTTTGCTAGCACGGCAATTCTACTCTGTTTTCCACTCTCTTTGGCCTAACCTTTGCTTGTGATGCATTTGAGCATGTAGAAATTAAGGGGGTTTTGCTCTTAACTTTGTTAGTTCAAAAATGGGGCACAGATGAAGTTGCTGCTTGGCTGGATCTGCTCAGTTTGGGAGAGTACAAAGAAATCTTCATCAGCCATGACATCCGAGGCTCTGAGCTTTTACATCTGGAAAGGCGAGATCTTAAGGTATTTCCTTTGTGCTACTTTTCTGCTATTGACCATTTTCTTTGACAAACAACAACCAACTTTTCTTCTTTCCTTGCACTTGTCATTGCTTGTAGCTTGGCTTACACTGTGCAAATATGCAATAAACTAATATGCGCTGTCCTTGGGCCTGACTTTCTGAACTGCTGACTTGAACTCACAGCCAAGAATATCTGTGTTATCTGAAATTTCCTTTTCTTTCCTGCACTTTATGTAGAACGACAGCATTGCAGTTTATGTCAGAAGGCATAGGAGAAGCACATTTGATATGTTATTGACATCAGTGTAATATAATGTTATTTTTAAGAGTTCATTGTTTCCATTTAACATGTTCAGTGTGGATCAGTGGAAGGTGGTAATAATAATTTTGACTCCATCTACTGCAAGGGCTGATCTGCTTCCGGTGATTTATTGTATGTATATTGGATATAGTTGGTGTGAGAGGGATAAGCAGCTTAATAAATTGCTCCATTGGACTCATACGGTGTTGGTGTTTGTGTGTCAAAATAGATTTTCTCATCCCTGCTGGATTTTGGCTACATAGATTTAAAAAAGAGCACTTTCTTTTGACTCCAAAATTGTAAAACTTTCTTTCTCTGAGTTCAGATTGATAAGTTTTGCAGGGAGAAATGTTACCCAGCAGTCTGAGGCTGTTATTTGAGCTTGCTGGTCCTTTTCAAGAATGACTTAAGTGCATCCATTATATGTAATAGAGGCTGTATCTTTGGGGATTCATTACATTACTTTTTCCGGGAACTCAGTAGTAACGAGTTTTCTTGGTAATGTGTTTTGCAACTGCTTTTAGCACATAAGAGAGGAAATAGGATATCGTATAAATTGCAAACATTTACATTTAGAGTGCAAGTCATTGCTCTAGCCACAGTGCAGTAGTCTGCAGGTAGAGACAGTATTTCCATACAAATGTGCTACTTTATGTAAAGTTTCTTGTATAGCATGAAGTCCTGGTGTTTCAAAGTGGTGCTTGCATTGTGTGCATCCTACTGGCAGTAGGAGGCAGTTGCTGAAGATAGCTGTGCGTGAGATCATCTCTGGCTGTTGTGTATTATTTTACCCTTTGGTATTAGATTGCCTAAGCCTCTTTCCATGGAAGTTAAATTCCTTTTTCTCACAGGATAGTTCCTAACATGCAGGGACAGTTTCAGGACAGTCCCTTCCTGCAAAAATTTAGAAACAGAAAACTGCCCAAGCAAACTACCACAATGTTCCAGTGATGGATGTGACAAGTCCCTGTTCTGAATGAGTGCTGAATGAACTTAAAACTCAGTATCACACAATGCATGTGTTTGCTAAAATATTAAGAAATCTTGGGGGGAGGGAAAAAAAAAAGAAAAAAGTCCATCTTGTTGGAATAAATAATGGTGGGTAAGATCAGTGCTAAACTAGGCATGGCTTGTGGCCAAGTTTTGTTTCTCATAGGCACCATGAGTGCATGCCCAGAAGACTGGCATTTCAACCAAGTAAATATCTGCAGCAGGGTAATCATTCCTGTTACTAAGAGTCGGGTGGTTTCAATTCAGGGTAAATAAAGCCCAATCCCAAAGGTCCATGCTGTGAAATACCTAGAAGCTTGTCTTAGAGGGCCTACAGAGACCTACTGTCCCCTCTATTTAGTGCTGCCTGGAGACACATAGGACAAGGAGTTGCTCTACACAAGTTGCCAAGGGTATGTCGCGTGCTGACCAAACTCTTGCTCCAGAATTGCCCCATGTGCTCATTAGCAGGTGCCAGAGAGCTTCCAAATCAGCATTGTTTATAAGCTAGGCCAGGCTTTTAGGCAAGCATAGCTTGTGCTCTGTCCAAGAACACTGAATTTAAATAGCAGAGTTGGTTACATACGGGACATGATCTCTGTGGGCAGCCAATTAAAGATGGCTCGGGCAGCCTCAGTTTTCTGCCTGTGACCTGAATTGCTGTCATGATGTGTAGTATGGTCTCTGGAACTGATGAGCACGTCACAAGCTGCCCTCTGAATCTTTTCTCCCTTTGGCTGGCGAGGTGTGCAGATGAGTGTTCAGTGCTCTTGCAAGTTATAATCTGCCTACAGCCTCTTCTGCACTGCAAGGCTTGTGCTTCTCGACAAGCTGAACAGGATTGCCCTTGATTCACAAGCTCCAAAGTCATGTACAATAGATTTACCTCCATTGCCTCTCACGTCTGCAACAGGAAAAATTGTTGCCTGTTTTAACTGAATCCTCCGTGCCCACCTTTCTTTCTGTGGTCAAAAGTGGAGCTAAAAAGCAGTATGGAAAAGGATTTGATGAAACTCTCTTCCTTTGCACCCATCGCTGAAATAGATTGATATGTTAGAATTGGGCACCTCTAATTATATTTCTCCATAGACTCTGGATCCCATTCTCAGTTAGCTCTGTGTGGCAACTGGCAAATGGAGAGCACCTCCAAGAGAAACCAGATACCTCCTTCCACCCAGCCCCTGCAGTAATACCCTTTCTTCAGCCTTCTATGCCTGATTTTATTTAAGGGAATCTTAGAATTTTACACCCATGTAATTTTCTTTTGCTTGAGGAATGGCTGGGCAGTGAATTGTGAATCATGCTGTAGAAAAGGTAGAAAGAAAGCTTGGTGTGACTTTTTTTTTTAAACCTTATTTTGCAAGCAAACTCATTGAAAACTAGACTGATTTTTCTGAAATAAATACTGGCATTCTTAGCACTGAAAACCATGTTCCTGTGCATGCGACTTAGTCATAATCAGAACTGCAATACATTTGGTAGGGCAAGAGGATGATGTCTCCTGAGAGCTCCGTAGCAATGTTGGTTTCCTTGGAGAGAGGGTTTTCATGCCATATGTCCTCTTGATGAGCATTGCCAGTCAAGGCAAAATTTGTGCTGAGGACTGCAGCACTTCATCCCTGTGTTTCACAGCAGCGTGTTTTGGGAAGGTTCTTGCATGGAAAAGGTCTTGTAAGATTCGTTAAACTTCACACATGCCAGGTGGCTTCTTACACTGGGAATGCAAGTAGGGTAGATTTCTCCTTTGGAAGATGTTGATATTAAGAAGTATTATAAATTGTTTGCTCTAGAATAACAAGAATATAATATGTTCAATAAAATAATTTTAGTTTTTACTCTTAGTTTAAGAAAATAATATGTTTGCTAGAATATAAATTGTTTGTTAGTATTACACTGGTGGTACATTTGGCAAAAAAAAATGTCCTGGAAATGGCAGTGATTAGGCAAATCAGGAAGTGAGGTGATACTCTAGTTTTAAGGCCAGAGCTGGGGAAAAAGAAAGGCTAGGGTTTTTTTCTTCAGTCTAGAGTCTTGTCTTCAAAGCCATATTTTATGCAAATTGATTTTTTGTTAATTAGCTATCAATTCAATATTAACAGATTGTGTAGAGGATGATGAAACCCATACATGAACAAAAATGCAGACATATTTGGGATCCTTTTTTTTTTAATGATGCATGATATGCTGATGTAGCAGATCCTTTCAATCTGAGAGAATTTCTACAAACTTGCATGCATGGGCAGTAATCTTGAGAATACTAGATAGCATCCAGTGTCAGGAATATATAAATTCTAGTCTTCACCAAATTAAAAACTATTACACAAGCATAAAAATTCCGATTTTTTGATTGGGTTTTTTTTTTCCCCCAGAAGTGTAGCATGATTTATTAAAGGGGTCCCCAGAATGTGTGCCTTGCTGTTCTGATGTGCATTACAGCAACTTCAACTGGAACAGAATTAAAACCAAAATTTCTTGCCTCTGAAATGTAGGGGTTGTTGAGGATGCTTTATAAAGGTTGGTGGAAAAAGTGACTGAGTTTTCTGGGAATTTCTTAATATGATTCTTTCCTCTGATCTTTGAAGTCTGACAGCATCTCACTATGTTGCTTATCTGAAAGAAGTTCTGCTCATGAAAACATGTTCGTTTTGAAGAATTCGTACATTCTTAACTTTCAATTTGTGTGGCTTGCTGTAGTTTGGAAAGTATCCTTATGGGTTTTTGCTTATGTAGAATTTCCTCACATAGTAACTAGACTATTTCATTAATTTCAGTAGTTGTCTGTATTTTTGATTCATTTGAAAATTAAGTTCAGCATAAAAAAGAAAATATTATACAAATCTGAAATTATAAATATTACTGTCATTTTGGGATGAATTTGACTACTAACTACATTAATTGTATTAAAAATTACTATCATGTTTATAAATGAGATGACTATTAACAAAAATAAAATATAAATTGATGTGATGTGGAAAATCAGGATTTTTTTTCAGATAGGTTTATGAACACCACTTGATATGGGAACTTTTATGAACATGCTGTGAATTCTTTAATGCTGCTACCTTTGTGCTAAAGTACTGTAAAGGATGATCACGTATTTATAGTGCTGATAGCTTTCAGCTGAAGGAACAACCAAGTCTTTTTCATCTCTAATGTAAGCAGGATCCAGTCTTGACTCTGAAAATTTATCCATCTGCTTAATCTTGGCTGTGCTACCTTTATAATAAAGTAATTAATTCATGCCCATCTTACCACCCCTTTCTTCCAAAATGAATTGCATGCTAATTTTAAGTAATATAAAATACAGATTTTCTGAGGTTTCTGGGGCTGTAAGAAGGTAGATACAGTTTTTGTGTGGAGCATGTATAGAAAAATATTGATGGTTTCATTTTCCACTCTGTATGAGAACAATTTTTTTAAGCTGCCTAATTAAACTTCTTTCCTTTTAATGTATTTGAAATGGAAAAATCTTCCTATTAAAATGAAAGTATTTCAATTTCAGAAAAATACATAGTGAAACTTTTCTAAGGTATTTACTTATCACTATATTTATAAAAGGTTTAGTCTACAAATAACTAGTGTTTGATTCTGCCAATTGCTCAACATCATTGACACAAGGGTTTTAAAGACTTTTTCATAGCTGGGTTTTACAGATAAGGGAAGCAGATTTCCACCAAACTGAGCTGAAAATTCATTAGTGCAGTGGGGGATCATTAGCATAGCTGGGCATCCCATTCTGCTGCTCTGACCATTGGACCAATCAAATTGAAAAAGAATGCTGCTAAAGCTGTTACTAATACTGAAGGAAGTTTGCTGCAAAAAATTCTTGTCTGTTGTCTCATACAGAAATGGGTCCCAGAAACCAATATTAGAAACATTTCAGCTGAAGTGAATGATTCGGTGGTGGCTACAAAGAGATTTACTCATGTTATTTTTACATTTTCCTTTGGGATGTGACTGTCATGTCTCTGAGAATTTTTCTTCCAGCTCTCTAATCAGAAAGATCTATGTTAGCAGATGTAACCTTTTTTGGAATGAAAAGCAAATGCTTACCTTTTCTATTGCTCTCTAAAGGGAAGTTGTCCTACATACCTGTAGCAGTTACATCCACTTTCCCTTGAGAAACTGGGGATACATATGTTTGTTGATTAAAGCAGACATGAAAGGGCCTCAGATCAAGTGACATTGCTGGACAGAAACTCTAATCCATCACATCCTACCAAGCATTTGATCGCTGTATTAGAGAGGAGGGGGAGATTGTTCTTTTTTTTTTGGCCAGAAATTGTGAAGGGTTTTTGTATTTAGAAGTCAAGCCAGAGATGGTTTTGATATATATTGGAGTGCCTTGTGTTGTCAGTACTACAGGTAAGTTATTTTCAGTCTGCACAACAGAGAGGGATTCATTGTATGCTCTCAGCAGTTTTTTTGTTAGGCATCACTTGCTAACACTCTCTGGTTAATGTTGGTTGCAGTGAGCACATTTCTAGACATCTGTTGTACGTATAGATCATAATCAATTTTGGGATTTTTTTTCAATTTTCGTAAATAAACTTCCTTCTTTTTCTTTTTCTCTCTTTTGTTTGTTTAAATTTCTGTAGGACCTGGGGATAACGAAGGTGGGTCATATGAAGCGAATTCTCCAGGGAATTAAAGAGCTTGGCAAGAACAGCCCTTTGTCTGAAGTGTAATTATGGTGGTGCTTTCCTTAGAGGGAGAAGGGAAAGTTGCTGGAGAAGCAGAGCTGTTGCAGGCACCTAGCTGTCTCTGTAGTTTACTCTATGGAAGAATAAGCGCTGGTGCTTGTACAGGCTAGCACCTCTGCATTCCTGTGTGGTGAAGAACTTGCTGCAAGAGTACGAAAGGATTTGTGCCAAAAAAAAAAAAAAAAAAAAAAAAAGAAGAAGAAAAAGGAGAAGGTGATATGTTCTGCGAAGACATTTTCTTGGTGTGCAAATTGACCAGTTTGGATAAGTCCAGTTTGGTAAATTGATTGGTTGATGGTGAACTGCACTGACTGGAAAATATAATCAAGAAATGATTGCTTTGCTTACATACAGCTCAGTATGCCTCTCTTTATGCTGCAGCAAGATGCCACTGTACAGCATGAGGTCGTCCAGTTATCCTTCCGAGGCATAGCTCCGTAAAACCTCCCGTGCAGGAGACCAAGAGCTTTTGAAGGTTCAACACGTGAGCCTGGCAGTGCCGCAGGTATCCAGCACTCACTGGCCACACAGAAGGGGGAAGAGATACCTTGTGATACCATGAATGCAAACTATAATGCATGGTGTGCCTGCCTGAATTGTCTGTTGTTCTGTTGCATGACACATCTGATACTTTAAACACTTGAACAACTTTTATATCAGTTTGAATGAGATTTAATTTATTACTACTTGAGTGTCTTTTTTCTTTTTTTTTTTTTTTTTAAGTTTTGGGCACTTTTCTATTCTTCAGTGTTGTGTTATGCCTAAAATGTATTCTATGGCAAAGAGTGTGGAAACTTAGAATTTGTGCCATATTCAGCAGATTATATATATGATTGAAATACTGTACAGTTAGATTTTTAAATATATCATGTACAGAATGTTTATCAGGTAACTAACTTATGAGAATTTCTGAAAGATCGGTACCTCACAAAAATATCAATTGGCTTCCTGCATGGAAAATGATAAAGAATTTTCTCATGGTGCATTTTAATGTAGTTATTCAGTTATCTTAAACATCTGTAGCATATTTGAATTTTTAGGCACTAATGGTTTTATTTATTCTATTGTTCAAAAAGCAGGTTAAAAAACTAATGAAATTTTTTTACAGGAAAATTTAATTTTATTTATCATACATAAGAAGAGACTTAAAATGTAGCAGCTGATTTGATTTTTGTGGGGTAAGCTTTTACTCATTACTAATTAACTATTAATTTAAAAATGCATCTGTATGCATTTCTTTAAAAAGGCATCAATTTGTTTCTTGACAGCACTCCTACATCAGTAGACCATAAAAATTAAGAAAACCCAGACTCTATGGCTTTACACTACGCATGCTAAGATGAATCACATGCAAGACAGTAATCCATGAGTGTCAACAGGTTAACAAAATGAACACCATCTTTGTTTAGAAATTGTGCTAGACCAGAGTTTGTAAGGTTATTTACAGTTTACTTAAACATAGGTTCATAATTGAATTTCCTGGTTAATTTTTCACAGGAGTATTAATCTAGCAGAAAAACAATTTTCAGATATCTACAAAAAAAAAAAAAAAAATCCTGCTTAAATGCTTGAGGTGAGATGACATTGCACCACCTGACAGAAAACTTGCACAGAATTGCTGTCTCCTTGCTGTTTCTGGCAATGTATCATTGCAGCACAAGGAACCCACTTGACTTTTACTTAACTGAGTAGCTTTGACGTTTCTTGCACATTAAAGAGTATCCTAATATCTATTTATGTTTTCCTCATAGGCAGAAGAGTAAGGTTCTTTTGGTTTTTATCAAAGCTTATTTTCTCTGTGTAAAGGGGCCAATGTCAAGTACTGCATGATATAAGTTGTTCCTTGGCAAGTAGATGGGACTCATCCCTTGGAAAGTAAATCTAGTCCCCTCACTGTTTTATTGAAAAAAAAAATAAAAGAAGCAAAACAGGCTTCATTTATATTCAGTTGTAGTTTTTTGTGCTCTTGCTGCTGTAGGTTCATCAGGCACCGCTCTGGGATCTCGGTGGAGATAATTGATTAGTCTGGTTAACAAACAAAAGTTATGTTCTATTAAGCTTTCCATAAAAAACCAAACCAAAATGCCTCTGCCAAATGATAGGATTTTCATCCTGTTGTATGAAAAGCATATGCAAAAAATGGAAAGCTAGGCAAACTACGAAAAGTTTGATTTTTTTTTTCTATTTTAGTGTACTTGACATTCACCCCTTTAATGATGTTCATGTGACATATGTCGAGTCTTCGTGAGTTTTATTTCCTTTTCTGTTTGGTTCTCCATGAGCTACACTGTATTTTAACATGTGGCAGCATTCTACCATATTGATGTTACAGTAGACTACATACTTAATCTTCCTGGTCGATTCAAGGGCATAATACATAGAAGAACTTTCTTTGCTTTCCTGATTGTAGGATACAATCGCTCTATAACTTTCAGCCTTGCAGTATGCAGTGTATTAAGACAGGCTATGGAACAGGATCTCTTCAGATCACTGTAGGAGTCTACGCTGAGTATATTAAAAAATGGAAGCTGCATTTAGGGAGGGAAAGCGGGCAAATGTTGTTTATAACACAACTTTCTTATGGCACTCCTCAAATTACCTCAGTATAGGACAACTGATCAATGATCTATGTATAGTTCATTTTTCTAAATGACCACCAAAGAATTTAACTTTGATTGTCCTAAGCAGTTTTTTTAAATGCACAAGTAGAAAAAAAAAAACCTGTAAGCATCATTTGTGCTGTATTTATTAGATGCCCAGGAGAGCAAATTTTATGCAACTCTATGCCTTAGATTTGTATTGGCTATGAAATGCAAATGTGTCTGACAGGGAGGCTCAAAATATGTAATGGGGGTTCTCTGTCGAGATCATGGATTTTAATTGTGTTTAAATGATGTGGCTTTTCTAAAGACTTTTCCACACAGTGTTACTCTCTCATGATTATTCTAATTCCCAAGTATTGTGTTGGTTTTTTCCTTAATACTGTAAAGGTCCCAGCTCCTAGAACTAAGAACATAAATTGCCACATTTTTTAATGAACAATATACTTTCTAATTTAATCCTGGTGTTAAAAGTGCTTCAAAGCATACAGCCCAATATTTCAACAAAACTAAGGTAAACTAAGGTAATCAAGCAGTTAGTTGTTTAGAAAATGAGTTCTCTTAATAGGTCTTGTGAAGCCTGTTTCAGCATGCTAGATTCATCAAGACTATCACTATGCAAAGTTTACTGGATGAATTTTTTCCCCTACTCGAATACTCATAATTTCTGTGGCCAGTCAGCATACATTAACATCTGAAAGGAATACAGAGTAATCTGATTTTTTTTTGTAGTGGCTCGTATTCATGCAGATGAAAAGCTCTACAACTCAGAGAGGGGAAAATGAGAATTGCATGTTTTAAAATGGCAGTAGGTTGCTAAATGCATGTTTCTGTTTTGTCATTTTCAAATAGTATTTTCCCAGTTCACTGGATTCAATTGCCATAGCAACTTCTGATTTGGGTCAGGCAAGTTTTCCCTTTGTAATGCCTAATGCCTTCTTAGAAACTGAATGAAATGAGGCAAATTCGTGGTTGTAGGTGTTGGGGATTTTTTATAATACTTTAAAGAAAAAAATCCAAACAATTTTTTTTTATATGATGGCAAGTGCAAATTTTCTTTGATACATTTTTATATATTTTTCCTTAACCACTCTTTAGTCTTTTTTTTTTTTTCTCCTGAATGTCTCTTTCTTGCAAAGAAAAATATTTTAATCTTGGAAGAGCTGTAAAATGTAAAGCCTATGATCAAAAACCCTCCCAGACTATTTCAACCCATTATTTCTTGTTTTGGGACTGGAGTAAACATGCTTAGTCCTGTAAATAATAAAGAGAAAATCATCTTTATCTCTCTCTGCCTGCCCAAAGAAATTCATACTGCAATGTTCTATGACTGTAATTGAAATGATAGGAATTGATTTTTTATTTTTTTCTTTTTTACATAAAGCTCCATTTCATACTTTCCTATCCTTTTTGTAGAGAAATGGATAACCTGCCAATGTTACTTTTTGATTGAACTCAGAAATGCTAATTCACTTAATGAAAATTTCATAACGTCTTGATAATGAACAGACCTTATTTCAAGGGTAAGATTATCAATGTTTTCACCTTTTTCATTGGTAATAGAAAATTAATATATAAAGCAAACATGAGAGGATGTTCCATAGTCCTGCTTTAAAAACAGTTGTAAAACTAGATGTTATCCACAGCTATAATTCCATAATGGACATTTAAGACAAAAAGCCCCACAGTGATTCCATTTTGCTTGGTGCTTCCTATTAATGATTGCATTGCTAATATTTACTACTGTTTCTGGAGTGCTCTCTCTGTGCCCCTAAATATTAAGTTCTTGCTTGTAAGTTCAGCAGTTCTGGTCACTAATAATTAGCAGTGCAAAAGATCTTTGTGAAAGGTAAAGTCACAAGTGATGTAAATTGTTGAATGTAACTGAGCTGGAGCAATTTATTTAGCTTGCAACCAGGAAATCATTTTGTCACTCATATGAGTAAGTGAGAGCCACATAAAATGATATGAGTAATTCTAAATATATTTTTTCACCCCAATAACATATTCACCTCTCAACTGCAGCATCCTGAGTGTTACATTTATAACACAGGCTCTCCCATATTTTTTATTCTGTTTTCATGGATTTTATGTTAGGTGGTATGATTTTCATATCATCAAGGTTCGATGCTGCTTATTCTAACTGCAACGATTTAAAGTTTGCAGGAACTGTACATGACTGTATTGCTGTCTTAAGTAAATTAATGAGTTTTTGATGACTCGGGGAAGCTGAAGAGTTTGGATAGGACTTAAAATATTTCTGCTGCCTCTTCAGAGATGAGTGGTAGCATCAGCAGGATTGATAAAGCATCATTTGGTAATTATCAATAGAAAGTCTTACTGGTTGTATAAATTCCTCTATTTATATATTGAATATAGTGTGGAATTTGATCTTTTTTACAAAAAAAAAAAAAATTCTAGTTGTTTTCTACTGTTTCATTAGGTTTAATAACTTTGTTAAGTGTTAGCTTATGTACTTGAAATGCTCATTTCTGCCATACAGAAGCCCAGGCTCTTTCTCAGAAATAATAATCCATTTGGAAGCCATCTGGACACTTGAAGAAGACAATTTCTATAGCCAGTTGGAGCTAGTACCACCATTCATAGCAACTTCTGTAGGCTTAGTAGTGATTGCCCTTAATATTTTAACTGAAAAAAAATTTTTTTGAAGGGTTTGTGGTTTTTTTCAGTCCATAGAATTAAACTTAAAATGCCATCCCCTCATCATATGTAAATAATACTTTGACACTTTTGCAAACTAGCAAAATACTGGTGAATAGAGACCCAAGAGCATTGCTGGACAAATTGTAATCAATTTAGCTGTAGTGATTAAGGACCTACCACCTTCAGAGCAGTCAATACAAAATTCATACACGTACATGGTAGAATTACAAACTTCTATTTTAAATAATTCAAGACCTTGTCTCCCAGTTGACAGAAACTTGATAAGGTCTTTGATGGGATTTTAAGTTCATGTAACCTATTGCTAATATTAGTGAGGGCAGAAGAAGAAGCTGGTGCACAATTTCTGTTTAATGCCGGTCATGTCTTTACTAATGTTCTGAGGCTGCTTCCCAGCTTCTGTGTCTGGATGACATCCCAGCTTCTTGGCAAGATGAGACCTTTGCATATCTTCCTACTGTTTCTGCTCAGAACAGCTGGGCAGGCAGGCTAGGAAAAATTGTAAGAGGTCCAGGAGATCGAGACTGACCAAGGCTTCAGGCTCTAAAGCCTAGCATAGCCATGGTGGACTAAAACCCTTTAAGTTCTACTCTTGCAATCCCTGCTGGAAGCTCTGTCTAATGATTAACAATAACTACGGAAATGCCCCTGGAAAGAGAAGTTGTTTTGGCTAACTCTACCAGCTGTGTAAGACTTTTGAAAATAATTAAAATTATGGTAGCTATTAGTAGGACAAGTATGCAAGTGACCAATCAATAGTTTATTCTATGGAACAAATACTTTGGAAAAATATATGTATAGTATGATTCAAAGACTAGTGTTAGGATTGAAAAGCTACTGAAGGTAAAAGCAGTATGGTACAAAGTTTAAAGTAATTTGAAATTATTTTTTCCCCAAATTCATTGGAAACAACTATTTTAGGAAGCTGTGTTTGATCCAGGTATAGCTACACAAGAGCATGTGAACCGGAAGGTGAAAACAGGGAGAAATGAACTAAAAGTAACATTGGATAGTTTGTTTTCATTATGGAAACTGTGTGAAAAGCTAAAAATAAAATCTCCACAGTGCCCCAAATCCCTATGATGAGTATTTAAAATTAATTGGCGTTTTAAATCTTAATTTTATTAAAGCATTAATTGGAAAAAAATAGTTTAATTAATAATCTGACAATGTCATTAACAGGGAAGGAGTTACAGATATAAAACTATGTTTTTCTCCTGGTGTTAGTTGAAGTAAGCTCTCTTTGGGACTAATTCTCTTTGCAGTCACAGTCAATTATTTTGTGAATGGGAAGACTAAGGAAAGCCATACCAGGCTGCTTGGTCTTGATTTTCAGGGAAGGAGAGCATGTGTGCTGACAAGTAGGGTCTGGGGGCTCTTAGTGAGACTTTTAAGGACACACTACTTGGACAGCTTAGGAAGGTTTACAACCAGCACATAGGCATGTAGATACTAACTGTGAAGGTTCCTAGTAGCACTGTCCTCTAACAAGATGCCATCTCTGTATATTGAAATAGGCATTGGGACTGTACTATTCCAGAGGATTTTCTTCAGCATCTGTCACTTGTCGTGTTCATACTTTCTGTCCTGGTTTTCTGTCTCCTTAAACTGTGCACCTTGAAAAATGCAGTTGTCCATATATGACAAAAATTACCATTTTTCCTCTGAAGGAGTACAGCTGGGGAACCTGTCCTGAAATAATTTATTTCATTAGCCACCCTTTTACACTATATCCTTTGAATCCTAAAAGAACTGAAACATGGAACGTCCCAAGAGCTGCCAGCTACCTTAGTAATTTCATATGCTTGTATGTTGAAGGGATCATCAAAGGGCAAGGTAATATTCACATTGGCAGATGAGATATGCGATAGATGGGACTTGTACATAAAGAGTACAAGCTGTTGAAGTGCTTCTGAAAGGTGAAGAGGGCCTGATCTCTGCACCTCACCTCTGCTCTCACCACACACAAATGATTACATGCCATCTAATACTAGCAGCTACTTGTCTTAATTCACAGTGATGGCAAACATATCAGTTAGCACTAACAAAACTTCTCACTGTCACATCTGTATGTCTAGAACAAGTGTCTTTAAATGTTGAGCACTATGGAATTGCGTGAATGTATTTTTAGTTATGTTCTGGCATTTTAAAAGGGTAGATTTCATCTAAAGGTATTTTACAAGTTCTGAGAGGATTCCAGCCCAACATGAGTGTTTTCTGTCATTACCCAGGCTTGTAACTTAAACTAGTATTCCAGTCAAATATGACTGTTAGTTAATTCTGTAATAACATCCACTCAACATGCATGAGTGGATGCATAAAATGCACATGGAAGCATTGCAGAGATGTGATGCTGTCTAATTTTCTGCATAACTCATATATTTGGGTCTGAATAGAGTTAGTAGCAAAAAGCTGAAACACATGATTTCCAACCCATTCAAAACCATATTCAATAGAAAATGACATATATAACGTAATTTGTACTGGTTTAGTTAAAAACTGATGTGCACTCAGTAGTTTCTGCCCTTTGTTTCCCCTTGTTCCTGTTCACTCCACAAGAAAATTCATCATCTTTGCAAACATAGATCTGTTGGGACTGTGGCTTGTGCTTGTCCTTAAACAGGACTTTAGTCCTCCTTGGAGATTGTTCACTTATTTCAGTTTTAGCACTTACATGTAACCCTACAGATGATTTGAGTTGGGGGAAATTGGTCCTCTCAGCGATCATCAGATTGATCATCGCTAGACTTTTAAATGCCATACCTATGAATGTTGTTCTCTTGCCAGTATTTGTGCATGGATGTGTGTAGATATGTAGTGTCTACTTTGTAGGGTGTATGTGTGAGCACACCTGTACATATGTATGTATATACATACCCTGGTTTTGCCCAACATCATGATGCCAACTTGTGTGTAGAGCCAAAAAACCCCTTAAAACTATACAGTGCTTGAGATGCTGCATTGTTTTTATTATAGTATTTTTTATATCAGATGAATTTTGGGATGTTTACAGATGCTTATTAATATTTAACTTATACAATGGAGCGGCAGGATGTTTATGATTGTTGTCAGCTAAAGAATTGTATATGATTCTGGGTGAAATTTTGGCTTTTTTGAAATCCTTGGCAGAACTCCCATTGATCTCAATGGGGCCAAGATTAAACCTCTCTGAATCTATTGTTTACTGGCTATTTTCCTACTGTGATAATTTTTTTAAATGAGTGAAATGTATTTATTTTTTCCCAATGTGAAATCTGCAGTTACTGTTTGGATTTTTCTACAGAACCTGCAAACTACAACACAGGTGGGAATAAATGCCTCAGAGAATGTACAGAATTTTTCACTGATCTGGTCCTTGAGTATGTGTAAGAAAATACCTTCTAAAATAGCTTTTGTAAGATTTAATACAGAATCATCTAAAAAGAGATTACCTTTCATACCTCTTTCCACAAAGAGGGAATGCAATGTGGCAGGTGAATATGAAGAAGTATTCATTGATGAATAAAAAGTAGTCTTGTCTGATTTGTATACCTACTGATTTCATGCAGTTCACCTGGCTCTGCAGATCTGGAATGAGACAGATCTTGGAGTACCTTATCCAAAAGTACTTTATTGGAAAACAATGTTATATAGTAAGTATGTGGCTTTAAACTTCTCATCAAGATATGGAGGTATCTTCATAGCCAGTATATTGAATGATGTTTTATGTTTCATGGATTAATTAAAATGTTGAAAATAGAAAGTGGTAAGACAAATCAGACAACTTCTTGACATTAGAGAAATCACTTGTCTAGGGACAGAAGCATCAGTTCTTCAATAGCACAAGGGAGGAAAAATACCATAATGCAGTGCTTCCTAAATCCCTTTACAGGGTATCTTTTAATTGTGTATGCTCTAAGTATATTCTTCCTGTAAAAAGACATAAGGCTGTGAAACAGCTAAGTAGATGCATCTTAATTTCTTCATCTAAGGCTAAAAATATAATTTTCAAACAAGAGCTATCGTGCACTTTGAAATATATGTGTCAGGAACATGTAAGTTTATATTCATCATAGGTAGTCATACCAGGGATAGTCAGACTTATAAAATGAGGTAGTTATGCCAAGATTATCAAAAGCTGAAGAAATAGCAAGGCAGGCATATTCCCTTGAGGCTCTTTCTGAAGACTTCTGTGCAAATGCCCACCACTTCCAAAAATCTTTTCCTATAGTTTTGTTTAAGAAAGGATCATATTCAGATTCCCATTCTTCCCCTTACTATTAAGGGAGAAAGTATGCACCTGGGTTGAACTTTCCAGGAGTTTTTTGGCTTTAGGAACAGACCTCAAAAGAATAAACAGTCGAGGCAATCAGTAACCTTGTGGAGGATACACAGGGCTCTCCCTGGGCTCTCTAGTCTGCTAACATGGATCTGATTACAAATTTGTGGGTGAAAAGCTCCTATTGTGCTCCTGCTGCAGCCTGGTGGCAAGCCTCCATAGTTGCTAGCAGGGGCAGATAGGCACCCAAGAGAGCAGACACCTTTCCTTTAGCATGTTGATTATCTTTCTGCAATTCTATTCAGGGCTAGAGTTCAGGACACACCCGTGTTTGTGTGAAAGGCCATGTGATACGTGAGGAAATGAGGAGGAAGTGGCTGGAGGTCTGGATTCTGCCTTTACTTTCCTGCTGCGGAGCTGGTGCAAGACTGGGGGCAACTCCTTTAACCTTTGCGTGCCTCACTTTCTCCGCCCGTGGGAATAAGGACGCTTACCACCTCTGTACAGCCCCCTCGAGACCTATAGGAGAGCAGCGTTATATAAGCAGCTGAGTTTTACTGACATTATTATATGTAGTATAAATAAATTACTTTTGTCCGTAACTCTCCAAGATTTGCTTTTCCTAGTTCCAGTTCTCTTTGATGACCTACTGCGTCCTGGGTAGTCGGTTTTGAAGCTTAGCAATTGCTCTAATACTTAAAATTACACACATAGCGGACTCTGTTTGCTGCAGAAAAGAGTAAAAGTTTAAACTGCCTGACAAAACTTGCCAATGAAGTATATCTAACAGAGCAGGGGTGTAACTTTTGGCTTTATTTACTTGTAATAATGGTAAGGAACAGTGAATTTTGTTTGTTTACATACTGTTTACAATGGCACAGTTTTATTTTTAATATATAAAAACAACTGAGGTATTTATTGCATATACTATTTTAAAGATGTTTTATGTGTTTTCACCTTTGGAATATATTGTTACATTTCCTTGTACAGATAATTTGGGTGGCTTTGTTAATATAGTTAGTAATTTTTATGACTACTAAGTGACCAGTTTTCCGTGCCTTTTTATTGTTGGATGCATGATTATGTATTTATTATTGTATGGAAGTCACTGAGATGTGTATTTTTGTATTCTGCTGGAAGCAATGGTTGATTTTATTGTACATGATAAGAGATGCCTTCCATAATGGGCACTCATATGAGATCTTCCTTCTCAAATAAACAGAATGCATTCAATGTATGGAAGTCCTTGAATCATTTTTGTGTCCAGAAATCAGTGGAAATCCTTGAACATCATGACACTGAATTTTAGATGTTATCCACTCAAAATGCAGGCTGCTACAAAAATTCCCCAGAGAAATAAATACAGTGGCAAGTCCCTGGCACAGTGCAAGCCTTTGAAATGTAAAAGAAAACTCTGTATGTTAAAACTAAATAAAATCTGGATGAATGACTTATCAAGCAGCATTTCTACTCAGTCTGCCAGAGACTGCCTGAAAATTGTTTTAAATGACAGGCTTTGAATACAGCTTTTTTATGTACTTTATATGGGTATGTGTAAACCCACATGTAGGTAGGTCACTGTGCACATAGGTGTTTACATTTGCAGGGATCTTCCACTAGATCTTGCTGGCTTACAGTGTATTAAGTGTAAAAACAGATTTACATTTGCATCCATAGTAACAACAGTCATTAAAAGAGAATATACAGTAGTGCTGGTTTTTCCAAGGGTAAGTGGCAGTAAAGCAAACACATTTTTTCCTTAGTAGTGCAGACTGTACCTCTCTAACACCAACCCAGATAAACACTCATTTGAGTTGATTCCAGAGGGCACTTCTGCAGGCAATCATCAGCTACTGTGTTGTAGGTCAGTGAGCTGCTAGGCTGCTACTTAACACAGGACATGATGTGAAAGCAGCTACAATCAATGCCATAGACAGAAGGAAAAATACACTGTGTAGGAACCTAAGTCAGTTCATGAAGGCAATAAACTTGTGATTGATGAAGGCAGTTGTCTTGTGGTTGGGATCCTGTTGTCCTGAAGCAATTGTACATTGGAGAGGCATTTTTATGGATAACCCAGAATGCTTAAAGGTCATTGCTGAGGGGTTTAATGCATCATGAATTCCAAGTGCTTACAGTTCTCTTAGGACTGAAGCCTGTATTTTAATTTTGGGTGTGCTTTGGGAGCATTCCATTTCAGTAACTAAGTTGAAATGGTTGGCTGCAATAGTCAAACCTGTGGCATAAACGAGAGATTGTAGTAGGAGAAATAGCTAATGGGGTAAAGTCGGGGACACCACTGGGGATGGCACTCTGCAGTACCTGAGGAGACTGGGTGTGATGGTGCTTGGACACTGTAAACTCTCCTGAATTGCTTCTAGCAGCTAGACTGAACAATAAAGTAGGCTTCCCGTAATTCATCTTGCCCATGAAGTAGATTTCTGTGAACAAAAAGTCAAATAATATGAAGAAAACAGTGGTTGGATTTTAAGTGTTAAAAAGTGTGGGAGATGCACTGAGAGAAGTTTTTAATAATTTTAAGAAAAGTTTGGTAAACGGCTGAACTTTTCATACTATGTTTTAGTACTTGTGGCATATAATCAATCTGTTCATGTCAGTGGCACCAAATAGCTGCTGCTGAAGTCTGTGCTAACTTTTAACTCCTATAACTAAATTAATAAAAACCTGAAGAAAAGAAAGTGGTAGACAGGAAAGAGTTGAAATTACAAGTCCTGAAGCAAATCTAACAGAGTTATTGCCCAGTTTATATAAATGGGCTCTGTGGATGTCTTGTCTAAAACAAAATCTAGTAGCAAGTTATTTAAAGACGTTCACTTTGGATAGTGTAACAAACTACAAGGGCAAAAACGAAATTGATGCAGTATAAGCAGCTCCTTCATTTCATGTTAATATTAGAATATTAGTCAGTAGAATATAGTAAAAAGTGGGGAATTAATATTATTTTTAAATTGTGCCATTCAGGCCACTAAAAGTTTAGAAAAGTATTTTGATTAAAATCTGCTCATTCTGGAAACAGATGTGGGTATATGGCATTAGCCTGAGTGGGTTGTGTATTTAACTAGTTGTTTCCCCCACTTCCTTTGGAGTGATTGCAGACTGTTTCCTAATAACATAAATGCAGTTGTGATCATATTTTAAAGCATGCTTTTTGAAAATAAAATATATCATTGGAACCATGGCCTTGATCTTCCCCAGCCATCTAATAGCAGGAAGATGTCATGGATTGAATCTGTCTTATAAGCATGACAAAACACCAAGCAGGTGCAATAACTTCTGTCCTGGCCAAATGCACAACAGATGAGCGAGAGCAGCAGCTGGACCATGTCCTCCTCCTTCAGATGAGGACAGAGGGGATCTACACGGAAGTGTATCTTTCTTTTTATAGAGAGAGAGATGATGGATGTGGTGATGAAATGGGACATCCTGGGACATGGCAGACACCTTGTTGAGGCAGCAGGATTTCTGCTCTTAGCTTTAGTTTCCATTTCCTTTCCCTGACAGCAGTGCACAGCTGTGCCTGCATTTACCCCTCTGAACTCATTCCGCCCCTCTGCCCTTTCACTGTTATTTGCCTCTCCCATGGTTCAAAGCTTTCAGCCCTTCTCAGCTACCCACTGTCATTTCCCAATTACTTTGCCAAGTGCAATTTCCTTTCTTTAATTTCAATCCAAAAAAAGTCTGTCTGCTGCCTAGCGACATCAATGTAACAGCAGATATGTGTTCTGGCAGTCACGCTGTCCTCTGAGTAGAGGAGTTCATTATTCAAAAATCAGTCACGTAATACCTCTGAATCCCTAATGCACACTGTCCCTGGTAATAACAGTAATCTGTTAATGGTATAACAATTCAAAGGACAGCATGTTTTCTCTCACTCTGAGGGAATGCTGCTTTGCTGAGACTTCCTGGGCACAGCACCTCTGACCCACTGGTGAAGTCATCTGAAGGTTAAACCAGCGAGTGCTCACCCAGGAGCCTGCAGGTGGTGTAGGAGTAGGTACTCCTGATTTACGCTCAATGGCTTATTTTCCAACTAACTTTGTTTTAAATCATCGGTTCAGTCGGTCAGAAATATTAGGGGCCTATTTTCAGATGAATGAAAAGAAAAAAGAGTTCAAGAGGTTGGAAATGCCATGGAACTGCTCCCAAAATGTGATTTCTTTGGAATGAGAGGAAGCTGCTTTTTTAAGGATTGTAGGTTCACAGATTACTTCAGAATACCTGCAAAAAAAGCCTGGTAGGTAATGGTTTCAGGCTATCCTTTTTCCTTCACCAGCTTCTATAAACACTGGGAGGAGGAGGTGAGCTCTAGGGTAAATTCCTCATCTGAGGCACAGTGAAAGTTCAGAGGAGAATGCCTTTATCTGGAGGTGTGTGGGCAACCCTTTCCTAAAATTAAAACCAATGCACTTGAATAGAAATGTATGTTATAAAGTGAGTTTTTCTTTTATAAGCACAGACTTTCTAACAAAGTGAGCTGTATGTGATTCTGCTCTGGTATTCCCTCTCTCACTTCCTCTCTTCTGGACCTCCACCTTCCATGTTTCAAGCATCTTCTATCGGGTAATCCAGAAGCCATAAACCCAAGGAAGTGTTGGTACAGGAGGGACACTCCAGATCAAGAGAAGTGAAAGCATCAGACAGCATTGACTGCCTTGTAAAATCCAGCTGAAGTCTCAAATTACTTTTACAGGTGCCAGTTAAAGTCACATTTGTCATTTGTCATTTTATTTATCAGAAGAAAATAATTGAATGAGTTTATATATAAATAAAAATCAAATATCTTCCTTAAAGAGTTTATAAAGGACTTAGACAGCTACACAGGGGAGATGGAAGAACAATTCCTGTGCCAGTTCTGCTTCAACACCACATCAAGAAATGAACAGCATAAATTTTACAGATTCAGTGTAAAACCTTCTTGTCTTAGGAAGGTATATACTGCATTACAAATCAAGTGTGCCCAAAATTAAAATTTTCAATATCATTTTATCTCCCTATGACCACTCAGCCATGAAAATGATTACTCTGTAATTCCAGAATCTTATAGTCTATTTAAAATATCGATAGGAATATTAATTAAATCTTTTGAATATTGTGGAAAGAGAAGCCTGAGCAAATGAGCCTAAATTGCTGAAAAATACAATAACAATTAATTATGTCAGAATAATCAATCACCATTTATTTCTCAGTCAATAAGAACCATAGCTAATGGCTGACTAAGTACAAGTAAGGTTTGGTGAAGTACTAGTTTTTAAACAAAAGTTAAATTATTAACCCATATCATTTGCTAGCAGGATCAACAACACATCATGGCTAATTTTCTCAACATAAATCACGTTTCAAAATTCATATATTTGGAAAACAAGATTCAATGTCCTGCATTTTCTTAGATGGCTGGTCAATCTGGATTTTCATTAAAGATTTTTTCTCTTGCTGGATTAAATGGAGAAAAACTTGGAACATAAACCCTTGTGCTTCTTTTAGATCTGTTAAGCTAATACCCACTTTGAATGCTTCTGATATCCAGACTAATCTCTCGGGCAGTGGAAAGAAATAATATTTTCCCTTAATTTAGAGAGTACTCCTATCCTCCACAAACCTATTTGCTTTGTGACCTGTGGGAACCTGACCATCAGACTGCCTTTTTGTTGGTAGAAGGGGTTTGCCTGGGAGGAATCACAGTGCTGGAAAGATGTTACATGACATTTTACCAACCCGTTAATGTTCCCATTTTGGCCGCCAGACTCATTTGTTGCTGCCGTCAGTTTCACACCTCCCACATTAAACAGAGGAAAATGAGAATTTTAGGGTGTATGCCATGTTAAAATTTTTGGACACTGAGTGACTGGTGTGTAAGGCATCAGCGAGCATAAGACGTGCCTAATGATGCTGTTGCAATTTCTTGTTAGACTCACTATTTCACCAAAGCTTTGTTTGCTTTCAATATTAACTGACTTTTTAAATTTATTTCATGGTTCAAGACCTTTATAGTAAATCAAAGTTTTCTCTTTGCATTGACTCATTTTACTAGCCCGGAAGAGAAGTCATTCTCTTTCAGAGATAAACAAATTACTGTTTGGAGAACTTTCTCAGAAGATTCACTACCTGAGCTAAAATGCAGTTTCTCTTTCTGCATGCCTTTGTTTCCTCTTGTCCTTCCCTTTTGATAGTCAAAATTAAAAATGCAGCAAAAAGCCCGTTGATAATACCACACTTTGCCTGGCAGTTGTACCCCTTACCTTCCATTCTCCTTTGGCCCTCAGTGTCTTTGAGGGCATCCAACACCAACACTGGTGGTGTCTCTTCCGTCAGACACGATTAGCGTTGTATGGAGGTGATGAAATTTGAGCATGAATAGCATGACACATAAAATAGATGCATTACTTGTGTTAAATTGCACTTTTAATCCTCTCTAGCACACAGACACGGATGGGATTTCCCATTTCCTTTAAAAGCAGGCCACCTAGTGCTTGCAGAGCTTCAGCACAGTGAGAAACCCACTGCCAACACTCTGGTTTGCTCTCCCTCATTTGCACTTCCTTTAAACCATGAAGCTTCTCACTCACTTTTCAAAACACACTACGCCATAGTGCAATTTAAAATAACAGAAACTTTAGGTTGTGATTTAGGTTGTGATGCCTCCTCCCTGTCTTGTTCTCTGCTACTTGCTTAGCCCCAGCACTGGTTTTTGTCAGACCTTTCTGTCAACTGGCACTTACTTCCTAATATGGTCAAGAAGTCAATGAACTTGACAATGTCATAGGGATCTACTGAATTAAACCAAATTATAGAAGGATCTAGCAACAGGACTGGCCCAATGAGGAGGTAGTATTGGAAAAAAAAAGAGGAATGACAAAAGGGAAAAAGAGGACAATATTCCCCTTTCACCATCACCAGCAAGCTGGCATAAACTGCAACCTTAGGTTCACCAGAGAAAAAGAGAATGAAGGTAGAAACACTGACAACTCCTTCTCCAGATGGACAGCAATGCACTGTAAGAGGGAAAAAAAAAAAAGCCCCAGTCCCCTACAAGCGCTATTAAAATGTCATGAGCTAAGTAGTATCCATACTGGAATGTGACATCTCCAAAGAAAGCCAAAAAGCAGAGCTTGGAATGATGTTGCTAATTCTGTAGCGGTATGACTAGACATGTAACCAGTGCCCCGGGAAGATACTTTATCCCAGCGTTTCGCTGGAGCTTCTTTTCCTCCTCCCAGTGAGACAGAAGTAGAAGACCTAACCATCTGCTGTTACTAAAGGTCCTGTGGCACTTCTCATAGTATGACTAAATTCTGGTGAAGGTCAATCCTGTCCGAATTTTGCTTTGGATAAATTGGATAATTCTCTTGATGAGAGGTGAGTTCGAGGTGTTTTGTGCATATGTAATAACTGCAAATACTGAGCTACTCAGCCCTGTGTAAAGTATAGCATAGCTCAGTTCAGCCCTGTATGGCTGCCATTGTATTTGATAATATTCTCCTTTTATTGTATGGGTTAAGTCTTTCAGTTAAAGTGAAAAAATCAGCAATTTTTCATTCTAATCTTATTTTAAAGAAGTGTAGAGCTTCATTTAAAAAAAAAAAAAAATTAACACAAGCTAGAAGATTGGTCTGTATCACTAAGATGAACATTTCTAGAAACCCTGTGTCTTACAATGTAAAACTTGAGAAAATTACTAAATGACAGAAGTTTTAAATAAATATTTTCTATATTTGGTCTGCATTGGATAATGGGCACCTTCATGTAACACATCTTTTGTTACTACTGTCAGAGACGGAATAGGGGCTGGACTATTGGATCTGGGATGGAAATGCTGACATTTCTATGGTGGTAGGAAATTCAATAGAGGAAGTGGTCTAAACAAGCTTCTTTCAATTAAAAAACTAGCTGTAATCATGTTTCTCAGTGCTTTGTCCTGTTGGCAGAACTTTACTTCTCACTTCGGATCATCTCACATTAGATCTGTAGTATCCTTGGTAAAGGAATATTGAATGAAAAGAGAGGTGTGTATGATCACTCCAGATGGACGTCAGAGAGGTTTTGGGGTTGTTGAGTTTTTTGTTTAGATATAACGAATACAGTTCAAAAACCAGCAGTCCTTTACATACACACAGTACATCAGTACTTTTAAATTGGGATTTTCTTTTTAACGAATGAAGACGTAATTTACAAGAAGATCACTGTGGGGGGAGATGTATGAAGCACTTTGAAGCACAGTGGGAAGACGGTGCGGTGCACAGTAGCTTAAAATTCATTTTCTGCCTTCTTCCAGATGCTTCTGAAGCCTGAAGGACCGTAATGGTCTGTCTATATGGTACTCTCTTCCTCAGTCCATAATGTGAGCAGCATTCCTAGCTCTGACAAGTCTCCTTCACCTGAAGTGTGCATCATTATCTTTCCTGAAAAGAACTGGAAAATATCCACACTAAAAATTAGAGGCGTCAGCAGAACACTTTATTTCAATGAATACAACGTATTTTCTGTAGCACAGTGTGTATTTCCCACTCATATGCACATATATACACTACCCTCAAATATACCATATAGCCATGCTAAGTTGCAATTTATTATTTATATTAATTATAAACATTAAATTCAAATAATATCTTAAAATTCATCACCTATAAAACTGAAATAAAGTGTACTTGGAAACTCAGCCTTAACATCACCTATATATATCAGGTTTCTGCAGTCTCTTCAAGCGCATTTACACAGAAAATTATCCTCCCCCAGCACATTTGAGACAGAAGGGGACAAAACCAAAAAAGCCTTGAATTTAAAACAAGCCAAAAAAGAGGAAGGTAATAATCTGTACACTGGATCTTGGCACATTTCTCATTTCTCAGGTTTAGGCACTTCCCTCATCACATACCAGCTATCAGGAGTGGCCCTGTGTGTTCTAACTGTCCCTCATATAAAAAGACTTCTATTTTTGTGAGAGGGAAAAAACAGCCATTCAAAGCTGCAAAGCTGCCTGGATAATGAAGGAGGCAGGAGCAGAAAGGGTGCCTTCAGGCAAACCTGACTTGCCATAGCTTGAGGGAATCAGGATGGGAAAACAAAACATTAGACTATTTCCTAAAGGCACAAAGTCCTCGTTGATTCTTCTGAAACCCTGCATTTCTTCTCCTTACAAATATATCAATCAGCTTTCAACCACAAAAAAAATCCTTTTGATGCCCTGAAAAATCAACACCATTTTGCCAATGAATAAGCTAAATCAGATCAATTTATCTTTGTTTTCTGGTGTGAAACAAAAATAGTAAAGTTAGGGTTGTAGGGGAATGGAAATCCATTTTCATTTTTCTCTTTTGGTATAATATGTTTTAAAGGATATATTTCTAAAGAATCTGTCATCAGTACATTATTGTAATTCACCCTTCAGTAAGTTTATTATATTATTAAAGTCACCTCATTAAGAATTAGATGGCTTAACACTTACGACTATCATAGAACTTTTAGTTTAAAGTAAAGAAATATGGGTATTATTGGCACTTTGGACACTAACTTCTTTCCTGCACCTCATCTTCACGCTCTAAAGAGTAGAAAATCATGGTTGGTCAATCCTTACCTAAATTTTAGTAGCAGGAAAATACCTAAGAAACCTTTTGACTGCAATCTCTCAAGATAACCAACTTGCAGGAACAGGCCTCAACAATCCCAAGTATTCAAAACTGATGAAATAAAAAGCTACTGGTAATTCTGTAGACTTTTTGAAAGATAAGGGAAAAAAAATTAATACCTTTACGACACAGCTTTGAGGATCAAATTCTGATTTATCTAGAGCATATATGCTTTATTATGCAACATATGACCTGGGCAGTTATATGAAAGCAAATATTAATTCTCATTTTCCAGTCATTTATAGATAGAACAGTGTCTTACCATTTGGAAATGATGACACATTGTTGAAGTTCAAACAATTTTTATTTTAAACCACTTTTATTACATTTCCAAATATTCCTAATGCAGTTTCTTGCAACTGAGCAGACAATGGATTATTTCCCTTTTGACTGATGAAAAATGTTTTGATATTATATATTTTTATATATATAAGAAAATATATATATTTTCACAGCTTTAAAGCATAAGTGACCACAAAGAAGATTAATTTTCTTAATTAAAAGAATAACTAATGCCTCCATGGTACATGGTCTAAAGTATCCAGTAAAACATGCTGTTACCAAGATGTATAATTTTAACCTGCATTTTGAGTTTTGAAAAACTCAATTTACTCTCACAATCAAGTGAGCTGAAACTATTGATAACACCATGGAACAGGTGCTTTTTATTCTGTATGTCACATTTTTGCAACAAAGAGAGATGAAGGCTTGTTCTTAAAAGCTTTGATCTGTTGTTTTACTGGACAACACAAAGTCATGGAGTTGCTTCTTCTGGAAAGTTCCAGGCTGTTGTTTTGTTGTTTTTCGCTTTTTTTTTTTTCCCAAGCTGCACCTTAATGATATATTCTAGAATATTATAGACATTATTGTGATCGTTATCCACAAAGCTCTAGATGCTGATCTTTTAAAAAGCATTCCAGTTTGGACTCAGGCATAGTTTATCACTACCCTGCCCACCCCTTTACTGACTTAATAGAGTCCATACATCAGGACTTCACAGTGTAATCATTACGCTTCAGCTGAATGAGGTGTATTCTGGAAATACAGTTGGATGTTTACATTCTACATTTCTGCTCTGATTGATTTCAGTAACAGTTTAAAAATCAAATTTTTCTGATTCTCAATAGGGCCTGTAACAATTCTGAGCTAAGAAATTTTCCCAGAAAAATTTCATGGGGAAAATGAAATAGCTTTCTGTGAAGGTAGCTTGGAAACAGCTATTCAGAAATCATATGGTGGAAGGGAAGCACTCACAGGATTTCTCTCACGTATTTCAGGTTTTTTTATCATTTTGGCCAAGATTTTCTGTCTTTGAACAGTGATTTGCAAAGAACTCCTTGGAAAGGGGTGTACAGTGACTTTTCACAATGGCAGCCCCCTGGAGTAAAATTTCCCTCTCTCTGACATGAGGCTTTTCAGGATTATTTGTATTTCAGTGAGTTTTTAGACAACCATGTGGATGGAGAAATGAGGCACTCCTAGCTTGTCTGATCATTTCCTTGACGCATTGAGGGTTTTTTTGGGAGTTGTGTTGGTTTGTTTGTTTGGGGTGTTTTTCTGTTTGTTTTTTTGGGGGTTGTTTTGTTTGGTTTTGTTTGTTTGTTTTGGTTTTTTTTGAGAGAACTGAAAATGAAGTTTGGTAGAAGCTATTAATAATTTTGCTGAAAAGGTATCACCAAGACATACAAGACATATAAGAATTTGGTAGTTTCCAGTCAATATTTTGATGGAAAAAGGCAGTAACACTGTGATTAAAGTGTGCTCACGTTTAAAGAGCATTTCTGTTACAGATTGAATCAGAATAGAAACTAAAAAATCTCTGAGTATGTGGTGATACTGAGGGAATTAAAAATCAGAAATACTTAAATGACAAACAACTGCGGTTATTTGTGTGTGGAATATAAAAGCAGGCAAGCCAAATGATCATATTGTGACTGACTTAAACCTTAAACATATGCTCAAGTTATTTCATTTGAGATGAAGAGCACATTTCAAGATATGTTGCACCAGCACACAGAAAACTGTAACAAGTCCAGCAGAAATGAATTGGAAAGTGCACCATGAACAGTACATTAAACTATTTTCATTGTGGAAAAATACTCACTATGCAAATGATTTCCTGTTTAAGAATAAACTCTGTAAAAACAGCAATAAACTGGGCCATACTTTGAAACTATGAAAAAGATGAAAATTAAAAACAACTGACATTAAATCCACTTTGAATCCAGATGCTGTAGCATCTCTGCAGTAGTTGAATTTGAGAGAGAAAATAACTGAGGTTTATTTACATGTGCAAAGAACAAGATCTGAAATGTATCTCAGTAAAGCATCTGTTTGTCCTCCAGTTTCACAGCAGGAATATTAGAGACTACTTAAATAGATGAAGTTGCAGAAAATTTAATTACCACTAAACATTTGCAAGGAAATTCATTGTTCCCTGGAGTTACCACAGTTGTAGTGATGATGGTGTAACTGGCCTTTAAAGAGGAATTCTATGCAGCGACTAGTTGGAAACAAATGAGAAAAGTGTACAGAGTGTACAGTATCTGCAGAGTTAAGAAATTATAATATTTATCCTACAACAGAAATTATCTAAACATTTGAAAAAAGTTGATACTTTTTATGATGATATCAAAAATGTAAGTTGCAGGAAGGCAAAGATATAATTTTCTTTACAAACTTGTCTGATTCCTTTCCAAAAATACACCAACAGGGAAAAGTAACTGGAGTATTTCAAGAATTCTGTGATAATGTTTAAGGTTACATTGAGCAAACAGCATTTGAGCACAGCTAGTTCTGACTAAGAAGGGAGTTCTCCATATCGGCGTTGACATCAACACTACCAACTACCCAGTAAAGATCAGTACTTTTTCCCTGGTTCAGAAGATGAATTTGCCTCATTATTGTATTTTTGGCAAGCTCATCTTTAACTTATATTCATTCACATGGACTGAAGACGAGATAGCAGACATAACAGTTTATTTCAGTCTCACAGTGTATTGCCTGCAGTAACTGCACCTTCTGGTGAGCAGGCATACACAAGCAGATACCATGAGGTATTGCTGGCATGCAATGTTATTTGAATGACAATCAGAAAACTAGCAATGAAAGACACTCTGAGAGCTCCCTCATAGGCTTGGGTGCCATCATTAACCCTTAACGAGAATTCATTGATCTGATCAGTTCATACTAGCTCATGCTAAATATGTGCATAACTTGAAAGGCAAAAGCTGAAATGATCCATAAGGAACAGAAAGGGTAGTACAGTTACATCCTTTCCTGACTGTAGTTATTAAGAGGGTTTGACCATCTTCTAATTGAACAGATTGGCACTGGAAATTCTGAATTGTCCTGATTCCATCAAAACTTTCTACAGAAGCTTAAGCTGCGATCTGGCTGTGGCTGCTGGCCAAGCTGGCTTACTGTAGCTCAGCTGACTGGTTATCTAGCTGCCTGGCATCAAGCTGACTGCTCAGTTGGTTTCTTGGCTTCCCAGGCTCGTCAGCTGGCAAAGAAATAGATTGTTCCATTTTTGCCAGAAAGGCTGCAGAGCCAACATATTTTGTTCCAGCACTCGATGAAACAAAATATTGACAAGCTAGAATTTCCTGTAGAATAAAAATTTCACTTCCCAGCCAGCTCCAGTTACTATTGTATGCTCTTGTGTAACACAGTGACGGTGTTTATCACATCCTTTAAGCAAACACAATGCACAGAAAGGATGTGAATTCAGAGAGCTTTCCAAGGCTTTGGATTATAATCTCATATCATCTGAAACCGTCTCTATGGAGTACAATGCATCTTTTCGTAAGGTTAGTTTGTGACACTTTCCATTGAAAGGCCTATTGAGTTGGCTTCGAGAACTCATTTGTCAGCAGAATATAACTGGCCAACTGAGGGATGAATTCAGTATATAGTCTGTGGATTACACCCCTTATGCATATTGTTTTGAAAGATGACTTACACAGGCCACAGATCAAACTCCAGGGAAAGAGAAGGCAGCAATAGCTGCAAAATAGTCACGTATATAAAGATTATTAGGTTTTCACTGTTGATATAAGAAGTTAAAATACCCATAAGCATGCAATTAATAATTACTTCTGAAACATGTCAAAAATGGATTTGTGAAACATTCAGTGAAAAGAAACCACAAAGTGCCATCACATGATACTATAACGACATAAACTCAACTCTTGTCAAAGACAAATGCCATGGTCCAGCTGAGGCCAAAGATTCAAGACCAGATGACTAATAGAATTGCCCACTGAAACAAAGAGTTCCAGTTTTGGAGGTGGTAGGTATGTCAAAAATATTTTCAAGGAGACACTGAATAGGACGTAGCAAGTCAACATATGGGTATGCACTCGGCAGCAGAACAAGACCATTTAAGCTGTTTCTGTTCTCGGTTGTTTCTGTGCTATCCCCAGTGCCATGCTGACACATTTATTATCCTGGCAAACTGGATCAGCAAAACAGAGGGAAAGCAGGTTGCTCTCTAGTCTTCTCAGTTCAGTCTCATTTATTGCTTGATTTCACAAATGTTCATGCTGGCACGGTTAGAAGCAGTGCAGATGCAGGAGCAGGGAGCTGGGCTGCAGAGCTTCAGGTTATGTTATAAACAGAGAAGCCACTAGAAATCATTAATTAAATTATTACATGAGCTATGAGCTTTAGATTTTTTTAAATTTTTCTTGTCTTTTTTTTTGAAGGGGGGAGGGGGGAGGACAAGAGCGAAACATTATCAAGCATGGCAGATCCTTCCCAGTTTTCTGCAAGGGGATCAATGGAAAAGGCTTACACAGGTTTTAAGACAGGAACAGTATGCTATGCCTCCTGTTAATGGTAGGAATACACAGACTATAAATTACCCATATGCTTTTGAGAAGGCAATCCTTATAATAAGTGTAGCTTATCGGACATAATTTCAAAACTTGCCTGAACTTAATAAAGCTTTAGTTATAGAGGGACATTTTTCGGAATTAGTATCATAAAAAAGCCCTGACAAAACAACATTGACACAAACATGCAACTTTGTAGTTTTCATGTACAGAGGAAAAAAATGTAGGTAAGGCACTAGGAAGAAAATGGACATAATACTGCCATAAAGTCACAGACCAGTTCTTCAACACCTTTCATAGACCTGGCATTCAATACCTGAGAGAGATGACGTATCAAGTCAGAGATAATCTTTGAACAAGTTGCTCCAAGCCAGTGATCCTGAAATACCAAGCTTAAAAGACAGGTGTAGATAGTGAGTCAGGATAGACCCAGGGACACAGCACTAGTTTTGACAAAAAGGTGCCTGTTTTTCATACCAAATGAGCAGGCAGAAAACACTACAGGTGCATGGCCAGCTCTGCCTGATCCTGATCCCCACAAATGGACTGATGTCCTAGCCTTGGCTTTTACCCATCCCTGTCCCCAAAAGTGCTTGATGCCTCAGGCTGGGGCTGTCCCCAGCTTACCCTGCTCCCTGGTGATGTCAGCAGAATGGGTTCTGACTGGCCAGACCCTGCCCTGAAATATATAAAAAATATATAAAATTAAGAGGACAGAAAATATCAGAGCCCAGAAACCAACACTCTATAATTAAAACAAATTTTAACAAGTGTTGGCTGATCAGACAAGTTTCCTGTGCTTTTGCATAGATGGTATTTAAATCAATTAAAAAAAAATTTCAAAGCTATGCCCATTTTTGTTATTGCATAAAAAATAACACTTTCTTTGACAAACAATGGTGTGCTGTGGGTTATGTTTCATAGTTTCCTGATGAGGGTAAATCTTGATTTTTCTCAAGGTTTTGGCAGGGAGCCATAGGAACTCATTATTCTGAATAGTTTAAGGGCAATTATAAAACAAAGGGAACAAAAGGCTTGAAATTGTTTTTAAAGTGTGCTTTCTCATGTTTACATTGCTTCCAGAGCTATTTTGTCTTTGAATTTTTTTTTATTTTTACTTATTGTTGATACATGAAAAACAATAGATTAAAAACAACAAAACTCTCTTACGGAACTTTTAGCTTTCATGAAAACTGAAGAGTGTTTTTAGGGACAGAGTTGGTCTCCCTCTATTTGTCTTTCTCTAAAGTGGGGCGGGTTAGACTTTGAAACCACACTGTTAGCGTCATATGATTGCCTTCTTCCCCAACCCCTTTCCAGTGAAGTTTGGGACTTTTTGCTGAATTTAGCTTCGGGGCTCTTTCTTTTCTGTGTTCCAGGAGCTGTTGCAAGCACATACTGTCCTGTCTCCACAGTGGAACTCTGGTCCTGCTGTTCCTCCTCCTGAGCTTCGCTCTCCTATGCGCAGTGCCAGAAAGGCCTGTCCCGCTTCCCCAAGTCTCTCCTTTGGGGAGGGACACAGCAGCTATCCCACAGTGCTAAGACGGCCCATTGTGTCCTGTCCAACACACTTCCTCCTCATTCGTGGCCTTGTTGTCAGGTCAGTGTCTGAAGGAGCCGCTCCTGGTGACACCGAGTTACGTTGGGAAGCTACACGAAATTACTGTTTCCGTGCAAGCAAAAAGAAAACCCAGGCCCCAGCAGCACCCACACTTGAACACACACCATGGTAACTCAGGAGGAGGTGGAAGTCACTGGCGCGTTCGCTGGGGTGAACACTACACCTGGTGTCCCGGGGAAACTGGGAGCATCCAGTTTAAACAGGGAGCGGGAAGGGAGGAAGAGTGTAGGGACAGGGTTTGGCAGTCCTGCCTGTGCCTGCTCTGACTCAAGCCAGGCTGCGGCCTCCAACCCTCCCCCGTGCCGAGGCTGCGGGCCGGGCTCAGGGGCGACCCCGAGCAGCCAGGCTGGAGCGGCGCGGCACGGCACGGCACGGCACGGCTGGCAGGCACATACCCGCGGGCCTGGGACGGGGGCTGGGGCAGGGACGGGGCCGGAGGACACAAGGACACGGGGACACAGGGACAGGGGCTGGGACAGGGCGAGCAGTGTGTCTCTCCCTCCCTGCCCGGGGCCGGCCCGGCGCGAGGCGGGGTCGCGCGCAAGCAGCGGGGCCGGCGGGAGGCAGGGAGGCGCGCGCACGCACCACCGCCTCCGCCTCGAGCGCGCGCACGCACCACCGCCTCCGCCTCGAGCGCGCGCACGCACCACCGCCTCCGCCTCGAGCGCGCGCCCGGCGGCGGCCGTTTCCGGGTCGGGTTCCGGTTTCCCGCCAATGGGCGCGCGCGGAGGGGGCGGTGAGCCCCGGGGGCAGGGCCGAGTCGGAAGCGTCGCGAGAGCGGCGTCGCGCGGCGGGGGCGGGGCCAGGGCCAGGGCCGGGCCGGCGGGGGAGGGACCGGGACAGGGACAGGGACCGGGACCGGGACCGGGACCGGCACCGGCACCGGCACCGGCGGGGGCGTTGGGCCCGGCCCGGTGCAGTGCAGTACCGTCCTGCCCTGCCCTCCGTTGCCCTGCCCTGCCCTGCCCTGCCCTACCCTACCCTACCCTACCCTACCCTGCCCTACCCTGCCGTGCGCTCCGGGGCCGCTCCGCCGCGGGGACATGGCCGCGCGCTGAGGAGAGGGCGGCAGCCGCGGCCACAGCCGCAGCCACAGGTACGGCTCTGCTTCCCACCAACCCCCGGCCGCCCTGGTGCTGGGGGCCGGGCCCCGCCGGCCTGTGCGGCGGGGCTCGCTGCCACAGGTGGCCCCGGAACTCCCGGGGAGGAGCGGCGCAGAGCATCCTCCGCTCCCTGCCCTGCCCTGCCCTGCCCTGAGGAAGGATCCGCCCAGGGCAGCGCAGGTCCCGCGGGCCTGGCCGGTCGCCGGGGGGACGCGGAGCGGGGGCAGCGCAGCGCCTCGGCCCCCGCGGGCCCGGGGTGGGGGGGGATCGCAGCTCCCCCCGCCCTGCTCCGCTCCGCTCCGCTCCGCTCGGCCCCGGGGCTCCCCCGCGCCGCGGCTGTGTGTCTGTCTGTGTGTCTGTGTGTCCGTGTGTCTGCCTGTCCGTGTGCCCACATTGTGTCTGTCCGTCCGCAGCCACGGCCGGGGACGGACGGCGGGAGGCGGTTCCTGTCCGCGGTGGTGCAGGCGCTGCGCGGAGGCTCCACGAGTTCGCGTCCCCTCCTGCGTGGGCTGGGCTGTGGTCGGTGCGCACGGGTTAAGTAAGTTCACCCCGTTCTCAACATCTCGCTTTTTAAAAGTGTCTCCTCCCACTCCCTTCCCACGTTCTCCTCCCAGTTCCTTTTCTCCCTCAAGGGAGGAGAAACAGCGAGCATTCTTCCTTTGCTTTTTTGGCTCCTTTGAGGAGTTTTGTTTAGCTTCCCATATTACAACTGAAGTGCCTCTCTCTGGTTTTGTCCCCAAAAGTCCAATATGAAAAAGGAAAAAAGAAAGTGTGAACTGTGGATCCAAACTCTCTCTATATTACAGTCTTCTAACTGAAGCTCTGATATACAGCCAGAGGGAGGAAAAAAAACCCCTTAGGTTATATCTGGAAAAGATAAGTGATACTGAAATAAATGGTAACACAATGCTCAAAGTTTATCCATGTTACACTTGGGAAGAGTCTTACATTGCTTCATATGTGTAAGATTATTTCAGAATTGTACAGGTAGACTTTAGTGATAGATACCACCAATATTTAATGAATCCTTGAGTAACTAAGTGTTTTTAAATAATGTTGGTCCCATTTGTCCAGTGGTATTTATTGGTCTGCGGGCAAGGTGATTTTTTGGTGGACATAGTAATTAAATTATGCCATCTTGGTTGATGTCTCATAGTTCCATATGCTTCAGGGATTCTTTAAAATCTGTTGGCAGTTGAAGAAACGCAGTGGTGAAAAGTCTTGCTTAGTGTGGAAAAATAATAGATTAGATTATTCACACTTTCTGTTGATCATTTGGTGTGGTATAATCTTAAAAAAAACCCAAAACAAACAATACACACCCCAAAAGTATCTCCTAATCAAGGTGTTCTCTTGTGGAGTTTTCTCTAAGGGGAAATAAGACTGCGTGAGAAAATACTGCAGCTTAGAAAATAATACCCCAAACTTACTTAATATAGTTCTGTTATGTACAAAATACACAGCAGAATAAAGTACAGAAATGTAACTGCACAAGCCACAAAATCTAGACTAGTGGGTATTCCTGATACATCAAGTAACATTTTTTCCCAGGATGTATTTGGGAATCCACATCCCAGACTGGGGGGAAGCTGTGGGTGATAAGTTTAAGTGGTGACCTAGACAAAGAAAATGAAGGGTTCTTTTGAAATTGGTAAGGCTTGGTATTCATGTCATGCTTCTATAAATGCAAAAATACAAGATGAAAGAATTAGAACCAACCAGGAAAAAGGGGACTCCACTTTCATGAATGCTCACTGTCAGTGATGTATTTCACTCCCTGCTTCTTGGTGTGGGTGTGGCTGTGGTTGAGACAACTTGTGTTTTATAAATGGACTTTTTCAAGACTGCCAACTCAATCAGTGAAACAGATAAACCAATAGAAATGAAAAATAGAGAAGGATCCATTAGACTATTCTGCCTGCTTGTCAGTGTAGACTTGTTTAATTTGCTTCTCAATAGCATTTGTTTTGGTAAGACTATAAATGCAAATGCAGAACAACCAGGGCATCAGGCCCAGCCAACATAGATTTACAAAAGGAAGGCCCTGTTTGACCAACCTGATCTCTTTTTATGACAAAGTGACCCACTTAGCAGATGAAGGAAAGGCTGTAGATGTGGTCTGTCTTGACTTCTGTAAAGTGTTTGATACTGTCTCCCACAGCATCCTCCTAGAAAAACAGGCTGCCTGTGACTTGGATGGGAGGACTCTTTGGTGGGTAAAAAGCTGGCTGCCTGGCTGGACCCAGAGAGTTGTGGTGAAGGGAGCTAAATCCAGTCAGCAGCCAGTCACTAGTGGAGTTACCCAGGGCTCAGTTTTATGGCTGGTCCCATTTAACATCTTTATTGATGATCTGGATGAGGGGATCAAGTGCACCCTCGATAAATTTGCAGACAACACCAAGTTGGGTGTGAGTCTTGATCTGCTGGAGGGCAGGAAGGCCCTGCAGAGGGTTCCAGATAGACTTGACCGATGGACAGAGGCCATTGCTATGAGGTTCAGTAAGGTGAAGTGCCATGTCCTCCACTTGGATCGCAACAACCCCAAGCAGCACTACAGGATGCAGGAGGAATGGCTTGAGAGCTGTTTGGCAGAAAGGGACTTGGAGGGTGCTGGTTGACAGCTGGCTGAACGTAAGCCAGCAATGTGCCCAGGTGGCCAAGAAGGCCAATGGCATCCTGGCTTGAATCAAAAATAGTCTGGCCAGTGGGACTAGAGAAGTGATTGTCCCTCTGTACTTGACACTGGTGAGGCCACATCTTGAACCCTATGTTCAGATTTGACCCCCTCACTTCAGAAAGGACATTGAGGTGCTGAAGCATGTCCAGCAAAGGACAAAAAGGTTTGTGAAAGGGCTAGAGAACATATCTTATGTGGAATGGTCGAGGGAGCTGAGTTTGTTTAGTCTGGAAATAAGGAGGCTCAGTGGTGACCTCATTGCTCCCTGCAACGGTCTGAAAGGTTGTAGTGAGGAGGAGGTTGGTCTCTTCTGCCATGCCTGCAGTGAGAGGACCAGAGAAAATAGCCTTAAGCTGAGATGGGGAAGATTGAGATTAGACATTGGAAAAAAATTTTTCACAGTTAGGGTGGTCAGGCCTTGGAATAGGTTGCTCTGGGGGGTGGTGGAGTCACCATTCCTGGAGGCATTAAAGAGGTGTCTGGATCTGTCCCTGGGTGATGTGGTTTAGTGTTTATAGTAGCAGTACTGGATGGACAATTGGACTGGATCATTTTGTAGGCCTCTTCAACCTTGATGGTTTTATGTTTTAAAAAGAGTTTGTTTTTAAGGTATTTTAAAATTTCTTATTTGGAATGAATCTTTAAAAAGTCAGTGTTTGATTAAGCCTGGCTTTTGCAAATCATCGGCAGAGTTCTCTAGTCTGCTTCAGGTCATTGTGTTGAAGAAAAAAAAGAAAGTACTTTTTCTTTAAAAGAAAGATACCTGTTTTTGCTGTAGTGCTATTAAAAAACGCTTTTTTTGAAACATAGCTATAGATATAGTAATGTCATTGCGTAGAATCTTTTATTTGAAATTTAATTTTAATACGAGCATATCACATATATTTCAAATTTATTGCCTGTATAGTTGAAATTTCTCTTATCCTTTATGTGTTTAACGTAGGTTTGCACATGTCTTCATATGCCCCTATAGCTATTGAGATGTACCCCGCACATTTGCACTTTACAGAAAATAGATAAATTTTCTTCCTTTGTGCCAGCTAATAATTATCAATACACACTGACTTATAATAAATTTAGACATGGGATAAACTTATATAAAGAGATTAAATCCAAGGCAAATTTCCTGTTTGCATTCCCTTAAGCTGATTATTTAATTTTGATCTGTACATGTATTCAAACAAGGATATATGTATATGCACAAGCTAGCTAAATGCTTGTTACATGGTCTGATGAAAAGGGTGTTCTCAGCAAATCACTGAAAAAAATGGATATATAAAGTCATAGAATGGCTTGGGTTAGAAGGGACCTTTAAAGACCATCTAGTCCAACCTTGTTGCAATGAGCAGGAGCATCTTCAACTAGATCTGGTTACTCAGAGCCCTGTCCAGCCTGACCTTGAATCTTTTCAGGGATGGGGCATCCACAACCTCTGGACAGCCTGTGCCAATGCCTCACCACCGTCATTGTAAAATATTTCTTTTATCTAATGTGAATTTATCCTCTTTCAGTTTAAAACTATTCACCCTTGTCCTGTTAAACATGCCCTGCTAAAAAGTTTGTCCCTGTCATTTTTATAAGCCCTCTTTAAGTATTGAAATGCTGCTATATGGCCTCCCTGAAGCCTTCTCCAGGCTGAACAACTCCCATTTGCTCTGCCTGTCTTCATATGAGAGCTGCTCTGTCCTTCTGTTTATTTTTGTGACGCTCCTCCGGACCCACTCCAACAGGTCCATGTCCTTCCTGTAATGAGGACCCTGGAGCTGGATGCAGCACTCCAGGTGAGATCTGAGCTGAGTAGAGGGGCAGAATAACCTCCCCTGACCTGCTGGCCACGCTGCTTTTGATGCAGCCCAGGACACAGGTGGCTTTCTAGGCTGTAAACACGTGTTGCCAGCTTGTCCACCAGCACCCCCAAGTCCTTCTTAGCGCTGTTCTTAGTCTCTTCATCTCACAGCTTGTGTCAGTACTGGGAGCTTTCCCAGCCCAGGCACAGGACCTTGCATGTGGCCTTATTGAACCTCATGAGGTTCACATAGATCCACAGCTTGAGCTTATCCAGGTCCCTCTAGGGTAGCATCCCCATCCCTCAGGCACGTCCACCACACCACTCAGCTTGGTGTCATCTGCAATTTTGCAGAGAGTGCACTTGATTCCACTTTGGAAAACCTGTGTGGAAAACCAGCTTTTCCCACAGGTGACTTTTCTTAAGGAGTGTCTAAGATTATTTCCCCAATATGGTTAAATTTATAGTGGATTAGCCATTTAAGATAGAGCAGTAGGGAAAAAGGAAGTGGGTCTCTTTTTTTTTTGCCTGATACTGTTTTGTGGCTTTTTTCTTTTATAGACATCGAGTTTCAGCAGAAGGATTGTTGTGTTTTTTCATCTTCCGTTCATAGTTTACTGTGAAATGAGTTTCCCAGGTGTATTTATTATATTTATATATAGTATATAATTTGTTTAACCTGTGCCTAGCTGCTTTGTATCATTGGCTTAATTTTCCAAGCCAGACACCCAGCTAAGAGAGATGCTGTGCTCCAGGGATTAAGATGTTGCCGTTTATATGAATAAATGTAACTTTTTTTCTAAGATTCTTTCAAGTTCCTCTCTGTGAAGGAAAGTAGAAATCAAGGTGAATTGTGAATAGATGTGCCTAATAATAATCTCTAGAGGTTTTATTTTTATCTGTGCTAGGAGTGGAGGAAGGTGAAGAACATAGTTACTTGATGACAATACTAATCTTTTTATTTAAGTTACTTATACTCAAGAAAGAGTATAAGAGGTTTATATAGATAAAAGATTTATTTCCTATATGGAAGTTAGATATGTGCTTGAGATGAGATCAAGAAAACTTGTCTGGTCAGTTGTGTGAAGACAATCCATACTCTGATGTCTTGGTGTTTATTTTTTTTATTTAGCAGTCATTTCTATATGCCTTTGCTCCTTGCTTGCTTTTTTTTTTTGTTTTTTTTTGGATAGTTTAGGAATTCTTTTTCCTGGTTAAATTGTGTGACTATGGGAAAAACTGAAATATTAAAACTTTCATAGGACTGAAAAGTCCAGCACATGCTGTCTGTCTTTTAACAACAACTTATATTTATTGCCTGTTTTAGGGGATGTAGAGATGAGTGAAACAAACTAGATTCATTGCTGCTGGTTGAAGAGGGAAACTTGAAAAAAATGTTTTCATGTCATAGCTGTTTTTTTTATATTCTTGTTGTTAGAACTAGACTTAAGATCAGTAAGGGCAGCTGACTCAAGCAGAAATTCATGACCTACTTCATTGAGGTGCTGATACATTCATCTTTGGTCCGCTGTGTTTTGCCAGCAGAGACTGGACTGCCCAGAGCAGGGCCAGAGGACAAGAGTGTTGATCCATGTTAGCCCATAGTACCTCTGGGTGACAGAAATGACTAGGCCAGTTGGTTGAGTGGGTAGGTTGTATGTTTGCCTCTTGAGATTCTTGAACGGTAGTTCCAGCGCGTTGTATGTACAGGAATTTGCTGATAACTTTCAAGAGTACCAGTGACAGTGAAATAATATTTAATGCAATGGTCTGACTTGCCCCCCATGTAGCCTTCGAATCTGATTAAATGTGTAGCTTACTACAAGGTGTGTCTTCTATGTTTCATGCCTGGTCATTCAGGCAGTTCTTTTTTGAAGGAAACTGTCAGTATGGATGGTGTGCTGTTTAATATTTCTCAGTTTTAAAATGGTTTTTAGTTGGTTTTGATAATTGGTTCTTGTTTTGTCTACTTGCGTTTTCAAAGAGGACACAAACTAAATGAGTAAACTTAATCAAATATAATTTTTTTTGTAGGTATTTTTGAGTTGACTTCTTTCATCCAATACTAAGACTGGTAAGATCATGGACATGTACGCCAGGGCTCAGGGCAATCTAATGAAACCAAGGATATCTGTGAAAAAGGTAATTATCTATATTTAAATAAAAAAATATTTTTGAGCTTTTCAATCTAATAATGAACCAAATGAACTGGTTTAATTGAAGTTTTTTGAGTATGTTTTTTGTCTTTAATGTGTTTTAATTTTGATTGTCTAACATTTCAAGGAGGGAAAGAAATTGCCTTTGATTCATGCTTTGGCATATTTAGTGTAATTGAACTGGGAGACAGCATAATTTAAGAAAGGAGTGCGTGCTTTTGTCTTTCAAAGTGACACGATAAAATCATGATGCATTCATTTCCTAGACTTTGCCTTGTTTATTGGAAGACAGCTTTTATTTTAGAACAGATTTTTTGAGTTTATATGTAATAAATTAAAGTACAAATACGTAGTCTTCATAGATCTCTGTGAAGTGTGTCTTAGGGCTTATTTGTAATATATTTATCTTTAGATCTTGGTTTCTTGTTTAGTTTATCCTTCCATTTACATGAACATGTAAGAAGTGCCTTGTTGAAAAAGAATATATGTCTAGCACTTACAAAAGACATTAGTGGGTTTTTTTCAATAGTATTCATTTATTTATTCTTTTAAATTTTGTCACTTTAGCTTGGAGAACATAAATACTCTTCCTCAAATTTTCTTGCAAGTTCTATAACTGCTTACTGAAATGAAAGTTGCAGTTTATCCTGAAGGAACAAATTTATTTATCCAATTGTATTTCTCAGGGTAGTTGAGAAATAGATGAGTATTTAGATGAGGTCTTTCCTGGTTACTAATAACTTCTTTATTAGCAAATTGCTGCACCGGTAAGAGGAGAAACTGAGCAAGGAAGCGTCTTGTCACATGAAAATTGCATTACTGTATTTTATAAGCGGATTTTGTTATTTTAAGGAAACAGTGACTGTGGTATATGTCCCGTAGAAACTGTTTAAAGACAAAAGAAAGTACTGTGAGACAGTCAGTTGTTCCAGGTCCTGACATGGAACATTAACTGACATATATTAAGCAGTTTGTAATTATGGGTGATATTCTTTCTCCAACACAAAGAGTTCTTTAACTACCGTTAAGTAATTTTGCATTCTTAAAGGACTTTTTAAGTCTTTGTTTTTCTGCTTCATTGTGCAAAACAAATACCATCCTCCCGAAATGCTCCCAGTCTCTGGTTTTTAAACCTATAGGTTATAGAAACAATCTTTCTAATAACGACAGTGACCAGTGATTCCTCACTGATTCTAATAGCTGCCTAAAATATCTCTGTGAACTGCTTCATTAAGCATTTTGGACTGTGTGATTCTAGAAACATGAATTTAACATTTCTCAAGTATCTTGCAGTATTCTACATTTTCATACAGCCAGGGGCTCCAGTGTTTTGATCTGTGACTGATTCTTCTTGATGTTTATCTGAGGAGTGGCTGTTTAGATCATGGTGTGTAACTTTCTCCTACAGCCAGATAGTAGAGTGGTCGGAATTGCACTGTGTTTCATCTTCTGTTGATTCACAGAAGATTGCTGTCTGATTCCTGTCCTCTTTGTAATACTTTGTCATAGTTAACAGGGATTGTTGCAGTAATAGCTCTTAAAAGTCAGTGCGAAGTTGTGGTGTGCACATTTAAAGCCTAAGTTTCTGTCTTTATGAAATTACCTAAAAATACCCAGTCCATTAAAATCTTACAGCACATGAAATCAGCAACAGCTGCTTTGTTGCTTAAGAGCAGAGTAAGCATGACTCTCCAGCACTGAACTTAATTTCTCTAGAGATTGTGACATCTGACAGGTCGTTTGAGATGTTAGGGAGCAGTTGTATAAAACACTTCATGAGATCAAGTACTATAGAATTTCCTCAGTATACTGTGAAGGATTCATAGATAATGACTTTTTGATTTGCTAGAAAAAAGGGGACAATGCAAATCTTTGAATTGCTGGAGGAGTGACAAGGATTTTCATTGTTCAGATCTGAGCACCTTGATGATATTTATGTTTTTCTCCTGACATGACTGCATAACTTTGAATCTGTGCTCAAGAATGACATAGGATTTCTTGCAAGACATGACTTCTGAATTTCTGTGAGGAAGGAGTACACAGGCCTAGAAACTAGAACTTTATAAATTGCTTGGGTGTTTTTTGACCGTATGTCAATGTACACTGGAAGTAGTTGTACTGTTTATTAAAACAAATCACCTCCTTTTGTTGAAGATGACCTCTTGTGCTTACCTAAACTGAGCTGATAGTCTTGGGAACTTGCTGGTTGTCAGTTTTTAATGTAGTTGCTTGTCTTATAGTCTGGGATTGTGAGAGAACTTGCTTTCATTGTCTGTTTGATAGGAGGATTTCTATGAAATTGAGTCCGATCCTTTCTTGTCACAAGCACAATTTTGATAAGAGTATGAAAAAGTTATTAAAATAGTCTCCAGTTAATGAGGGGAGTATAACACCCCCATCAAGCCTACTGCTGGTTTTAATTCTTTTTGAATCACACTGTGGTAATAGTTAAGAATTTTATGAATTTCAGGCCAAAGCTACTCAATGGCAAATTTGTATCTGTTTGTTCATGGATGTCTTTATTCTTCTGTTTAAATAATTTCTTTTCTTTTGCTGGTGTTCACCCGTATTTTTTTTTACAATTGGTGGTCTGTCTTCTGTTAGCCTTGGTTTTTGGAAACTGTGTAAACTAAGGTTTTAGTCTGCTTTTATATGAAAGCCTCTGCATTCCAGTGATTATCCTTCATAGTCCTACTTTCTGTGCTTGTTGTTAGTTAATCTTCTTTTTACATGTCGATAATACTGTATGTGCAATTACACAGGATGTCCTTCCCAGTGACTCTGATGCCAGTTCTTTCACTATAGGATGCACATTTGCTATTTTCAGTGCTGTATCATATTGACCATTCATTCATTGCTTTACCATGATGAAGAAGTCAACTTAGGTCTTTTATTTCCCAGCTTGTGAATATGCAATTCTGTTTTCAAGCTTGCTTTTAGTTTTTAAGGGCACAACTTTGTGCTTCCTATGGTTGCATTTTAAAATACTCTCATATTGAACAAGTTCTTCCTGTATGATTTGCTATACTTCTTCTTAGCTGATGACACCTGCTTACTTCAATTAGCATCAGTTTCAATCTCATATTTACTTTATTGTCTCATTAAATTTATTAATGATGATGATGCTTGACATCAGTCTCAAGATAAATTTTGAGGAAGTTGGTTACTGACCTACATCAGCTATTCTCAAAAACGTCGCTATATTACCTCCATTCAGGCAAAGGCTTTTCCAAAAAACTCTGTAAACTCTGTCTGTTTTGTTGACTCTTCATATATTTCAGTGTAAATAATCTATGAAAGTCACAGATAGGTAAGATTTTTTTCTCTGTGTATGTGTTTTGGCTGTTAATTTCCATTTCTTTATTATTTTTACATTCTGAACTTTTTTATATTCATTAATGTGATCTTAAAAACATGCATCACTTCCTTCTCATTTTAAATAAGGATATTTTAGCTCTTCAGTTATATAGTGCTACTGTGGGCTACCAGATGTGCGTAGAGTCTTGTATGCTGATTATTCCAGACCTTAGGGAGATTTTTCCAGTTGCTTTATCTTTCTTCTTCTCCCAATTCAAATTAATATTCTCCAAAATGGTGAATTTTCCTTCACCTCAGTAGTTCCTCATACAATGCTCTGGTTCTTAGTTATTCATTTGCCTTTCAGATGTAAGACTAGGAAATAGTACTTGCTTATAAATAAGGTGTAAAAGCCTAGCTAGAGGATAACAGTGAGCCTTTCTCAAACTGTAGCTCGGTTGGCTTGCAGAAAATTAGCAGATCATGTCATACGACTTCCCCCCCCCCCCCCTTAATTACTATTTTGAGTGCTTAAATTATTGTCGGAGCTGAAAATGAGACATTTCAACATGCTTGCTTGACTTCCCAAATTACTTTTGTACAAGATGAGTGAAGGAATTGCTGGGGAACAGTCTTTGAGCAGTATTGGTATTGCAGCCACCTGTAATTTGGGAGATCCAGAGACTTACAGAAAGACACTGACAGCATACTTTGGAAAGTACAAAGATACATTACTAAACCGTGAAAGTAAGTTGCAGCTAAACATGTCGGGCAAGAAAATAGATGAAAGTGAAAATTAGGTGAATGCTGTGTTAATTCATTTCAAATAACCCCATAACTGCCTAAAATGGTTTTTAAAATAGTTCAGCTGTTGCTTTTCTATAAAAGTTGCTGTTGTGACTTCTTTGTTTCACTTGGCCTTGGCTGTCAGGTTGGTAGTCTGAGCCTTGTTTGCTAACATTCTGAAAGGTATTTTTGTAATTTCAAGGATCCTGAAGTTTGATTTTGCCTTTTTTCTATTCATTCTAGAATTGCTTTCCTAGTTTCGTGTTGCCATGAGCACAAGTATGGTGGCACTAGCCCTGCTTTAATAATTTTATTTCCTATGTAGTAGTACATGATACTGCTTTTTATACAGGGAAAAAATAAAATCTTTCTCGACGTTTAACTATATGTGAGATTACTTCTTACTATAAAGGGATTGTTTTTGTTTCAGGAGTGTCAGAAAGGCAAAACCCTGATGAAATTTGGCTATCTAGCAGTTCTATTATTGTTTGAGAAGCTATGCAAATTTGAAATACCTTGTGAGTTGGACATACTGAGTTCTCATTTCATTTTTTAACAGGGCAGTCTTGTAGAGAATAATTGACTGGATTAACAGTTTTTAACCATATGATGATCTGATTTATCTTCTTAATTTTACAACTTGCTAGAGAACGTGACAATTTTAAATGTAAAAAAAAAGGCTGACTTCCTAAAACAATTGAGAGGATTTTGCCTTTTTAAAAAGCCGAGTGAACTAGTTTTGTTGTTGTTCTGTCATCTTATTTGCCTTCTGCACTTTGCTACACTGAGAGAAAGTGTTGGATTCTTCAGCCTTTTTTAGCCATCTGTGGGTGCTTGCATGTCACCATAAATGTTATTATAAGAAATGTTACAAGAAGTATTTACATGGGATTAATTTAAGTTGTCTCATATCTTTCACAGAATGGGAAAGAATCTGTGTGGATTTTCTTGGGTTGTTTTGCTTGCTTGTTTTCTTACCCTCTGACTTTTGAAGCCACCTGCATGACTTTTCTTGGCTAAAATTGCTTTTCATCTTATTTAAGGAAAAGCTGTTGAAGACGTTCCATATATAGCCTTCAATGCAAGGAGTAGATGGGGTGTGGATTTCTTCTTGGATTCTTTTTTTCCAATTCTGTGTTATAGTTTATCTTTTTTTTTTTTTTTTTTAAATGCATAACCTATTTTGGAATAAAAGTAATGCTTGAAGAAAACAACTTAGCTGTTTCAGTTCCATATCCTGAAATGAATTTAAACTTTATATACAAAGTAATTTGAAATAGTAATTACAGTAGAGAAACCTATGGGGGGTAGGGGGGAGATGAGTGGAGCATGCAGCTGAAAATGCATTTTTTCTTAATTTTTTTTTCATTGTTTTACAGAGTTTTGGTGAAGGTGTACTGCACTCTATGAAGTCACTGCTACAGAGCAGGAAAGAGTTATGCAACGTATCAGCAGAGGAATGCCTAAATCAGGAAGAAGAAGATAATTTTATAGAGGTTTGGCATGATGTTACCATTTATATATATTTTGTGGCTACGATAGAAAACAGTTGCACTTGAAACAGTATGGGAAGTTGCAGGATAGTAAACGGGAACGATTCAAGTTACTGGCCATAAAATCTGTATCCCTTATTGTCATTCTTGAATTCAGTCAGTATGGTCTTAAAAGGAGCTGTGACATTTCAAGATGACATTTTTCTGCTTTGGAGGATTTGAGAAACTAGAAAACCAAAATGTGTAAATACATGACTTGAGTGTACTGCATTTGTGAGTACTGCTGTCATCAAGATTGTATGGATGGTATCCTAACAAAGTAGTGTAACAGTTTGGTCCAGGTCTGAAGATAAAAATTCAGGTGATTGCTCTTGCTTGCCCTGTACTTAGCACTAAAAGCTGATGCCTCGAAATTGCAGATTTAAACTTATTTTGCGTGAATACAGATGGGCTGAAAGCTGGATAAGGTCTGGGGAGAAGACAATGCAGGATTGTCTAGGTAAATCTCAATCTATAAGGGTGAATTACTAGAACTGTTTGAGTAACAAGGCTAGCAGCTTCTCCAAAGGGAAAAGAAAAAAAGTAAGAACCAATGTGTGGCATGTAATTTGTATTAGGTGTTTTACAAGACTTCTAATTAGGAGTTGACAGACCTGATGAGGAGCTTAGAGAAGGAGAGTATGACCTGTGACAAGGAGCTTAGAGGAGAGTATGACCTGAACTGGCCACGTGGAGTAGCTGAGACAGGGAGAAAAGAAGTAAAGACGACTCAGGAAGTGGTTAGGGAAGACTGGTAATTGCATAAGGAGTAGCTGGGGAAAGGCAAGAGGCAGATTGTGTGACTGGCAGAGAGGAATTAGGATTGCCTGGATAACACCGGGGGTTTTGTAATTGAATGGATACAGTCAGGAGTTACGGCTCTATGGAACATTTGGGGAGCAGGCAAAAAGCTAAATTTGTGAAAGATGAAAATCTGTGGCAAATTAAGGTAAGAAAGAAGAGCTGTGCAGTGGAGGAGTGAGCAAAACCTCATCTGTATCTGACCAGACGGACCATGCTTTAGAAATCTACGAGGCAGTTTTTATCTTGTAACAAATACCTGACAAATAGCTGGCAACACGTTTTATATGCCTGCAGTAATGGTCCCTATGGAGAAAGATAGCTGACTATATTTAGTTACCTTGTTAGATCAAGCAATTAAGAACCCTCTGGGTGAAGTGTAAAAGGGTCAATATCCTGCCACAGAAAAGGTATTTTTTATTATGGAAATACAGGCAAAGTTATGGGGGAGTGATGCTAAAAGAACATTATTAGGACTGCAAAGATATTTACTCAGACTTAAGAAACCCAGTATTTAGGTTTTTCTCTACCATTTTAATCCATTTCCTCTGTACCCATGGCTTCTGATAACCGTCGAATACAGTGTCTCATACACTACTTTTAGTTTAAAGAAAGGACATATGTTACTGATGACCTTTTTATTTCCCTGGCCTGCTCCCCAACAACTTCTGAATTGATGTACTGACTTCAGATATGTTCAAGGTATTAAAAGGTCATTGTTCTTCTGTGAAAACTGGAGTTTGGGCACAATAAAGAAACACAAATTAGCATTGTCATTGAGGCAAAAACAGGCAGACTCAGTAGGGGTGTGGTCTCTTTGAAGCACTCTGCTGACCACTCAGTGTACATATTGTTCTTCATTTGTGTGAAGCTATGAGTCCTGCATACTGCCCTGTCTTGCACAGTGAGTTATCTCATGGGAGAAGGGAAAGGGTTGGAATCGTTATCTTGAGGAAGAGGAAAGGGCATGTAAGACAACAAAGAAACAAACACCCATTAGAAAGACCAAACAAAACTGCCAAAAAACCCCCAACAGTAACAAACTCTAAAGCCTCTCAAAACGTTCTTTGGGGAACTAGTTTTTTTCACAAGTCCTTTAAATTGTTCGATATTTTGCTTTTTCTGTGGAGGAATTCAGTTCATATTGTAGGTACTGTACAGATGAAAAGACGTAGAAGTTGAAAAGTGTCTTGCAGATATAGTGCAGATGAATTATTTAGATGTTGAAGAAAGGATGTAGGAGTTGAAAGGTAACATTGCTCAAACAGGATTTTTTCATAGTTAACACAGCAAATATGGTGGTGGAGGTGTGTAATTACTCGGGAACTATTTGGAATGCTACTGCAAAGCATTGTTTAATTTCTGATGTTGTCAGAGCTGACATAAGTGAATGTAAGCGCGAAGATGTTTTCTGGGGGCATGAGATCTTTTTCCCAGCCTGAGATCCCCTGAAATAAACACATCAGAATTTTTCATAGTATGATTTCAATCTAAAAAAACAATATTTATGGTTTTTCTGGTCACACTTTGAAAGAGCATATTCAAAACACAAATACAATTCAAAATAAAACTGTTTTTCAGCCATTTCTTTTTCTAGCTCTGTACTTTATAGAGATTCTGTGTATGTACAAGCAGGTAGCTGAACCAGTTAATAATAAATTAATATAGGCATAGTGCTGTTCTTCGGAGTAATGGGAGTAGTTGATACAAATTTATGAGTTGTAGATTTGGTACATAACATTCAGTCTATTGCATAGTGCTCTGAAATAATGGAACCCAAACCATATGAAACTGAAATTCAAACATCTTTGGAAGTATTTAGTCCTAGTGCTTTATTCCATATCTACAAAATGGAAGCAAAAGTAATTTTCTGACAACTTTGTTTTGAAAATAAATGCCCTGGGGATTTTTGGAGCATGCAGATATGCTATTGATTGTTGTTAGGAAAATACTAAATGAGTACTGAGGAAATCTGATGTTTGAAATGAAGTTAAGGGTTTGTCTGCTTCGATATGGTGTGCAAACATGTGGCTTAAGTAATCCGTTGTGTTTTGGCCTTAGGCTAATCAATTTACATGGCAAATTGTATAATGTGTTGGCATTATGCTTTCTTCAGTATATCCAAATGTGTAACAGTTTATTAGCATGGACAGATTTCAGACTGGAACTGTTTTGTATGTGCCCAGCCTGAAGCAAGGACAGATGAGCACTCATCTTTGCCAAATCATGTTTGTTTTAACAGATGTAATGAGGTGCGTGTGTGTTGCTCTGTATATATCAGTCACTAGAAGAATGCTTTTCAGTCTGATCTGACCTTTCACAAGTCTAATAATGTAGGGTTACTATTCTTTATGAAAGACTGTGTGCTACTGTTTGAACAAGCTATGCTACCGTAAGGTATGGTTACTCTGGCAGTGGAGTGAAGCTTTCTGTTACAGTCTGTGAATTTTTAACTCTTAAATATCTGCAGGAAACCATAAAGATTTTTTCTGTACTTCACTATATTAATGTATTTATTTTACAGATTACTTTTATAGGTTTTGCAGAAGAGATGGGTACTGCTCGCTTGCAGGTACAATATATATTTGTATTGGAAAATAATTTTCTTTACCTACTGCTTTTTTCTAAGTAGTACTTAGTTTTTTAAATGGAGGAATTTTGGTGTTTGAGAAATAGATATATCTTGAGCTTTTAAAAGCCTAAGTTTCTAATGTCATTGAAAGCTTGAAAATAATTATTTCAATATGATAATCAGTTTTTTATATGTATTTACAATATTACCTGGGTCAGTCTTTGTATTCGGATGGTCTGGAACAACTTACTTAAATCTGGCAGAGCCGGATGATTTTTGGAGGAGCTATTTGGGTGGGAAGGGGCTAGTTGGGTTGTGGGTTTTGTGGGTGCTTTTTTGGTTTGGGTTTTATTGTTCTTGTTATAAACTTGTGTGTATCAGTATTTTGGTGTGTAATCTGCTTAGTTGAGTTGTGCTTATTCATATGGTACAGTTGCATGTGTGAAGCTAAAACTTTATTGAATTGACTGCTAGCTGTGAATTGTTGGTGGGGAGGGTCAGGAGTCAGTATTATGGCTATGTCTTAAGATTTTTCTAGAGAATTAGATAAGGAAATACCATTTTAAAAGGCCAAGTACAGCAAACCAATAGGGTTATGTTGTGCTGTTTTCATAAGTTAAGGATTTAACCTTCCTGTACAACTTACACATCAGTGTAATTCATAACATACACCTTCAAGGTGCAATTCCGCACTTCTACTCTGTCTAGATCCTACTAGACAGTGAATGCTGTAATGATTTGCTGGTGTTTAAATATGAAAAAAGAAACCCTGAATCCATTTGTGATCCAAATTATGTCAATGTTGCTAATTATCAGGTTACAATAACACTAGACATTCTTTCAAAGATGGGTAAGAACTATTTGTCTAGAATTAGATGGAATTTAAAGAAAATTGGAGAGAGTAGGTTTATGGAGATTTGCTTTGAACCACAGGGATCAGTAGTGTTTGGACTGTTGAAAAAAAAGTTTGAAAAAACATCTTTCACAGACCTCTTATACACTAGGTAAATCTAAAAGTTTTCCAAGGTCATCCTTAAAGAAGTACCTTGTCCACCTTTTTGCGTAATAGGGAGCTGGAACACTGTTCTAATAAAGCACACTGAGAGCACATAGAGATCTGTTGATAACCATTATTAGCTTAAGTCAATGTTTTTGGTTGTGTACCTTTTAGGATGTGCAGCTGTTTTTCAGCGCTTACAAGATTTTTGTCTATGACTTATAAGCATCTGCCAAGTATGGACTGAATTAAACCTTGTTTACATGAACTTTACACCACAGTTCAAGAGAGTAAGTGGGGGATGGAGCAAGAAGTAGGGAATCATAAAAAACTTAACCAAAATTAGTAGGTGTTACTATTAAGGGGGGTTATGAGATCATTGTCATTTACAAGTTATTTTTTTGACTTGATGTTCTCCATGTGTTTGTATATTTAAATCAGGAATTGTCAGCTGTTTCTGTAGAGCTTCCAGATATTCTGAAATCGCTGCAGTTGCGCAAACTAAAAGAAAACGAAGCTATATTTCTAAAAGATGTGAAGAAAACCTTGGCAAAACCTTATGTCATGAAACATCAGGTAAAATTTTTGTGCTTTCTTGCATGTCAGAAGCATATTTTGCATCCTAAAGAGTTTCATCATATCACGTATTTTCTTGCTTTTGGTTTGGGGCCATGTTAGTCACAGCAGCGTTAATGTCATATTTCTGTGTTTCCATGAAAATGAATGTTAGAAAATATCAAAATAAACAGTGCTGTCTTGTTTACAAGAAATACTCAACAAATATTTAATTATGGTGCTGATCCCATGCTTCTTCTAGACTGTGATCCCTTTCACTGCCAGTTTGAAAAGAATATGAAACTTGTCACGTTACCTATCTCTGGTCTACTCAGATATAGCTTTCATTGTCATCAGACTTCTCTTGTTGAAATAGAGATACCAAAAATTATGTGAATGTCCAGTGTTTATAAAACTCAGTGGACTCTTGTCTTACAAAAAAAAATTTGCAATTATAAATGCTATTAATGATATAATTTCCATTATTTTTATTTTGATACTGTTCCCATTATTACCAAGTTAATTATATTCTTTCCAATTACAAATGTTGCATGTAAGATAAAAAATACCTTGAAGAAACAAATATCTTATAAACTGAAGTACTATTTATTCTGCAAAACATGCTTTGACATACTGTCTTCCTCTACAAATTTTTCACATGCATTCTTTAATAAATTTGTATACTATCAGGGTTGTGTTACTTTTTTGCAATTATTTATTCAGAATGCAGAAGGTACGAAACTGGATGATTCTAACTATCACTCTACACAAACTAATTAATTTTCTTATATTTAAAATATTTCTAAATTATTTATTCATCATAAATACGCATTTGAAGGGATCACTTCTGACAGTTGAATTATCCTGATATTGCTATATTTATTTTCTTGTTGCTCTCTTTTTCAAGAATCAACTTCCTGAAGTGTTTTGTGTGATGAGACTGTCTCCTTCATACCCAAGGATAAAAGTTGATTATATATTTACCTTACTGAGCAAGTATACCACAGGCATAAGATACGCAGTGGAAATAAACTCTTCGCAAAAACATCAAACAGAGACATCCCATGGAGAAGACGATGACACTAATCAGTCAGTTTCTTCAATTGAGGATGATTTTGTCACTGCTTTTGAACACTTAGATGAAGATGATCCTTCAAAGATACAAAGTGCTGGTAAGTTCTTGCACGCCTTGTAGAAATTGGTATTTGAAATTTAGGCTGTTGGGATTTAAAAAGAAAGTAAATGTAAATGAATAGTAATTTTTTTACATTAATCCTGTTTTGTAAGAAAGTATTATGCAATTGAAAAATTAATATTTTTTTCCTTTTTCACAAGACTTTGCCAACTCATAAACCAAACATTCTAATCTTGGTGTCATATGGATATCAAATAGAATGTTATTCTACTTTGTGTGCTAAAAATGCATTAATTTGTCATTGATTAGATTTGTGTAATAGGATTTGAAGAAAATGAAAGGTTGCTTTAATCATGAAAGATAAGCTAGCATTTTGCAACAATAATAAAACCAGTTGCCATTAAAATCTGTCCTATTTTTTGTAATTCTGTGGAAATTCTTGGTTTTGAAGCAGTCTTTTATCTTTTTTTATTTCAGGTGCATGCAGCTTTGCTTCTCAAAACCATCGAGATGCTGCTTCGCAGACCACCCCTGCGCAATATTTAGAAACTGTTGACTCAAAGATCCTTGTGAGTTCTGCACATCGAAAGTCATCTGCTAGATCTTCTACTTTGATTGATATTTTGGGACTTAAGGAACTGTCCTCAGTAAAGAATTCAGTGACAACCTCAATTTCTGATCCTTGGATACAAAGGAGTTTCTATAAGCCATATAATCCTTCAGATCACGGTGTTAATTTTTTACGTAAAACATTGTTTTCTTCCTCTCCAGCTGAATCCTCTGAGTCAGATTGCTCCAGCCCAAGCCCCATCATCTTCTTAGATGAAGAAGGGTATCAAAAAAGCTTGAAGGCAAAACTTCAGCTGCCAAAAATTCCAGTAGTGAAAGATGGTATAGAGGATTCAGACTCAGAAGTAAGTGAATTTTTTGATAGTTTTGATCAGTTTGATGAGCTGGAACAAGCCTTGGAAAACTCTTGTAAAATTAGTAGGGATCCCATCCTAGGGAATCCCTCCCAGAAAAGGAGGACTGCACATGAAAAATTCTCTTCTGCAAGCGTTACAATGAATCCTCAGAAATTCAAGTTTGATCGTCCTACTCTCCCAGCCAATGTAAAGAAACCAACTCCTCGTAAGCCAGAATCACCGTATAGCAGCATCTTTGAGGTCCCGGATTCCCCTCGCCCAGTTAAAACATCAGGGGAAGAGAGTGGAGGCTTCTTCAGCCCTATTAGAACATCAGCTTTCAGTCCGCTAGGGAGCTGTGGTTCTTCGGAATGTTTGTGTCGAAATAATCTTGGTGGAGATGGGACAGGTCAAAATCACCACGATGCAACTTACAATAGTTACTCAGCATATGCTGATAGTGTTTCATTTGAAATACTGGGTTCTGTTTTTTCTTCTGAGTCCTCATCAGAACAAGTGTGTGCAGAAAATGATTTGAAGCACAAAAGAATCACTTTGAAAGAAAAAAAAAGGCAAACTGCAGATCTCAACACGAAAACTAGTAAGGAACCAGATAAACAAGCAAAATCTAAACATAAGTCACTAATGATTAGAGATAGCATTCAAAAATTTGCATCTGACCTGGTTGAAAAAAGTTTTGGCAGTGCATTTAAAGACCTGCAGAAAGGTGTTTCTTCCTGCACCAATGCACTTTGTCATTTGGCTGCTAGGTTGACTTCTTCAGTCTTTCAGATGGCTTTTTATGAGATTGGAAGACGTAGAGCAATCTCCCTGAAGGAACGTGCCATTAATGGGATAGCAAACTTTTTGGTGAGCGAAGCTATAACCGGTGCTTTGAAAGAACTGCGTCAGGTAAAGAAACAAATATTTACCAACACTGTTGCACGGTTTGCAGCAGACCTTGCTGAAGAACTTGTATTTGAAGGAATCATGGAAGTATGCCAGTTTTCATATCCATCAACACCTACAGCTGCACAGCCTTCATCATTTGATTATGAAAACAAAGTGGTAAGATCGTATGCCCGAGATTTGTCTGAATCTGTCATTCAGGAGGCATTTATTGAACTATCTCAGGTTGATGTGACCTTCACGACACAAGCAGCCATTAGTGTTTCCATGGACAATGTTAAATATGTAAGTGCAGAAAGTATGTTAGAGTCAACACAAACTTCCACAGTTTTTCCTAATTTTAATGATAGGGTAGCACTAAAGCCAATCCCAGATGCCAAGAAGGATTATACAGTACAACAAGCTCTATTTTGCACCTCTGGTGTTATAAGTTCAATACCTGTGCCCTTAGCTGGAAGAGTTCTTTGCCAACAACAGGTTTCCTCTGATACTTACAGAGCAAAAGTATCCACTACTCCAAATGCTGGTGACAATGTGAAAGTATTCAAAGACTCCACTCATCCATTTTTCACAAGCAAAAAGAGGGACGAGGAAGTCTCTTCTTTCAGAAATATATATCTAACCTCAGTTCACAGTCAAAGTACTGAAAGTACTCCATCATTCTTTTGTAACCAAACCGATACCAAACTAACAAATAACAGATCTGGAATGAACAGTAGTTCAGAATTAACAAGTGGGTCAAAAGACATTAATACTTTTTCTGGAACTATGGTAGATATGATAGTAAATGAAGCTTATGAAGCCATAACCTCATCTAAAGTAACAAAAGCAGTAGAAGAGTATACAGATATTTTAACAAGAAAAATAGTAGATAAAAAACCTTTTGTGCAAGGTATTGGTGAAGACTTCCCCAAGAATATGTTTGCAGATCATTTGGCCAAGTATGTCATAAAACAATCAGTGGATGAAAGTAAAACTGTGTTATGCAACACTAGTGATAATTTAACATGTAATGTGAGCTCGCAGATTTACGGAGATACCAATCGAAAAGAACAGTGTGTGATAAAGAAGCAAGAAGCTGAGAAACAAAGTAATGTTTCTATAATTGTGGAACAACAACAGTTGCCTTTGAATAATCCATGTAAATTTCTTACTCCAACTCATTCTGTTCAGTGTTTTTCAGAATCTAAAGATTGTTGTCAGGAACAAAAAGGACATAGGTTTTCTTCAAAATCACCACCACCTTGTTCCACTGTGACTTTTGCTAAGCATGTTCTAGAGGACTGTACTGATACGGGAAGCTGTTCAATATCCTGCTTAAACAAGCCTTCAAAAAAAAATGACACCCAGAAACTATCAACAGGAGCTTTGAATTATAGGCAAGCTGATTGTTTTCTGCATGCAAATAGCTTTTCTTCAGTGATGTTTGGCAGTGAAGGTGCTTTGCAGATGGAAGAAAAAACAAGTTTCAAACATGGAAATACCTCTTTAATGCCTGATACACCCCCACCAACTCCTTTAGTGCCATGTCAAGGTACTTCTGACAGGAGCCTAAGAAAGCTATCCAAGAAACTCAAGGGAGAATTAGCAAAGGAATTTGCACCTGCAACCCCACCTTCTACACCCTACAATCCATGCATTACTGGTTTGTCTGAAACAGAACATGACTCTTTGGAAAATGAGGAATTTATGCTGAAACTCATGCGGTCACTTTCTGAAGAAGTGGAAAGCAGTGAAGATGAAGATCATTCTCAAATGCCTGTTGAGAAAGGGGAATGTTTGGAAAAAACAATTCAGTATGCAGATAGTTTAGCTAGCCATATAGTTTCAATAGCAGCTGAAATGGCTGCTTCCCATTTAGATGGTAAAACAAATGGAAGAGACGCTTGTAGACAGGTTCAGTTAGGTATGCCAAAGAAAATATGTGGATATACTGCATCTATAAATATCCCAGAAGAGACAGGCAATTCTTTGTGGAATTATGCAGGTGATATGGCAGGAAAAGTCATCAATGAGGCCAAGAAAGTAGTGAAGTCAAGGCATTGTAAACTGCTAAGGTTGAAACGGGTTAACTGTCAGGTAGATTGCTTTTATCTGAAAAAAGGTGATAAAGATGGTAGTTCAAAAGAATGGTGTGGTCCAGTGCAGGACCAGTGGCTGGGGGAGAGAGATTCATCCATGCTTCCTTTACCACAAGGTTCAGGCATGATAGGCTTGACTTCCAAGTACCCGAGCTGTGAAAGTGTGACTGATGAATATGCAGATCATGTCATTCGTGTTTTGAAAAGAGAAGGTGGTAGTGCTGAGCTGTTAATGGATCAGTATGCTAGCAGGCTTGCTTACAGGTCTATCAAATCAGGCTTGCAGCAAGCTGCTAGAAAAACCAAATTGCGATACAACAGAAAGACATTTCCTGGGCAAAACACACAGGTAAATGGTAAGCTGGAGCTGTTCAAAGTAGTGAATAAAGATGCAATGCAGCAAGTTAGAAGCAGCATTCATTGCTGTGAAGGCCAAACATACGAAAGGAGTGTTGGCACACAGCGAGCAGAACATACAGAGTTGTCACATTTTTCAGAATCCCTTGCTCATAGTATCACTTGTGATGTCAGGAAGAAACTGAAAATGTCGGGAGCATGTTTGCCGAAATCTCTTACAGATTCCTGTCTATATCAAAAGACTGAATTTGATGAAGTCACGGGGGATCTCATTAAAACAAGACTTTCTAGGACATTTCTTCCTTTCTCCCCAGATCATAAACTCTATCATAGTACAGGTAGTGTAAATGAAAATGGCTACACTGAAGGCATAATTCAAGCTATAGAACAATATGCTAGGAAAGTAGCAGATGATACCCTAGAAATGAGTTTAGAGTCGGCTGTTCTCCATGTGGCTGAAAACAGAAAAAATGGGGATAAACTCTCATACGCTGAGAAACTGTCTCCTTTTTCTGGAACTGTCTGTAGATGCTGCAGTATGAAGGAACATCGGTACTGTACCGAAAGTATGTCTCGTCATCTACCTGCACAAGAATCCTGCATTCCAGTGAGGCATTTACGTTATTCCGGATTGAGTGGTGCCTGTCAGAATTCAAGGGTGTTTCAGCTTGATATTCCCAAAATTCACGTTGATGTAGAACAGAGGACAGTGTTTTCTGATAAGGGGGCTACTGCATCTGTAGAGAAAGCAGAAAGGGAGCTGAGTTACATGAGTCTGACAGCTGACAGTGGGATTGGACAAGATGGAGTCAGTTTTGCTGAAAGCGTTACAACCGAAATAATTACATCAGCTATGACTAATATTGGTCAGGCAGTTACCATAAGGTAATATTAATTTTCTCTTTTTTGTTACTTTTTGTACCAGAAAAAAGATTGTTAATACAAACATGTGCTCACAATGAATTTTAATATGTATTTTCTTAGAAATACTGACTTTATGTTCTGAATGTTTTCTTTTTATTCTTGTGGTGATTTTTAAATGATTCAGAATTAGGTAAAAAAAGCTTCTTTCCACCTGTGTGAGCTTGAAACCAAGGTTTATATGTGTATCAGCATGTGTGTGTTATAGTAGGTGCCTAAGTGGAACTTACTATTTCAACTTGAAAATATTACCTGCAGTAGAGAATAGTAGCCCTTAGGAGTTTTGTTGTTATGTGAGCTGTCACCGAAGCCACGCTTGTTCCCTATTTGTGTTTCCTCTTCAGCATCTGTTGCTGGTCAAATGAGCCATTGCTTTGTAGTATGAAGGCTTAATTTTGATAATGGCCGTGTTGTGATAGTTTCCTTATTTTTGGGGGAGAAAAAACCAAAAACCACCAAGCTGTTACTACAAGAAAAGACAACTTACTAAACCACACTTTAGCGTATAGAATAGTGATACAGTAAATAAAGAATTAACATTGAAATTCTTGTGTATTCAGCAAAAGGTAGCATGCTTGTTTCCTTTAATAGGCCTATAAATAGGAAATACATGCCACAATAAATGTGTGGCAAACAACAACTGTTTTTTAAAACAGACTGTGCAGTGATCAGAGTGAAATCTCCTCTTCAGGTCCAAGAGTAATCCTTACCATGTTATAGTTTTAAATTTGAATAATATTTATATTCTTTCTAGGTTGTTTTTGGAGGGGAATTCCTTACACTGTTTTCTTTTTCTGGTTTTTAGAGGGTCATCATGATAAACAATAAAATTGATTTTTTTGTGTGTGTTCAGTGGGTAAAGGCCACAGTGGGACTGAACTAAATTTTTCAAGGTTTGATATGAGATACGTACATATTAACAGCACAAAAGTGCTCATGAGATGTATATATTGTTAGTCTTTGCACAACAGAGTTGAGTCCTTAGTGTGTAACAAAAGAGAAAGTAGTCATGTGGTGATGTGTTTCTATACACTATAAAAGATGACACCTAAAAAGGTGCCATTTAAAAATTCTGTTAGAATATGCCAACAACAAAATGCAGGGTTCAAACAAATGCTGTCTATTAGTAAATTTGTGACAAGGAGGCAATATTAGAGTTTTATTGTGACAATTTATAAATGTTTCTTACATTGTCATTTATTGTGTGGTATGTAATCCATCTGTTTCTTGAGAAGCTGCCTTGTGTGGTGTAGAGAAGTGCTGGTAGTGCTGATATAACTGTAAGTAAAAATGTGGAACAAGTGACCTTTGCATTACCCTGATGGGTTCCAGTTCAAGCTATGTATTTACACAAATTCATGCTCACTGGAGCAAAGTGTTATCAGTGATGAGGTAAAGTTGGCTTTTTAAGTAGTGAACATTACAGTGGCTGCTTGCTGTGGTGGTAGTAGAATGATCATATTTCTTTAACTTTCTACTGCTTCATAAGTATATAGTTAATCACAGTTTGCCCATGAAAGTTAGTCCATAACTGCATGTTCTCATTTTGTAATTTTCTTTTTTTTTGTAGCATTCAAACTTCTTTAAATCAGTTTTTTGAAGTATCTTATAGAGACTACTTTTTGTGGACTATGCTTGATTATAGTCCATATTTATTTTTGGGATAAAAAGAATTAAGCTTATTTCCTGAGGGAAAAATTCTGTATAAGCCATGCATTGCCACACTTTCTTGAAGGAGGAGGACAAATCTTTTTCTACAAAAAGATCTTTTTAAAAAATGAAATCCTAACATTTTAGACACCAGCTCGAACTTAAGCACTTTGCCTACAATAGCGGACCACCTAGCTGCTTGTACCAGAAGCAGGCCAGGGAAAATAGCCAAACTGTCTTGTGGTGAACGAGTTCAGAAATGATAAGTCTTCTGCTTGAAAAGTGTACCTTGATACACAGTCTGCAGGGCTACAATGCCCTCTGTGCTTTACAGCAATAATCTTTCAAATGAGAGAATTATTTGTGCCACTCCCTTTGACTTTTAGTGAAAAAGTTCCACCTGCTTGGTGGAACAGCTCCCAGCAGCCAGTTCATATTTCAGGTTCATTTGGTTGCTCTATTTCTGTGTTGAGAATAGAGTACAAGTTAAGGGATTCCCTTCCTTTTCTTTTTCCATGGAATTTAGTGGTTTTTGAAATGGTGTTGAATTGCTTTGAATTAACTAACACAGATCAGCATGAAGTACAGTGATGTTTTTGTCTTAAATTTTTATCTAGCTCTGTTGGAAGAGAAGGATTTCACTCTATTGAATCTATTGTTAGCCAGCAGATGAGTCTTAGTATTGGTGATGATAGCACTGGCAGTTGGTCCAATCTAAGTTTTGAAGATGAACATCCTGATGAGAGCAGCAGTTTTCTTCACCTCAGTGACAGGTAACTATAAATATGTTAAACTATAAACATGGTAACTATAAACTGTTTAACTGTTATAAACAGTTATCTTGACATCAAATAACTTGTCATCAAGTGGTTTTCTCCTGGAGTTTGAGGGAGAAGAGATTATTTTGTTTTCAATACAAGTGACCTCTTTATTAAAAATTAATATTATGGTTTTGCTTTTTTTTGCATAATATTGGCCACAAATGTTCATACTCTAAGATATGTGGAATGTGCATTGTCATTGATGTCAGGAAGTCACATACATGAGGAATGAGTAAACTTATTTTTTTTATGATTGATGTAACACTTTAGTTTGCTGTAGAAAGTTCAGCATTTCAAAGAAGAGTAGAAATGAGGGAGACGTTTTTTCTCTTTATTTAGTACTTCCAGCATCTCTGAGATTAAAGAAAGTGGAAGATGTGCTTCCTTTTGTAATATACAAATAGGCTATTTGGTACCAAAGTGAAACTGCTCAGTTAATTATTTTTCTGCAATATTTTTCATGTTTTGCTTAACTAAATAATTTAGGCCAACTATATGTACTACTATAATTTATCACTCATAGAACTTAATAATTTTGTGAAAGAATGCATTAGAGATACTTTGATAAAATATTATCTGTTCAATTAGTGAAAATGAGTTACAAAAGTCAGAGTATAAGGAAGAAAATTCAGCATATTGGTATTTACAAATAGAGAATAAAATATAAGTTAGAGGATACTGAGAAAAAAAATGTATTAAAAAAAATGCTGAACCTGTCATGCCTGTATTGTATTTGTTATATGTTTATCATCCCCAAAACAAACATAAATGAAAAGAAGGTAATTTATATAATTTGGAAGAAAATCTGTGGCTCATTAGAGGAGAAATGTGCTAAATTGGCCAATTACTCGTATAAGGGGAGGCATAATTTAGATAGGAAAATGTTGGCAGGAAAAACTGGCATATGCAGGTTGGTCAGGTAGTTTTACAGAACTATGGATTGGTAACAGCACCTGTGCTTGTTTGTGTTCCTGAGGTTTAGCAGGTGGAAGTGACAAGATCTGGATTTATTACCCTGAGTAAAAAAGGATAGCCTGGGGGCGACCTGAAACACCACAAGATTCGGTAATAACACTGTTGTGGTTTAACCCCAGCTGGCAACTGATGCTCACACATCCAGTCACTCACTCCTCCCAAGGTGGGGTGGGGGAGAGAATTGGAAGAGTAAAAGTGAGAAAACTCGTGAGTTGAGATAAAGGCAGTTTAACAAGTAAAGCAAAAGTCATGCACAAGCAAAGCAAAACAAAAAATTCATTCACCACTTCCCATGGGCAGTTCCATTTGAATGAAAGTTCTCTAGAGAACTTGGTAGTTAATTATGCAGGGAGAATGCTTGTATCTTCTACTTTTTGTGCCTAATATTAGTGACTTAAATTTAGAAATATAACAGTCTTAAGCTTTCTCTATAGTTAATGTATGGGCATAAGCAGAGGCGTAGACGTAGGCTTTTCCAGGGCGTGCTAAGAGCATCCACGTTAGGTTATAATTCAGAGCAGAAGCCTCTTGCTTTTCGTGCTGTTTTCTGCTGGCTAATGTTGAAGAGCTGCATGAACCATTATAGAAACATTATAATGCTCTTGTCTGTTTATTGCTTGTTCTGTGGTTACAGGACTTTATTTTAATAAAGACTTAATTTGCCATCTTAAAGCAAAATCTTGAAATTAGGATCCAAGAAGTCATGCTGAAAAGCGAAGGACACTGATAGGCAATGCTGTTATTGGCAAGCTCTTAAAAGGAGATTGGTGACTCTTGAAATGTTCCTTTTCACTATTTTGCTATTTATCTTGAGTAGTATGGATGGAAAAGGGCTTTAACACCCAGAAGTGCAGAAAGCATCTTCGTGCAGTGGTTGTTCTCTGGAGTTACATCATATATAGTTCTCATACAATCTTTTGTAGACCATCTAGCTTTCTCAGAGAGTGCTGGATATCTGGCAGTCTTGTTCCTGGAAGGCTTCCAGGCATGTTCTGAGGGAGGTGTGAAGTTGAGGAACAGAGATTTAATCATATGAGTAGCTCAGTCTTGTCCATAATCACAGACTTAACAAACTCAGCTATTTATAATGATTAAAATTAAGGAGTGTAAAGACATGCTCATTTTTTTCCGTTCTTTGCATTGGATTGAATGTAGTCATGGGGTAAATGCAGTATTTTTATGAACTGAGAGTGAAGTAATCTTTTTAGTATTGTTTTCTTTATAACCACCCCAATTTTTAAAAGTTCAACTTGCAAAACAATATTCAGAATTGAAAAAAATTATTTAGGAATTCCTTCTCATCAGGCTGCTGGATATCATTACTGGATTTTTGACTTGGAGGATTTTGATAGTGCAGTCTTCTTCACAAAGCATAATTTTATTAACTCTTAGCTAGTCTTTAAGCAAATGTTGCAGTCATAATCCATATTTCTGTGAGTAATCATTTTGAAATTGTTGAGCCTGTATAAACAATGAGCAATATGCCTTGACCAGAGGACAGAATTCCTGCTAACACTGATCTGGAAAATTAATGAGTACAAATTAATACTTTCACCTGTGTACTGAAACTTACTAGTTCTGCAGTTTTGTGCATCTTGTTGTTCTGAGTAGCACTGATAGGTTTATGCTGTGTTCCAGCAAGCCTATTTAGGAAGTTTCAGTGGTCTTGGATTAAATGTCTTTGACAAAACAGTTGTAAGGAAAATTAAGATTCTAGTTTGAGTTATTGTTCCTTTCTAGTTCAGCTGTGTTTTCTTCTTCTCCTGGCAGTAATGGTAACAGCAGTAGCTGGAGCAGTCTTGGTTTAGAAGGGGATATGTATGAGGAGAATTTATCCTTTCCAACATCAGACAGGTTGGTTGAGTTGAGAAATATAAACCAGATGGATTCCTCATAATTAATGCATGAAATCATCATTTTGGAAAATAAAAATACAGTGCACTTTTTATTCACACTCTTGTTGCTTAATCACAATATGATTTTTTCATTAATTAATCCATCCTGAATGACTGATGAATGTGTTCTGCTTGCAAAATGAAAAGGTCCCTTTTATGCATGTTCCTGCCTGCAGTTTTACAAGTCTTTAGATTTACTTTTTTTCATGCAAATTAGAGCTTGCTTCCTAGAGGCTTTCTGGTTTGTTTGGTGTTGTGGATTTTTTGGGGTTGTTTTTTTTTTTTACTTTAGCTCGTGAAAACTTTCAAAATTGCTTAGTAATTGGGTTTTAATAGAATAGTTACGATTTGCAGCTTTGAGTAACTAGCTATCCATACATGTGAAATAAGATGTCTCAACTTCTTCACATACGAAGCAAAACTATTAAAATCAATGTTTTCTTCTCATTTTTAAATACCTTCAGGTTCCAATCCTTTTTAACACCCTTCTCTTGTTTCTCTCTTCTCCCTTCTTTTCCTGAGTTTAAAGTTGATGATATATCTGTTTCTGTTATGAAGCGATGTGAGAAGCAAAACTTCTCTTCATGATCGCTCCTTAATTCTTTTGTGATCTTCCTGTCTTTTAACCTTCAATAGAATCTAAGGATTTACTACATTTCTTATGCATATATATTGGATTGTATTCAAATTTTTGTTTGTTTGTTTGCTTAAATACAGTGATGGAACAGAAGATAAAGATGAAGATTCCAAGGATGCTGTAGAAGGTAAATGTCAGTTCCAGCGTGTACTACTGTTCTTGTCCTGTGCACTCTACATTAATTATTTCATTAATTCTTTGCTTTTGTAGCCTGCAAAACTAGGTTACAACCCTATTATCCCTATTCATCATAATGGATGTCAGCCAAGTGTCAGAATGTATTCTTAGATTAATACCCTACATACACTTCTTAATGTACTGAATTTTGCAGCCTTTGGGACATGCTAGTCTCTGATGCTCACACAAGCTTAATAACCTACAGTAGGTGTTAGGACCAACCCCACAAGGGGGGAGGGTTTTGGCATGATAAGGATCACCCCACCTCACAGGATTTGCCTCTTACCAGCCTGTTCCCTTATCTGGAAATCCAGTTTGAAGCTTCAGGTATGCACACCCTTCTGCACCTGGGATAGCTGGACAATGGCACCGCTTACGTGATCTAAAGGTCCTTTCAAAGTAGGCATATCCAGGGAGGGGTGGGCTTTGCTGGATGAGGAACAGTTTCTTTGAAGTTTGACAAAAGCCTTTCTGTGATCTTAACAATGTTTAAGCCATTAACCATTTCAGTCTCTGACAGTAGGGAACTCTGATTAGCTTGTTGAAAACGTTAATTTATATGCATAGAATAACTTTTTTTTTAAATACTTGATAAGGAGTCATGGCAGTGAATCTGAATGGCTATATTCAAGATGCTGAAGAAGTTACTCAAACAAGACACGTTAACCTTGGGAGAGAGTCAGACGAAACAATGAAAAAGCTTGGATTCAATGCATCTGCTATAATTGCTTTCATAGTGAAGTATAAAATGGGATCTGTCCAGAATCTTTTTACAGCTTTGTGGTTTTGTAGGAGACCTCTGTGCTCTGGTTCCAGTCTGATTGCCAAAGGTTGTGAACTGAAATGAAAACAGCCTGAATACATAGTGTAGGAGTGGGGTTTTAAGATGAGCTGATGTTAGAGCAAAGTATAACAGAGCTCTTCTTTGTGTTGTGTATATTCTGAAGATGAAATAAACATTTCAGGAAGCCTCTGCTACTTGCTTACAGAGGATATTCAGCCATGTTGCACATCTTCAAATAGTCTTGATGTAAGCAAAAAGATGTGGGGGGTTTTTTGTTTTATTTTTTGTTGATTTTTTTCCCCCTCCTTTTAAGTGCCTGGAAAAATGTATAAAAATCTTAATTTTGTTTGATTGGATATGACTGTAAGGTTATAAGAAAATAAAAATAAATTATTATTTTTTGCTCAGAATATTTATAATTAAAATATTTTCTGCTCTGTAGGTTTCATATAGTTTATGAATTTGCCATTGCTTTCTTTTGATCTCAACTTAAAATAAGTTCTAGAATCTCAAATATTCAAATTGCCTCATTAGAAGAGTGCGTGGTTTCTTCGTTCACACAGTTGAGGTGTCACCTACTGTCTGTAGTGCAACAGACTGCTTTATACTATATTAAGGGTTTTCTAGTGAAATTTTTCCAGCTTAATGTCTTTACCATCTCCTTGGTATTTTGAAAAGGCTCTTTCTGTTGCTGTCATTTAGGATCATTTAAACAGTGCGAGGTAAAAAACCTTTGTACATCTTGTACATTTGGAAGTTCTGTTTATGTCATACCTGAAAATGTCTGGCTTCTTCTAAGTTGACTGTGTCTTGTTCACCAAAGAATTTGAAACAAAGCCTGGTTATTACCAAGTGTACATCTATTTTATAAAACTGAAAAACATGCAAAAATTTCCCTGTGATACATTAGTACAAAGCTTTCTATCCATGAAGTGTCATAATTTTATTTCTTTTTTTTATAATTGGTTCTTTCCCTTATAAAGAAGTTAGATTTTGGGACTCCTAGACAAATATTCAGTTATCCACTAAAAGCACACTTCTGTTTGGTGGTTCCACTTGTTAATTTTATCTCTTTTTAACTTTCTGTGGGAACTTGCTTGACTTTGCCAGTCAGGAATGAATACATTATGTACCTCAATTTTCATAACCTTGATTGAAGGAGTAGTGAGGTTGAGGTAAACTGCACATGAACGTATGCTTTTGTTGCAAATACAAATTTTTCTGGAGAGTCAAGTTTAGTAGTCTGGAAGTAGAGACTTCAAGAACAGCTTGGAGAGCACTTGTGTATGTGCTTAGGTGTTTCTGAGAGTGTGACAAAGGATCACTGGGGTAGCTGGATACAAAAACTCAGCGTGGAAACAGAAGTTACCAATACTGCAGTTTCTAAGTGTTACTAACTTAACTGCTCTTCCTGTGTTAATGCTGTTGTTAATTTTTGGAACTTCCGATGTAAAAAAGCTTTGAAAAATTGGATGTGCCTCCGTAAAACTGGCAATGTATATTTTGGAAAAACTCAGAGACAGTCTGACCAGTACAGGAAAGAATTCTTAAACACACACTTTTTAAAATCAGTAGAAGAAGGCATAGCAAAAAATAACAGATGGAAATGCAAGTAACTGATGGACCATGTGGGAGCCATTGGTGTTCTGTTTATGAAAGGCTGTGTTAAATTCCTTGCCATTTAGAATGTAATAGTCAGCTATGTTTGCACACAGTTGTAAATGAGATAAACAGTACTTTCTTATGTGAAAGTACTGAAATGCTTCAGACCAGTATTACTTTTTCCTTTCATATTATCTGTGTGTACTAAATTGAGGTTTTTAAGATAGTAGAGTCTTTAGACGTTGAACTACAGTGATTTTTTTGGAAACAATTTGAAGCTACAGATTTGATGATTTTATTTTTAATGTTAGGTTTGGAGCAAATCCGAAAGACTTTATCAATAGCAAATGTTGATCTGGAACGAAATCTAGTGGACCCTCAGCTTAGAGCAGCGCTCCAGTGGCTGGCAGCTTCTGAAACAGAGGTGTCTGATCTTCACTTCCGTGACACTGCCTCGAGGGAATTTGTCTTTGTAAGTACTTGGGTTTGATGGGTGCTGGGAAAGGGACAGGATTTTCTGGATTTCCATTTGCTGTGATATACCAGCTGCTACTACTTCATTTGCTATTCACTGTCGAGGAAAATCATTATTTAAACACTGAGATGTCAAAATGGAACAACCTGATTAGCCTGTGTATATAACATACATAAATGAGTATTAATCGATGCTGAGTTATCTTGTTTCACAAGTGTTTTACTCCAAAAAAGGATACAATTACAGCACTTAAAAAAACCCCAAAACAAAATATGGTGAAAGTTTTATTTTTTCAACCATTTTCTTACTTAATATTTAATTGTCTATAAATTGAATATTTCTGAGAATTTTGTCATGCAAATTAATTTCTAACTTTATATGTCCTCCCTAGAGGTTTTTTTGCTAGCAAAGACACATTTTCATATTAGAAAGAAGTTTAGTTTCTAAGTTATTATTAAGTCTTTATTTTGTAAGCAACTGAAACCAAAGGTATTAAGAAAGGAGGCTCAATAAGATTGTTCTGTTCTTAGGCGCCCTTATTTTGTTTTTATAGATTGAATTCAATGTGACCCAAGAGAAAGTGGAACTTAAAAGAGTTAGGCTTTAGCAATTTGTGTCTCTTTGGTAAGGCTCAATATTTTCTTATGCATATTGTCCCGAGTATTTTCATCACAGACATTTAAGAAGAACTTACTATTCCTCTAAAATCATAATAATTATTGGTTTGTAGCTGTACACCAAACCACACAGGATAATCTGGAATTTATTACATTTAACTTACATTTTTTAATCTTCTACCAAGGAATTACTTTACATTACCTGACTATTGAAAAACTGACTTAATATATATATGGGCATTGTCTCTAATGATGAGGTTCATAGGAACAATAAATTATCAAAAATTTATATTTTGTGACCTGATAATGTGAAAAAGCATTAACATGATGCCATTAGTATGGTTTTAGTAATTAAGATCTTGGCAAAACCAACTTAATGTGCATATCAGTATATTAAGGATGGAAAAGCTTGCTCTCAGTTCTGAAATTTAGTATTAAGTCTTCAGCTTGGTGCTTTCCAAAGCTCACAATATTTCAGTAGAAAAGTAGAGTGACAGGGATGTAGAGGCCAATAGGACAAAGCAGACTCCCAAACTCTGATGGATGTGTACACCTGTGGTGTTTAGTTGCTCTAGACTTAAGAGTGTGAAAAGTATCTAGTGGCCAGTCCACATCGTACCTGGTCTGAATTTTCCTAAGACTGTCTTCTCCATTTCTTGCAGAACAATAGAATGACAATTTTGGGGTATTTTTTTGCCTGTGTAACTGTGTGGTCTGTGTGTTTGATTTCGAGAGTAGGCAGTCTTGGTTTTTTATTTGAAATAACCCAGAAAATTAGGAATTGTTTTCTGAGCACGTAGAAATATATCCCCTATGCTCCTTCTCTGGAGCTTGGTATGTTTGATTTAGAATTATTTCAGGAATATGCTTTGTTCTATGTTAGTTCTGGCATTTAGAGTGGACTTTGTGCTTTCATAAACTAGAACGGAGTTTGAGAATACTTTTCTCAATTTCTGTGTTATTTGAAATAGTTATTTTTAATCCTTACATTCATATATTCCTTCTCTGTTATCATCTCTAAGTGCCTTAACACAAGAAAATACTTGACTTTTTCTGTTCTCACATGCCTGGCCCATCATTCTCTGAAGTTTTTTTGATAGGAGCAAGTTGGGCTTAAGGATTACAATGATTCTTGCCTCATTAGGGTGTTTTGCTATCTTTTGAAGATCTGTTCATCTATTTTATGCTTGTATGTGAATTGCAGTGTTACAAATAGGTAGGATAGTGGTAGGACCCACAAGTGTTAACAATTTTGAGATTTTTGTGTGTGAGAGACCTATATCTTACACTGCAACATAATATGTAAGACAAAAAATAGATGGTAGATGCCTCTTTTTTTAATTTTTTCTCAAGTCTCTCATTCTTCTGCCAGCTCTGAGTTAAAAGACTTCAAAGTTGTGATGGTAGAATTTGAGCCAGTGCTGCAAGACACATGGGAAATAAATTATTAGCTGGCTCTGTATCTGAACATCACTTCAGCTACCTTAATAAGAGAACATACCAAGAAGAGCACTCTGGAAAATAGTAGTGTCTGTTATGTATGCATTCCAAAAAAATGGTAATATTTTTCTACTTGACACTTCAGTCACAAATTGATACTGAATTGACACCTAGATAGGCATAAGACCTTCAGGCGGACAGTAGTCAATGCAGTTCTGAAAATGCTGCAGTAGTTAATTGTTTCACTTAGTTTTATATATTATTTTTAGTTCTCCAGACGCAGCTATGTTAAAGGAAATTGGAATGCTGTTTACCTCCCTGGGGACAGGGAAGGATTAGCTGTTTTGTATTCCATCCCATTTCCCAGCTGGAGTGATCCCTGACCCAGGCTGAGGGTTGTAAGTTGGTTCTGTCACTTGTCAGGCTAAGCAAGCACCTCCAGGTGGCGCCGCAGCCCCGCAGGAGACGAACCCGACCCCGGGGCACTGGTGCCTGGCCAGCTGCGGGCTATGGGGCAGTTCAGGGGTACCTTGGGAAGTCACCTCAGTTACATGGGGCATGAACCCAGGCTCTAGGTTACAGTGAAAACAGTAATTTGCCATATAACCATAAGTTGGTGAGTTGTGGAAAGGAGGAAAGGCCTGTCTTAGCTGATCACAGCAGGGTAAAGAGCCACTGATGTGATGTGGCTGTATAAAAGGCAAAAAGACTCCTAGCATATATCAGGCAGGGTATTACTTGCTGCAGCTGGGTATGAACTAAGGGTACATGTTATGTTCAGCAAGGCAGAAGGAAGTTAAATACCTATGTGTGAAACAAAATGCATTTGTTAGGAGTAATAACAAGAAACTAATAAATTAGAATAAACAGTTCTTGACTTTGAAAAACCTAGCAATGTGGATATGGATTAAAAACCATGTATATTCAGTTTTTAATCACACCTTATGTAGCTGTGGGAAGATTTCTATTTTGAATAAACTCTAATATTTCACTTGTCTGACAGTAAGAAACAGATTATTCATCTAAAGAAATAGGTTAAATTCTAAGCTCAAAAGGTAGGTGCCAGCTCTGTAGTTTTACCATGGTGGAACCTTTTTTGGAGAAATGTTTTATACTGTATTTGCTGAAGTAGATATTTGGACATTAGCCAAACTTTCCTCTGGCAGAGGAAAGAAAAATAACCATTCTTTTATAAACCAACAAACATAATTTACAAAATTGCATGTTTTAAGACTATAAAACTCCTATTTCCTGTGCTCTGCTTGAAAATTCACAGAAGTAGCTACAAATTTCGGTCTCTTTTTATACAGAAAAGATGTCTTTTTTTTCCACTGAGAAGAGTTTCAAGTGCTCAGGACTGTGCTCAGAATTAGGATCTTTTTTTTGCTTGCTCAAGTTAATTATTTGCTTAAGAAGTTAATTGTTTTATACATGTTGTTATGCCCACATTCTTACTGTCAGTTCCATCACCTGCCTTGTAGCAGTTGGAACATCATCTAAGTGAAAAAGCAGGGAAAGATTGTCTTCCTTTTCATTTTTAATAGAATTTCATATGGCAATCTGACAGGTCTCATGGTAGAAACTTCATGAACTTTTAATTTCATAGCTGTGAAAGATAATTCCCTCAACATTGTTTATAACTTTTTTTAAACTTAACATATAGAACATAATGATAGAGACTATAAAAGGCAATAAAAAATCTACAGTTCCAAAGAATAAGTAGAGCATCTAAATTGTGTTTACTAAATGCAGCATTGACAGGCTAGAAAACTACAGAGAATAAAGTTTCTTTGTGTGGGTGTTGGGGTTTTTTGATTATTTTTTCCCTTTTAATTAGAAGTTGTTTGGTTTGTTACTCCTGGGCAAACTGGCAATTCATTCATTCCTTAGGAAAGGCTTTCTTACATATATAGCTGAGCTTGACACATAAGCAATGGAAGATTTTTTTTCCTTGAACCCTGGGCAAAAAAAAATGTTTTCAGCTATGCTGATCTCTGCTCCTGAGTGGTAGTTTAACTTAATTGTCACCTTTTCCTTTTCACCAAGATGTTATAATTTCCCAACTCTGAAGACACTGTTTTCCTTGAGGGTAGTGTCTGTGCCACCCGAACCACACTATATGTTGTGAAAGGAAAATCCACATCCTTTTATTAAGACTGAGTTTTGTCCTTTTATACGTACATTATTGGCATGGGAGGGGTGGCAAATGTCTTAATCTTGTGTCCAGAATTTCCTGTTTTCTGCAGTCTTGATGAACCACAGCCCTCATACCTGTGGCACCACATAATTTGAAAATGTTGCTTCCTCCAGAAGAGAGTTTTGTGAAAACTGCCCTAAAGAAAAGTGCCTGATTCTTGCGGAAGTTTTTGTTTTTATAGATGTGGGAATAATGATTAACTTGTTACAAATGATCTTTTATGACCTAATGTTTCAAAAATAAGTTCTGTAACTGTTCATCAGGATGTCCCAGTCAAAATGTTTTGTTTTGTTCATCTGTCTCCCCTTTTAGCTTTCCAGAAGACTGCGAGAAAGAGATTGGAAAGTTGGAGATCTCTTGCAAGCAGTGCTGAAATATTGTGAAATGATGGAGAAGGCATCTGATGGAGAGCAAACTCTAAATAAGTCTTTCGTTGGTTGGCTTCTGGAAAATGTCTGAAAAGTCCAAAGATGTAACATTCTTCACTTCATTCCTCTTTTGAAAGGAGATAGAAAGAACAGAGATGCGTAAAGTAAAATTCAACTAGCGAATGTTTAAGTAATAGTCAGCAATTAAAAGACTTTGAGGTGAAAGTCAAAATAGCTGTGCTGTGCTTTGTGATACTGTGCACATGGTATGTTTATTCAGTCCGTAATCGGTATTGTCCACTCACGCATAACTTGTATTTACTGCTGTGTACAGACCATTGAAATATTTATGAAAACATCCTGTGTCTGTGATAGTAGTTCAGAGGAGACAGTCTCAGGCATGATATTTGGGATTCCCACTGTGCCAGGATAGCTCGTTTTCCCACTCCTATGTGTGCTGTATTCACAGCGTGACTTAAGAGCACTGATTTCTGCAAGAATCTGTTCTGGAATACCTTGCTGCAGACGATGGAAAAAATTACCAATCTTGGCCAGGTGTTATGTGCCCAAGAGCACTGTTGCCAAGAGAATTTTGACCTGCCCAAGCAGCCCCTTCATACAGTCTGGCTTCACAGCCACCTTTGTCAGTTTTAACTTTACGTGAAGGTGGGAGAGTCTGCTCTGAAATTGCTGAGGTGCAAATACATGTTCCCTTTTGTTGACTTCTATAGAGGTGGTAACTTCTGGTAGAAGGGCAGAGTGAGTAGTTGAATGTAATTTCATTCATAAATCTTCAGCAAGGTTTCCTGAAGCTCTCCAATCAAATTTAAATTGCTCAATTTTTTACTGAAGCTTTTTGTACGCAGATACTTCTGTGCCACTAACTCTCTGTCAAGGAATTTGTATGTTAGTCTCTCACACAGATGTGTTAAAAGTAGCACATAGAAGTCTCTGAGAATTTTGGCCATCTTTTTGAGTAGTTTTAATTCTTTATTTCTTGGCAGCCACATGTGAATTTTCAGTAATAAAGACAGTTTTGTTACTCAGTGAGCACATAAGCATTTAGCAAAGAAAGCTAATTGTAAAGGGGAAATATCTTGCAAATTCATTTTTCATTTTTGTTAACTACCTTCACTGAATTTTTTTTAAAAGTACTTTTAATCAGATGTTTTTAGCAGTCTCGTCATTTCTCACCAGTCCTGTTGACTTGCCTTTCTCTCTGAGCGGAAATTTGGACCTCTGCATATCCTGAGGTTTGAAAATGTTTTTTGGGTTTTGTTTTTTCAGTATTATCCTTTGTGAGAAAGAGGCACGTGCTGGTAATTACAAGGTTGCCACCTCAAACTTACAGAAGAGTCTTACTTATTTTCCATGAACAAAAAAAATCTTTAAAGCTTTTTCACAGAAAAATAGACTGTTGATATGGTGCCCAAGTTTGTTACTCAAAAAAAGGAGAGAGAGATGGTCTCTAAATATATTCCTGAATTTTAATGGCATATGTACAATTCTGATTTCCCCTACCCTATGAGTTACTATGAGGTGTCACACTGATAAGAGCACTCTCCTTGTTATGTCTTTGTGTTTCAGGAAGGCATTCCACTGGCCTTTTTGTAGAGACATGGTTTGTCTTCATTTGTCATCTTAATTTCTGCTTTGGATCTCACAAAGTTCACCTTTCTCTCAGAGCTAAAGATTTTTAATATTTTTGTATATGCACATATGTGTGTGCACACATGTGCATACACAAATAGATACGTATCTATATCTGTTTGTGTATGAGACCTCACCAATATGAACTGACAATGCAAGCTTTTGCCACTAAATTAAAATTCTGTTATGCTCATAGTTTTATTACCTCACTTCATGTATCATTTCACTGATTGAAAAATCTTATGTATGCCTTGTGACAAAAAGACCAAAAACTACTTCAAGGTCTTTTACCTTGTTATAGGTGAAACATATCATGCCAGCTGCCAGGCATGATTTTTGTCTAGAGCCCAAAGCAGGGCAGGTGAAGTTATCTTAATTCCGGTGTTTGGAAGATGGGCCTATTAGCAAATATTTTTTAAGATTTGTACAAAAGTTGTCTGGATCTTTTTTTCCTTCTCCATCGCCATACTCCTTTTTTTTTAAGGTTGGGTTTCAATGTTGTTTTAGATGAACAATTTGAAAAATTCTTTGGCTGTATCATCTTCTCTTTAACACATCATTAATATACTTGTACAAATTTACCTATAAAATTGAAATGTCAGGAAAATAAAATCCTAAAAGCAGTGCCTCAGGAGTAAGTTTTGCTCAACAAGTAGATAGGAGAATACAGTAATAGCAGTAAAGTGTTTGTGTACATGTCCAAATTGAGAAAGATATTAAAGGTATTGTAAATGTACAGAGCTGTACATTTGGGGAAAAAAAAGAGAACAAAACACCACAGGAATGGCCATTTTTTAACTGTTCTATTCAGTATGTTGGATATTACAAAGTTGGTCAAGTGTTTTTTCTTTCTAATTACTTCCTTGGAGAAGGGCAGAAAATTGTGCGATTCTCAAAGCTTACAGCTATTCAGAAAGTTAAGTAGACAATAGGTGCACTAAAATTTATTTTTAGAAATGGAATCTTGTTTTCAGACTGAATCAAGTATTTGTGTAACTATTAATTGGTGTTATATTAAGGAAGAAATTGTTTTATTAACCTGTGAGAAAAGTAGCATAGTTTCCAAATTTACATGAGAAAAATATTGTAAACTATTTACTGAAAACAAGCAAAGAAACTAAACCCGTTTTCTACAGAAATTATTTTAAACTACTTTTCTCCATGGATATGAACTTAGGAAAGCATTAAACTAGCCTGGCAAAATTATTATAATTTGAGTATTTTAATAATCTTTGGAAAATCTTACTCTGACTATATCTAACTGGTGCTGTCTGCCCTATTAGTGAGAAAACTGTTCTTTGGTAATGTGAGTCTTAAATTCCGCTGTTACTGAGTTTATTTAAAACTCCTAACCACAAATACAGAAGTGTAAGTGAAAACTGTAAAAACATGAAGGGCCACATTCTCGTCCGTTTAAAGCAGACAACTCTGCTTTATAAACAAACATAATAAGGTAGAGTTTGTTTCATCTTGCATTTTTTCGGTATGGGAAACCCTGGTAATTTAATTTTTAAGTTGAGTAAAGTATGGTGTTGCTGTTTCAGAAATCACCCAAACACTTCATAAATACATTTGGTGTTCTGAAAAATGGAAGTGTTGGGATGTTTTGTAAGATTCTGTGGAAAAAAAGCACTTTGAAAATAATCCCTCTATAAATTAACAATTAAGTGGCCATATTTAAAACAAGTTTAAATGGTCAGAATGGGGTGCGTAAATAATACAGAAGTATACATAAAACCTTAAAATAAAAACCAAACAAAACTCAAACCCATATGCTAAAATTAAAGATGTGCTGTCTCAAAATAAGGATGTGAAAATGTAGCTCAGGCGATGTACTTGAATGCAATTTCTGTAGTATCTTTGTTCTTGAGTTTTAAAAGATTGTGTAAGCTTTTTAATAAAAATACAACCAAAACCAAAAACCCAGCAACCCACATTCCAAGACTAATTAGGTCTCTCAAAAATGGTATCAGATTTTAAATGTTACATTTTCTAGTGTAACTTTGGGACCTTTTCTATGAAGAGCCACATATAGTTGGAAATGGGAACACAGTAAATAGTAAACACAGTCACCAACGTAAACCCCTGTAGTTTTAGACAGTTGAATAGCGAAAAAAAATACAAGATTCAGGAATGATTTTTAGTGTAAGAATTTTGGCTTTCCAGCAAGAGCCTCTACTGTCAAGCTTTTACTGTACTTGAGCTCTGAAGGGGAAAGTACAGAGCCCAGCCACTGTAGTCACTTTATTTTGTACCATCTTTGTACATTCCTGTTGTATAGCTGGAATTGTAGTTTTAGAGGGCCTTTTAATGTCTGAATAGTATTTAATACTAAAATTTATTTGCTGGAACTGCTGCTTATTTGTGCAGTGTTACAGTAATTCACAGCCCAGTTAGTGATGCAATTGTATACCAAAAGCAGTTTGAATAACTATAAATGTTTATGTAACTGTACTCAATGAATATGAAGGTCTTGTACTGTATAATGGTGACAAGTTTTGCCATTTTAGTAATTTAACTATATTCAATTTTCAGATTATGAACTCCAGGTTGCACTAAATTTGTCCTTGTTTTAGCAGTGGCTTAAAATAAAACACATTTCACTGGCTTTGAGAGTGTTGTCGTTTCTTGTAAATTCATGGAATATTATTTTTCTTTTCAGCTAACACAGCTAAGACTGGTCTTGGTCAGTGGTTGTGTGAAGGCACTTGAAGAATGGTATAGTAAATAATGCATCAGTAGATGGCATACTTCTTACAGAATTAAATTGGTGTCTGACAGGAAGCAAGAATGCTGTTCTACTGTCTTTGGATTGAAAGGTAAACCCATAGTTCTGCTTACATGCAGTGATGTGTCACATGGACTAATCTCAACACAAGTAGAGTAATAACCAGGCTACTTCAGTCTCATCTTGCCTGGAAGCTAGGTTAGGAAGGTTGCCTTGATATTTCCATGTTGGGCTTTGGCACATTGTACAGTATTTGGGGAATTGGGCTAGAACCCACCTTTAGAATCTTCTGGATAAATGAAAAAACACCTTGATCATGAAAATGCATGAAACTTGAAGTTTCATAGACTTCTTCAAACTCCTCAAATGTTTTGGTATCTTGTGAAATCTACTAAACAGTATATTGTCAAGCACCGCAAAATAGTAATGCTAAGCAGAAACGATGTGCATGGGTACTGGTTCTAAGAAGTACTGCCATTGCAAATAGCTGTCCTAATGTCTTTTGATGGATAAGTTGTGAATCTGCTTCAGCTGGGTTTCATTTCAAGAATTAGGAAATTTTTGCAGAAGTTATTTTAAAACCAGTAAGCGTGAGCAACTGTTAGGGATTATTTTTGGAATGGTTGTTTAAAGGAGCTTTCTATAGTATTTGGAGATTGCTTCCAAAACAAGCATTCTTTTATTTCATTACCGTATCAAAGATTTTTTTGTTTGGGTAATGCCTCATGGTCAGTCACATAAAAAATATATGTTAACTAAAGCAAGTAAATATTTAACTTATTTTTCAAATATTGTACCCCCAAAAAATGACAAGTAGCAAGTTTAGAAACAAAGATTTTCATAAAGGGAAAGAAGAGGATATTCATGTGGAAGATAAAGCTGAGCTTTTTTCTTCCTGCCAGGCCTTTATTTTTCTTTCATTCAGCAGTCTGGTTCTGGCTGGCTTTATTCAACCACAGAACAGTATCCATGCACTTTGTTTAACCTTGGTGTATTAAATTGGGAGTTAAGTCTCCAGCTAGTCCGTAGTCTTCGCCCAACATGTGTACTACTCCTTCTCCTGCTCCTGTTACTCGGACCTTCCTCTTGCTCCCCCTCTTGCTCCCTAGCCTGAGTTTCTGGTGTGACTGAATTCCATGCTGGCTACTGCTCTGAGCCTCTGATTGGAAGGTGGCTATGGAAAGTGAGTCATGCCAAGGCTGAAGAAATGTACCCAGAGCACTGACCTTGCTGGTTATGGAGCACCATATGAATCAAATGCTGTCTCTTTCTCCTGCTGTTAAGGCAAACCACGAAGCGTGTGACTGCTTGAGGCAAGGGAACTAACAGTGACGAGCATACGACCGTGTCTGTGGTCAAGGTACTAGCTATCTAGTCTGTGACCACACATCACCTTTCCACAGAAATTGTGAAGACTGAAACTGGGGCCTTTATGTAGTCAAATCATAGTCTGCATTGCCTTTATCCCTCCAAAAGCTGCTGTCGCTTCTAGGACTGTGAGGGAGCCCTCTGTGCATTTATTTGGGTTGGTTTCTTTGTTTTTAATTAAGAATGGACAAAAGGGAACACTTACACAACTCCTTTGCCTTGGTTTCTTGAAAATCCAGTGCTTCAACCAGGAATAAGATGAATATTGAGAAAACAAAGGGTATAATAGTGTCATACTTTTTTCAGCCATCTACCCTGTAGCCCACTTACTGCCAGTGTCCTGTTTTGTACAGCCTCAACCCTGTTTAGTTTCTGAGTCTCTTTCTGTCCTTTCCCTGTGGCTGTTGCTGGTTTCTACTTTTTTCCTGACCCTCGTCCAGTCTTGTAGTACAGCTATCGTTTTTGGCTTCTTTTTTGACCCTACACTGTTGTCCTGATGTGACTTCTGGCCTTCTCATTCTTGGCTGGTGGAAGTGGTTAAAAACCAGCAAGGGGAGTCTTCTTAGCTGTGAGGCTATGGAATAAGGCTTGCCTACCAGAAATCATCAAGCAGTGAAGAAGAGCTAAGCTTGCTTTTGGCCGAGTTTTTCACTCCTGTAGGAAAGTAATCTGTGGTTGCTTTGGTTTGGAACCCAACTTCTTGTTTGCAAAACCCTTGGATTTTATGCTGATCTGAAAGTAACTTTTAAGCTGATACTGAAGTATAATGTAACTCCAACGTACAACATAATTCATGCAGACATACGTACAGTGTGCTGTGTAATGATAGCTTCTGGGCACAGGGCAAAACTCAGTCCTTATCAAAGCTGGCAAATTCCCAGTTTTGTCACCCACTTGCATGGGGTCTCTGATAGATAGTAATCTTAAATAACAAACAGTCTGTTTCTGAGAAGGTTGTTTTCATAATTACTGCCTCATAGTATTGTGCTTTGAACAGATGCTGCAGCTGGATTGATTAACCACACAAAATCAGACATAGTATTCTTGATGCTACAAAAATACTAACAAAATGGACAGATATACAACAAAGAACCATCTCCTCATGCTGGAAGTCATAGATTTAGAGGAGATGTAGAATGTTTCTCTAGGAAATTAGAATATGGCTCTGTGGAAACCAAACTGTTAAAGCAGCTGATTAGAATGTGGTTGTTTAGAGAAATTATGTCAAGAGAGATGGCAATTCTCAGCTGTCCTGTTGAACTCTTTACAGTATGTTACGTGGTATGTATCAGAGAAGAGTTAGAGTTCACAGCTAAATCCATCGGATTTAAAAGGCACTGGGCATAGCAGAGCATCCAAATTAACTGTTGCAGGACTGTGAGATGCTTAACTAATATTTCTGTGGCAACAGATCATACACATTTTTCATTCTTTTAGCTTAGGATGTTCAAAACTTGTCTTGCATCCTAATTTATTGCTGTAAACCATGATGTGAAGATTATATCCAAAGGGCAGTCAGAGTCATCAAAGGGTTAAGCCTGAGACATCCTGACAAGCCTAGTACATGCTGGCATCTTCAACAAAACCTCTTTTCCTGTGACTGCCTGAGAAAATAAAGAGGTGGGTGTTGGAAATTCCCCAAGGAGTCTGGAGGGCCCTCATCAGTATGATCAAAGTGCTTCTGAGAGGCTTCTATAGGCATGGTTTCAGAGAATTTGATCATTTTTGTTTAAAATTGTTTTCTGAGAATTTTTTTTCTTCTTATGCAAGTGTTGAAATGCCATTGCTTATGGTATATGCCCAGCTTCTAGTCAGGATGTTTAAAATTTGACTTTATTTTTCTCTGGATATTAGCTTGCCACAACTGTAAAGAGAAAATTTAAGTACATAAAAAATCAACCTTGCTGCAGTCATCCAAATTACACTGGAGAAGTCGTTTCAATTAATTGGGGAAATAACCATTGATCTGAATACATAGCAGCAATGGGAAGGTTGGTTGTTTCCATCGTTCATTTTCAATTCTTTCTTAAAATGTGAACCTTTTTTCAATAACAAGAAGTGCAGTAAAGCTAAAACTCATGTAATTGTATCTCATTAACAATGACAAAAAGAAAGAGAATGAACTGTGGTCATAACACAGTCTTGATCCTGGCAGCTCACTTAATTTGAACAGAAATTAATTTCCTACAAATTGTCTTGTTTGCAAGTCCAATGTTCAAGCACAGTCATGCCCTAAATTCAGTACCTCTTTTTAAATTTACAGTTTCTACACTCTTGGGATGTTGAGAAGAGTAAAGGTTGCAAAGCTTTTCTTTCTTTTTGATTGTAGTGTCCTTACTGGGTGGGACTTTTTAATTAGTCCACCCTCTCACTCTAGTAACTTTCAGCAGGGGTTGTGGTTTGCACTGGCCTCACACAGTGTCCTTGGCACCTGTTCCATGGAATTCCTGCATTTTGCTTCTCTGACTTGGCTTTGGTACTACTCTCTGTTCCTAAAAGGTCTCCCAACCTCACATCCTATGCTCCAGACTCTTAACTGACCCTGAAGAAGGTTTGATACCCTCAAACAAGTTGAAATCTCTATTGTAAAGAGGCAGTCTGGACAGGAGCGTAGCAGCCAGGAGAGGGCAAACAGCCCTACTCAGCCTCTTCTTTCCCATCGAAATGTGCAACAGTGAACTGCCACTGAACAAGACTTGGTTATATGACTGATAAAAATCATCCTAATAAACTGTGTCAGGAGAGAGACAAGGTACATGTTTATTTTCAGTTTGCCTGTGAACCTGGTTTTGATACCTACCTTCGCTGATGCATTGCTTTGACTTGAGGCAAGACCTGTGCCCTTGCAGGACTCTTGTTTGTCCCTATGTGTAAAGGGGAACAATGATCCTGGGCTCTTCTGAAGAGTTTGGGGCACTAACAATGAGGAATGCTCCTTGTATTTGCCAAATCCCACAATAGTTATAATTTTCCTTATTCTCCCAAATAGACAAATATTTTACACTTTACAATACTTTCTTTTAATAAGGCTTGAAAATTGTGAGCCTTTTAAGACAAATCCAGAAATCACTCAAAGACTGTCCCAAACTGTTTGCATGTAGACTAGTCCTCATAATTTGGAAGTTAATCACATCCTAAGTTCAGCAGACCTGCTGGAATGGGTACAGAGGAAGCCACAAAGATGTGACCAGAGGGCTGGAGCACCTCTCCTGTGATGACAGGCTGAGAGAGCTGGGGCTCTTCAGCCTGGAGAGGAGAAGGCTCCAGAAAGACCTTACAGCAGCCTCCCAGTATCTGAAAGGAGCTACAAGAATGCTGGAAGGGGCACATTTTAGCAGGGCATGTAGTGATAGGACAGGGGGAAATGGCTTTAAACTGAAAGAGGATAGATTTAGATCAGATATTCAGAAGAAATTCTTTATTGTTTCTGGATGCCCCATCCCTGGAATTGTTCAAGGACAGATTGGACAGGGCCCTGAGCAACCTCAGTCTGGTGGAGGTCTAGTGAAAGGTGTCCCTGCATATGGCAGAGGAGTAGAAACTAGATGATCCCAAACCATCCTATTATTCCAAGTACTAGATTCTGTTCTGGAAACCTTTCTGTGGGGAGTCGTAAGGATGAAATGTCTCGCTCCTTGTTGCAGATGATGACTCAACTTCAAGGCAGTACCATGTCTGTGTTCTCAAAGATAACACTAGAAATGCAAAGATCTGAAGTTCTACATGGTATTATCCTTCTTTGTATTGTTTTCCCAAGGACATGACTTTGTCATAAAAGCCAGAGCAGTAAAGACTGTGGTAAGATGCATGATGTGTATAACACTGTGATTGCCTGGCATAAGGGAATTCTCTGCTCAGCTGTGATATGGGAGCTTCTGGAAGGTCTTTTGGGTAGGTCTCCTGTCTTTTTCTTCTTTGTTTTTCATTTTGTGAAAGTGACAGACAGTTCCTGCCCTTTGCACAGGGAGATGGTGGGAACTGTTTTCCTCTCTTCTCTATGTGAACAAGGAGTCTCCTACCAAACTGAGTTTGATGGAAGAGGCTTCAGGAAAAGAGGTCAGAAGCAGAGGATGATGTTAACAGGCAGATGGCAGATGGGTGTTAACAGGCATGTTACATTGTCATGTGTTAATTGAAGTGCTGGGAGCTAATTCACCTGCTAATTAACCACCCCTTGAGAAGACCTGAAGTAACCATTTTGGAATTTCCAGTCCTCTCCCATTGAGAAACTATTGGTTATGGATTGACACAAAATCACAGCTTAAAAGGTAAAAATGTTCTTTAAGTTACATTTGAAAGAAATACAAAATACTTTAGGTAGAGTTCTGTAAAAAATTGGGTGCTATTTCCTGCTTGGTGTATGGGAGTGCAGACTGAAAAGGCTCCTTGTTACCTTTAAAATGTGTTCTGATGCCTGCAGCCTGTCCAGAGAATGGTTCTTCATACACTGTCTTTACAGCTGAGCAGAAGGGAGGCATCTGGGATGGTACTAAAGCACAGATAATGACAATAAGGAGGTAAAAGCATCCTGGCTGTCCTACTCACCTGATAAATACTGTGTTCTCAAGAAAGCCACAAAAATGTTTTGAAGAAAGCAGCATAACCACTCCACTGCTGGTGGTTTGGTGAACCTCTTGGGGTGGCCCACAATCGGATGTCAGCCATACTTTCCAAATGGCAACAGGGCTGGTCAGTGGTTTGACATAAAATGCAGCCAGGCTTGTGCTTTGGCTCCAGGTAACGCCACCACAACCTGTTTAGAATGTTTGCTGTGTTTATGGCCAGCAGTGGATCCCTTGGCCTCACTGGACAATCAGAAGCACCTTCACAATGAACGACTTTGTGCAAATGAGAGACCACCTGATCATGGTCTTTCTGGCTGAATCTCTTGTAAATGCTAAAATGCTTGAATTTTTATCCACACTGAAATAGAGAATTCTGATGCTATGGGCTGGCATGGTAGCAAACTTTGCCAGGTTTTCAGGGTAGGCCAGTATGTTAAATTATAGTAAATGTAGTGCATGCTTCTCTCTGTAGCTTGATAGCTGTAATTTGTTAGCTAGAAATGCACTATTACATACATACTGAGGTTTTGTGGATTTCCTGGCTTCGTTGTTACAATGAGGACAAGTGATTAATCATGTAACATGTCTAGCAATGAGTGAGTATATCCGGTCTAGTTTTTATTGTTGTTTTATATTACTCCATTTTTCTGTACCTCTCCGCCTTATACGTAGCTTTATAGCAGTCCTTCTGCTCAGCTTTAATCCTTGTACTAATTACTGAAAATTCCAACAGCATTTTAAGGAAAAGAATGACAAAAAAATAAGCCTTTTAGCTGCTATAGAAAGATTGTCTATACTCAGACTTTTTTCTTTTGAAATACAGTTTCTTAGTCTGTAAGAAGTTTCAAATATGTCTTACATTATGGATGAACATACAACCCTGGAAGTTGAAGATAAAGTTATGGATTTTGACATCTTATGAAGCAAACCTTTCATATCAAATCCTTACATATGAACTATATCTATGAGATAGATGCATCTTTATTTTCAGCAGCCTTAAGTGACCTTCCACATCTTCCACCTGCCTCCCACCCTCACTTGACCAAAACCACAGTCACAGAGACTCAGCATCAACAATATCTCATAAATGGTGTTCTGGGACCATTTAAAGGATAGTGACCCATTTTTAGGTCTTTGCATTTTTCTGCATCTCCTTTTAATCACTTTGCTCCAGAAGTTACAGTAAAACCTGTCTCATAACTGAATTTACTTTTAAAAATCCTTGTCACCTTTTTCCTTGCCACAGTACAAGTGGCAATTCCAGATTATAGGAGACATGTTATGATTAAATTTGTGATTTCAATGCTAGATTTAAAGAAAATGCACATTTACCCGGCTGTGAAGATGGCAGAGGTGGGTTTCTGCAAAGGGGATTTTCCTCTTTGATTACTGTTGCAAGAGAGTGAGAAGAGCAGTTGGCCAAGAGGTGAATGAGGTTACCCACAGGCACCAGTGGTGCACCCAGTGCAACTCAATTGCTGAATTGCATGTATATGGGTCAGCAGAAAGGCAGAGATTACTGGAAAAACAAAGAGGTGTTGGAGCTGGGGAAATCTTAAGTAGCAGCAAATAATAGGCAATGTGATGTGTCAGAGTTGTAATGCAAGAAATGAAACCAGACAACTTTGCTGTATGGTGGGTGCTTGGTAATAAATCTTTGGAGAAAGGGATGGATCTTTTAGCTTGTATATGTGCACTTCCAGCCAGTGTAGAACTAAAGAAGAAACTGTCACACTTTGCAGAACAAGAAATAGAAGTCCAGACAGGTGTGAAGTTGAAACTACAGGCCTAGTAAAGCCCAACAGTAGTAATGGATTTTCAAAGATAAACATGCTTATTTATGTCATCACATTTGGCATTGTCTACCTTATGCCTGTCTGCTTGTTCTTCAGATTGTCTACAAAAGTAAGTTTGTGTTTAGCTGAACACACAAACTGCTGTAAATGTGCAAATACTCACTCAGCCCAGCTTAAATTGTGTACATAAACATAGTTCTGCATATCTAACTCTAGGATATAGACTCTTCTGCTGTAACCTTATCAGTCAGTAGTTTTTAGCTCTTTAGGAAATGTGTAAAGTGTCCCCAATTCCAGTTTTTAGCAGGATTTTTTAGATTGAGAGAGAAGAAAGATAAACAGAGTTCTTAAGTTTGCAGTTTCACAAAGCTTTTGAGTTACTTGAAGAGATGCATTTGTGTAGACATCACAGATGATTGCAGTCTAAGGGTTTTAAAGCCAAAATTGGATGAAGAAAATCTTGGTCCTTCTTTCAAATTAGGCAGTTATTTAAACTGTCATTCCTAGTTATTGAAAAATCTTTTAAGACTGATGGCATGATGCAAATAAAGGAAGTACAAGAATCATATGGGAAGATGACACTTTTGTTATTGACTGTTGCTAGGAACATATCAGAATGAAGCTGGCAAGGCTTGTTATTACCATGGCTATTCTTACCTTGAGTTTTTATAAAAACATCTGACAGAACAAGATGACTTATGTATGGCCGAGGTGGAGACACCCAGTGTCCTTATACTTAACAGTGAGGTAATTTTCTACAGAAAGTTCTACATATCCTCCAATGCCTGGCCTTCATAAAAGGGGTCAGTAAAATGCATTTGTCAAAATGACTGCCTGTTCAGGAAATTGCCACTTTGATGCACTAATGGGTAAGAATCAAGAGGGAAATAAATAGTTAGGACTCCTTACTGGGTTACTGGCTTTTTTGAGGTTCAGAGTTCAAAAATAAACATACAGAGGTGTCATCAGATTTATTTTATGAGAATGAAAATCTGTTTCTTCTCTTAGAGGCTATTTTTACAGCACTTCTGTTTTACTTTACAGAAACACACAGGTCAATGTTCTTGGCCTATGTATAAATATTAGCATTTGACAATATAGTAGTATGTACTGTTTCATGCTGAAGATGGCATTATCAGCCCGTGGCTTAAAAGTGGTACTTAAAGGAAACCTCTAAGACTCATATTGTGAGTTTTAGAAATCAGGCATTCCTTAATCAGTACTGGGTGCATTGGTTATCATTTTGCCAAAATGCCCACTGAGATATCTTCACTACAGCTTAAATGTCAGCATTACATGATTATTCATTTTTCATTCTCCACATTCACCTTACATATTCATGACATTTCCCAACACCTATTAGCATATATATCTCTATATATGTGTATAGATATTAGGATATATACATATCCTTATAAGGTCTTGGAGGGGCTTCACTGGGGGTCTTCAGTGATTTTTTTCTGTCTGGAGCCCTCAAAGTTCTAAGTGACTGCCTCATGAACTTCTTCAAGACAATTCACTTGGTTATACAATAACTGGGTGTTGCTTGGCTGGCTACCTCAGTTTTCCCCCCTCATTGTTCCTTTATTTTGCTTGGTTAGTCCTTTTAAATCACTTGGCTCAGCAAAATGTAATTTCTGTGGTAAATTCCTTTGCAAATACTATCCGTCCTTGTTACATCTCAAAACCCCGACATCAAGATCACTGGAGGAATATAGACATCTCTCAGGCCAAGGGTTGCTGCTGACTGCCTCCACTGGTTGGTTTGTTCTCAGGTGGGATCTGCGCTGACTCCAGTTCAGTCATGTGTCCCCACTGCAAACTTCTGCAGAGAACTTCTGAAAGGCTGAGAGGATGAAATACCTGATTTGCCACTTGATATCTTGATTTTCTGGTAATACCTTCCCTCCATTCCTTTTTGGCATGACTGACAACATAAAGCTCCAGCCAATGAGTAGTCAGCTGCTGTAAATTCCATGCCGGACTCAGAGAAAAAAACCCAAACAATCAACAGATAGAAAAGTCTCCTAGGGCATGAGTAGTTTCATTTCATATAGACATTTGAAAACAGGCCAAATAAATTTGTCTCTATTTCTTTTAACAGTTATAGAAAGATGGTATTTTAAAATTGTTAAGGTTGGAAAAGCCCTCTAAGACCACCAAATCCAACTGTTAACCCAGCACTGCCAAGTCCATCACTAAACAATGTTCCTAAGTGCCAGATCCACGTGGTTTTTGAACACTTTCAGGGATGATGATTCCATCACTTTCCTGGGCAGTCTGTTCCAGTGCTTGACAACCTTTTGAGAGAAGAAATTTATACTCATATTCAATCTAAACCTTCCCTGGCAGAACTTGAGGCTTTTTCTGCAACTTGTTACCTGGGAGAAGAGACTGACCCTCACTTCACTGCAACCTTTTTTCAGGAAGTTGCAGAGAGCAATAAGATCTCCCAGGAGCCTTCTTTTCTCCAGCCTAAACAACTCCAGCTCCCTCAGCTGCTCCTCATAAGACTTGTTTTTTCAGTCCTTTCACAGGCTTAAAACCATAATGGAGTTTGGATTACAAGTTAATGCATTGGTATGTATCCTAGAATCATGGAATAGTCCAGATTGAAAAGGAACTCAAAATATCATCTGGTCCAACATTTTGAGGGAAAGGGAGCCTTATTGAGGTTATCTAGCACACTGTCTAGTCACATCCAGAAAAACCTCCAGTGATGGGAACATCTCCATGGCCCTGTGGAGATTGTTCAAGTGAATGACTATACCCACTGTAAAAATTTTTCTTTCTCCTATTAGGATGATTATATAGAAGTTGTTGGATGTTAGTAGAGATTAATTCCTCTTTGGGCATCTGGCCCCTTGGCTTAACTGCTTGGTCCCATAAAATATTTGCACTAAATTTCTGTCTATATGACCTGCTTGTAGGACTGTTTTTGGAGTAGTTCTGAGATTACCGTATTCCTGGAAGAAACTGGGAGGAGGGAATGGACAGTGGTTGTAGTCAATGGTTGAAGTGGACTTGCTCCTTAGTAGAGAGATCCTGCCAAGCAGAAAATGGAATGGAATCTTTTCTTATGGGAGCTTCTTCCTAGAATGACTACCATTGAAGGACTCTGCACTTCCTTCTTTGAGGCAGGCTGTATTTATGAAGACTCTCAATCTACCTGTAAGAGGCAATATAAAAAAACCCAAATGACTAGTCTTGGGACTGTTCTATCAGGTAGAGAATGAGAACACCTTAGAAAATGCAATTTATCTGGGCACTTCTGAAGAACGTACCTTTAGTTGCTAGACAACTCAATACAACCGTCAGCTCATCTTGTGTTACTTTTTCCCCAACTGTTATGACTCAGCTAAGTATTTTCAGAGCAAAGCCCAACTGCTTAGCTTTATTTCCACCAAGAGGATAATTCCAGAAGTCTCTAACTGTAGCAAAGAAAGTAAATAAACCCAAAGAAACAGCAGCCTGGATGTACTTGTGTTCTTTTCCATTCTGCTCAGTTATCAGTGGTCTTGAAACATTGCAGACGTTCTGTGGCTAACAAGATTAATCTTTTAAAAAAACTCATAATGTCTATCAAGGGAAAGATCTATTTATTTTACAGTTGATGCTTTAAAAAAATAAAATTCCGATAATGCGGAAGAATGTGTCTTGGAGCTGGGAGAGGCTGTCTCACCAAGGAACCTCAGCCCCTAGGATCGGAGGCCTGGCATGAGACAGTAAACCACATGTTCCTTGGGATAAGTGATTATTAGTGACAAACAAAAGCAGTGCTGGCAACCCCAGACTTTCGACACTCATGAGTCAGGACCCCAACCAGTCAAAACTGAGAGATGTGCAAAGAATGTGTTTTGTGTTGTTTTTATTTGCTTGTGGGTGGTTGAGCATTCAGGGCTCACATTTTTGTTTTCTTTGTAAGACTTGAGACAGTGAACGAAGTCTTGCTGTTGGGTATTAGGGGAAAAGAAGGCTAGTTATCATGATACCTATGATGAAACCGCAAAAGGTTGCAAACCCACATTGTTTGTTTTGAACCTGAACTTTCTTTCCATTTGCTAACCAATGATGATTCCTGATGGTTATGGATATATTTGTTAGCCATACTTAAGAGTTGCTTGGAAATTCTATCTTAAAAATGGAAAATGTGGTTCTCATAAAAATCAAAATTTACCACAGGAAGATGGTTTAATTTTTTTTTTTCTGAAATGTTTCTATCAACACATAACATTTTTTTCCTCAAACTGGGAGGATCTAGGATGGTTGGCGAATTTCTTGATAGAACCCAAATGAAAAAAAAGATTAATTTAATATGTTAACGTTAATCCATGTCCTCTGAAAGTGCTAAAGGGATTCTTTTTTGTGTTCTAGAACCTCATTTTTTTCAAAGGGTAGAGCTGAGCTCTTCAGTTGCAATTCAAGGCTTATGACATACTACTATTCATCTTTTCTATGAGATGCATCGCAGATATCTGTGGCTATCACACAACATGGAGGTATGATGTGACCTAATAGCCCAGATGGTTGCCTGAGCTATAACTTCCCTAAAATACAGAATTCATGCTTCTTCTCCTATTTGGAAGTGTGAAGGGACTTGGACATATTGAGTTTTCTCACTAGACAGAAATTCCTCTTTTTAGTCAGCTATGTTCATAAGTACTATTGAAGCTGTTTGCATAAAGACATTTCTACTTACAGATTGTTGAAAAGCCAATAATTTTGCCTACTCACAGTATTTTGTCTGGTTATGCAATATGCTTCTTTTTTCTGACTATAAACAGGACCAGATAATAATGAAATAGTTGAAAGGTTGACATTTCAGATAAGGTAATATGTTCTAAAATGCTTGAAATGACATCTTCATAAATGTGTGATGTCTCTTTGGTAAGGAAGCTTTGCTGTCTGATCATTCAAGTGGCACTCTGGCAAGACACACACCCACCCCGTGAGACTGTCAATGCTGGTGCTGAAGCCCCTTCACCACAAGCAGATCCAGTGAGTCCATGGGTGCTGCACCTGACTCCCCACACAGTCAGACCAGGTTTCCTTACCAGCTCAACCCCAAGTGTCCCAAGTAGTGTGTCAGATCTCTGGTTCCTTTAAGTAGTTTTATCATGGTGCAGCAACAGCTTGAGCTGGTGCCTCCAAGGAGGGACCCTGAACAAAGGAAAACCTGGGTTTCTATACCCTTACAGTCTTTGTGCATGACAGTCTGGGTTCTTCCAGCTGAGTCCTCAGCTCCTACCATGCCTCTGAGTGCTGCCCATTCACCTGGCTAGTGCCACAGCTCCCCATGGCCTTTGTTGTTCAAAGGGTCAGTGCCAGTTCACAATCTCTTGCCTTGGGCTTCTGCCACCCAAAGCTCAACCTGCAGCTGGCACTGCAGCAGCACACAGAGCAACCTGCACCATATGTATTCTTCAACTCTTCAAATATTGGGAAGAATAAAATCCCAGAAGAATCTCAGTTTCTTTCTTTCATAAATGGATAGATTTATGAGAGGATTTCATCCCCAAAATTGCCTTGGATTCCACTATATCCAAATGGAGGGACAAACAGATGCATATCCGAACGGAGATAAGGCAGCTTTCCCAAAGTTTGAATTGACTTTTGGATGAACTTGTGCATTTTCAAAGACAGTGGAAGGATTCTAAGAGTATGTGTGCATTGCCAAATGAAAAAGAGCTGGGAAGTGAGCTTGGGCACTGAATCCCAGTCATCCACAGTGCTGAAGAGCTGGCTTGCTCTCCAGCACTGTTTCAGATATCCCTCAGAGATTGTCTCCAGGCCAAACCTGCTATAAAGTGGGAGTTAGATTTGTGCAGTGAGGACAAAGGCACATGTGGACCTCAGATCCCAGCTCAGGCACTTGGACTTCATTTATCTCTTGACACAAAATTGTATAGAAGAGGTAGGATTCAAACCTTGAAGAAATATTGCAAAACTCAATGCTCTTTGAAAATCCAGCTGCATGTACAAGTGCTGTATCAACAATTCACCTTTTGTCTTCTAAACAAATTTTTCTGAGTATTTGCCTAATTTGTGATGTTGTGTAGACCTACACTATTCATAAAAAAGTCAACGGATAATAGTGACTTCTAATTTTCAGTGGCTCAAATATTTGAAGGAGTGACTAGAGACCAAAAATTTAAAGGAATCTGCAAACAAAGTCAAGGGGATTTGCAAATAGGTATGACCTTTAAAAGCTTTGCTTAGGAAGTAACATGTTAGATGAGCATGAGGGGAAGGCACTTATGTTTAAATGCCCAAATTTTTAAAATCTTGGAAGACTTTGGCTACAAAAACACACGAACAAAGGAGGATGAGAATGGTAACTCAGAAACCCTTCCCCACCTCAGTGGTTCTGTTGGGAAGAGGCAAAATGATAATGATCTTAATATTTTAGATTTTCTATTGCCTGACCATCCCTTGAGAAGAGCAGCGAGTGGTCTTTGATGGTATTTGAGATCAGACTCGCCTTTTATTCTTTAGTCAATTAAATTAGTCATAGTTCTGCTTCAACGTAACAAAATTGCTGCGTGGTTTCAACACAAGTTATTTTGAATTTGGTTTTACCATTCCTTGGGTTGCTTTCCTGTACCCTTCCCTTTATCACTTCTTCTTATGTTATCCTCTCTCTTGTTGTCATGTGCAATCATGTTACAGCAATTAGTAAGCACTGGCCTGGCAGTCATTATAAATTACAAATGCTTCTTATGCTTGCAATTACATGCTGGTTAAGCCAAACCCTGCAGGACTGTGTAACAAACCCATAACATCTGTGTCCTACCCCATCATATCATTAGAATGTATATATTCACAGAGTATGTGCTGTTGGCTGGGAGTCTGAACAACAAACCATAAATAGGATAATGGCTTTCCTCAGTACATTATCATTATTCAAAAAACAAAACCTCACTTGTTTTTGAGGACCTTTTTGGTTTCTCTAAATTTCTCCATGGATATGGCTTTCTACTAGGGACTGATGAGGTGCGCATTTGTTGTCATCTTAACCACTAAAAACCCTGTGCCCTGTCTGCGGTACATGACATCCTCCCCGTGTCTCCTGTTACGTTTTCCGCCCTGCAATGCACAGTCAGTCCTGGCACTCTGTCAGGAGGACAGGCAGTCGCTGGCAGGTCATCTCCTCTCTTCTCAGGCAAGTTGTTTCAGCTATATAAGGATGCTCTGTAAATGAAAACAAACCCTGTTACCTTGAGGCATGAAGAATGAATGTCTGTTACTTATTAGTGTATTTTAACTCTGACAGATTAAACCTCTGATGCAACCAGGCATCTGCTAATTCCAGGACTAAATGTAGCATGATTTTTAAACTCACTAAACAGGGAGATAATGAATAGGTTACTCAGACTATTAAGATGGAAGATGCCAGCCATGGAAGTCTTGCATTCCCATACTGCAATTGGTATGAAGTATTTTAGACTTTGTATATACAGGAAGAGATGAGTACATTGATCTCAACCATGTAAGAGGAATTAAAATAAAAAACTTTTACATTAATTTCATAGATTTTAATGATACTGAGCTTCTTTCAAGATTAATTTTATAGAAAGTTACTCAGTGTATTATGGGGCTTCTGTCTCCCTCAGCAAGAGTGGAAGACCTCACTTCAACCTCAAGGTTCAACCTTTGACTTCACAACCTGCTACTGAGTTCATGCACTTACCTGAGCCTCAATGTGTTTGCCCTCTTTTCTCAGTACATTCTTGGGAACCAAACAATTTTGTCTTTGAGTATCACACCTTTACTGAAGAGTAATGGTATTATGTAGTATATTGCCTGTGATTCCCACATGCAGTTAGTTACTCAAAACAAACAAACAAACAAAACCATATAGAGAAAGATGCATTTCTTTTGGATGGAGCTTTGTAGTAGTTCTTGAGCCTTGTTTTCATCACTAATTATTATCCATGTAGAAATCAAAGGAAAAAGCTTAGAAAAAAAATATCATCTGGGCTCTCCCTACTAGCAACGCTAGTACCAGTCACCACATACTTTACATGCATTGAAGGGTGGTGTGGCCAAGGGACTGCTCCTAACTGATGGTGTAAAAGAAGCGGTGCCATTGTGGGATGGGAGAGTTAATATGTGCAGAGATGAATTGTGCTGTGCCTCTCATCTTTGGGTTGACAGAAGTAGTACAGATGTAACTTGGTATACAGCAATTTAGAGAAATGTTCAGGAGAAGAGGTTTCTGTAGTATCATGGGCAGTAAATGTTTCCTATCACAGCCCTTACACAGCTATCAGGGTAAATACCCCTTTTCCAGAAGATTTTGCTAGGAGGAGTCAGTTGTTTCTCTTAGGAAAGGCTTTCCTAACACTTTCTTAAGACAGTTGGTGTTCTCTCTCTCTGCATTCCAAAGAGGTTTCTCTCTCTGATACGTGAGGAGAGAGACATTCAGATATGTTACAGGGCTGCTGCAGCCTGGAGAGAGCCAGGAGGGGCAACAATAATAAAGTCTGGAGAAAGAACAGGAGGTGTGTCTATCTCAGGCCCAGTGCTTCACAGCTGGTGCAGGTTCTCTTTTTATGTTTTTGGTGTTCTTGATTTCAGAATAAACTTTTTGGATTCTTTTCTTTGCCTTGGCATTTTTGGGGATACCTACATGTATCTTACCACACAGCAGCATTTAGATTTTGAAGGACTATCCCTTTTGTTTTTACCCTCATCAGAACGTTTTAGAGAGTTCTTTAACCAGATGCCATGTAGGAAATACTCTTTCCTGTAAAAAAATAATATTCAGGAACATTTTAGACAACTCTATTCTAAGGATGATGTTTAGAGGAGAATGACACAGTTATGACCTGCAGATTTTCCAAGTGTTTCTATGGGAATTAAATGTTTATATGCCTTGTTTTTATCATTGTGTTTCAGTAACAAGTTAGACTTCGTACATCATTGAAAACCCTGATCCTTGCTCTTTTCTGCTGCTAGCATTGCTGGTTCTTGATGGTGGGCAGCCATCCCGTTCACTTGCTGACATATACTGTAAGAAAAGATGAGCCTACCATGCCAGATTGTAAAGCAAATGCATTTACTCATCTGTAAAGATGAAAGAAATAAACTCTTGACATGGGCAAAATGAATCATGCATAGGAATGATTTTTTTTTTTTTTCAAACTGCAGTCCTTCACAGTGTTTAGTCCCACAGAAGAGAATGAAAAAACACCTGGATGAGATACAGAAAAGGCCATTCATTTACCTACAGACACCATCAGCACACTGAGCGTGGACTGATGACTGAAGGGGTGTGAGTCACAGAACAAGGTTGAGCTGCCAGGAGAAGGGGTGGAAGGAGGGGAGGGAGAGAAATTGAGAGTATTTGAGAGCAGTTCTCAGGCAGCAACTGGAGTGAAAAACTGACTGGGGCACAGGAGAGGGAGAAAAAGAGAGAAAGATGTTCTCAGCCCTCAAGAAGATTGTGGCTATGGGGGCAGCTGACATCAAAGCCAACACATGCAGAAGCAAAGACAATTGCTTGGCTCAGAGAAAAGACAGTGAGCTAATTGGTCAAAACCTCATACATCCCAAAAGGCTGTGAGGACACCAGACGGAAGTGCAATGAGGTGTGGGAAGCCTGAGAAAATCAAATGAATGGGGAGGCCTTTGTTTTGTCCTGTCTTAGTCTTCTGTAAGGAGAAAATATTTTCACAAACCTTGGCAAAGCCAAGGTTGGCTCTGCATATGAAGAGATGACTCCAAGCCTGAAGGACTTGAACAGTGGATGCCTTCAGATAGGGTGTGCTGACTGAACCCAGTTAAGATGTAAAGTTGGGGTTTCATGGTCAGTGTTTGCTCCTGGCACACCACACCTGCCAGACCCACCTTGGCCTCCCCTGCACCGTCTCTCATGCTGGTATTGGGTTTTGTGGCCCCATGGCCACTTCCATCCACAGCTTGAAAATTAGCAAGCATAGTTTGAAAGAACTTGACTTGCCAGTGCAGAGCATGCTTACAGACTGGTTTGAACTAGACATGCAGCATTTAGTGCTGGTCTGATGCTCTCCCAGAGATGGGCTGGAGATTGCTGCCATAAAGGTGGAAGGCTATCAGTTGCTGTGGAGGGAGTGAAGTTTCCAAAGAGAAACTTTCATATTAGCAATATAGGCTTTTAGTAACACAGCAAAGTCAAACTTAATGCTAGTGAAGGAAAAAGCCAAGCCACCAGCCAGGCAGACTTTTGAACTTTTTTTCTGAAAACTTTTAAGTTGGTATTTTCAAGGCCAGGCATGCACTCTTAGCCCTTGAGTATCAGAGTGAGCTGCCAATAAAACACAGTTCTCAAGACAGATAGCCCATTTGAGACATTGAGGTGCATTTGGAGCATAAAGTGAAAAAGTGCAGGATGGGGTGCTAGGTTATTATTTTCCTTGAGGCTTTGAATGACAAACTGGGGACTGATAGTTCTGTGTCTTCAGTCAGCACTTTTCAATGCACTTGGGAGCAGCTATCAGTAAATCAGATGGATGGCAGATACACTCTTCTTATATTGTGACACATCCTGCCTTTGCCAGATAAGTCCATGCCAAAGCAGCTATAGGCAGGCTCTATCAGTTCAGAGGATCACAATGCTGCATCTGGAAGGTGGGATGCACAAGGGCTCTTTGACATGAACAAACACCAGCCTTCTCATGCTCGGTTTCTAGGTATCTTAATTCCTACCCTAGCCACCCACCCCATTACACTCTGCCTTTGCTTGAAACCAGCCTAGTCACATTATCAGACAGATTTACTCAGACTGAAAGCAAGCAGTGGGGGAGGGTGGAAATTTGGAAAATGCCATGTACCCAGCACCCAAAGGCAAATGCCAGGAAACCTGGCAACTTTCTGTCCTTGATGTGCCACTTCCCTTAGTGCACAAGATTTGCTCATAGCAATTCACACTGACATGCAAGAAGAGACTGGGTAAACAACTTTCAAACTGGTCTCAATTAAATTACTCTTTTGGACTTTAGAATTAATCCATGGACATTAATTTTAAAGAAAAGTTGGCTTCTATGGAAAAGCATATTTCTCAGGTGCATACCTTCATTTTTGGAGGCCTGACAAAGAGCTAGGGACTACAAAAATCCTCAGGAGTTGAACAAGCAGTCAAATTAATAGTGGCAAGCAATAGCCCCATATGCTCAAAATCTGAGCCAGACTCCAACAAATCAAGACATTTGCTTAAAAGTTATCAGGCTCCCAAAGTAATTTTTTTCTGGACTGCTTTTATTTTTTTCCTTTATACTCACATGCTTTCTCCTTCCTTTGTTCCCTCATGGTTTTGCTTCCTCTGCAATTGTAAGGGCTTTTGGATGGAAGTAGGTGAAATTCTCAGGTAAGAACCTTATTCTAGGGACTAGGGCCTTAAAAAAACAACCAAATATGCTCAGTCCCAACCATTAAACCACGAAGACCAGCAATACTTCAAGAATAATTTAGAAGTCTTCTTGTTGTTTCCAAGTTGTCAGAGAGTGATGTTGGAGCCCTCTGGGACAGATGCTCAGCAGGGCACTTTCTTCAGATCCTGCCACTGGGTCCGTAATTTCTTAATCTGTGTTTGAACACAATACAAATTCGGATTTTTGTTAATTTAATTTTTGAGCACCTGTGCCCCTCCGATCTCTATGCCCTCTTTTAATGCAGATTGCACATGTTGACCCAGCTTTGACACTTTTACTGAGCAAATGTAAGGGAGTTGCTAAGTTCACTCTCATGGGTAAAATGGGAAGTGCTTGCTGTGTGTGTTTTAAGAGGCAAGTAGCCATAAAGTTACTGTTATTACTCAGCAGTATTGCATTCAGAAGACAAGTCCAGTGACCAAAGCAATATACTACCTTGAAGAACAGTACTGATCATTCCCCAACACTGTTGTTCTACAAATCTCCTTCCTTGTTATTCTACAACAGAGGTAGGTTGGGTCTATCCACATCTTTCTGCTCCCTATCCTGCATTGTTTTTGTCATTCACTCATTCTGGCTGACTGGCTACCACTAAGAGGCTTGGACTTTTGGCAGGGAGATGGGGTCTAATGACAAGGTAATGTTTCTTCATGGCTTTTACAGCCAAGATGAGAGATGGATGCTTTTTGTGCAAATATACATGCTCTTGGGTTCCTTCCTTCCTCAGCTGGAAGATCAAGATGGAGAGCACACATCTTCTCAGTTCTTTCTCTTCCCTTTCCCAAGTAGCGACATTGAACTACCCGGCAATTTTCCTGTCCCTGATAGTTATAACAAGTTTGGTAACTGTCTTCACTAGTGTGGCACAGTTTGCCATTGCCATGAGTTTGCCATCCTCAGCCACTGTGTGTGGCCAGAGTGGGTTTGCATCAGAACAATCTGAGTTTAACCCTATTACATAATTTCTCAATAACAAGCCAGAAGGACTGTATTTGAGGATTTTCACTGACAACATGCCAGAACCTTGGGGGTCATGTTGACCTGGGTTATTTGAAGAATGGTGGAGTTAAAGAACCTTTACTCACAGAACAGACTGTGAATATTTCCTATTAATGTGTTTGTCCATGTCAAGTGCTCCTTGACAGCCTTTTTGTGACAGACCAGACTTCAGCCATCCACTGAGATGTCTCGAGCTGAGAAATGTTGATTGTTGACCAAACAAATAAATAAACCAAATCTGTGCATTCAAGGCACAGGAGACCAGGCTGAGGTGGGTTTTTTGGTGTGAGCTAGGTGGTCATGAATCAGTGATGTTTTAGTGGCAGCTCAGTATTTATCCGCATCTGCTTGAACTGTTGCTGTCCTGATAAGGAGCTGTAGCTTGGTTTTCCTACCTCTTCCCACCTCCCACTCCCTGTCTCTTCTGAATGGGTGGCCCCTCTATCTGGATTACTATTGATATAAAGCAGTGAGTCACTGAGCTCCACTACACACTACTGTGAATGGGGAACCCCACTCGAAGTACAGGCTGGCTAGGAATGGCTGCTAGGAGATAAGAGTGCAAGTCTGAACCTTGCCTCCCCATAAGCTTATTTGGACTATATTGGTGCTTATCCACCAAATTTTAAGCCATTGAAGCTTTTCGATCTTGACCTTTTCTCTCTACCTAGACATGCAAATAAATGTAGCCATCAAAATTTTCCCTAAGCGTTTAAAACTACATTCACTCAAAAATAGTTATAAAGACTCTGCACATGAAATTTCAGTTTAATACTGTTTCTTTTTAATTCTTTGCCATATGTTCTTGTAGTCAGATTTTTCTCAATAAAGATATTTAAAGCAAGGTGGTGCCAAATAATAACAACAACAACAAAACCAAATCAAGCAATCACTCCATCACAAAAACAAATGAAAGGCCTTCTGATTAAACTCCCAGAAGTTTAACAGAAAAAAGGGCTATTTGATGACAAACACTGAAGGGCTGCCAAGGGCAGAATGAATTTCCAGTGGCTGTTGTAACCTGGCAGACAGTTCTGTCACCCCAACTGTATCATACTGCTGCATGTCTGCATCTCTTCCTAGTTTGCCTGAAATATTGTATGTACAGTGCTGTGTCCCTTGATGTGTGGTATGATCCTGGTCTAGTTATGTAACTATATATGTGCAAGGAATTCCTCAGTTTTAAAAGATCTCATCACTTTGTATAAGACCCTTTGTCCAAATGACTCCTCAGAAGCTGCTATGAAAAGCCATTGGGAAAGTCAGGGGATAGACTCATCTGAACTTTCTCTGATTTTACTTTCCCCAAGTTGGATAATGAAGAACTGATGCCATCAAACTTTTGAACAGCTGAGTCTTCACCTCTCTGCCTATATTTTGTGTTAGCAGATCTCAGTCATCTTCTTCACCACTGATTTCCTTTATGGCCAGTGAATATCTATGGAGATATTAATCTCTGCAACATGTAAAGTAGGTCAGAAGAGCAGGATGGATGACTGTGATGAGAGGCTAGCCCAAATGCTGACTGCTGCACAGAACTGATGTAAAGCTAAGTCAGATGCAAGGCACAGCCAGTGTCGATATTTCCATTACGGAGAGCAAGTGAGAAAGCAGAGGGTACTTTGTGCAGTCTTACAAACACTGACTTGTTTCTTGGGTTTATTTCTGTTATAAACACTGACTTGTTTCTTGGTGTTTTTTTGTGTTGTGCAGACATGATGTGCTTGCAAAATGCCATTCTGCTTCTGAATGGCAACATCTGGTTGATAGCTGTTGATATGATTTGTGAATCTTTTTTCAACAGACCTGCAGATACTACCTATCCCTTGCAGAAGCTTTCAATAAAACTGGTTCACTTGGCTAAATGAAACACACTAAGTGTCCTAACAATTTTAGCTGCGGTTGTCCTAAATTTCAGTTCTTGTTTCTTGGAACAGGTTTTTAAAGCTTCCTTTGGACTGTCTTACAGAATTAGAACACTGCAAGTTAGCTGATGTGGGCTTGGTTTTCATTAAAAAGTTCTAACTAATTTTGTATACTCGGTGAGTACTCCCTAGTTAAAACAAACTATACAGAAATATATGACAAACCAACAGAGGTGGCCCAACCTGTTACAGCATTACAACCTGTATTTCACAATATATAATACTGTGTCTGCTCTGACCCTGATAAACAAACCATAAATAAGATAATGGATTTCCTCAGGGTAATATGATTACAGAAACAAAACCTCTGTTATTTTGATGACCTTTTAGTTTCTCTAAATTATCTCATAGGTACTTTGGTCTTTTGACTGACATTTTCTGCTAGGAACTGATGACAGAGGTGTGTATTTTAACCATCAAACACTCCCTCTTCGTGGTGCATCACATCCTCCCTAAGTTTCCTCTTTGTAGGTCTCCTCCATGATGCACACGCAGCTCACTTCTCTGTGTACAGGCAGGAAGAGGCATGACAAATTACTTTCTTTGGCTTCTTGGTGTGTTTGGGAAATGGGATACAATATCATACCCCATGGGGGAAGAAGAACCTCATCCTTTCTTACCTGTTTCACCACGGGGGAAGTAGCCATTGCTTCTTTAGTTTCCTCTTCCTCCCCAGCTCTAGCCTTCCCAGCACAAGAAAGACATAGACCTGTTAGAGTGAGCCCAGAGGAGGGTCACAAAGATGGTCTGAGGAACGAACACATCACTTATGAGGAAAGACTGAGAGAATTGAGTTTATTCAGCCTGAAGAAGAGAAGACTCCTGGGAGACCTTATAGTGGCATTCTAGCACCTAAAGGGGGCTTAGAAGAAAGATGAGGGCAAACTTTTTAACAGGGCCAGTTGAGACAGGACAAGGGTTAATGGTTTCAATGAAAAAGAGGGTCAATTTAGACAAGATATAAGGAAGAAATATTTTATGATGAGGGTCATAAAACCTGATACATGTTGCCCAGAAAAGTTGTGGACGCCCCATCATTGGAAATTATAGGAATAGCATAGCATAGCATAGCATAGCATAGCATAGCATAGCATAGAATAGAATAGAATAGAATAGAATAGAATAGAATAGAATAGAATAGAATAGAATTTCAGTTGGAAGGGACCTACAACGATCATCTAGTCCAACCGCCTGAGCAATTCAAGGCTGACCAAAAGTTAAAGCATATTATTAAGGGCATTGTCTAAATGCTTCTTAAACAAAGACAGGCTTGGGGTATTGACCACCTCATTAGGAAGGCTATTCCAGTGTTTGATTCCTCTCTTGGTAAAGAAATGCTTCCCAATGTCCAGTCTAAACCTTCCCTAATGCAGCTTTCAAACATTACCACATATCCTATTACTGGATCCCGGGTGGAAGAGATCAGCACCTCCCTCTCCCTTTCCCCTCCTTAGGAAGCTGTAGAGAGCATTGAGGTTGCACCTCAGTGTCATTCTCCCCAAACCAGAGAAGCCCAAATACTCATAGTTGCTCTTTACAGAACATTCCTTCCAGACCTTTCATCAGCTTTGTTGCCCTTTTCTGAATGCATTCAAGCACTTTCATGTACTTCTTAAGTTGTGGGGCCCAGAACTGCATGCAGTAGTTCAGCTGAGGCTGCAGCAGCACTGAATACAGTGGGATAATCCCCTCTTTACAGCTGGTGATGCTGTGTTTGATGCATCCCTGGGTATGGTTTGCCCTCGTGGCTGCCAGGGCACACTGCTGACTCACACTGCCCTTGCTGCCAACCAGCAACTGCAGACCCCTTTCCACAGGGCTGCTCTCTGGCAAAGTGTTCAAGGTCAGGCTATACAGGTTTTGTGCAACCTGGCTGAGTGGAAGGTGTCCATGTCCATGGTGGGGGCATTGGAACTAGATGATCTTTAAAGGTTCCTACTGACCACAGGCATTCTGTGATTCTATAGTCCTATAAACCCTGATCACCTCAACAAATGTGTAACACCTTGTTGCATTGATTTCTCCACCTGCATGGAGTCCAGAGCCTTAAATCCTTTCCTAAGGGCCAGCTTTTCCCCTGGCAGCCATACTGGGCATGCACTTTTCTTTCATTCAAGTGCTAGAGGTAGGACTGACAAGTCAGAACATGGGCCCTGCTTTCAGACCTACTCCTTGCTATGTCAAAACCATGAGCCTGCCTGCAGCACTGCTTTCCTAGTGCCCTAGTGTAGGAGAGGGTAGAGAGAACAAAAATCTGACTCTGTAGCTTCCTAAGCTGTTGCTTTTGCTAAAGTGCCCTCTGAATACATGCAGGGTGGTATACCAGCATCCTTGCTGCCTGTGTCCAAGGGATGACCCGCTTGCTGTGCTGGTGGGACAGCACCTTTTGTAGTGCCCCAGGTGGCTCCTGGTGCCTGTGAGCTGCTCAACAGTTTTCTGTTGTAGTCTTGTCTGTCTGAGAGGTGAAAATCCCTTATTTTGCCATTTTAAGACATGAGGCTAAGAGAGAACAGCGCCTCTGGCACAGCCTCCTCAGTCCGGGAAGAGGCCTTCAGTCAGCCAGCTGTTCAGGTCATGGAGTAAAGCTCTGGCAAAGTTTTTTAATGACCGAAAACTCGACAAACTGTTGTTGCGAAAACTTGTAGGCTGGAGTCATCTGTGGAAGGCAGCAAGAAGGAAAACATTTTTCCTTTTTTATGATCAAGCTGCTGCCTTCAGAACGTGAGCCTTGTAACTAGTGTGCTGAGTCTGGCAAGGAGTCAGTCCCAGTGTCTGCATGGCTGTTGGCAGAGAGCAACTGGGCTCACAAGTTTTCAAAATATTTTCTTTTCCTCTCCTCGTCATGATTTTCCTTTTTTACCCGGGAGAAAGAGATTTGTTGGTAACCTCTGAAGATATAACAGTGTCACGTTTCATTTGAGATCAGGGCATGCAAGCCATTTACTCCATTTAAAGCTATTGTATTCCAAGATCTATGAAGCCCTGTACATATTATAATTGCCTTCAACAAATATGTTACTGAAATTGCAGTGTTTCAGGGTGAACCATATAATCAGTCTTCTTGGAAGTTTTGGAGACAGGAGTTAATAATGGGTTATCTTCTCAATTATGCTATGATAGACCATTTCCTATCTGGAAACAGGTCATGTCAAATAGTAGCAACAGCTATATTTTTGCTATTATTTGTAACATTCAGTAGCTGCTATCAAAACAGGACCTCATTTTGCTGTGTATTGTACACATGAGAAGCAAAAGCAGACCTTAGCCTATAAACTTTGCTAAAAGTAAGATGCAGTAAGTGGATGGACCAAATAGTTTGCAGTGGATTAGAGGTAACAGAAATAATAGCATATCCCAGTGATTGGCTGTGGCTGGCAGAAAGGTCCACCACACTTTCAACACTTAGTCAACTGCCCTTTATTTTTATTCATGTATGAAGGACTGGCTTGAAGTGACTTCCAGGCCTTAAAGGGGCAACAATTTATTGAAATGATTTTAGGATTGGGATGTCTTTAAGTGGGATTTCCACAAGTATCTTTGTTGATCAGAGGGTAAATCAAGAGCTGTGAGACTCAATGCTGCTTTTACAAGTCCAAACCTACCCTTCTGACACTAAGGCAGAATATACTCAATTAGGATGTGTCACAATTCATTCATATTTCTCAGATATGTGACCCCCATGACCAGACAGCCTACAGCCTTTCCTGTTAACTTTGAAGTTGGCTGCTGGGAGACGAGCTACCTAAAGGTGTTAGGAATACTTTTTTTAGCATGTGAAGATGGAAGTGCACCAAGGAATGAAGGTGCATTCAAGGGACTCAGAATTTCCAAATTAATGTGAAGTCACTGTTCTTAAATTGTGCTTCAGCTTTGACAAATGATGCTATAAAACCAGCAATGTGTAGTCCCTTGTTAAAAGTGTCTTTCTGACTCAATGTCATATACACTCCCTCAGAAACAATTTTATATGTGATGCAGAAAAGAGCAAGCCTGCCCTCTCACAAAGTCATCCATACAGACATAAGGAGCAGAAATGCTGTTCTCAGAAAAGTTTGCCACCTCATCTTACTGTAGCTGCCTTCTAGTGCAGGACACACTGGTGCAGTTGGCATATTCCCTTGAACATTCTTCCACTACTTGGGTAATTTCTAATGTTAGAAATACAGAGGTATAAATCAAAATGGAATATAAAACCAAATGCTGATATAGTAAGAGAGAAGTCCCTCCCCGCTCCACACCTACTCATGAGTCAGATTTCATTGTTTCTAAAAGCTTTGAGCACACCAGCAATTAACCACAGCCAGCCACCTTTTCCAAGAGCATTTGCAGTCATCTTCCCATACCAGTTTAGGTTGAATCTTTAGAAGTTTGCAAATGCCACAAAGAGCTGGTATCACCATAAAAATGGTGGTACAGTTCCACAGTGAGGACCTCCTTACTTTAAATACAGCCAAATGAAAGAAGTAGAGCTGCTAGAGGAGGACACTGCTGCTTGACTTCATGTTCTGTGCAATTATTGCCCTTCATATTCTGTCAAGGGTAATCATTCCCTCCAGTAATGTAAGCAAACAAGTGAGTATTTTTTTAAAGACAATACTGAACAGGAAACAAATAGAGAAAACCACTACATATTAATTCATCGTAGTAAAAATATGATGCACAGTAGGCTACTTGTGGCTTTGCGCAATTCAGGGTTTTCTGATGTGCTCTGACATTTTGGTATGTGAATGAGGTTTTCTGATGCAAGTAAATGCAATTTCCTAGCTTGATGTTAATCTCTTGTAACAGAAGGTGGAGAATAGTAAAAAGTCATTCACAAGCATGAGTGGTTGCTCTCTTGACTTAAGGAAATTCCAGTGTGTAATACAATAGATTTTTCCTGTATGCATTGTTATTTTATCAAAACTCAGTGTTTGTCTATGAAGGCAGGGGGTTTTATTCAGCAAAATATGACTCTTGCCACTTCATTGTATTAGATATCCTTTTTAAATTTTTTTTTTTTAAATAATGGATCTTTTCTGGACCCCAGGATCCCATAAAGTCGCATCCAATCTGCCAGCTTATGGTTCTAAAAGTTTGAAATACATTTTTTCCCTATTAAGGGAAGTTCTCCTTTCCCCAAGCACTTCTGTCTTTCCTGGTTCAGAAACATTTCCAGCTGGAACCCTTGAGGGCTTGTCTGAACAGCAGCTGGCACGCAGGTGTTTTAGTAATGTAAAATGAAATTGTCATTAAGGCATCCTTAGCCTTGTCATTACGCTGTTACCGCCTTCGGATATTCAGAGATCTGCCTTAAAATCCAGGATATGAGAAGGAAATGAGCAAACGCATCCTGCTGTTGTTCTGCCTGCCCAGGGATTGCTAGGCAAGCATGTCTCTGCAGGTCCAGCCATTTCTCCCGCTCTCTAGGAAAGGAGATCTTTTTTACAGCTAGTAAGTAAGACTGTAAATCTGTCATTTCTTCCCGCATTGCTTTTTCACTCAGCTGTCACTGTTCAGCTGCTGTGGCAACTTGGCCCTGCCCTCACCAAATCATTCTACTCGCTTCTTGCCGGAGCTCCATCCGCTTTCCCCTGTGCAATCTGTTTTCCTTCTTCACACTCTGTGTTCCTAAGTCCTCGTCTCTCCTGCCTATCTGTTTCCCTGTCCCCTCTTGGTTCTTCTTTTCTTCCACCCGGTCAACATTTCTGGATCAAGCTACCATCCAGCCGTGGTTTTCTGCTGATTTTTTGATCCTTGTCGGGAATGGACATAGGAAAGCTGGAAGTGTTGTCCCACCGAGACAGCGGGATAGTATTTCTCCTCATTGGAAACCAGCAGAGACAGAAACCCTTCTCATCGGCAGCTGTTTCAGTTATTCCTTCAAAGGTCTGGGAAAGCAGGCAGTGATCTTTCTCCGGACAGACTTACTCCTACACTGCAATTCATGGAAACCGTTGACCATTGTGGATGAAAGTCACAAATTCATAGGAATATTTTTGGATTTAAGACTATTAAAGGCTCCTTGAAAATTCCAATGCGAACAGAGCTGCCAGAAAAATTTGCTGTTTGGCAACTTCTGAGGTTTCAATTGTTGTTTCCATTCTGCACTCCCAGGAAAATAAAAGTCTGCATTAAAAATGGGAGGTGGTGGGATACGCTCTAGAGACTGGCAGCTGATAGATTGGAATAAGGTGAACACAAGCTCAAGTGACTCCTCTGTTTTAGCAAAACCAGAACTGCAGGGAGAAGGAACTAGACTGTGCCTCCCACAACAGGCTTGCAGTCACCTTCTCTCTCCCTCCACAGATTCAGGAAACTCCTAGGAAAACGTGAGTCTTGGAAATGCAGAGTAAAGTGTCAAATCTATGGCACAATCATAAGCTCATTCCTTGTATCTGAGAGAAGGGCAGAGCAGTATTTCATGGTAAATCCAGAAATACTGGGGGAAATGCAGGAAAGGGGTAAGATACTGCCAAAACTTGTAAATACTTTGCAAATCCTAAAAATTCATAATTTTTTAGTTTTATAACTCTAATCTTTATATCGAGTAAATGCATAAAATCAAAGCTTTCGGTTAAAAATATTAAGCCCTTACAGTTGCATGAAAAAACATTTTAAACCATGAATCCCAGGAGCCTGAAAGTTTGAATAAAGAGAATTCAAAGGGATAACTTTTAAAATCTTGTATTTCTTTTAAGGCTCTTGTAATTTTGGAGTCACACCTTATAATTCTTGAATGCTTGAGATTAGCAGTAGTTATGGGTGCCTAGAGGAGGCTTGCTTTGCACTGCAGTCACATGTTACTGGGTGGGTGGAATAACAGCAAAGGAGGGAATAACTCAAGCTCTTGCATGAGGCATACACAATTGAGAGAAAACATGATTGGTAGCTGGTAAGAGAAATTTCCTGGCAGTAAGAGCTGTTATTTTGTTGTTATTTTGTCTGACATTAGCAGTGAGATGAACTGAGTGATCTAGGAGTATTTTGTTATCTCTTACTTCTAGGAACCCTGGAGCCACAATGCCACTTGGACAGAATTTATGGACAGCTTTTCAAAACAAGCAGGCGAAACATGAATGTGCATCCAGAAGAAGCTTGGGCAAAGATGGCTTTGTTTTTTGCTTACTGGTCAAAAGACAAACTTTGAATAAATGGATAATTAAGCTTCAATTTAAATGTTTCATATACTACAATGTTAGTGTTTCATATGCTTTTTCACACACCCTTTTCAGTTACTTAAACTACCACAAACTTCTCTGTACCTTTTGAAAGAAAGATGCCATTTAAAAATAGAAAAAACCCAAAACAATGTGGTGCTTTGAAAGTGGTAGAGTTTCTGTCAGCTCTTTGTCATTTTTCTCAGATGTCACTGCTTTTTCAACTGCAGATTAAACTAATGAAGAGATTTGGCTCCTCTGCAATTGCATATTTGAAAAGAGCAGAGGTTTAAATATGCATGTGCCCTAAGTGAGCATCTCCTGTGCTCTTGCATATCTGTCTGTGGCCTTATGAAGAGGATGTAATTATTTTTAGGGTCTTTACAAACCCTCCTTAGTCACTTTTTTTGCTACTAAAACTGTTATGTTATGATATAACTACATGTTTTACAGCACAAGCCTCAGAAATTTAAACAGTTAATGAAAAAATAATCTCATTGAGGTAACACGGATATAGTTAACACCCATGATAAAACGTTACTCCCATTGTCCATTGCTAGCATTACAAACATGCACCTATAAAATTACTCACTGCCTGCTCTTTAATTTTTCATAAAGCTAAAATTTGGACTAAGGAAAGCTGGAAGTACTTGAATAGAATTCATCCATTTAGGCAACACAGACACATTAAGACTGCATATTTAATTCCAGATATTACATACCAACAGACCTATTCCATGCTGCCCAATTTAAGCATGATGGACTCTTTTTTAGCCATACGTTTATTCATTTGAAAACCTTAGAGGTGCAGCATTTATCAAAATAAACATATTATCACTGTACAGTATTTACACTACACTTAAAAATATTTACACTTTTGTGACCTGAAATCTTGTTTGTTTAGTTAAAGAATTCAGACTCATGGGATTTTTGGGCAGACTTTCCCATGTTTGATAGTAATTTCCAGTGGATTTCTTTCAAGCTCAGCAGTAAATATTTGCATGGGCTTGTTTATCTCTTGACTTCATGTTGTAGCTGTAGTTTGTTTTCTGTCTGTATTTTCTTTGGCTAAGGAAAGGGGGACTAGGGCACTTCTTTTCCTTTATTATGACCATTGCCATAAAATGTTTGGAGCTTATCATGTTTTGTCAAAGCAATTTTTGTTTCAATTACAGGTTTGATTCTCTTAAACATTTACCTATAGTCTTTGGGGGTTATACTTCAGTTCCTTTTAAATGCATTAATACATCTACTTTTTAATGCTACTCTAACTGAATGTGTTGCCTATCTGGTGTTCTTGCACACAGTAAACATCAAGGAGTAATTTTATATGTGCATGCAGGACTGGCTTAGGTTTTCCTCTTGTACTGTTTATGTAAGCTTCTTATTAAATATGTCTAGGAAATTCAAAGCATGCAAATTATCCAGATTAATTGCTTTCCTTTTGCATTGGCCAGTCATATTCCTACAGTAATCAGAATGAGCTTTATGCATGTGGAGTACACTGCTAGGAAACTGCTGTATGGAAAAGACATCTGTCATTTGGCAGCAGAAAGCACATGCTGCATCACATGGGTTGGGGTAATTATAGTGTCTCTGGAGCTGTAGGCGTTCAAGATGGCCACAAGCAAAACTTGTGTGAGATGCTGCAGAGCATAATACCCTGTGCCATCTACAAATTTAGAATTGTCATTTGGGGTTTTTTCTCTTTTTTTGTTTTAAAGTTAAAACCCAAACAGAACGTTGTTCCCTGCATTTGGGGCCCAATCCCCTAAATGCTTATCCGAGTCATTCCATAGGCTTGAAAAACTTCTATTTTTTTAAAAAATTTATTTTGCATTTCTTTTAGCATATAACATTCACATAATAAATACCAAAGGATAAAATACAGTTTGTGGAGAGCATGTCTGTGTTGTTAAAGTAATTACAGGCATAGGCTCACTGCCTTTGTGGCCTCTCAGCTACTTTAGTGGTTCTGCACACTCAGTCACCTGATTCACACATGTAAAAGCAATTTTGTAAAATTAGCTGTGCAATTTCCCTTGGTATATTAACACACTGCTGAAAAAGCCACAGTGATTTGTGAAAAAACATTGATTCTGAAAGGATTAGTATTGTAATTCCATGTATTTAGTATTTACCACTCTCTACAGTATCAAACTTTGCCCTTATGCTTCTTTTTAGAAAGTGCTGAGCTCCAGTAATACCTTATTGTACACCTGGCATATAATGGAGAAAACACTAGAACTGACCTGCCTGCTGTGTTCCTGCACCTCTGTCCATTGTCTGGATCATACTTAATCCTGTAGCTTTTGGCAGTGTGAATTATTCCTGTTTTGGAGTTACATGATTGTATCACCAATCTGAATGCCACAAATACATGGTTCGCTGCCTCTACTCTTTAGAGTAACCTCATGCTTCCTACCAAAATTAGGCCATTGGACTTAAAAATATTCTATTTTTAAAAAGAATTTAAACTCTGTGGAGAGCTCTGCATTTATTTATTTTTCTGCCACTGATTAATCCCGTCATTTGGTGTCATCTGGCAGAAGAAACTATCCAAGACAGGAACCAAAGGCTTGTCTATAAAGAAAGCCAAGCCAAGAGAGGTGAGGCTCTTACCTTAAAGGAAATTGTCTTCTCAAACCTGTTCATCTAAATCCTGGAATAGAAACTAGAAATGGATGCATTCATTCTGGCATCTGGAGACGGGATACAGAATACAAGAACAAATTATATCCCAAAGTCTTTCAAGATAAGTACATTTTGTGGTAGCCAAGGTCATAGCGAAAAACAAAATTGAAGCTTCACAGTCATTTCTTAGAGTTTAGTTCTCAGTAGGATGAGTTCCTTCAGTACTGATAAAAGGCTTCTGGTTTTGAAAACATCTAGTCTTTTTGCAAAGCACATGCCTCTATTTGGTTTGTGGTGGGGCTACAGGGGTGGCTTCTGTGAGGAGCTGTCGGAAGCCCCTGCTATGTCCAATGTCCAACAGAGTCAATGCCAGGTGCGTCTTGATCCATCTTAGACCCACTGCTGGCCAAGTTTGAGCCCATCAACAACCATGGCAGTGCCTTTGGGACAACAGAGTTACAAAGAGGAAAAATTGCTGCACAGCAGCAGCTGGAGACAGGAGTGAGCATATGTGAGAGAAACAGCCCTGCAAACACACACAGGTCAGTGAAGAAGAAGGAGAAAGAGGTGCTCCAGATGTTGGAGCAGAAATTCCTCTGCAGCCTGTGGTGCAGACTATGGTGAGGCAGCTGTGCCCCTGCAGCCCATGGAAATCCAGAGGGGAGCAGAAATCCACTTGCAGTCTATGGAGGACCCTATGATGGAACAGGCGGATGCCCAAGGGAAGCTGTGACCCCATGGGAAACTGGTGCTGGAGCAGAATACCTGAAGGACCTGTAGGTCTATGAAGAGAGGAGCCCACACCAGAGCAGGTTTGCTAGAAGGACTTGAGACCCTATGGAGAGCCTGTTCCTGAGGGACACTACCCCATGGACTAAGGGACACTACCCCATGGAAGGGACCCATGCTGGTGCAGGTTTTGCAGAACTGCAGCCCATGGGAAGGACACACATGGGGCAAGATTTTTGAGGACTGTCTCCTGTGGGAAGGACCCACGCTGGAGAAGGGACAGAGTGTGAGAAGTCCTCCCACTGAGGAGGAAGGATGGCAAAGATAAAGCATGATGAAATGACCACAACCCCCATTCCCCACCCCCCTTCACCACAGGGCAAGAGAAGGGAGAAAATTCAGTCATGAAGTTGAGCCTGTGGAAAAGGGAGGGGTGTGAGGAAGGTGTTTTAGTATTTGCTTTTATTCCTCATTATCCTACTGTGCTTCAATTGGTAATAAAGTCAGATAATTTCCCCAAGTCAAGTCTTTTTTGCCTGTGACAGTAATTGGTGAGTGATCTGTCCCTACCCTTATCATGACCCATGAGTGTTATATTTGTCATATTTTCTCTCCTTTATCCAGCTGAAGAGGGGAGTGATGGAGTGGCTTTGGTGGGCAGGGTCAAGCCACCCCAGTCCATCAGTTGTGAAGATGGACCCCACCTGACTCACCTTCTCTTGCCTTTGAACAACCTTATATCTCTTGGCAAAGGCATTTGGAGCAGCTGCACGTGGGAAGGTTGCATCCTGAATGTCATAGCTATGTGACTGCATTCTAGTAAATGGAGAATACCTGTATCTGTGGATGGCCTAACTCCATACTGACTCACAGTTGTATGGATTTATGTGTGTATGTATGTAGACACTAAATCTTGAACAGAGACTCACTTTGCAGTTTCCCAGATCCAGGTGTGCATCCAGCTGCATCCTGACTACAGTTTGTGGTGAGATACTGCCTTTCCTGTTCCTCTTCCATCTTCTCACTCCTCATATTGTTATTTTTCCCTCAGAAAAAGGAAATGTAGTAAGGTGAAGCCATTGAGGACTAATGGCATTTTTCATTTGGTCCTGTGTCTGGAGTAATTTGGAATATTTCTGAGAACAAAGATTATTTTTTTTGGGGGGGGGGGGCGGGGGGGG
>JAWWEE010000001.1:57222109-57369918 GCA_035221455.1 Xenops minutus | reverse complement strand
GCTTGTAGCAAGCGTGGGTAGAGCCCTTGTAAATCTTCGTTCGCGAAGCCTAGCCATGATGATGATGATGATGATTTTAGTGTCTGTTCTGTTGAATGGTATTATTATTATCTTCATCATCTACTATTATCTTCAATGGTAGTTTAGGAGAAGGCCAGTTAATGATTTCTGAACTGACTTACCTGCACATCAGTCACCAAGTCCTCTTGTGAGGCTAAGCTGATGTCAGCTCAGTCCAAGGGACAGAGATAGTTATTTGTGTCCATGCTCCTGTGTTCTCAGAGGTGGCCAGCTACAGCTGTAGTGCCTGCTGTGAGCTGGTTTGTCCCCTTGGCTCATTTAATCCTTGCCCTACCTGCAATAACCAGCATGGGTGAAATTCCTATCCTACAAAATGGAAGGCACAGCTCACCAACACAGTGTTCTCGTTCTGACATGTAACCCTCTTCTTGTCAGATGTAGATCCATGATATGAAAACGGATGTTATGAAACTGCCAGCTTTGAGACGGGGACAGTCCCTCAGCTTGGGGTGTCATCTGGTGGGGGCTTCACTCCAACAAATGCAGAGGATCTCACTCAAGCTAAGAGGGTCACCAGGGCCAGCTTTCAGGTGGGCATGCTTACTCAGCACAGCACCCAGAGTAAATTTACATAAGTAAACAGCTTTTTTTTTTTTTTTAATTTCCATTTTATATATTTACATGAGGTCTATTCTAACTAGCTTAGCAAGGACCTAAATTTGACACCCTTGATGAAATATTTCTTCCTAAAAGGGAATTCTCCCTGCAGTCAGCAAGGAGGGAAAAATGTCTCTGGAGACATTCAGAAGATTGCACTGTGACCCAGTGTGATTTCAAAAAGGCAGGCTGGGTCCAAGCATGTATCAGTACACAAACATTGGTTTAGGGGATTTTTTTTAAATTGTGGTCCTCATTAACTAAATGAAATTGAACCATGCTTTTCAGTTAATGCTTAAAAATCCTTCCCTTCACATCAACAATTTACTTGACTGTCAAATAAGTATACTTACTTATATCTTGTGGGTTTTGTTATAATTTTTCCAAGATTAATTTATGCTTCAGCATCACGGAAGAGCTTGCTTTTACAGTCATAGAAGAAGTCAGTGCAATGAGAGATGAATAGATGATGGGTCTGCTAGTAAAACCTACAGCTATTCCACTTTAGAGTGATTATTTTTCAAAAACTGAGATGTTGGTATTAGAAAAAACAGTCAATTTTCTTTATTTTTAATACTTTTTGGATGGACAATATCTGAAGTCCAACATGTAACAAGATAATGTCTATCCCCAGTGCCAGGTTTCTATACCTTTACTAGTCTGAGTAAGATTTTACTTCACAGCTGATCTTATCAGAGCAAATTTCAGCTTGTTATGCATCAGCTGGCAAGATCTGAAGAGTGATGGCTGTTGGTCACTAATGTAAAATCTGACATGAGTTAGTTTTAATCATTTCATAGGTAATCAACTAGCTGTAATAAATTCATATAAATTATGAAATCAAGTCTTCCAGTGTCAGAACACCTTGCAAAAAAGTTTTCTCTGCCTCTTGATTTTATTAGATTTTCTATGGACCAGTGAAGAGGGTAATATGTTTGATGCATTTTACGTATGTCAGCACTTTTTGGTGAGCATTGCAGAATTAAATATCCTCATAGAGAAAATTTGCTTCTGTGTTTTGAAAGTTGTGCTCACAAATTGTTCATACTGTGCAAAAATTGCATGATGAGAATTAGCAAAACTGAGTAAAAAATACCAAAAATCAATTATTCAAATGAGCTAAAAGGCTTGTAAGAATGCTGCGTAGGTGCAGCAGTTTGGAAAGAAAACCTTGACTTTGTTATTTCTTTTCTGTCTCATGACTTAAAATACAAGCCATTGCTCCTACATTGATGGGAAAAGTCAAAACATATGCTTTTCAGCTAACAAAAAAATAACATACAAAGCATAATGTTATTGCAAGTGTAAAACTAAATGGCACTTTTCCATAAGCCATATTCAGAGCAGTGTCAATGGCCACAAGGCCAGCTTCAGCTTGCTTTTTGGGGGTGTTGGAGCCCACATGGGCCATAATCCAAACACAGTAGAAATACAATACAACAATGTTTTCCCCTCACGATGCTTTTCATGAAACCACTAGAAGTCCTGCATCAGGATCACAATGTATCAGTCTAGCTCAGAGATTCAGACTTGGGAAAACAGCTGGTAAAACTGCTTCATGCATCATGCTTTACAAAACTTAACTACTTTACATTTGAAGAGGCATAATTATCTGTGCTAAACATCACTGGTTAGAAACCGCGCTGAACAAGAAGTGACATTTTGACAGGTTGTTAGGGCAGGCAGAAGTTGAATACTTTTCAGTATTTTGACAACAATTAATTGTGTAATTCAGTACCTCAAATTGCATTCCTTAGAATGACTGTGTGAAATGGTGTTTCTTACCCAACATACCTATTCTCAATGTGAATTTAATCATTGCTGCCTTTATTAATTAAAATAAATGTTTAACAGTTTTAACATGTAGAAACTCTGCTAAACCAGAACTGAATGGGAAGGGAGAGCTGAAGGCTTTTGTATTCAGTTTTCATCAGTAGCATCATTAAATAAGCAATGACTGACAGTGCCTCAGCCCTTCATCTACAGGCAGAATATTCACATCCTCAGGTGAAAATCCTGTGGAATGCAATGGCAAGGAGCATTTGGCCCTAACATTATCACTGCTGGTGTTGATTAGCAAGACAGGCAAAATATGGCTTGGCTTTTCACTGCTCAGATGTGTTGACAGAGCTGACAGTTAAGACTTCCCTCTTTTTTTAACTTGTGAAACACATGTGTTTTACCTGGAATCACTGAGTCACAACAAATATGGAAAAACCACTCCCATGCCATTTCCCAGAGAAGAGCAGTCATTTAATAATAGCATGTTTATACAATATTTGTTTCCACTGTACATGTTAGACCCTCAAAGTACTTTGCAAATCTTAATAAAACTATTTGTAAGCCTTTGCAGCTAAGCAATTTATTTTTGCTTTGCTGACCAGAGCCATGAAGACACTGTTACACTTCCAAGCTGTTACATGCAGTACTTCTAAGCTGTGGCTTTCTGTGTTCTTTGAAAAGAAACAAAACCAAACCATGTTATCATCAAGCCCATTTTATAGATGGCGAAATAATGTTTTAAAAAGTACCAAGAGTAACTAAGGGACATATAACCAATCTCTTGCCATACAAAATTCCACTCACGTCCATATGTCCTGATACCTATATGCTAATATGTGTATCATGTAAATTGTTTTCCCTGGTCATGGGGGATTTCTGGGGCAGTGGGAAGAACTGGAGGGCCAATGGAGGCGAAGCAGCCCTCCTGTGGTCATGTTAGTGTGTTTTTTTAGGTTGCTTCCAAGAACCTTTTCCATGAGCCCATCCCAGACTGGAGAGCCCTATGTATGTCAACGCAGCGGGCAGTTGCACACATTCACATTGCAGCCCACAGACATTTCACATTTATGCTACAGGACCTCCAGTACTGTCTAAGCCCTGCAGCAATTTCATCAGGGCTGATTTTTCTGCTATATGTATACATACACTTTTATAAATATATATATATGCATATACCTCAGCCAAGCAGCCACATGTACCTTCTCTTACTCCAGAGACTTTGGGAACAGGGTTGCTTGGCTGACTTAGGGAGCGCCCTCTATCTCTCTTTTGGTTCAAGACTGAGTGTCTTCTCATTGCAGGTTTGGGACCTGTAGCATTCACCACAAACCTAAGCACAGCCCAAAAAATGGCGAAAGGCAGATGTAAGGGCACTGTTCTTGGACTGAGTGATTGTAACAGGGGACTTTGGTTACTGAAGCTTTTGCCTCAGGCATTGAGTCAGAGGAAAAGTCCCTCATCATCAAGTGATACAGACTTTATTCCCGGCAGGAGGCAAGAAATGTTGTCTTGGACAACATAATTGCTATTCCAGGCTGTGGGCAACAACCAGGTTTCTGAGCCAATGGTGTTGGTGCCTTGTGGTGGTCTAGACATCACCTGAAGTACCAGTCAGAGATGGCTGTGCCTCTCCATTTTGAATTGCTCTCAGCCCATGTCTTGCTGCTATAGAAATGTGGGCTACATGGCAGCTTCTTGACTTCCAGTCATTCAGGGATTATATAGTCCCTTGAGCCACTACTGAGGAGGTGTTGGGAGTTTCAGAGTCCTGGGTGGCACTCTGCTTCTTGCCAGTTCTAAGCAAGGCATCGCCCAGGCCTCTTCAAGATGTGGCTGCAATGGGCTGGGGGAGCTCTTAAACTTTCTTCCATGGCATTTCATCTGGGTTAGTCCCACAGAGTAAAGCAAAGCAAAAGAAAATGTGGTAGATAAGAGACTTGTTCCTGATGGCTTTGCTAAAGATGGTACTGCTAATGTTGCCAAATCTAAGCCATTTAGGGCAGCTTAAATTCCCTGCTGTTCTTTACTTTTTTCAGTTTAAAGAGCATTTCTGTAACATGTTTCTGAATTACCCAGATTTTTTTAAATTATGGTATGCAGAAGTGGATTCTTACCAGTACTCATTCTTGCCATACTTTTACCTACATGGTTGCAGACATACTTTCATGTTCAATGACTCTCAGAGAAAAGAAACTCTAATGTGTGTGGATGGTTGGTTTTCTTTACAATCCATAATGTGCCTTGACCTCTCTAACAGCACAGATGTGTAGGTGCGCCTTGATCCTCTTACACTGGTAATTCTCCTCAAAGTGTTTCTCTAAACTCATAGAGTCATAGAATGGTTTCATTTGGAAGGGACCTTAAAGATCAGCTAGTTCCCACCTCTCTGCCTTTGGCATGGATACCACCCACTAGACAAGGTTTCCTGAGCGCTCCATCCAACCTGGCTTTGAACACTTCTAGGAATGGGGCATCTACAGCTTCTCTGAGCAACCTGTGTCAGTGCCTCATCACTCTCTGGGTAAAGAATTTCTTTCTAATAGATAATCTGAATATCTCCTCTGTTAGTTTAAAACTGTTCCCCTTCGTCCTATCACTATCTGCCTGTGTAGAAAGTAACTCATTAAACAGGAAAAATTATCTCTTTTTAAGTTTATGTTTTACTCAATGATTTTCATAAAGGGAGACTGTGTTAGTTTCTTTCCCTGCACTGGGGAACCATGCTAAGCATTCTTGAGACCAAAGTATCTAGGGGTCCTGGTTTCACCTTGGAGTGCTTCAAATGATGCTGTCTCACAGTTGTTGCCTAAAACAGAGTTCAAAGAACAGCCCTTCAATTACTACCTATCAGAAAGAGCTGTTAGGTTTGGATCCAGGATATCAAAATCACCCCTTCACCATGAGTCCACGAGTTAATAAATCATTACTGGATTTTGAGCTCACAATCTATGAAAGTGATATCAAATTTGTGCAGAAAAATGTCGAGGCTCCACATAATATTTTCAAGCTGAATCCAGAAAAAGCCATAAGAAGAAAGGTTTAAAGTTATACAGATCAGATTTTAAAATTGTATTACCCTTTTAGTTCAGCTTCATTCATTGGATTTTCAGGTTTATACATGCAAAGACTGGTATTGTAATAGAGGTAGAAAAGAGTATTTGGCAAGATCTTAATGGATACCTTTTATTCCTGCCATTTCAAGTACTTAATATCATACCTCTATATTAAATATTATGTATATTTAATATTATATATTAGAGTAATTTCACTTGCTACAGAAACCCACAAGATGGCAGTGTTCAGTTCATTAACAAGAGAAAGCAGAACAACAATTTTGCTCTACAGAGAAAATGAAATAGAGAAAAAAAATTACTATCAAACACAACAGTGGTGGGCTCTTAACCCGTTCTGCCCATCACACAATAAGACAGTTTCCCCCTAAAGTGTACAAGAATGTGTCAGTACAATCCACAGTGAATACCCACAACCCTGAAGAAGAGCCAAATTTTCCTTTGTTACCCAGAGATACAGAAGTGTTTTGCTTAGCCAGCTAATCTTCAGAGCAGTGAGAGAAAGTGAAAATGACAACTGAATTTGTCCCAGTTTGTAATTTATATATATATATATATATTTCTTGTCTGTGCCTGAGGCTTAGAGCTTCTGAGATTACACATACTCAAATGGCAAGATTTTTTTTCTTTTCCAAACAGTATGTGAGATAACAAATAGATGGGTTTAGCCTCCTCTGTGCTTCTCTTTCCACTTGTTTGGTAATACAGTAAATGCAAGTATTTCCTGCATCATTACAGCATTTTGGTATTTTTAAAGAGACTTTTTCTTAATGAATTTTCCATCTGAATGCACAACATTTCTATTGGGACATCTTCATTATTTAGCTTGGGAGCCATTCAGAGCATGCCAAGTTAAATATCTAAAAATAGAGAGTATGACTTCTCCTTATTCAGAGCATCCTTTCATAGATGCAGCTAATGACTGAGAAAACAAAACCTAATCCAGGCTCCTGGCCACCCAGGTCTCGGTACCAAAAGATCAACACTTGGCTTTGTTTCCCGCTTTTTGTGTTATACTCAGTGTCAGGTAAATGAACAGGGAAGCCAAGAAACCATCTGCCTATCTTTGTGCTGAAAGAACATGGGTTCACCCCTGCCTGGATGAAACTGCACTGTCCTAAAAACTGTGTCCCCAAACGCCCTGCCTATGGGGCACCCAAGACAGTAGGATGGGCTGGTCGCCTTTCTTGTTGGCATGCCCACGATTTTAGTTGAGCAGCTGGCAAATCTGATGCCTTCATCTTGGTCACTGTGGAGCCATCAAGGGACCAGAGCACTGCCTTCTGAAAAGAGGGGGACCAAAGTTTCTCTGGGGGAAAAAAAAACAAGCCACAAAACCAATGTATAATGGTTACAGGAACTTAGAGATTTCTGCCTGGTGCAGGGGATAAAAAGGCAGAAAACCATATGACAAAGTCCCAAGAGAGACCTGATTTCCTTGGGTGACCATGCCCAAGTGTGTGTGGGCATCCTCACCTTCTAGAGGAGGAGAAAGGGCAAGGTATTCCTGAGTCCCCATGATACTTCCAGAGACATGAAACAGCTAGCTACTTAATGATGACTTCCCTTAACTGGAAACACAGTATCGGGAAGTAGGAAAATTCTCTTCAGTATCATCCCTCCCCTCCCGACAGTCCTCACGCAGCAATGGGCTGCAGCCAGCAGAGCGTTTTAGTCCTGCTCTTCTCCTGATAACCAGCTACTGTCCCCAAGGTCATCAGCTTTCCCCAGCCTTTCCCTCCTAGCAGCAAGCCACGGCTTTGAAACCTCAGGGGGACATGGTAGCCAGACCTCCTTGCAGGCAGAGCCTGCTGCCCTTAACTCCATCGTTGCAGCATTGAAATGATCCCTCTGAGAGTGGCAGCCTCTGCTCAGTGCCAGAGCAAAGTTGGGGCAGGAACTGAGCCGGCATCCTGGCAGAGGATCTTTCCATACGATTCAATTTTTGTGCTACCTGGTTTGCAGCAAATCCCAGCTCTTCACAGGTGCAGAAAGAGGCCAGAAATGTGCTGTATGTGCTGTTCCCCTTGGCTGCACAACGGTTTGGACAGATCCATCTGATACTCTGAGAGGTGCATCAAGATCCAAAACCTTGCATCTTAGAGTGATTAAAATAATTTTTTTTTTTTTTTTTTTTTATGCTGGAGAAGGACAAATGGTGCATCTGGGATAACATAAAAAGAAATGATTGTCTTTTTTATTTTTGCTGTGCTAAGAAAAATTATTAAAATAAAAATAGCTCCTAGAACAAAAACATATTGTTTAAAAAGTCTACTAGACCTTTAGCTTTTTCTTAAGTTTTATTAAATACATTTTCCACACAAGATATTTCTTGTTCTATTCATATGTATTCTAAAGTGTTATGTTATTTCACTTTAACAAAAAGAAAAAAAAAAAGAAAAAATAAAAGAAAAGGAAGAAAAAGGAGAATTGAGTCTCCTGGCATACCTATAGAACACTGTCAAAGTAGCAACATATTCTAAAACTGAAAAGACAACTGTTCCAAAGTCAGCACCTGCTGCTGTGAGTTTGGTATTATTTTTTTTTTAACTGGTACTTTCATTCCTCACAGTTTGTTGAAGCAGATGTTGCCATTTGGGAATGTCTCTAGTTAACAAGACCACTCACAATCAATCACAGCATTTTTCCACCAGATTTATTCCTTATGGTAAGGTATGCTCTTGCACAGAACATTCGCTACATGCTGGATCAGAGTTAAATGGATGTAACATAGTTTCCCAACCCTTCAAGCAATAATACCAAATGACACAGTTAATGCGGTTCCTCATTAAGAAAATGCAATGACTGATTAATACTTCACTCCTTCACATACGAGATCATCCACATTCCCACAGGACATCAGAGTATTTTCTTTTATCCTTGTCAAAACTCTATGGTGGGAAGGTAATACAGCTGTCTCCCACAGGCTGCTCAGCTACATTGGCAATGTTTTAACATAAGAAGCTGTACTACTTGTGACTCATGCTGCAGTCCTTGTCTGTTCATATTGTGGGATTATGATACTCATTTTTGCATGGACAAAGTGAGCCCAAGTACTCACTCATTGATTAGAAACAAGACAGCAAATCGATGTTGGGACAAATGGAAGCTGAATTTGAGGGAGCTCCTAATGTCAGTCTCTGTTGTTGGATTTTAGGACTGCTTCATAGGGCTGCACAGAAAGGTGCCGAACTTGCTTGGAAAATCCATGACCACATGGAGGAAATGAAACCCAGAGAGTTATTTGTGGTTCTTACCACTGTAGGTAATCATGGCATGCTTAAAAAATTACACCTTGCCCTAATAATGGCTATTCAAGTATGACATTCATCAGATTAGATTTGTGGCCAGATAATGTACTTGGATATGGTGATGGAGGTGCGTGTCTTGCCTTTTCCCATGACCACAGCTGAAGGTGATTTGGTACAGGTGTCCTTCCCCTGCCCTTGAATGTCCTTTCCCATCCATTTCCAATGTTGGTATTACCAAATATGAACATGTGGCAAACTGATTCAGGAAGCTGATATAGCTAAAATCTAACCCATCAAAAAACCCCACCAAATATATTTGTCTCAGCAGATACGTGTCATGAACAGGCACACCTGTGATCACAGAGATCACAGCCTGGGACACAGCTGGTGGGGAGTCACTCCCATAAGGTAACCCACAAAACAAGATGTAGACACAATTGTTCACAAGTGCATTCAATGGGGATAGCTGGGATATTCTGATTTATTCCTGTTGTGATTCCAGTTATTTCCAGTATAACAGGATGGGCCGGATTTTACACATAGACAGAGAAGACAACTGCCTTGGGCAGTTGTTCTCCCTACTTTTGTCTCTGTCCTGGAAAGGCAGACATGCTGTTGAGGCACACTGTGTGACAGCCTCTGCTGGTACAGAACCCTCTACAAATCATTATTTTATGGCTTGTTTCTCCTAAGCAGTAGCACAAGCCACAAACCTGGCTACGCAAGGCTTTCCCCACCTCTGCCCCTTTCATATCAGTCCTCCTCTCCCTTGTGGTGGCCGGACTGTCATGACAGTGAACAGATCCTGGGTATAGCCTTACTATCAGCTTCCAAGTCCCAAAACTCTGCTCTTTCCCTACTCTGTTGAAAAACTTCAGCTGATGTTGAAGCAAATCTGTGGAAGTCCTAAAAAGGAGAATAAATAGAAGAAAATAAAAAACATCTTAATGAATGCAAAGAGATTTGAGACAGTAGTAAGTTGCTTGTCTAGGGATGTGCTAACTTTTTATATCAAATAAGTTTCTTTTTACCGAACCCATCCTTTTCAGGTTACTGTTCTCTATATGGTGGTAAGAAATCTTCACTTTTTCCATTGATCATAATTATTCACAGCCACTCTTCTACTATTTCCTTTTTTTTTTTTTTTTTTAATATAATTTTATTTAAAACAGCACTGCTCCTAAACCTAATGTTCAGTTTGCTACTTTTGGCCATGCTTCAGCAGAAATCAATATGGCCCAGTTGTGAGGCAAGGAGTAACTCTTCACTGAGAGGACTGTCAGTCACTGGAACAAGCTCTCTAGGTAAGTAGTCATGGCACTTAACCTGTCAGAGTTCAAGGAGTATAGGATGATGCTCTTAGTTCTATGGCTTAGTTTTTGTTAGTCCCGAGAGGAGCTGGGAGTTGGACTCAGTGATTGCCTTCCAGCTTGATATATTCTGTGATTCTGTTTCTATCAACGAATTCAGACATTTGTGGAAAAACTTGGAAAGTATAAAACCCAGACAAATCCAGTTTTAAATAACTAGAGATGGCCAGATGTTATAGTGATGGGGAACAAATGGTCCCCATGGCCAGAGATAGAGTGAGGAAAAGTACTGTGCCAACCTGTATTGACAGCACTGCTTGGCTGGGTCAATATTTTTTTCTACTGAAAAGATACATCCCCTCACAATGCGCTCATTTTGTTACTTGACAACTTTGCAACCTCAGCCCTGGATAAAAAAAGTCAGACTTTATGCTTTTCTAGTGTATGTATTTCCATCAAGACTGAAGATTGTATGCCTGGGACTTAGCAATAACAGTATCCAGCAAGAGGAGAAGCCATAAACTTATTATGTGTGTCAATAAAGTCAGCAAGTAAGTCTTGGAACACACACATGGAACAAAACTGCTGAGTAAGGGAGAGCAACTTTTCCAATTATAACAACACATTAACATGCAGGTCAGAGGTTGAAATATTAAAAAGCAGTTAACAGGTCTCTTGAGAAGCTCCAGTAATCCACAGCAGCTCTGCATACTTGCAGACAATATAAAAAGCTACAACATTATCCCTTAATACCACACACTTATGTGCAGAACTCAATTAGTAAAAGCTGTTCAGGAACGGCTAGTTCTGCTGGGATATGCTCTGCCCAGGAAAAGAAGTAACAGCACTGTGCACTCCACAGGACCCAAAGGTGCACTGCATGGCTGGGACCCTGCTGAGGGCTGCCAGAAAGCCATGAGCTGGAGGAAAAATTAATGGTGATGGTGCCTTTTAACACAAACAAATGACTTTACTCATGATCGGCCTTGGGTTTTGTATTGCCGCCCACCACTGTTTGAAGTAGCAACACTTTGGTTTTGATAATCTTGAATCCATTTTCAAACATGTCATGCACCTCCAATCAGAGCTGGATTGTTTTTAGAAAGAGCTCTGCCCCCAGTTAGTTATTAAAACTGTGTACCTCTTATGGCTCTTAAGCAGTTCATTACTCGCAACCTACACACCATTGTACTGAGTATAATTGGAAAACACAGTATGTGTCCTTCCCAACCTCTAGCTGAAATATCTTCATCAAATATTTCCTCTGACATGCGTAGCTTGGCATAAGGAGATGCTGGAGCTGTCAGAAGTATCCCAGGGTCCATATATGATGTGCCTGAACTCAAGTGTCTCACCTATTTCTCAGTTCCATGGATGGATGAGCCCATTGCCAGCTTCTCTGCCCTATATTGTTTTATGATCTTCATGTCTGATGTATGGGACTTGTGTTGATGGACTAAGGAAGATCATGATTGTTTCCAGCTTATCCAATCTGCTATACACATAGAGGAAGACAGAGATCAAATTTTCTATGCTGTACTCTGAAGTTTGAGCAGGAGTTTAATTTCAGTCAGTTTGAATATAGCTGAATTTAAGACCACTATTGTACTGCATCCATGCTTGGCCTGTAGATAGGCACATGTGAAGTGACAATCTTCCTAGCTATTCTCTGGTTTAGGGGAGAAACTAAGTAACTAAGTCCTTGCTAAAATATATTTGTTTGCTTAGTATTATATTATAATTGCATCTAAGTCACTGGAGAAGAGGCTTTAGTTTGTCTGTAATTCCATGGCTTTTGTGGGTTTGTTGCAGTGATTTCATACCATGAATTTAAATAACTTAGGAAATAAGAGTCTGTTCTAGAGCTCAACTGAAAGATTGGTGGTCTTTCCAGTGCACCGATCAGGCAATATGAACGGAATGTAAAACCTACATCTGACCAAAACAATATGAAACCAAAGTCTCTGCATGTGCCCTGCCAAACAAACTGAGCCCAGTGATTTCTGCAGTCAATATGCTCCATCACCTATATGGTACCTTGGTAGATGCAGTTCATCAAAGGTTTCTTTTCAGTCCCAAAACAGAGGATGTTCTACGGTGAAATCATGACAGCTGCTTCTGCTAAGCAAAGCACTGCCTGACTCTGCCTGAGATAAAGCTCTGTCTGTTGGAAGGAAAATCTCAGTCACTCTCTGGCGATGTCATCCTTACTCAGGGTTTTGATGGGTAACATCTGTTATTTTCACTGAAATCTGAAAAACCTGTCTACATGTTTTGGTGGTGTTTTTTTTTCCCTCAGTATAGGATGTGCGGGAGAGAAAAACAACTGAATTGACCTTTCAGTTGACAGAGATGCAGTGTAAAAAGAACTCAAAGAAATTAATATCCTTACAATTATGCATAGTAAGGCATTCTTACTCAGTTTTTCTCATGTAAAGAAAACCAAGAAAAACAGAGCTATTATGACTTTACCCACCTACAGACAAAGCCTGAGAAGATCCTATTTCTCAGACCTTTGTCAAATTTTCAGTGTATCTAGTGGGAATTCTTTTTCCTCCCTTAAAAGATAAATATGTTAAGTGTTCTCAAAGCAAAATAGCTTTTTATCTGAGAAAACAAATGTCATCACTCTCATTCTCCATTCTTGTCTTCCTACCCCCACTTCTTTTATCCCCATCCCTCTGGCCACAGGACTACATTCTCCTTTGCCATTAATCTCTCTTTTCTTGAGAACTTATAAGATTTGTGGATAATACATACTGAGAAAAAAATTGCACTTTAGGAAAATTGGTACCACTATAGTCTATCTTTCTGTTTAGTTTTAAGTAAAATGTAACAGAAAACAATAAAAGAATTAGAGACCTGCACCCATTTAAATAAAGAGATAAGCCACTGCTAATGCAAACAGTTAAACTTGTCATTTCAACCTCCTGAATTTGCCAACAAATTCATATGTGACCCTGAACAGGGGAAGGTTTGGGAAGAGAAGGTTTGGGAGGGGAAGATTTGGGAAGGCTTTGGAAGGGAAGGAGGAACAGGATCTCCAGAAGTCACAACCAGGAGATATTCAGCGATCTACCATCTCACTATGAAATGGGCTGGGTACACAGCTGAGTTCGAGAGGACTGAAAAAATTGTGGAGTTACTTTTCTGTCCACTTCCATGGGATGGCACAATGTATTTTCATTGTGGGAGCTGGTCATGAATTGTTTGAGACCCCAGAGAGAGAGTTTGGCTGGTTCTGTACAACACTGTATCTTTTGATGCCTTGCCCAAAACATTTATATCTCCAAATAAGTCTTGCCAGAAAACAAGCAACACAAAAAATTCTTATGATGAAAATTGTGCATGACTCTGATGTATTAAAGAAAATACTATAAAGTATGTATATACATGTGCCATGCTTCCTAACTTCCTTTGAAATCTTTTTTATGCTCCTAACAGATTTGTGTGTCTTCTTCCTAGATTTTTTAAAAAGTAAAATGAAAGAATAGAGGTCCCAGGGCTCAGCAGCATTGTGCAATGTGAATTTGAAGGACTGGAACATTTCAATCCAGCACATGGGCTTCTGCCATTTGAACTAAGGGAGAAGCTGAGTTTGTGGGTACTGTAACATAATCACAGGGAAAATCCCTTTAAAGCCAGATACTGAAACATCTGAAGTACAAAATGACTTCTTTCCTGCCAGCTGCTAGTATCTCATTTACCCTGTCCAAAATAAATGGTTTTGACTAGTGTTTTTTTTGTTTGTTTGTTTGTTTGTTTTTAAAGTTACCCGTAAGTTAGCATATCTAACATCAACAATTTCAACCTGGAGAATGAAAGATCTACTGAAAAGAAGCTAGATTTGAATGTTATAACAAAAAGCATAGAGTGAGATAAGAGATAGGCAGAATGACCTTTGGCATCTACCTAGGTGAGAAAACATACTCAAACACACTTTTAAATTTGGGACTAAGTCACAAGGATGCTGCTTTGTGCAAACTCCCAATGATCTTGTTTGTTTTTCTTCTCCTCACCTTTCTCACTTCTGTTCTCTTGAGTTCTTTGATAATTATTGTGACATATCTAAAACAGGATTACAAAATTGGTGCTGGTGCATCTGGATCACGTTCAGATTTCTTGGTATAGCTACCTTATTTTGGTGTTGCAATTACCATATTTCTGGGCTCAAGAGAATGAGGTATGATTTAGGCTACCTCTTACCTACATTGGCCAAGTTATGACTTCATATTCAAGAAACAAAAGGGAGGTGTTAATGATGCACAGATCCCTACCGCAGGTATCTGGTTTGACATTGACTTCACATTCAGGGCCAGAAAATTGCAGCCTGGGCTTCATGTATTACTCTTGGGGTCTTTGTTGTGCTGTAGACAAAGCTAATTTCTCCTTGCTGCCTTGTAAATCAGCAAGCTGAAGGTGAGATCTAGAAGAAAAACTGTCTGGGCATTTTAGATAATCGGTTGCCTTTCCACTGCCCCTTCTTTGCCTTCTGGTTTGTGGTTGGAAAATGGGAACTTTCCTCCACACAATTCCTCCCTGCTGCCAGCTGTCTTTAAACTGACTGTGGCAGCTGTACTGTGATTTTTTTCATGCTGGGTTGCAGGCTCATCGATACTATGCAAATTTACCCTGTAAGTAGATTACCTGTTACTGTGGGGACAGACTAACTTGCATCTGCCACATTACTTTCACTTTTACTGGACAAGGTTAATGATGAAAATAAGCTCAATCTTGCAAGAGGCCAAGCAATTTACTACAGAGCAGGAAAGTGAATTACAAAGAAATACAACAGTAAAATATACTGTTGTCTTTACTTTTGTTCCTTCATGATTTATTTTCAGCAATATTTCCTCATATAGGCAGATGGATATTCTTCATATTAGCAGATGGATATTATATGCTAGTAAAAACCAGATTTGGTTAATTTCTATGGTAAATGCCAATCATTTTAAGTGTATCAGAGAAAATTAATTGCCCACTCAATCTTGTTTGTTGTTGGTTTGTTTTTTCTCTTTCTTTGCTTTTGGTTGGTTGGGTTTGCTTTTTTGTTTGGTTTGGTTTGTTTGTTTAGTATGTTGATTGTATCTTGCAGAACTCCTTTAAGGTTAATTTTAAGCTTAATCCACCTCTTACACCCCCCAAATTCGACCAATAGTGACTCCCATACAGACATATAATGCAACCTCTAAAAACCATACCTGAAACTTAAATTTTAACACAGTTTTAGAGCGAACAACACTGGACCTTTGGGAAACTCTTAACAGAATGGAGAGCTATGCTTGTTTTGTGATAACTAACTCCCCAGGTACTGATGTCTAATACTGAAAATGGTGTATTGCTAGCAAGTGAAAAGAGCAAATGGAAACTGTGCAAACCAATTTGCACTTTTCGCTTGTGCTTCAGAGCTCTGAATGTCATCTTGGGTAGAAAATGTCTTAGCAGTTTTCTCTAGTCATCTGAAACCATTCTAATACACTGAAAAATGGCAGTGACATTTCCCCGAGATATTTTTATGTGCAATATTTGGTCAATTCTAAGGGAGAAGAGAAAAAAGGGATTATAAACAACAGAAACATTGTCCTCAGTAGAACTGCCCCTTTCTCACCTCACAAATGTAGGTTTTCTTTTTTTTTTTTCCTAGAAGCATCCTCATTTTTATAAAAATACTGTATTTTTAATTCAGAAATATAACTGAAGTAATAAAGCCCCTCCTCTCCTCTATTTTCTTTCTCTCTCTCTCTTTTTTTTTTTTTTTTTCCTTTGCAACATGTAGACAAAACAGCAGCTGCAGTTATAATCCATTCACTTGAAATTCTCCGGTCATGCTGAGCAGAGCCTCTGAGTACAAGCTCTTCAACATCAGCAAAGGCATTTGGACTGGCAGATAAAGAGCCTAATGATTTTTAAATTGATGTTTCCTCTCTCCCCACATGATGGTGACTGAACTTTAAACAAGTCAGTGAACTTCAGGTGAATTTTAAACTTCAGGTGCATACAGAAATGAGAAAACAGGTGCAAACCAGCCCTGGACCAGCAGTTTATGCACATGCCAGGTTTTATAGTATCTTAGGGGTGTTGCCTTCTGGGAAGTGTGGAAGAATATTGTACTCAGCACCAGACTGTCTAAGGAAAGCTCCTTTTCAGGTTTTGCCTTCTCTTGGAGTAGTTGGAGTAATGCTGGATATATCAAGATATGCTGTTCATGTTGTCATAGCTAAACAGGCAACAGGTAGCAACACAAGGTGCTATGAATACTTTTTGCTACAAAGATCAACACAAATCCCCTAGAATCAAGATGGATTTAGAGTAAAGCACATCCTGGAGAAGCTAGAGGTATACATGCACTTCTGGTAGAGCAACGTGACTCCACAGTCCCATGAACATCAGGTGCCAACTCCCCTTTTTCTGAAGACAGAAATTATTTAGGATGAGATGGTGACCTGCTCTGTAAGAATTATTGCCACTACTTCTCAGGTAATGTAAGCCAATACATTTCTTGCTGAACTAAGCTACACCATTTGTCCTTTTTTTTTTTTTTTTGTGCATATGTGCTAAGATAATAAAGGAATAATTTCTACTGACAAAAAGAGTCTTAAATTATTATCTTCCAAGTGATATTTCATTTTGGACTGTGTTACTTTTATTCGTGTCTTTCCTACATAAAATCAGAGAGAGGCTTGGACCTTTACTAAACAAGTTGGAGGATTTATTACCTAGCCAGGAAAGCCTATGATCTAAAAACAGAGGTGCTGTTCAGAGATGCACAATTTTTCATGTGTGTTTATGAGCTTCACTCTGCAAAGGCCAGAAAAGCAGGTGTGAGAAGAGTGGGGAGTGGACAAAGCAGCTGTGTGTCACTTCAGAGGGTGGTGTCTTAATGCTTTGTTAATATTTGTATACATATTGCTGATACATTTTATTGAGGCAGGAATGGCCTGGCACTCCAACAATTACATGGGCTGAGAGAAGACAGCACTGCCAAATCTACAGGATTTGGCAGTGGAAAACTCTTTTCATTTAAATTCCCAGCAACTTGGGAGAGTTGAACTGGTCTTCAGACCACCTTCAAGTGTCCATGCTTCAAATTCCCTATCTGTTAGAATGAGTACAATGATACTGACGTGGTTAGAAACACACTTGGCAATTTATGGGAGAGACAGGAGCACCAGCTGAGAAATGGGCACCAGCACCTTCAGTGTTGTTATTACCTGTATTACCTTATATAGACAATGTGCTGGCATCTTAATGTCTATAGTGTTAAGATGCCATGGATGCAAAGTAAGGCCAGCAAGTGGGAGAATGCATCCATACCTGTAAAGAAACAGAGTCAGAATGTAAGTGGTGTGCAGCCTTTTGTGAAAGTAGCAGTGAGAGCTGGAAGGCCAAATAGCACTCTTTGAAACTCTTAGATGAGAGGTTGTGCCTTCTTTGTTGTTGGGGTTTGGTTTGGGTTTGTTTGTTTGCTCTTTCCTTCAATGATGTACATGATGACTGGTGTTTAGTCAGATAATCAGCCTCACAAAATCAGCTTCACGGATGTGATTGGAAGCCTGAGCTGAATTTTACCCTGGCTAGCATGTTTTTGAGACAATCACTAAAGTGATTGTAAGAAAGCATTGGAAACATGATTCCTGGAAGTCATTCCCAGCTGTCATGTTGAAATACTGACAGATTTAGAGCTGTTAAGTTTTCTATGTCTCTGTTTAATCCTCTGGAAAGTGAGTAAAGTAAAACATATGTCAGAAGGATGTAGTAAGTTATGATATTGTGAAAGATTTCCTGTCTCTTTCAAAGAGGTGAGCTGTCTAGTGTGAGGTATTAGTGTTCTGCTGTGATGAAGAAATCCTCTCTCCTAAATAAAACAAGGCAAAATCCTATAAATTGGTACTTCACTACCTATGACTGACAGCTCACTTTCAATTCATAATTATAGTCAAAAGCCACATCCATTTCTTCATAATAAGCATTTGGATTTGTGTAATTGCGATGTAAGAAGAAAATGTTTAGAACACTTCTTTAATTTCTGTAAAGAGGAACAAGGGAATACCATGAGATAATAATGCACCAGTTTAGAAGAACCATCAAAAAATTCTGTGTTTTGCTTTCCTATATGTTATACATTTTTCAGGTTATGCTAGAAATACATATTCACTTCATATGTAATGTATTTGTTATTTTCTGGTTTTCTTCCAAGACATTTTGCCATTATCCTGCCAGGACTGTATGTTGTCTGACCACTTCCCCATTGCAATTAAGGATTGAAACCACTTGCTTACGCACAATGGAGACCATCATACCCAACCCCAAAGGAGGCCAGAAACTCCTAGCACATTGCATTTCCCAGACCAACCAGGGGGCCCAGGGCACAGAAGGACAGCATGCTATTTGCAACAAGGGCTGGCGCACTGACAATCCACATGAGTGGAACTATTCATAATAAATTTTAAAAACCCCCACCAACATGTGTGTGTGTGTGTGTGGGAAATATAACACATATCATAAAGAGGTACTGCCTGAATTTCCGTGATAAAATGGGATAAACTGCTTCAAAATCAGTTGTTTAAAAGACACTACCAAAGAGCCAGACTAAAGAAATTATGTTTAATCAGGAGCTTTTGTTTTGAGTCATGCAGTAGATCATGCAGTTAGTGTGCAGGACTGCAGGCTTGATCTGAACAGGCATCAGAACATGCAGCTTGCACAAGCAACACAGCCTTTTGTGGGAATTTCACTTAGTCCCTCCTCCCCCTTCCCTGCTTTTGCTCCTTTCTTTCTCCTGTGCCAAAGCCAGAGAAAGAGAGATGCTGCCTTGAGATGTAAACGAGAAGGAGGCAGTGTCTGACTCTAAATGGAAATAGTTCATAGAATAGTTCATAGAATTAAGTGTGTTTTGTACTCAATGAACTTAAAAGGGACTAGCACGCAGCAAAGTAAGAATCAGAATCATACCATTGGGAAGCTGAAAGTGATTGCTGAGTCTGGACTACAATTTTCATGTGTGTGTGTGTGTGGATAGTACTCATAAATCATATTTATCAACCCATTGGCTTAATATTTAGTTTTCAAAAGGCAACACTTGTCATATCACAGAGCAGTGGTGAAGTGTGTGCAAATCTGCTAATCTTTGCTGAAAATAATCTTTGCAGCCACCTCTGCTTCAAGGCTAATATTTAAGGACTTTAAAATGGAAATTGGTTTGGATCACCAGAGAATCTATAAAAAACTGAGCAGGACCAAATTGTATTTGATCTCTTGGGCCACGTGGCAACATTTTTGAAATGCTCTTACACAGTTATAATGTGAAAGCATGGTGTTTTCTTAGGATGAGGAAACACTGGGAGAGGAAGAACCCTCTCAAATGACATACTGGCACACACATGCATACATGCAGACAGAGATCTTATGTGTGGGGAGTGCTCTGTCTACATGCATATTTAGTTTGAAAGTGGTTCGGTCAGAAAGTTCCAATTCAACAGTTAAGAGGAAAGACCTCTTTTTCCCTCTGAACTCTCATATTGGTCTGAAGTGAGCTATGGATAGAAAATAAGAGGCTGTTTGGATTTATTATGTTATGGAGCCATTAATTACAGTGTGTCCCATTTCTGTTTATTTGTCTTAGTTCTTCTTGGTGTTGAAAGACTGACCGTGACCCTTTTTTATGGACATAAAAAAGATTATCTAGCTTCATCTGTCTCACCATCCTCTGCGGCTCAAGTCCTTGTGGTAAGGCACTTCCCCAGACTACATGACACAGCCAGATGTAGCAACCAGATAGCAGGCTTTGAAATAGCACTAATTTCAAATGTCAGCCTTCACACTTCATAAAACAGGGAGCATATTACAGTGGACATTAAATTCCAGAGCAAATAATACTTACCATCTATGTGGATGTATTGTAGATTTGAATAATCTGGCAGCCTGTATTTGGAAATACACTCTAAATTTCCTCTGTCCCTGCCCTGAGACTGTGGTAAGTAACACAGAGACCAGCTGTCCAGTCTTGTTTTTCTAAGCCATTGACTAAACAGTGAGTTCATGTTCAAGATAACTGTGGAGAACCAGTTCATGAACTTCTTGAACTCTGCTGTCCATAAGTGTGGTGATGGGATTGAAAAGCTGCCATTTAATTAATGGTGAGTCTTGTAACTAGAAACAAACCTTGGGTCAAGTGTTGTTTGTTGCTTTGCTTTGGTTTTTTTTAATTATTTTTTATTTTTTGTTAAAGATGTCTAGAGAGCAAAAATAAGTAAAAGCACTAAGCTGGCTAAGCTGTTGACTTTTTGTCAGGGAAAGATGATGTTCTGTAAAAGAGCGAGATAAAACCAGCACCTGCAAACACAGTCCATGGACTTGCAGTGCATGTTGGCTACAATGCCAGAGCATTTATATGGAGTAGAATTCTCCCTGTGCTCCCTTCCAGATCCACTTCCCGACTTACAAAATTATTAACCTGGAGGTCTTTCTTTCTACCAGTAGTGTCTGTTTTATTGCAAGAGTTTGAAACCTTGCCTTTTCTTTGTGGGATTTGGTTTTCTGTTAACTACAAGCAGAATAGGTATTGGACTCCAAGAGAAGAAAGCCTCATAACTTTAAATGGCAATCTTGTGTTGCAGTTTCATTCTTTAAACCTCTCCATTTATGTTGGTAACAATGTCTATATGCGGAACCTTTGTCCAATAAAACCCTTTCCTATTATAATTTTAAAACTGCAGGAGAAGCAGCTTTATTTTATAGATCCACTTACTATGCTCCCCTAAGCTAGAAACCATGTAATTCCCCTGTGATTCTAGGTACATGCACCTTGCACAAGCAGGGGAGCATCTTCCGCTTTGTAGTCAAAAGTTCTTGATAACCAGAAGCAGAAGTCACCACAGAAGAAGGACTGGAAAAGACCTTTCAATATAAACTCCTGTTATTGCAAGACATAAAACACTAAAATAATCCCTTTCACAGATAAAGTCTATCTAGTGAAGTTTCTATAGAAGTTCTCTGCTCCATCTACTCTAGCTGGTAGGTTATTCCAGAACATTACTCCTTAAATGGGTACAAAAAGAGCTATGAAGCTGATGAATGGTCTGGAGCACAAGACTTACAAGGAACAGCTGAGGGAACTAGAACTGTTTAACCTGGAGAAGAGGAGGTTCAAGGGTGACCTTATCTTTCACTACGACTACCTAAAGGGAGGCAGTAGAGATGTGGGTGTTGGCCTTTTCTCTGAAGCAGCTAACAATAGGACAAGAGGGTATGGTCTCAAATTGCACCAGCGGAGGTTTAGATTACATATTAGGAAAAATTTATTCACCAAAAGGATTGTCAAGCATTGGAACAGGCTGCCCAAGGAAGTGTTTGAGTCACCATTCCTGGAAGTATTGAAATGACATGTACGCATTGTGCTTAGGGACATGGCTCAGTGGTGGCTTTGGCAGTGTCAGGTTAATGGTTGGACTCGATGATCATAACGGTCTTTCTAAACCTAAAGTACTCTAAGATTCTATGAAAGCCGCCTTCTGATTTTCTGCTTAAATAATCCTTGACAATTTGTCAATCTACTGTTTGTCTGTAGATCTTTAAGTAAGATCCTTTTCCACTGTCATATCCCGAATGTATTTGTGGCTAGTAATTATACCCCTTTAGCCTTGACTTTGAAAGCTTTTCATGCCTCTGATATTCTGGTAGCATTTCTTTGTCCTGCTTCCAATTAGAAATCTTTCTTCAGTGTAGGTACAAGATTGGGCCAGATTGCAAGCTCTCACTGGGGCCTTAACCCTGTCCCCCTGTCAAAATAGATCCGGATCTGGAGCACTGTATTTTACAGTCTCACCCAACTTCACCAGCTTGCTGCTAATTGCCTTTGAAAAAATAAAGCAAATGCAAACATTTCAAACTATAATTAGTAGGAAATTCTCAACTAGCAATGTATTATTTTCACACTTTGCCTTTACATGAGGCATCAAAGTATTTTATGATATGTAATTAGAATAGAGAACTTCAAAAGTGTGGCAGAATAAACAGCAGTGTTCCCTGTTTCAGTTCATTCTTTTATTGTGCTTTTGTCTGATGAAGCAGAATAGGGTATAATTGTCTGTAAGTATTTATTTGTGAAGAAACTACCCTATTTCTTCAGGCTCTGAGCTAAATGCTGCTGAGAGAGTTGTTTTCTACTTGAATATTTTCTGGAATCATTGCTGATTCTGTGCAGTCCTGGTGCACTTGTTGAAGGGGTTATGCAAGTTTTAGCACTACAGACCTACAGATAACTGACAGTACAAAAAAAAGTAACAAGTACTAACGCATTTCTTGGCTATTGACTATGCTACAGTGGCTATGCTATGTCAGGTGGCCTCATACTGCAAAACCCACCTCTACTTTATAATGCTTCTGGGCAGCTTTTACCACAGTCTTTATTCAAACTGTTAAGTGACGCTGGTTGCAGGATCAACAAGGTGGTAAAGAAAGCAAAAACTAGTGAATGTGTGTTTTGGTAGGTTACTTCAGCTACTGTGCAGACTTTGATCACTTGCAGTGCATTGGGGCTCCCATGTTGAGCACTGTAACAACAAACTTCATGCTATCCTTACCAAAGCCTTGGGACACTGTCCTGAGCTGGGTTGGTAGTCTGTTCTCTGTAGCAGGTACTTGGAATGAAACCCTCAAGTACCGGTGCTGGGATGGAAACACCTGAGCCCTGTGTCCCTGCTTTCAGGATATACATTCAGCATCACATCATAATTTACATGAAACTTTTCTCCAATTCATGCTGTCTCCTTTCTGCATTCAGCATCTTACTAAGTCAGAAAATCCCAATTTGTTTTCCTTCTAATTATTCCGAGCAATGTGGAACAGCTCTGAAAGGTGGGCTTATGCAAATGTTTTTGGTCTCATGTCAGATGATTATACTACTTTCTGGGGACGTGGGACATGCTTTTGTGTCTTCCTTCACTGAAGCAGAATTGAATCCAGATGCTTTTGCCCCATGCTTTAACCACTGAAATATGTGGAGAAATGAGGAAGTGAGAGATGAAGACAGATGTTCCAGATAGATATTATCTCTAAGGCAGATTTTGCTTTTTACGGGAACACACCAATACAACACCCCTCTTCCCTATATTCTTCTTTTTCCCATTTTGTCTTCCAAATCCCTGAAACTGCTGTGCAAACTGGGAGAGCCCATCCGTCAGCCGGCATACAGATATGTGGTTAGGATTTCTTCTTAGGGATCCTGGAATATTTGTGGGCTTGAATCCCACTGGCAAAAGAGGAATGTGAAGGCAAGTCTCCCACATCCTGTGGAGTGACTGTGGGAGAGCCCAGCATCTCCTCCTCAATGGTTGTTCTGTGCCAGGCTCCATCCAGTGCTCAGAGAGCACCCACTGACATGACCAGTGCCAGCAAGATGAGTGGGAATAAAGCAGTTTGTGAAATTTAATGGGATTTGATGAGAACATTGTCAAAGAGTAAGGCACTGCCTTTTCTCATCCAAAAGGAGATTCTTTCCTCCTCCCGTATGGCCTGAAATGCCATGTCTCTTTTGTAAGATGAAGATTTGTCTGCATCAAGTGGACAGTTAATTTAAATCAATCAACTTTTTTTCCAATACCACTTTGTACTTAGTACTAGATGATCTTTAAGGTCCCTTCCAACCCAAGCCTTCCTATGATTTAGGGATGTTACTTTTTTAAGAAGGAGCTTTTCTACTGTGTTGACCTCCAAGTGTTTTGGTCTTGTTCTGTTCCCATGGGTCTTCATCGAGTACTTCATGTTTCCCAGGTCTTCTCTGTTCAATATCCTTTCTAAGGGATCTTTGCTACATCATCCGGTACTCTGTGTCCTCTCTTGTGAGCCACAAGCCCTGCTGGGCATGTCTGACAGCTTCTGACTCACATACATTGTTGTAATTGCTGCTGTGTTATGCCTTTTCTTTTTCAGTCACATCTTCTTGTCCCTGCTCCATCCAAGACTCAGTTCCCACCAAGGCTCCATCACATGTGCACACACCATTAGAATCCTCAGGCAGCTTCAGGCTCAGACTTAAACACAAAAAAATACCACCACTGGCTTAAGGCAGCTCTGAGCCACAAACTGCTGTAGTGTACTGGGAAGTCTAATTACATACTTGCCCTTTCTTTTACTTTTTTCTTGTGCATAGACTGTTGACCACTCCTACTTCTGAAATCTCTTGTCTTAGCTGGGTTTACTCACTATTGATTTTGCGGCTATTGGTTTCTTGGGCAGCAAGAGAGCCTGGATATTGAATGAACATGCAACTGTTTTACTCCCTGTCACCATGGATGGTGAACTGCAGGTGCTAGGGTGCAATCCTGGGTTGGAATTTTAATTTTTTAATTTTTTTTTTTTTGGGCCTGAACCACTTTTCCAGACAGTTCAAGAGTCTCAGATCCAGAAATTCCAGCGTGGTGGCTAGAGTTCCAGACTCCACTTGATTAACAAAACCATCTCTGTGAAGGACAGACTCCAGGCAACTGCAGTCTGGTTTCCAAAGAGCAGGGCTTGGGCTAGCCACACTGCTTTCCACAGCTGGACATGGCTACTCCTATTCTGTAGCAGCTGCCACCCACACAGGCAAATGTGAGATAGATGAGTCTCCCTCTGACTTGGTACTGCTCTTATCCTCCTGCATGAGAAAACTGTCCTGCTGCACAGATGATGTGAAAAAAAAATATTAGCTTTCAGTTGCATATATCGTAAGTAAGTCTGATCAGTAATAGCAGCAATAGGTTCCTCCTTGGCATCAGAGCAATTCCACCATTTCTAGGCAGTACTGAAAGCAGTAGATGTGTAGTAGCAGCTTGGAAGATGGCCACAAGAAGGAAAAGTTATACAGTTCCTTGCTGCATTGTAAATTGAAATATTTACATTTAGGCATATGGTCTTAATAAAACTTAGGAATGCATGTATTTCAACAGAAAGTCATGGAGAAGGAAAGACTAGTAAACTTAGATATGAAGTGTTCAACTAATTCTGACAACATCATTAAATGAAAAATACTATTTCTGAAATGCTTTAATCAGTTTATTGTATTGTATGGTGGGTTTTTTTGTTTTAGTTGGAACAATAAAATTAAAACACTTTTAATGGAGAGTTTGACCAGAGTGACTTTATCCAATATTAAACTCATATGAACAAAATGCTCCACAGCCTGTGCTCCTGGAACAGATTATAGTCACTAGAATGGTGGACTCCCACCTATCATGTGACTCCATCTCAGGGGTCTCACAGCTCTGCATGTCATCTATAACTTGGTCGAAGACTTTGTCTGGCTGAGGATACTTGAAACTTAGGCACTAAAAAGAAATGTGCTATGACAGTCAAGTAGCGCTAAAGAAATATTTTACATTGAGAAATGCTTCAGCATATCTTGATTAAAGAAATATCCAGAAAGTCCCTCTCCTGCAAAAGGGGCCTTAAGATGATGTACTGCTAATGTGTGAAAGCTGTACATTGCAGAAATAAATTGTGCAAATCCATACAAGGTGACTCCAAGTCTTCTTACTGAAGACACTTGATTCAAAACATATCAAAGTCCTGAACCATATATTGATCAATTTCTTTGAGCTTTTTAACAGGCCCTGAGGGCTTTAACTACTGACAAGCAATATGGGGCTTTTTTTTCCACTGGTTTTACCAAATCTATACAGACTTGAACTGTTTTCTTACTTATTGTCCAGCATTTCCCCCAACACCCTGTGTCTGTCTTCAGCTCTATTTAATTTCAAGTAATTCTTTCCTGAGCAGGGAAAAAAAGCTACTTGTATTACCTTAATTTATGAGTTTATTTATAAACATAAAATACTTTAATTCATACTAATTATTTCTGTTGAGATTTCAGCATCATTGTTTTGACCTTTGTCATACCCACTAGATTAAAAAGAAGTAGAATGGCAAATTGCTGGGAAATTTAAATGACATTTTAATGCATTTTTCCACTGTTTTAAAATATAGTAATTATTTCCTGGTTTATCAATTCCTGTTTCCCAGCCTTTTCTAGAATAGCATTTTAAATAAAAGCTTAATTTTCCAGTGAGGCATTCTGTGCTATTGGTCATATTTTGCCATCCTTCTCTTTACACTTAAATATTTACTTAACCACTATAAAGCATGTGGAGAAGTGAAAAAAAGTGGTTCAATCCAACTCATGACAATTTTGAAAGTTGTAGAATGTCATTTCCTCCTAACATGCAGGGAAAACGAGACTGCCTATTTTCACTCCTTGCATCAAAACATCCCTATTCACACTCAGTACGTCAGAGTTTCAGTACAGGATTCTCTTTACATTCCCTAAAGAGTCTGTGCTGTTCCTTAATCTCCAAAACATGTTCAAAATTGATACATCTGAACTAAACATTTGTGTCAGGTCCAAAACAACCTTTTGCTGAAGAAGTAATTTTGCCAACAACGTTCCAACCAATATTAATACCAGACACCTTAGTTACAAACATTTGTCCACAGGAAAAAGTCTTCCTGATGTAGGAATACAACATGTGCTCAACTTCTTAACCAAAATGGAATATTTCAGCTGCATAATCTCTCTCTAGATAAAAAATGCTGTCTTATTTAAAGGGAATATTGGAAGAACTTTTTGTTATTCTCCCTATTTTGAGAGAGAAAAAACTAAAATTACAAAAAAAAAAAAAAAGAAAAAAAAGGTTTCTTTCCCCCCTGATTTTTTACTTTGACCTGCAGGCTTGTTGCTCTTTGACATTTTCAGATTTTTCAAGACTTTCAACTCTGCAGTGAGAATCGACATCGCAATGAGAACTACTTTCAACACAGTCTTTTTATGTAAACACAGTTTCCTGTTTTGCTTCAAAGCAAAATGATGAAAAAAATCCTAGCAGCTATGCAGTCTTCTCACAACAAGTAGTATATTTGTGATCATCTCCTGCAACACGAGTATTTTGTAGACAATAGCAAAGAGCTGTGTTCTGCTCCGGGGCCAAGAGTTCACATTATATAGGGGTTACTTGTATCTACAGTGACATTATCTAAAAGCACAGGATCACAACAGGGTTCTCATGCAAGTGCATCCTTTACCAATTATAGAGCCAGAACTTTGCTCATGAGAACGGTTATGTATGTCATTAGTCCTCACACAATCCAAAGAATGCCATCTTTTTTTTGGAAGAAAATATCTTTTATTAGGCCAACAGAGACAATTACGTAAAGCAGATATTAGAAAAAGCAGATTCATTTTCATGTAGATAAACTACTCTTTGCATCAAAAGCATAGAGAAAATATGACTTGTCGCTCACTCCTTTGAATTGCACTTAATTGTTTTAATCGGTCACATTTGAAAAGTGTTTTCTGCTTTGGGTGAGTGTGTGATCCTAACCCTGTTAACAGTATAAGTGGTGTGAATGATCAGAGGAAACAGTAATTCCCATCAAAGATCAGCAAGACTTGAGAAGTGGGGAAACTTTCTCAAATTCATCTGATATGGAATCTAGTATCTGATAGACCTGCACATTTTAGTTCTCTGGCCCATCTTTGGTCTTGCAGTGTCAGGACTGCCAGTTTAGAGATAGAGTAGTTGTTTTGGGAATAAAATTTTCCAATTTATAACTGGGTGTAGCTGTTCTTTCCTAGTTAGGTAGCACATGGTCATTGTTTGGTTTCACCCACAGAGTCCCCCAAGAGCAGTGAACACATTGCATGATGTCTATGACATTTCAGAATGCTTATGTGTAGAATCTGTATATTTCGGTGGTTCTGCTATAGCAGGTGTTTATCCTGAGGGCTATGGAAATATTTGGATATGATTTTCTTGAGGTATTTGGCTCTAGCCACCACCTACTGGTCAGCCAAAATTTGCTTTCAGTGATGGAGCTAATGATAATGAGTGTGGTGTAAAGGGAAAGAGGGGTGTTTCTAGGAAAAATGATTTCAAGGTATGATTTTTTTTCCATTATAAGCTACAATTCATTAACATTTTCCAGTATACATTTCTTGCATGTTGTGGTATATGATACCCAGTAGGGGATTTTCTCTCTGTATTGTAGTAAGTTTGGATAAGGTTTAGGTGGCTTCTCAAATATGCAATCCCAGTGGAGTGTCACTGTTGGATGAGCATCATCTGTAGCTTTGTGAGGGTGTGTCATGAGTGTTTTCCTCAGAGCAAACGAGGTGATGTCTGTGGGCTATATCAGTTTTTCTAGTGTGTTTTGGATAGCTGATGGTTTGTGGAAGGAGGTGTGTTGGTCTGTGGATTTTCTGCATATGGTAGTTTGACGGTTGCTATTTTTTGTGTTGACCTTGGTGTCTAGAAAGTCGATGCTGATGTAAGTTTTCCGGAGAGAGTCTGATGGACAATTCTGGTTGCTGAATTTGTGGTAGAAATCAATGAGAGAATCCAAGTTTCAGTACAGATGTCATTTATGTACCCTAGAGTATCCTAGGAACCCACACTGGTTTGGTGAGAAGGTTAATCTTTCATTTAAGGTGACTCCTGAAGGGCCTGATATCCTGGTGCTTGGATAGAAGTACTGGGGTGCTTGTAGTCGCATCTGGAATTTTGTGAGGATGAAATTGTTGTGGATGAAGACAAAATAGATGGGTTTGACTATTAGACTACCAAATGTCAATAGACTTACGTATATGAGATGCCTGTTAGGCATCAGTTAGGCTGATGTCACTTAGGCGTCAGGTCAGGCATAGTGCTTCCCTGGTGTAGCATCATAATGGTAATACTAAAGATGGTGCCAGTAAGAAGATAGTTTATGACACAGTGATCCTGGAGGAAGCATGTTTGTCTGGAGAAAGTTGTTTACATACATAACAAAATATTTAAAGATGGTGTCTGCAGATCCTTATAGCTGTTCAGTGAAAGTCTCCTTTGATTTTCTTCTGTAAGAATCTAGAAGAGCACCTTAAGGTGGCAAGAATTAACACAATTTTTTCCTTCTTCATTAGGAAGAAATATGAACTATGTGGTGAAAGAACAGAGGTTTTTCTTGAGTTCCTTCTCATACAGAAGCATAAAAAATCATCTGTTAGTATCACTGACATTCTAACTTCTCCTTTATCAATTGTTTAATAATTAGTTGGTGATTGGATTTTAAAAACTGTGTAGACTCTTAAAAACCCCTTTTATCTTTCAAAAAATTATTTCTGAAAGAATTGTCATTGTAGATCAATGTAAAATTGATAAAGGAGTGTCCCCGTCATTATAATGTGAAAGTATTTTCATGGATATTTTACAGGTGACGGTGGCTATTTTACTTTCATTTTGTTTTCAGAAAGGTTGAGACATACTTACAGGAACAATTCCTCTAATTGGACTACAGACCACAATGCTCCCAATGTTTCTGAGCATAAAAGTAAGCATTTAGAAAGAAGAGATACAGGGAGCTATTCAGGGTTGGGGTATTTCTCCATGACTTCCTGGTGGGTAATGTTGGGATGCAGGTGCTCTCATCATCATTTCTCAGATGTTGCATAATTGTTGGTGAAGGAATTGTCATTGCACTATTTGGGTCCAGTGCTAACTGGTATCAGCTTGTTTTGGTAGTAATTTGTTGCATGGTGGTTTGGTGAGTTTCAGTTTCCTTTAATTTGTTGGAGACATAATTATGTCTGGTCCAGTCAAACTCTTTGGGAGGTAAAATTTCTCAGTTTCTTAGCTTAGGCAGACCTAAACAGGATATTCTGTTAAGTATTAAGAGTCAAAAATTAGACTTTTTTCTATGGACAAGATGAGCTACAAGATAGATCTGTGTCATTCTCCCATGTTCTTCGAAGCCTGAGCCATACTTCAACTCATTTGATTTTATGTCTGGACAATTTTCCTCCTGAATTTTACAGGGGTGCAGACCTAATATACATGCACTGCCATTGCAACAAGCACTATCATAGGAATTAAGAGAATGTTTTCCATAAAGCGAACTTGTCAGGCACATAAGCTCTACTTACCAAAGAAATAAGTGAATCTCAAAGTGTAGATAAACTGATGAGTGAAAGTCCAGACGGAGGAAAGACTACATGGAGGCAGGAAGGGCCATAAATAGGCAAACTTTAAATGAGTAAGAATACAAAGGGGACACTTGTCCTAAATGGGATCCCTAGAGGACCATGAGAAAGTGCGTGCCTACAAACTGGGGTGTGGCTTTATGAAGCCACAGTGGTATTCTATACCATTCCCTTTGGTATGGAATGCAAGCTGAGACACCAGAAATGCCCTAAGATGTTCCTAACCAAGGGTTCAGAAACGCCTCTGTAGCAGACTGGCTGCACGGGGGGACATGGGGAGGCTCTGAGCTGCTTTCACTGGCAGCCAGATGCCAGCACACCTCTGCCATTTCTTTACCCCATTCCTTTATCAAAACTGTGAACTACGTTGCCTCTTTTGGAGAGATCAAGTCAACACCACTTGTGCTCATTTTAGGCTGGCCCGAGCGAGGGAGTGGGACAGAGAGGAGCTGACAGACCCTGAAGGGTTTGGCCCACCAAAGGGGCTAGGGGATGACTGATGGGAACCACTCGAGGTGCACGCTGATTCCAGGTACCCTGGAATCCAGGGGGGGAAGCTTCCTCCAGACGCAGCTAGGAGCTCAGAGACGCCTCAGCTGACGGGGCTGCCTGGGTGCAGCGCAAACCTTGAGCGGGGCAAGAGTGAGGAGGGGACGAGGGGGCAGGGGCCGGGAGAGGCAGGTCTGCCTGCGCTATGCTCACTCACGGAGCCGCGGGGAGCGGCAGCGCCGACCGCGCTCTCCGGGCGACCTGCCCGTCGGGGGGCCGGACCCGGGCCGGTCCGCGCTCGGGAAGGGGAGGCGAGCAGGGGGCGGCGGCGGGCGGGAGCAGGAGGAGGGCGGCAGGGGCTGATTGGCCGCCCAGTTTATAAGAGCTGCCTGGCCGGGGCTGCGGGGTTGTTTGCTGGCCCTGGGGAGCTCGGCGGAGCCGCCTGCCTGTGGAGCCAGCGGAGCGGAGCGGGGCTGAGCTGCGATGCGGCGCGCCAGCCGAGACTACACCAAGTACTTGCGCGGGTCGGAGGAGCTGGGCAGCGGCGCCGCCCACGACAGCGCCCCGCCGCCGCAGGCACCGCCGGCACCGCCGCAGGCACACCCGCACCCCCCGGCCGCCTCCCGCTCCCTCCTCGCCGCCCTCGTCCTCCTGGGGCTCGGGCAGGTGGTCTGCAGCGTCGCCCTCTTCCTCTACTTCCGAGCGCAGGTAAGCGGCGCCGCCGCAGGGCGCGGGCGCTTCCCGGCGTGGGAACTGCGGCCGCCTCGCACCTCTCGGAGGAGGGGAAGGTCCTGGCGTCGGTGCGCTTGAGGCAATTATTAAAAAAAAAAAGTCAGCAAACACTCCGAAGTGACTCCGAAGTTGGCCCACCTTTGAGTGGGGTCGGGCTTCGGGCTGATGGGGCCCCAGTGCCCTGCCCGGCTTGTGCTGTCGCCTGGTCACTGGAGCCGCTCAGCCCGAGGTGGTGTCGGTAGCGCGCTGGGCTGCGGGGGCGTGTTGGGGTACAGAGATGCTCAGCGAGGTTGGATATGAGGGGTGCCCGACTCGGAAAACAGCTTAATAATGGTCCTTCACCTGAAGTCTCGCAGGGCTTTGGTTTTAAGGCTTTCAGTTTTTTACTCGAGAAGAGTTTGACATGTCCGAGGTCTTTGGCTGCTATAAATGTTTGATCAGCAGGAGAGATGGTTTTAAAGGAAAAAAAAAAAAGTCACCACGCGACACCACTTGGGATGGTTCGTCTCTCAGGCTGCGCAGGGGCACTGCAGAGGAGCCGGGTCTTTGTGCTTGTGGGCATCGGCCAGAGGTGTCCGCTGCAGCTCAGGAGCTTTTTCTGGGATTCTGGGGACATGTGGGAGGGAGGCGCCCCTCACCTGCCAGGCCGCAAGCCTGACGGGGGATGCTTCAGAAGAGGCAGCGCTGCCTGCAGAAGGGAGCACGGGGAGGTCGCGCTGTGGAGAGAGATAAGGTGATGAGCGGTTGGGCTTTCGGAGAGATGAGGAGCCCGCTTCTTGGAAATGGCTCGGCTGCCTGGATTCTCTCGCTGCTGCATCTCTTGCCCTGCAAGGCTGAGCCCTCTCAGAGGAAGTGGGGAGCTGCCAGCTAGTCACTTCTCATGGAAGTGGCACTTCTGTTGCGTATACTTTTCATTTGAAGTCAGCAGAGAGTGGAAACCTGTTTCTTTCGGTTTACTTTCTAGGTAGAGGTGCTTGATCTTGATGTAGCAGGCTGGATGTCTTAACAAAGTGCACTCAGAAAGCAGATGTTGCACAAATGTATACCCACTTAAACAGATGAATGACTATCAAATACACAGTAGCACTGCTGATCATTTATTATGCAGACCATTTCCCATTTTCTTACTGACAATGGCTTTGTGCTTTCCATTTTTACAAAAATAAAATGGGACAGCAATACAGTACTTGGCTAATCATAACCTGTGTGCTTCAGAAGAGTGACAGTTAATTTCTGGGACTCACCGTAAAGTAGCTTAAAGCTATTTGTTTGCTTGACAGTTAAATAAATGAGTGCCTGCTTCAACTTCTGACAGGGAATGTTTTTCACTCCAGATGTTCATGAACTTGAAAAGACATTCTTGTCAAACATAGCTCAGAGATGCACAGCTATACATTGATTAGTGGGCTAGAGAGCCATTGCAATCAAAACAGCAAATCAAAGTTATTAAGCCCTGTATTAAGGACTCTTTTTCATATGTGCATGTCAGTGCTTCACATGTGCCTTACAAAGGGTAAAAAGAACCATAATGGCTATTTTTCTTCTGCTTCCTTACTTTAAAAGAATTGCATGGTCCAGGTGTAATTCTGCATTTGGCAGCTTAATTATCTTGCTGTTTTCTTGTTCTTGTAGATTTGGAGTGGTGCTGTTGAATGAAGTCCTTTGTTGACTTGAATTTCAAAAATATCTAAAAGAGGCGATATAGCTTGATGTAGGCTTGACTGAAGTCATCTCCTAAAAAATTTCTAATGGAGAAAATGTCATCACTGGAAAATAGAATAATAAGTATGCCTTTGAAGTAAGGACATAATTCACAATGACAAAATATGATAATCTATATTTTTTCACCATTTCTACTTGTGAAATAAGATAAATGGAAAAATGCAGTAGGTTCTGCAAAAGTTAATTCTCATTTCACACTCTCCAAGATTGTTTTATTTATATGGGACATGATTTTGAAAGCATCTCTTTCTTTTGAAAACATTTCTGTCAAGTTTGGTTATATTAAGATATCTCAATCTGGCTTTTTCAGTGCAAATTTCTTCTATCTGAATTTTTACTTTAATAACACAACTAAAGTTTTGTGTATTATTTTGTTAAAATATGAGAAGTTAGTAGTAGAAGCTGCGCATCAAAAGATTTGAATTGTTGAGTTGGTGAATGAACCAAATGTGAATTAGAAAGATTTAACTGTGTAGGCTGATATTAAGAAATTATATGTTCTATAAGCCCTTTAAAACCCTAGCTAAGAGTCTGAATAAACTCTGACTCAGTTTTACCGTACACTTTTTGTCTGTATTTGCATAAAATCATTTGGGCTGTATCATGACACAATATAAGCTGAGACAGTAGTTGAGGTTTTGGTTTTTCCTTAGTTTTGTTTATTTTGTGGCTTGAGCATTTGGAATTTCACAAGACACATAACTAAGACTGACACTAGGTTTTCACGGGTAAACACATGTTTGTGGCCAAGAAATAATGCAGTGCAATGCAAGTGAGACAATGAGTTGGTATGTTGAAAAAGAAAGAAAAAAAAGCAAAGAATTGAATTCTACTCGTGTTCTCGTAATAGTGTTCGGAAATGTAAGAATATTAGGATGTTTTGACTTTGCTTTTAGGTCCATCTGGTGCAGTGCATTGAATCAAAAAAATTAAACAATAACAAAATATATTGGTCTGAAGCATTTTTTTGTTCATATTTTATGAAGAATATTTGCTCATTATCTATATATTGCCATGAAAATTTAGTTGGATACTTAGAGCAGCTGGAAATCATCACTCAGTAGAGGCTCATGCATAGCACATGGCGAGAGAGCAAAGTATTTTATTTAACTTCCACTGGTAAATGCTGAAGTATAGACTCCAAAAGTTTAGCTTTTAAGCTTTTGTTGCTGACCCATTTCCTTAGTGCACTTAGATCATAAAAGAGTCGGAATGTGATCTAACACTGACTGGACTGGAGGCCACTGGAACAAACCAAAAGTGCTCAAATCCAAATTTGGGGTCTGGGTGTCTAACTCCCATAGTTTAACCGAGATTTCCAAGAGTATGCATTTTTACCATTAAAATAAAGTCTATACAAATATTAAGTTCTCTATCATATTGAAGAGTTCGACTTGGATAAATGGAGACCTGGAAGTCAGATTTTTGTTGTTATTTCATGCCTATGTGGAATTGTCACTTTCATTGTGGTATGTTTTTAGACAATTACCTTTCAAGACTTCATCTAGAGTTTTGTGAGCATCATAGAGAAGTGGCTAACAGAAAAAACAGCTTGATTGGGGTCATTAGCATTTTTCTGGAAGCCTGGAGGAACCCCTTTTTGATGGTTATGAAGATCATGGAGTGGAAAGTGATATTTGATAGTCTGGAAAGTGGTTTAAGTTTGAAAATAAGTACATGTATAAATGTTAAACGAATAAGTGCTTAATGTGATACTGTAACATCTCATAATTGATGCAAAAATTGAATAGTAAAGGGGGATGAAATGTATTGTGTCTTAAAATGGAACTGAATCTTTTTTACATCAGAAAATTGGTTCTTAATTCTGTAAATTTGGTTGATCTCGCCCACTATGCTGGAGTTCATTTTTGTTTGCATCTTGATGTTTCTTTCAGGTATTAACTCTTTAGGACTTCATGCTGAAGGTCTCTCGCCTGCAAGTTAGCACATGACTTCCCATAGATCATTCTGGTATTTCATAATAAGTTTCTTGTTTTTTAAAAGTTCTTCTCAGAGCATGTCCTTGACAGTTTTTCTGTGCATCACTCCTTGCCCATAGTTTTGACCTTACTGCTTGGTAATGCTTGTCTACTGCCATGGCAATTCAGTAAGTTTTCTTTTTAAAGATAAAAGAGACAGGATTTCTGAGAATGCCTTTTCAGACAAGTGAGTTAATTTTCATAGTTAAATGAGGTGTATTCTTTGAAAAAGTTAAGGGCAACAGGTAGATTAGCTACTCCCAAGATCAGAGTTTCAACTTATCAAACAGTAAATCTCTCTTTTTGCCAGAATGGGCTGCACAGCTCTAACTTGCTGAAGATGTCATTTAGGATTTCCATTGAACTTTCAGTCTTTTACCTGTAGGCACAGAGATACTGGCTTTTTGGGTTAGACCTTCAGCAGATAAACTATAATCTGAGCAAGTGATTCTGTACAATCTGCGGTTACTGTTCTGGCACAGTGTTGTGTGACACATTTGATGATTGCTGGTGGGTGATATCTGTAAGTCTATGCTGGTGTGATTTGTCTTGCTAGATGCTCAGGCCTTTACAAATTCCATGTTCTTTGTGCTGTAAGACTTCATTTTCTTGTGTGCTTTTCAGAAGATGCGTTTTAATAAATCCAAAACTGAGGTAATAGTCTGACTAGTAGAATTACTGATAAAAATGAGTATCTACTGGCAATTATTTGCTGTAGCTGTCTATCTTCTATCCTGTGATCTGTGTCGAGGGGAGAAGACTCAGGTGCCCGGATCCTGTTAGAGACCCTCATTCCTTCAGGGCTCTAACAACCTCAACATAAGAGGTTACATCAGAAATAGTATTTTGGGTCCATGTCAGAGGCATATCAGCAAACTGGAAAGAGTCCAGCAGAAAACCACTGTTGATAGGTAGGGTCAGTGATGTGTGAAGGAATGGAGAACCATATTCTTGGAACCTAACAAAGAACAGGCTAAGGTGAGGTAAGCTAATAGCTGTTTTTAGCTACCTAAATACAGTCAGGCTCTTCAGAAGTGCACAGCAAAAACAAGAGGCACAGTCGTAAATGACAGCAAGAAGAGCTGTAGCTGAGGGGGTTTTACACACTGAAAGTGGTGAGGTTTTAGGATAGTTTGGCCAGAGAAGTTGAAAGTCGCCATTGGTGGACATTCCCCAAAGCTTGTCTAGACAAGGCCTTAACCCACCTGACCTAAGTTACAAGTTGTTGTGCATGAACTACCTTTTAGCAGCTATTGGTAAGCATTTTGTACTTTTTTTTTAATTTTTTTTTATCTTTATTTCAGTTTACAGTTGATTTTCTAAGTTCTGAATACTAGTGGAACATACTGTGAGAGATGCTCTTAGGGTGAAGTTTTCCAGTTGTTTAAAGCTAGTACTGCCATCCTGCTATTTCATCCTGCCTATCCCTATATTGACTCTGATGCTTGTCTGATACCTGGAGTGAGGTGTTTTTTGGGTGCTAATCTCTCAAGAAATAAGGTCAGCAAAATTTTCTCCGTGTTCATTGATTTAGAAGAGGAGACTAAAATCCATGAGTTAAATTGTGTGGTGAAGGAGATGAGAGCACAGAGGTGCTGGTTTAGATCTGCCTAAGCAGTTACTGAATCTGCACTCTACTAGCTGTCTTCAGAAGGCATTAGTGTAGGTATTAGTGCTTAATTTGTAGAGCTGCAATGACTGTACACAGATTTGCTTTTGGATTTAGCCATCATAGGAAGAGGTTACTGCCTCTAAGCCATTCTTTAACTCATCACTATTCCCTTTACTCAAAGCTGTGGCATCTTCTGATCTTCAGGTGAACCTTTTATAACCTGTTTCATTCCAAATCTGCAGGGGTGACCAGGACAGATAAACTCGGGTCACAGGGGATGGCATTGGTCTGAATAGATCAGGGAAACAATTTCCATATGGATACTTCAGCAGAAGGATGGTGATAGAGGAGGCAGCATTTGATGCTGCTGTCTGTGCAACAAAAGTTTCTCCATTGTGTGTGCCCGTTGGATGTCTGCCTGGCTGGTGTACACTTAAACTCAGCTCTGTAATTCTGACCTTATGCTTTTTAATTCTGTTCTTTTTTGGGCTTGGAGAGTTGCATTTATGTTCATATGAACAACTGTTATAACGTGTTTGATTCACTTGGGCTGTTTTGTATTCTGCAAAACTTCCTTTTGATGTTCTGTTGTGTCCAGCACTATGTTAATGGAAACTGAACACTCATTAGGCACTATCCATAATGTCTTGGTATTCCTGCATTGTGATTACAAATAACGTATTACCTTTTGCAATTCTCAGACAGAATTGTTTCTTCCACCTAAATAGAAAGATAGAAGTAAATGGGCTTTAATAAGCCAGCTGATACAGTTAGAGACCTTAGACAACAGTTTGGGGGCATAAACCCTACTTCAAGCCCAAAGTAAAAGCGGAATATATATTAGTTGAGAGCAATTGCTGAGAGTTTCAGGCCATCTCTGAAAGATGTTAATATCTCTGGAGCGTAAAGGATATGGTGTATGAGAAAGGAGGGTGAAATGGTTTAATTTATGTATTTATACAATTAAACTTTGCCAAGGTACAATCCTAATGCTTGAAATAGCCTTCCAATTTATCTAACAGATAGAGTTCAGGATTTTAAAGCATACTGGATTCAGTCATAAAGACTGATTGCTAAAAATATCTTGTAGATATTCTAAGCTTATCAATCTTGGTCCAATGAAACAGAGGTGTTTTGTGGTACAGTTTAATCATCTTTTGATCCTTCTGACTTTTGCTGTCCTGGTGACTCCTGTAGCAATATCTCTTACTACTGTCATGGCTTAATCCTAGCCAGCCAACTAAGCCCCATACAGCTGCTTGTTCACTCCTGTGGTGGAGTTGGGGGGAGAATTGGAAGAGTAAAAGTGAGAAAACTTGTGGGTAGAGATAAAGAAAGTTTAGGTTAAGCAAAAGCTGCGCACACAGGGAAAGCAGAATAAGGAATCCATTCACCACTTCCCATGGGCAGGCAGATGTTCAGCCATCTCCAGGAAAGTAGGGCTCCATCACATGCAGTGGTGACTTGGGAAGAAAAATGCCATCACTCCAAATATCATCCCCTTCTTTCTTTCTCCCCAAGCTTTATATGCTGTTTGGTGTGGAATATGCTGTTGGTCATTTGAGGTCAGCTGTCCAGACTGTGTTCACTTCCAGCTCCTTGTGCACCCCCAGTCCACTCACTGGTGGGGTGGGGTGAGAAGCAGAAAAGTCCTTGACTCCGTGTCAGCACTGCTCAGCAGTAAGAAAAATATCTGTTATCAACACTGTTTTCATCACAAATCCAAAACACAGCCTCATACCAGTGACTGTGAAGAAAATGAACTCTATCCAAGCCACAACCAGCACACCCACAAAATAGTTCCAGTGATAGCTGGCTGATGGCTTCAGTGATACAGTTTCAGAGAAAACTTCTGTTTCTCCTCTTGAAAATCATAGAATCAAATGAATTGGATGAGACCTCCAAGGTCATCAAGTCCAACTCTTGATCCAACACCACTGTGATTACTAGATCATGGCACTAAGTGCTACATCCAGTCTCAGTGATGTGCTAGGTGTTGTATGTACTTTCCCCGAGTAGAAACTTAATTTCACAAAACGTATCTTTTAGAGGAAGGATGGTTTTGTATGTTACCTGCTAAAATAACTGTGGTATTGCACTGTGTAGCTGAAGAACGGAATTCAGTATTATTGATTTTACTGTAATTGTGGGATTTATCTTTAACTTTCGAAAGTCACATATCTAGTCCAAGCTAATGAACTAGGCGGCACCAGAATATAACTCATTTTCCTGTCTCACATGTTTGTTGGATGAAATAAACCTCCATGTTGGGAACATTTTCTGTCTTTGTTTACAGTGAAAATTTGGATAATAAACTAAGCCAGGTGCCAAACTTTTAGATGGTTGAAAAGTGTCACTTACACTAAGAACTGTGGTTATACTTATGTTTTTTTTTCAGATGGACCCTACTAGAATTTCAAAAGAACATGCACACTGTGTCAGAACACTGTTTGGACATCAAGAGAGTACAGATATACATGATGCATCCTTTGAAAGTCAAGAAGCAAAGCTAATACCAGAATCATGTAGAAATATGAAACAGGCTCTCCAAAGGGCTGTGCAGAAGGTAAGTGGCACAGACCATGTATTCCTTTCTTTCATGGTCCTGTTGAACTTAAAACAATTTTCTCAACATCTATAATCAGAAGCAAGTCCTATAAATTATTTTCTGGTGTTTGAATAACACCTGAAGTTTCATCCAAGATTGTACTGTGTTTGCTCATGTGTCGGGCAATGGCTACCCAATTCTATATTAAAACAATTTTTTTTTTTTTTTTTTTTTTTTAAGAAAGCAACTCTTGAAGTCATACTGAGAAAACTGATTGCACTTAGTTGGTTAGCCATTCTGACTTTTGGATGGGCCTGAATGGTAGTCATTTATGCTAATATTTGTATAGGTTTCGGAACACTTTGGATACTCCTAAATAAAGGGCAGTTCCACACTTTTTCAAAGCAATTTCCCAGTTTCTGACAAGATTGTCCTGAGTCAAGTTCATCAGCAAGTAAAATACTGTCTGAAAGACAAAGGAGAGAGCATTTCTGCAGCCCAAAATGAGGGATAATGTTCCCTTTTTTTTTCTTCCCCTCACTTTGCCAGTCCTCTATTCTGTGCAGACCATTCTGAGACTGACAGAAGAACTACTTTGCTATAGTAGTTTGATGGCTGGGCAGTCTCACCCAGCAGTTGAGAATGAGGGCTTATTCCCAAAAACAAACAACCAAACTAGTCAGCCCTAATGAAGAAGCCTAGGCAGGCAGGATACATGCCATAAGCCCTCTTACTGCAGTTACTGCCTTTGATCTCTTTTTGTGTTCACAAGTGTTTAGTGCTAATTATAGGCTGTTTAACAGATGAATATCTGCTATGGTATTTGGTTTTCCTGGCTTATCAGATCTATTACAACTTTACTACTTCACATCTCCATAGGACTGGCAGTTTTTGATTAAGGGTAATACATTGGAATTGAGCTGAACTCACACTTTAGAGTACTTGAGTTAAATTTATAGCATTGTAATTGTACTAATGTAATGTTTGCTTTTAACAGAGAACCCCAAGTGAGAGATCTCTTTGAGAACAAAACACAAAGAAAGATAGGAGCATGTCTTGTCCCTTTTGCTAGTGACCTTCAAAAGCTTAAAGGGAAGACAAACAGTTAAGTCTGTAGGATTAGTTCTTTCATCCTGCACTCTCGTGCTACACCTACATCTGTGCTGTGTGCTGGTACTAGACTGCTCATTCATGCGACTCCCATGACAGAGTAAGGAGCTTGTTACAGTAAGTTAGTGAGAAGCCCCGTACTCTGGTCATTTGCTGCTGGTTACTCAACAAAGGCATTGGCTTTAGTTGAGGCTGCATATCCTGCCAGTCTGGATGGAAGTTAAATGCTGCAATGTCCGTGGCCAGGATAAGTAGTGAGTAGGGATAACTCTTCTGGCTGTTGACCATTACTTTGAGAACAATAAAATTTCCCTGGCCACAGTAATTAGATTCTGAATTTCTTTTGAATGCAACAGTGTATTAAGCAGCTGCACCAGTGTTCTAGATGCTTTGTCATCTTATATCTATGACAGAGAAAAAAATAGATAGGAAAATGATCACCTGAGGATATGTTTGCATCTTTCTGGTATATCAGAGAAGTGAAAGTAACAGTGTCAGGCAGAATTATACTTTCTCATCTTCTGTAAGCTTTGCCTTTCATTAGCCCTGCCACAGCGAAGAGCGGAGATGCAGATGAAGCTTATTTGCAGTTGTGTTAATCCTCTCTGTGTGGGAACGCAGCAAATAGGTCTTGAAAGAGGTTTCCTGTTGTTTGTGCTTTCTTCTCATTCCTGAAGGAGAATCTAACCTGTGTGGGTTTTAAAAAACAGTATCCTTACTTGAACTGGCAGCATGTTCAGTGACTAAAATGGAACACTTTAAATTACCATTTATGTTTTGTGATTTTTCAATATATTGTCTTTTGCAATTCAAGCTGTTCAGGAAATGAAAACAGACAACTTGCTTTTGCTCAGGTTTATAGTCTGGTTAGAGCTTCTAGCTTACCACGCTAGTTCTCATCTGTTTTCTTTACACACTTGTAGACCTACTGCTTAAATCTAAAGCAGGGATTGATGTTGAAAATGAAAGTGCTCTTATGAAAACCACTGTAGTAGGGCTGCAAGGTCAGGTCCAGAAATATTTGTCTCCTAAAAAAATAATTAAGATTTTTTTTTCTTCTAATCAAAATCAAATGATCACTTTCTTAACATATTCCAGGATAAAATTTCTGCTTAAGGAACAGCTTACTAAGTAGAAAGCACATTCTCAGTGTTGCATATAAACTTTCAAGCAGACAAATAATATACTTTCCTAGCCTGTCTGTTTACTTAATTTTTTTCCATGTAACCCTAAAAACCTTTTGGCAGTCCAGATGCACTAACCACAGTCGTTATGAAGTCTGTTATGAGCCTGAAGAAGAAAGGACTACAGACATATCTTTGGTCGATCCATAAGTAACTTTCCTTGGCAATACTCCCAGCTTCTTGCAGCTTGGGGAGTTCAGGCATAAACTAGTCTTCCCACATGGCAAGAGTGCTTTTCTAGACCTCCAGGGCAGCACTTATAAAGAGATCTATATACTTAGCAGACATTTAAAGTGCATTATGCACCAAGTGAAGGTTTCACAGATTACTGCTGTAAATTGTTAAAATTTCACCGTTTCCATTCTACAATCTGACATGCTTTTTTTTTTTTCCTGCAAGCAATAGACTGCTCATTTGGATAGAGGCTGTATTGCTGGTCTCCATGCTATAGTCTGATGGGTATTGGTTCATGTACTTTCTATTTCACTTCCTGATTAACATTCTTTAAATTGCTGAATTTCCGGCAAGAGAATCAGATGCTTCTTCCTGGTATTTAGCTGTACTTAAAGCACTTGGGTAGTAAAGGAAAAAGCTGTATAAAGAAGCTTTAAGATTACAGCTGAAAAAATACATGAATGTACAGAGGACTTACCTTTTTCTTGGTCTCAAAGGGCTACTTATTAGTGCTCAAAGTAGATACTGAGATACTGTAATAGCCAAAGGAGATGAAAAGCCTTGCATAAATATCATGTGTTCAAGTGTAGCCTTGTCTCTGCATGCTCAACATTGGATATAACTTGAAGGGCAAGAGTTATTTTTGTTTTGAATATGCTGAGGTGCTAAGGGTAAAACCTGCAGCCTGCTGGGGATGAGGAAAAGGGCAGTTCCCAACTTTCTGGGCACTTAAAGCATAATTTTTAGCTTTAAAATGTGAGCTTCTTAATGGCATCTTAAAGTTTCTGGATGAAGGGAAGACATACTTTTCAATTTTGTGACTAACTGCTTGTCTGTTGTTTGAACAGTGACACTATGAAGGAGGTTGGAATGTGGGAAGGAGGACAGCAGAGTTGATTTGGTTGGCAGTGAGCAAATTACACAAAGGTGTACAAGTGCATCTTATCATAAGACTAACAGTGGTGTGATTTTTGTGTACAGTTTTGCTAAAAATAACTGAACAGCCTGGTATCACACACAGTTCTGTGGATGGCAGTCTTAAGAGAAGTCACTGGTAATATTTTGTCATTAGTTTTTGGCCATTATAGCAGTTTCCTAGTCACAGGTTCTGTTGAGCTGTTTCTGCTTCCTTAGTAGGAGTCTAAATTGCTTAAAGAAATTCAGGTGCTAAAAAGTGCAGTTGATAGTTTAAAGGCTTGAAGAATTATAGCTCTTAATTCCTTGCAGTAAAAATAGCAGGGGATTTTTATTAAGAGGCTATCTTTAAACAGCTGGATATCTTCAGATATCTGGTGAAAAATGTCCTTCAGGGTCAGAAGGAAGCACCTGGTAAAATGATTTTCTAAGGTTCTTTCTGTATCAGCACCTTGGAACTGTGGAAACATGAAGTAAAACCAAAGAAGTGTTGAACTACTTATTCTTCAGGAGGAAACTCACAAATCTGTATCTGTTTTCTATGGACTAGAAAATATGTGTTTCATCTTCCTTTTGGAAGCCTGGGCAACACAGCAGAAAGGAATGTCAAAATTTTATAGGGCTGGTCAGAATCAAGTAAAGAACTTGACACTAGTCCAAAACTTAGAGACCTGATAGAGGATTTTTGTTTCCTGGCCACAGCCTAGCCACTTCTAATCCAGTGACAAGGACACAGAAGAGTCAGTGAACATAAGATAGTCTCCATCTCCTCTCAATGTGTTAGTGTTGAACTCAGGCTTATAACTTCCTATTTAGTGTAATGACACCTGCATTCCTAATTGCATAGCAGCACAGCTTCAAGAGGAGTACAGGAGAGTGTTCCTGTCAGAGAGACATGCTTCTAGGAAACAGGAAAGTAGGCTTGAGACCGTCAGGACAAGGAGAATTGTGGACCCAAGTCTACATGGGTAGCTGTTCTGCCTACCAAGTGGTGATGCTGCAGAGGAACAGCACCACCATCAGCTGGAAAGCAGCTCAGACTGTATTCTGTGAGGATCAGAGGCTTTCTGCCTGGAAAATGAGCTGAGTCGGGCTGCTGGATCTCAGAAGGTGAGGTACTCAGCTGCTTAAGCTAGAGACTCTTTGGAAATGTGCAAAAGCAGAACTCTATGCTCTGAAGAAAAGTGTAAGTTAAGAGTAGAATAGCAGATGGCCAGTTCAGGGATTTCAAAGGCTGAGCAGTTACCAAACATGGGATTTTTTTTTTTTTTCATACCAGTTTAGATAATAGGAGCTTAAAATGTACATAGTTCTTTTTGGATATGCCCAGTAGGCTCTCCAGGCAAGAACATTATCACATCCCCCAGAAGGAAAATACATGAAAGCAAACTCCACATTTGAGAAGTTTCCATTATGAAGGCAAGAAAACAGAAAAGTCTCCCCTTCAAAGGAAAGGGTTAGGGATACATGTGGTGCAGTAATCTTTGAGTGTGGTCCATTCCCAGGCTCTTCTCACCTTATGTCCTGTTCTCTTCAGAGGCTTTTGCCATTTTTCACAGTACTTAGTACTTGCAATTTCTCATCTTCCTATTTCCTACTTACGTGTGGTTAGCGGCTGATGCTGGTGTGCAGCTCCTAGAATTGAACTTCATTTTTCTGCTCCTAGAACTGAGATTGAAGGAGGAAGATCAGAGAAGTAAAGTGAATGTAAATGGGGGAGGTGAATGCGAGTTTTACTTCTCTGAAGTTGTGATTCTTCTGCTTTTCTTCTCATCTCTACAGCAAAAACCATCTTCATGATTCTTATCTATAAAATCAGCATATATCTGCTGAAGTATTGTGTTTTGATAGTCATACTACAACCTCCATGCTGCTGTGGCTTTTCATTTTGGTTTAACATTTAAATACCTACTGAAAGGGGAAAGTGAGAGTAATAAATGCATCGGCTAAGGCATTACAGACTTCACTGTGGTTGCAACGTTACATAAAAGCAGGATTTCAGGTGTTTTCAAAGTAGGATTTCAATTTCTAAAACACCACAGTGATTGAGAGCACAGTGGAACATTGCTGATCTGGCCAAATCTGAGACATATTGTGTATACATGGATTGAATCAGGCAAACAGCAGAATGTGTGACATAAAGATGAAACAAGGACTACTCAGGTTTCAAAGAGGACATGACTTGCTATCTTCAGCAAGATGTTTCCTTTTACTAAACATCTTGATGGCTCTGTGGTATGGGGTGTTCTGAATAACAAACATACTATGCCTGTTTTTTTTAGAAAATAGATGTCATAGGGAAATAGGGGACAGAACTGAGGATCGAACTTAATATTACCAAGACTCAGTCCATGTTTGTAAGAAGAACGTGCTGCTTAGATTTTTGAAAACTGCCATTTATATCTTTTTCTCAAGAGGAAGATGGGTGTGGATTATTAAAACAAAGCTTTTTGTGATGCCTGATGTCTGCAATTTGTGCTGTTCTTGGGTTTGTGTAACATGCGTTTGATTCATGTTAAAATTCATCTGCAGTTTTGAAGAATTGCATACTTCCCAATTCTGGCACCCAATTCATTTGGCGCAGTACAGATGGGGAAGATACTTAATCCTTCAGTTCCTGCATATCTTGTTAGAAGTGAGCCTTGACCCTAAAGCCTTGCAGCCCTCTCTGTTAGTGGTCAAGTGCAAGGAGTGCAGATTTTCATTTACCTCATCACAAATGAAATTCAGAGCTTAGCTTTCCTTATCTGTTAGTGGTTATACGCTAATTCCTATGTGGAACTGCACCTCTCATTACCTTTAGACCCCAAGTAAAATCAGTTCATAAACTCCACTGTTTGATGTGATGCCTTCTTATCAGTCATTGTTCCATTATACTTGGAGAAATATTTCAAGTGCAGTAAGCAGAAAAGGTTGCAAATGTCATGTCACCACTGCTTCAATAAATAATGCAGTGATCATACACATCATTGTTCCTATCCACCTTTGTTGGATGGTTGGAGAGAGGAAACAATTTGTGGCAGTTAAACTGTGTATTTCTATTACACATTCTCATATTTACGTGATACATATCCAAGGCATCTGAATATACTGTAGGTAGAACAATGTCCCCAGGCACATGCACAAAGTATTATAAGTATGTAAACTAAAAAATATTATAAAACCAAGACAATATCAAAGCCATGGCTCTTTCTTCTTTTAGGAAGTCCAGCGTTCCATGGGAAGAACGTCACCAAGACCAGAAAAAGGTAGGTGCTGGTTTACAAATTAGAAATATTTCAGTTCCACTAAACCTGTCTTTTTGAGATAATGGAATTTTTTTATCTCTAGCTGCAATGGAGGCATTAGGAATTGAACTGTACAGGAGAAATAAACCTGAGAAGCAGCCGTTTGCCCATCTCATTATTGATGATAAGAATATCCCATCTGGTAAGTTCAATTTTAAGTGAATACTTCCAATACTGCTATAAATATATTAAACAGTGAATAATTATATGAAAATAGTTCAGCAAAACCAGCAACAGACTGGGATTTCAGAAACAGCTTTTGATAGCAAGGATAAGTTGGATGCATTAAAGGATTTCAGAGGCAACGGGGTAATGTTAAAAGGAGGATGGCTCTGCTTTGTATTAGTCATGTGCTGAATGGCCTCCATTTCAAATTATCAGTTTCATGATCAGCCTCTGAGGGCTTGGCCTGCCCCTTTGTGCTGTCTTCATGTGAGGAAGGAAGATCTTGTGTTGGGTGTGCTCCTCTGAAGTTTCTCTTTTTCTTAGGCCCGTAGGGTCCTTCCAGAGGTTTTCACTCCCACTGGATATCAGCCATAGGTATACACACACACAGGGTCCATCTTCGCAAGGGTCTGTCTGCAACCATCTGGTCCAGTAGTAGTAGCAAGATAAATATCATAGCATTGTACTCTGAGCAAGTGTGTTGACTTGGATGCAGTATGTTTCTGAGCTATTCAGTAGGGGGAAAAGAATGTTCTTATGGCTTTTTTGTGCCCCTGTGGTAAGAGGATGGCACTCTTTTCTATTGCCAGAGTTCTTATTCTCTACACAGAGGTATTCAGATGGCTTTGAGAATATCCTTGCTACTACAATATCAGGGAGCAAGACATCATGCCTCGGAACACTCTCCAGAGGAAAAGACTCATTCCTACAATTTTAACATGTTTTAGAATGGTTTTATTTTTGCCCTGGAGCACTGTCAGCTGAGATTTTTCTCTGTGTATTCTCAACACAATTGGTGTGGTAGAAGTAAACCATTTTTTTCTGAAGCTATCAGATAGAGGATCTTAAGATAGGAGAGTGCATTGATCACCACTGCCTTCTTTATCTGAAGATTTATACATTCTGCAGTGCTGAACTCCTTGTTAATTAAGCTGTGCACATTGCTTTTCTGTTTTATATAACCAAACCAAATGGGAATGCTGTGTTGAGACTTGAAATCTGAGATTTTAGCAGCCTGCATAGTAATACCTTACTCTTGCTCTATTTAAAGACAAAGCACTTCTGTACAGCCTCTTGCCTGGAGGGATAGGATACTTTCAAGTGCATTTGCATTGCCAAGATCAGGAGCTTTACAAGTAGAGAGCTGATGGAGGTTCTCAGATGGCAGTCAGAACTTCCAAAAAGCTTTCTTGTTAGCTCAAATGCCTCCTGACAAGCTTCTATTTTAGTCAGATTTTGGCTTTGATCTACTTTTACCATAGGCCCATAGTAGAAGATTCAGTATCAGTAAACTTGTCTTAGCATTTTGTCTGTGGAATGTTTCAATTAATTAATTTCAATTAACAGAGACAGATCACTTACATCTGCAGAAGTGGAGTGTGTCAGTGTCACAGTCTCTGAAATCGACCTTTTCCTGTAGGGAGTTTATTTGCTGTTTACTTGGATGTTGATGTAAACTGTGTTTTTATCCAGGCTAGCTGATAATTTTTAACTGTTGTGCATTGCTGCATTAACCTTCAAGGGAATAACGTAGCACATCTATGGGTAATGGCAAGGGAAACATTGCTCTTTCTTCTCTTCAATTTTATTTATTTATTTATTTATTTTCAAAAGCACAGGCTGCAGGAACTCGGAAACACAGTGCCTGTGACAGCAAGGTGTTTTATTCCTCCTTGGATCAGATCAGCTCCCTATCAATGTTATGAGCCGGACATACTCCCTTCTGATCTGGCACATACAGCTTCTGACTCTTTTGGAAGAGCCTTGTCAGGATGTTAATCAGGAGCTTCTGCAGTCCTTGTGGGCATTGCAGCAGTGAGGGTCTGCATCCTTATAGATAGCTGAAACCCTGAAACTACAGGTTGTGAGGCACTTCAGGGTCGTACTTAGTGGTATAAGGCAGTATACACTTGTCTGGGTAGCACAGAGGTTAGTGACAGGAATAAAGAAGAATTTGCATGAAGGTCACCAGGAGTTTTTCCTCTCGCATCTTGTTTTCTCTGACTGCAAATGGCAATTTCTACTGTCTTCCCCTCATTCTTTGCCTTCCACGTTTAAAATCCTTCTAAATTGTTTTCTGCCATCAATGAGCCTGGACAGATCTTTTCTTAGTATTTTAAGGTTCTCTACTGTCATCACTCTGACACAGAATAAAGAGTGTCAGAAAAAAAAGTCTTCATCACTGTCAAATAGGATTTTGAGTAGTTTACTACAGAACATCCTTCATGAAGGGGCGCAGAGCAATGTCTGTGAGAGAACATTTTCCTTTGACCTGGTTCACAACCTCAAAGGGACTGTTGGAGCTGGGGATAGTGTGAGGGAAGGGGAGAAATAACCCTTCCCAGATCTTAGTGTCCCCACCCATCATTTGGCAGCAGAAGTTGTAGTGGTTTGGCTTGCTGTGTGTATTTTTTAGGTTTGCTGCCTTAGGTTAGAACTGGATGCTTGCTGGTTGGTTTTTACCAGAACTCACTATAAATGCTACCTAGGTTTTAAATGAAAACAGTGAATTTTGGTTTATAAATTGATTGCAGAAATTAGTCACAGTTTAAAGGAGAAGATCACAAACAGAAATAAATATAAATGTTAAATACATAATTTGGGGTGTGAATTAATACCTTTAGCTGTCTAAGGAAACACTCTAGCATTCTGAGCTATTTACAGCTACAGGTTCGACTTAGCTGCCTTTTGCCTCCAGACAAGTTTTTCAGAGCAAGCAGTGCTTTGTTTCTTTCTTCAGGCTTTATTTGTACCTGAAAACTACTATGATACTAACAAATTATCAAAATAGGGCTACTTTCTCCTCTGTTTCCCTCACATCATCTTTCTTCTTGCTCATTAATTTTATTGAACTCATTTGTAGTAATCTTAGTTCATGCTTACAAATACACAAGACACTGTTCTTATTTGTCTTCAGTTTTCAGAAAGGCTATGTATTATTTTGAATTTTTAAATAATACTTTTATTCATGTCTGGAAGACTTACTCATTATCTTCTTGACCCCTTCCTTCTCTGTCAGCATGGCTTACCTTGTGCTATTTTTCTTCATGGTTCCAAAGTAAATTATTTCATAGAAGATACTGCATTGCAGCATTTCTGGCTGTCCCATGGCTTTGGTTATGTGTCAGAGTTTCTGATACGTGGACAGCTGATTTGGCACTTATGTGTTCCATTTTTCTCCACTTCCTGTGTTTTGGGGTACTGATTGTTTTGTTCTCTCCAAATCTGGGTGTATTACTCCTAGAAGTGCTGAGAACCTGCTTGCTCCTTCCATTAGAAGTTGCATGATATAACTTGTACCAGAGCATTGTTTTGTGGTGCTGCTTGCTGTGGCATGCCTCTTCTGGAGCTCTGAAATGTGGCAAAATGCCCATCTGCCTCAGCTAATACAATCATAGTATTATAATTTAATGCTTTATAATTTAATCCCTTTTAGTAAGGGACTTCTAGAAGTTACCTATGAAAATTCCCTGCTCAGAACAGATAGGGTCATCTCCCATTGTCTCTTGGCCTGTCCCTCTACCTGACCATGGATGAATGATGTGTATTCCCCTGAACATCAAAAGAATGTGAACAAACTTCAGCCAGGGCCCATCTCAATTACAGACAACTGTGGCACCTTTTGCCCTCTTTTCCTTTCCCTCTTTTCAGCAGAAATTCATGCCTTCCTTGAAGACTTCTTCAAAATTGCAGCTTAAGACCAGCAACTAAAGAGTTTAATTGTGAGGTGAATAAAATTGCCTAGCAACTACCCAGTGTGCCACCATGCAGTCACAGCATGGATTTCTCTTCCACCATAGATGTACATTTGTGTCCCATATCTAATGTGCCTTTCCTCTGATCCAGGCATTGATTTTTAGCCTGCCCTCTTCATCTGGAAGGGATTCCAACCTCCTTGGGGCAGTATTTCTCCCAGACTTAATGCTATGCAGAAGAAGTTCTACAACTTCCTCAGCTATCCTCAGTACTTCAGAGGTGCACTCTGGTACCTCTATCTCAGCATTTCTTGCAAGTGAATAATTCCAGACTGAGACTTAAGATCTTGATGTCTCTTGCAGTTAGTTGATGGTTTTCAGAGGTTTTTTTGAGGCACTGCACAAAAGATTGCTTCTTTGTATGATTTTGCTTTCATAATTTCTACCTATCTGCAGTGGAGCCATAGGGAAGCAACTATTTATGATCTGCCTTTGACAACCTGTGCTTTACTTAAGTCTTTGTGGAAGAACGCCAGAAGGTTTTGTTCTGGACTACTGTTAAAGTATTCCTTTCACATGCAAAAGTTTCCCTTGGCAGTTAGGGAAGGCTCATCTCTCAAATTCCCCTCTCCCTACTTCCCCTCACTTTCTGCACAGACAAATGCAAGAAGCATCTTTTGAACTAATGGAATATACCTGGGGCTTTTCCCCAGCATGCTTGTGAGCAGAGGTGGTCCAGGGCCATGCCTTGATAAGTGCTTGAGGAGGAGGGCATGCCATGAAAAGTTTGGTAGGGATAGACTGTTTTGATTTGATGTCAGGAGAATAGGGTACTGTGTATTCCAAGCGGGCATTTAGATGAACTGAGAGGCTAACATATAAAGTCCTCTGGTACGTATGTGAGCACACTGCTCTGGGAGGGAGCAAATGAAGTTAGTCTTGTGTTCTGAAAGTTGTTAGTGGTTAGGAGTACAAGTTGGCCAACTCTTAACTGTTGTGTTATGCCCTATGTATTACACTGAGTAATGCAGTATTAGTGGGTTGTGCCTATGAGGGAGGCTTTTGGAGCTCTCAGAACAGTGTTGTTTCCTCAGCATGTCATGCCTGTGGGCTTTGCCAGGATCATCATCTCCCACTGTTGCCTATTCTGTTTTTGCAGGCATAGGCAGTGAGATGAAGTGGGTGCTGTAATGGGACGGTGGTGAAGTTAGGGAGGTGGAGGGGACTGTAGGATGTGTGCTGCAGGACACAATCCCCAACAGAAAATACTGTGATAGACCTCTACATGAGAGGTGTGCTGTAGTAACAATGCTAACTGAACTGGAGTCGCAGGCTGCTTCTTACCACTGTGCTGCCAAAAACAATCTGAAGTGTCAAATGTGACCAGGTTTGCAAAGAAGACTCAAATGTCCTCTCTCAGTGCCTCTCTGAGCTCCTGCCAGGCCATCTCTCAACACAGCCTCAGTAGTATGATTTAGATGAAATGACATCTGAGACTTTATCAGCTTGAAACCTCCAAGAGATGATGCAATGTGATTCCCTGATGACAGTGCCTGGGAGGTGTCTTTTGAGCCAAGGAGCCTGTATGTGTGTATCTGTATTATGCAAAGTTAGCTTTCAGTGACAGTGCTAAGCTGGCAAGCTAATCAAACATCTCCAGTCTCTCAGCTACTTTTCATTCTCTTTGCAAAGTATTGATTCACCCTAACAGATAAAGAACAGATTCCTGTTTACCAGGCCACCGTCACATGGGCAGAGCTGAAAAGGCTTATGTGTACCTGTTAGAAGGAATTCAGTAATGCTTCTTTGCATATGATAATTCTATTAATTTGCCCTTTTTGGTAGTCAGATTTGGTAACTGTTTTTTGTGTATTTTGTGTCCCTCATGCATGATGTTCTGTGGAGAGACAGAATATTATCGTTGTTTTCCTTCCTAATTTGTGGATCTCCAACTTAAGTCAACTTCAAGGGGACTGTTCACCTCCAAGCATGGAATATCAGCTCATTGCTTCTAGTTTGAGATTTAAGATACTTTAAATAAATAAAAATAAGAAAAGAAAAAAGAGCAAAGCATCCAGAGTCACATCTGTCTTCCAAGAGCTTGCCTTCTAAGACTTTCTGCTAGGTGTTTAAGAGTTCAAGTTTACTTCCTGAATAGTTATAATTGTCCAGCTATAAGTATTTGTACAATTATGAAAAAACTAGGATTGTGCTGTAGACCACTACTGTGGATATGTAGGATATGACTAAACCAGATTTTGGAGCCTTATTCTGATACATACATCATTGGGTTAAGTCTAAACTTTTTATTTTTTTCATAAAAACGTTTGTTATGTCATAAATACTTGAAGTGCTATGTAAAGTCTAGGGAACAGTGTATAGCACTAAAGGTACACAATTGTACTGATTTTTCTCCCTTTTTTGGGTGTTATCAATCGCAAATATTTAGCTTTATACCACTACAGTCAGAAGAACATAAAATATGGGAAGGTTTCATAAGCTTTCTCTTTGGGGAATTTCCAGTTTAACTTCTGTTCAGAATTTTAGTTATTCCTTGCAAAGACTTACAGGTTAAAGACTGATAACTGGGTTTTTTGGGGTTTGTTTTGTTTTTTGGTTTGGATTTGTTTTTTTTTTTTCAATTCCTCACAAAAGTTTATTAGTTGAATAAAGTTTTAGGTGAAATGCACTGTCAATGTAGAGCTTGTTGCATGATCACTTAGCATAATCAAATTACAGGCCAAGCAAGTGTCTTGTACCACAGTCCAGCAGGCATTCTAGTGGGAGGGCAGACACTTAAAAACAGCAAGCCAAATATGGTAGTGCATGAAAAAAAGGGAATTTCTGAGGAATTTTTAATCACAATTGTCTAATACTCGCTGTAGCCTATAGAACTGTAGTTGATTCTAAAATCCTAGAGATTGCTTCTAAATGTTGGGGTTTAAGTGTTTATAAATAATCTCTTTTTCTCTCTCCTCTTCAGGAACCCGCAAAGTGAACCTCACATCCTGGCATCCTGACAAAGGCCAGGCAAACTTATCAAATATGACATTCAATGATGGAAAACTAGTTGTTAATCAAGATGGCTTTTACTACCTTTATGCCAATATTTGTTTTAGACATCATGAAACTTCAGGAAACTTGACTAGAAGAGGGCTTCAGCTGATGGTATATATGATTAAGACAAATCTTAAAATAAGGCGCTCTGATGTGTTGATGAAGGGAGGGAGCACCAAATACTGGTCAGGGAATTCAGAATTTCATTTTTATTCTGTAAACGTAGGAGGATTTTTTAAATTAAAGTCTGGTGAAATGATAGGTATCCAGGTATCAAACCCATCGCTACTGGATTCATCGCAAGAAGCAACTTATTTTGGAGCATTTAAAGTTAGGGATTTAGATTGAATCTTTCTTTAGTGTGCTGAAAATTGTTTGTGTTTGTAGTTGTCCAGAAACAACTTGAAGACAGAACTGAAAATCTCCTGCAACCCAATTACATCTGTATAAGCCATATATCTCTAAAGACACGTTTTTGTCCTGTGCTTACTCTGGCAGGAGTCCCACAAATGCATGGAAGGGCAAAATAACACAGTTCTCCTGATTTAGTCTTATAGCAGTTTTACTTCATTTGTTTCCAACGGCTTCAGTAGAGCAATTTTATGCCTTTTACCTTGGTGTAGTTGAAATTAAAAAAATTAGTGTCATTGAACTTCTGTTTCCAAGTTCTGCCCTGACTTTTTAACCTGTGCTACCTTTATGAGTTCTGGTGCAAACATGGGCCAGGACAGAACTTGGTTCCCAGCTTGCATTTAGGACTCCATTTTGCTTGGGGTTGAGCGTTCTGACCCTGAGGCAGCAAAGATTATGAGAGTATGACTAATGCCATTGCATTTGATGTGGCTTTTCACGTGCTGAGTTAGTTTTGCATTGCCGGGTCAGGGTTGGAGAGCTCAGACCGTGGCAGAAATGAGTTGCAGAACACCTAAACACTTCAACTTAAGTTTTATCTGATTAAAAGGGCCATTCCAGGAAGAAGGGAGATCATCTGGCCTTGCAGTTCTAAAAAGTTAATTACAGGCCATTTTATTATTGTTGCATAGTTAATTGCAAGTACAGATTGCCAAAATACAGTGTGCCTTTAAAGTAATACATTGTGCCAGAACCTGCAAAGACATTTTTTAAACAAAGTATGTATTTTTATATTCTGTAAAATCTAAAGTTATATTTCAGGTGTAATGTTTTGTGTTAAAAAAATGTAAATTATATTGTCCTATAGTATTTGATACAAAATATTTAAGATCTCTTGCTGTTTGTATATTTAATGTTTTAAACTGTTTTTATGTACAGACATGTTAAACTGGTGCACTTTTTAATCCCAATGGGAAAAAATGCAGCTATAAGAGGTTGTTTGCAATTAGCAAATGTAATATATATCTTTGTTCTTAACTTAATAGATTTCTTTTAAACTTGTCAGTGTTATTGGAACGGGGGGCGAAATCACATCAATGCCACGAGTAATTACACCAGAATGCTGGTCACTGGGTGCCTTTCAAACCTGGAGGGTAATTGACATTACAAAGCTGGCATAATGTAAAAATAAAATTAAAAAATTAATACATAAGCCCCAGAAATGTATCAGGGCTATTTATAGTTACTGAACAGGCATATTTTCCTACAAAAAAATCTGCAGGTGGTAAATTCTGCAATTGAATAATGACTTTTTTAGCTTAGTTTCCTGAAAAAGTGAAGCTTACGTAATTGCATTGCCTGTTCTTGTCTCCCCTTGTAGCTTTTAAAATTCTGCATGCTTCTGCCAGATTTGGCAGATGAATGGCAGAGTTAAGAGCAGGTTTTATGAGGACAGACAGCTGAGAACAACTCAGCCATTTATACATTACTTGTCAGTGGCTGGCCACTGCTCATATTAGCCAACAGATTAATTGAGGAGACTTCTTGCTAGCTGCAACATGTGTTGTCGCTTGTATAGTTGCTTGGCCAAAAGAGGTCAGTGGGTGGAATCTGAGGGAGGGTATTGGGGCCTTAGGGGAGAGCTGCAAATACTAAGGTGATGTTTAGAGCACAGTTGGATGGGGGACAGCAACTTGTAGGGGAAGGGATGAGGGAGTTTTTTGAAGTGCTTGTCTGTGTGCTTTAAGGATGATGTGGGGGAAACCCACTATTTAGTGAAGTCAGAATCAAAGAAGGCAGAAGACTCAAGTCTGTAGAAACTGGGGCTTCGTACAAATCCTCAGGCTTATTTTTTTTTTTTTTTGTATGGGACCAAGTTGAATTCAAGCAATTATTTTATACTGTATAATAAACATTTCTTTTTAATGTTAATATTGTTTTCTTACAAAATATATTTCTAAGAAAAAAATCAACTTTGTGATTTCTTTATTTTCCTGTCTACCTGTATTTCTTCTGCAGCTTCAGTAATTTTTAGATTTCAGAACATGCAGGCTAGGTATGGTATAACTCATCCAAGAAAACTGAGACACAAATTAACTATTTTGAGACAATTAGAATTAATTTTATGGAGTTTTGATTTGTCTCCAGATGTGCATCCACCACTTTCAAGTTTGGTTACATCTTTAGGGGTTGGAAATCTAGCTGAAATGAATGATTGGGGATCGCTCTTTTTTTTTTTTTTTTTTTTTTTTTTCAGATTTCAAGGGCTACAGGTCGCACTCAATTGTTTTTTCCACTATAGAGATGTCCAGTGACAGGCTGGGAGAAAGATGTCTACTCTGTGTCTGTCCTGGGGGTTGAGCCACCCTCTGGGGACGTAGAGATGGGGGTTCAAGTGATCTGAAAGTAAAGTTAGACTTAGTAGCTGACCTTAGCAAATGCTCTGCCCACGTATGGTGTTCCATGAAGGAGGGAAGCCATCATCACCAAATGTCATCTGAGTGACTCTGGCTGTGGGCTGAGAGTGTGTGCTGGAGAAGGTCACAACACCTGTAGTGTCTGTAGAGCCCCTGAGCTTGGTTGCCTGTGCATCCTAAGCCATCAGAGCTTAGAAGAGAGGCTCAGCTTAACACACCTGTGCTCATTAGGAGGGCCACAGGTGTCTGAATTTCACAATACAATATGGAGCTTTTAACTTCCCTTGTCCAACAAATTTGAAAGCTAAATGGTTTCATGGGACTATGTAGGTGACTGTGGGAGTAATAATTAGAAGCCAAGCCCTGAATCTTCTCTCTACAGAATAGAAATCAAATATGAGGTCCTATTCTGCCTGTCTTGCCCTGGTCTCTTCTTACCCTTATGTGCCTTTAAAAGGAAGCAGGAAGCTCCACGTAAAGGTGTAGGTACAGTTTAATTTTGCTTTTTATATCAGTGGAGCCTCAGATTGAAAGGTTTCAATGATGTCATTTGAGGCCACCTAGGCAGGTGTCCTAAGATGATGAAGTAAACCCACTTGCTCTACCACTGACCTTTCTAAAACCAAGTCTTCCTCAAGAAGTGTCCATTCTTTAGTGTCCGCTTTGTTTATTTGATTGCTGCATCAGGACGCAATTAATGAAAAGAGTGGGTGAATCAATTAATTGAGAGAGTTACCTTGAAAAGAAGGTGATGTGTTCTTGGCTAAGAAAGGTACATGTGACTCTTATTTTATAACCTTCAAAAGATAATTTTGGTCTGTGGATAGAGGATGATTATTTGCTGAAAATTGAAGTTAAAAAAGTCTTACTTGGAAATAGTTTATTTGCAATTCAGGGTATTTGTGTGCATGTAAACATCTGTATATTCTATGTTCTTGCTAAGTTAATTTTTATACATGGGGTTACCACTGCATATTTTGGCACCTGAGTACTCCTCCCCCTGCCTTCCCAAGCTCGCTCCAGCCAGTGACTGTTTCTTTTTTTGTCTATCCCACTTCCTTTTCCCTGGCTCCTTCCAGCTGCAAGTGTGTCCTGCTCACCCCACTCTTACTGACTTACAGTTCCTCTTCCTATTGGTAGCAACAGCCTTGGATCAGATTTAGGTATACTTCCCCTTATCTGGCCCTCTTTGAGGTGTCTTTGCTGTGCCTTTGAGTGGAAAAGAACAAGAATTTTGATTGTCAAAAATATTTTTGAACTACTGATGCTAGTACTGAGCTGGGTAAGAACAAAGAAGTGTAGTTAGAGAATAAGGAACCAGCAGTTTGCACACATTAAGCAGCCCATACTGTGCCTTGGTTTGATCTACCAGCTTTGGAGGGCTCCAAACAATTATTGCATGCTTGTATTTTGCTGTTACAAAATTAGTCTCCAGCACAGCTTCACAAACATGGCCATATGCAGCATTTTGATTGGAGAAAGCTAATACCTAAACCAGAATGTGCTCTTGCATGTGTATACAGGCAATTTCTTGTTCTTTCTCCCTCTCTGTATTAGTGTCTTGTCCAGTATTTCCTGGTTGCTCTATTTGGGATCATGTCCTGTAGGCTTTGCCAAGTGTTTATTTTTTTTAGCTCACTGGGGTCTGACTGTGTAGATCCTATACCTTTGCCTAATGTTTCCACTTCTAACTAGCTCCAAAGCAAAGCTCAGTCATGGAAAGCTGAGAAACCTCTGTCAGCTTGAGGTTGTTTAAATCAGATTTCAAAAGCTTCTTGGCATCTTTGGATGTTTCTTTTTGTCTGCTTCTTTTTAGCCTTAAGTCTGAATGTGCTGGAGTTTCTAGCTGGGTTTCCAAGGAAATACTTGTGCTGGGGTGGAAGTAAGGGGCTGGGTATCTTTGATTTACTGCTGTTTGTTCGCAATCCATTTTATGAAGTTTTAGGGAGGGCATATTTTCCTTCCATTTGTTTGGTGTTTGAGCCATGTGCTGTTCACTGCCTGCCCTCTTGCGTCACATTGCTTTTCCCCGGACTGCACATCACCAAACACCAATCAATTCATGTTTGGCTGTGACAGAAGACAAGCAGGAACTCCAATTGCTTTCAGATCCTTACATGCTGCAAGTCACAAAAAGATAAATTAATTTTTCCAGCCTTTTGGATCTTGATTCATTCACTGCATGAGAGATTCTTGGTTGTTGTTCTAGCAGAGGATGCCAGAATCCTCCTTTGACTACTGATCTCACATTTCAGGTACTATTATGTCTTCACAATGTAGCTGCTTCATCATCCTGTAGGTTCCAAACTCCCTCATTCCCTAAGTCTGTATTATCAGGTATGAGTGAGGATGCCTGGTGGGTGGTTTTAGGGACCCCAGCTCCATTGAGGGAAGGATTCACAAACAGGATCTCCTCCCCCTGTCCCTTCCCCACACATACTGGATTTTATGAAACATGACCACATAGATGATAACTAATGACTTTGCTTTAGTTAGCAACCATTTGCAGACTGAGTACTCTTTTTTATAAACATCTCCCAGATACAGTGTTTTCTGTGTTACACAGAAGTTTGACCTGTAGGTTTTACCTGTAGCTTTTTGCAATGTTAGAGCCACTAAATGTTTTTTCTGTAGTGCAGTATCACATGCAGTAACACATCTTAAACAAAACAAGGTCCATCTGGTTTAATGTTTTATCACTCGTCATGGCTTCAGATCTTTGCTCTGGGAAAACATCTGCAGTTCTGGAAATGGATAGTTAGGTTATTTCTGTCCCGCTAACTGGAAGAGGGCTGGAGTTACGAGGCACTGAGTGGCGTACAGCCTTGCAGCTTAAGCCAGCTTCCCTCTTAAGCAGAAGATCCTACTGAGTTGTAACCCACTAAGTTGTGTTTTGATCACATGAAACTAAGCATATGTACTGCATGCCCCAAGGCTTGACAGAGAGGCCTCCTCCAAGCAGGTCAAGCGGGGCCAGAAAGAGAGCTAAAATAAACCCATGTGGGCAGCAAAGGTCCAGGACTGAGCTTCTGCCTTTCTCTTTTTTGATCTCTCACTGTCAATAGAGAATAATAAATTAGAGAATAATCTGATAGCACAAAATATTTTTAATTTGTTTGCTATTCCCTGAAAGCAGCTGAATTTACCACATATTGTCACCTATAAAGGTGTAATTGAATTACTGCTTATGTGAGTCTGCATTTTCTCTCAAATCTAACAGTCCTATTATACCACTAGGAATAAAGAGATAATTTTATTTAAACCTCATTAATCTCATATAAAAAGCAATATTATGATTAGTATCAAAGTGTGTTGGGCTGCAGTTCAGCATTCTGCTGCCTGTGGATTAGTAGTACTTTATTCTATTCTTGCTTTGTTATCTGGCTATTTTTTTTCCAATTTGGCTGAAAATCACATTACAAAAACATTTTTTTCCTGAAAATATGAGCCAAATAAAAATGCTCCATGATTTGTTTGAAAATAACCAAACAAATTTCCTCAATTTTGCTCTTGTCCTCTGGTATATGCCATCTGCACACTTGCAGAATTTTGCTGATGTGTGAGAATGTGAAACAAAGCAGCTCACATAAAAAAGCTGCTTGAGAAATCTATTGGCCCAGCTGCTCTCTGAGACTTGCTGAATGTGAAAATTTCCTCCCAAATACATAAATTTCCTGTTACAATTCATTCAGTTTTATTAATCTTGGTTAATATTGTACTGGTAAGAAAGGGCTTTGCTTTCCACTTTGAAATCAGTGGATGTTTTCATGCTGATATCAATAAGATTCTTATGAATAGTTTTATATAAGACAGTTTCTTTCTAAGCCTTTTTAAGGAGGTAGCTATTTTAATATATCACAGGATCACAGAATATGCTTTATTGGAAGGGACCAACAAGGATCATCAAGTCCAACCCTTAGCCCTGCACAGGACCATCCCCAAGAGTCACACCATGTGCCTGAGAGTATCATCAAAATGCTTCTTAAACTCTGTCAGGCTTGGCGCTGGGACCACTTCCCTGAGGAGCCTGTTCTAGTGCCCAGCCACCTTCTCGGTGAAGAACCTTTTTCTAAAATTCAACCTAAACTTCTCCTGACACAACTTCAAGCCATTTCCTTGGCTCCTGTCACCACAGAGAAGAGATCAGTGCCTGCCCCTCCTCTTCCCCTCACAAGGAAGTTCTAGACGGCAATGAGGTCTCCCCTCAGTCTTCTCTTTATCAGGTTGAACACACCAAGTGACCTCAGCTAGTCTTCATACGGCTTCCCCTCAAGGCCCTTCACCATCTTCATTGTCCTCCTTTGGATGGTCTCTAAGTGTTTAATATCTTTCCTATATTGTGGTGCCCAAAACTGCACACAATATTCAAGGTGAGGATATATGCTGGTATTTCTCACTCTGTGCAGTATAAACTGCTTTAAACCAAAGCAACAATGCAAATGTTTCTTCTACATAATAGCCATTAGTTGTATCTATTTCGAATATAACATATACAATCTATGTGTAACTGAGAATAATATGGTCCTGGGAATAAAATTTGCCCATTGGTAACACATTTTTGTCTCTCTTGTGAGATCTGTCATGAGTAAAGATTATAACTTGTTTGGTGTTTTTGTGCCTATGTTAAAAGGATGATACCAAGTGACTTTGACAGCATCTATAACAAATGAATAGCTGATGGAAGTGTTGGTTTTGCTCACCAAATGTCCAGAATGACCCATCTCTCATTACCATCCCAGCCAGGAAAAAGCCAAGAACAGGTGAGGAACAGGAATGAAGGCTTACAGTTGCTTCATCCTAAGTTTTGAGGACATAATCTAGAGAGGGAGAAGAAATATGACACAACTGACTTGCTGGAGATTTTGACATTGCCATATCAAAGGTGCTTGTGCAATGTGTGTAAAGCAAGATGCCAGCAGAAATTCTGCCTTAGTGTTATAGAGGCTTTAGTTTTACTTTTTCTGCTTCTTCCATGTATTGATGATGCTTATGAAACTGAAAGGTGGCCAGCAGAGGAGGCTCCAGTCAGCATCCACTGTCCTCCTCTTGTGAGCCAAATGCCCGGAGCACAGATGGCCCTTATGACCATTATGGGCTGGAGACACATTCAATGAAAAGCAATTTAAGTTCTTACAGAAAAAGAAAAAGTATATGAATGTGGGTTTGTTCCCAACACGAGACAGTCTGAATCAACAATGGGAATGGGCTGGTTACCAAAGAGTCTGCTGGAGCAAGTTCCTGCTGCCAGGGCAGGATCTCCTCTCCCTCTTGGCCATTAGAGGGAGGAAAAAATAACAGACTATAAGAGCCACTAAAATAAGGACCAACACCAAGAATGTACCATGGCTTTAATACCAGCTCCTCCTCTCGAAGTAATTATAGTTGATGCTGCCCAATGGTTACCGATGAACTATCTTTCATCGTGGTCTCTTGTTAGGAGTCAGTAGTTTGGGTTGAACATCAAGACCAGCACATGCCAGTCAGCTTCTCATGGAGAGTAAAACAGGACTGAAGGTGACAGGGAGTGTCGTGCTGCTTCAGCCATGAAAACAGGCAACAGAGTTTGGGCTAGATGAAAACTACTCCTTCGTGTTTGTTTCACATTATATAACCTTTACCCAAAAGTTCACCACAGCACTAATTTCAAAGCGAGAAAAGAGCAGGCTAAATGAAATACTGGTATTTCTCATATTATCAACTCCTGTGTACTCAGAAATGTGGTATTTGCTAAAAATGTATTGGTAAACTCGGAAGTTTTCTTTGAATTTCATGATATGACCTAGATTGAGGTGGTGCAAATAACCCTTGCAATACCATTCTCACCTAACCCATTTCTATTTATGTGCAAAGGAGATAACATATAACCGTCACCATGACTCCCCCATACTCGTGTTTGTAGGGAAATTATTTTTTGTTAAGGGAAAAATTAACTCAATATGTGGCCCTGAAGGCTCAAGTTCTGCATCACTCCTAAATTTCAGTGCTGCATGTTTTGGTGTTTTCTTCTGCTATGGAAGTGGTCTGTTTGTTAGAAGCGTGGCTCATTGTTCCAAAGCCACTAATGTGATGGATGTGATCATGTGTAGCTTTCAACATTTCCATTTTAATTACAGCAGTGCTTCCTTGGTTAACCAATACAAGCTTTTCTCTCTAATATTATTCCTCTTCTTGTTCATCTGTTAGGATGTGACGATGAGCAGTGCTGTCAGTTATTTACAGTGTTTAAGGCAGAACCTTATTTAATGCGGTGAAAAGTTTGGAAAAGTAGTGGGAGACTACATGGAGATCTCTGCAAATGGCAGTCAGCAGTTAGGACAAACTCCTTAATGTTTTGATGCCTTTGCTAGAGCAGTGACATGGTCTGCCAGAATCACAGCATTTAAGAGAAAAACTAGTTCCAGAAAAGCTGCCAGACCATTTATTTCTATGTAGAAGGACCTACCCTCACCATCTGCCTTTGCTTTTAAGGGTGCAAATTTTTCTACTTTGCACATGGTCAGAACTGCCCCCATTTGAGCAATGCCTCTTAATCCAGGTAGAGATGTAAAGAGAAAGCATGTCAGTGTGCTCTGTCTGGAGGAAATAAGCCCACTACGGTGCTAACATCAAAGCCACAAATAAGTCCAGGCTCTTTATAAAAGAGTATATTTGCCTAATGTTTAGAGGTGCTCAAACATTCAGCCATGAAGCAAAGACCAGAAGTCAAGGAACGCTTTTCCTCTCTAATTGCATACTGTTTGTGTGAGAAGGAAAAACTGGCAGCTGTGCTCTCCCCACATCCCACCATGTTTCTCCCAGGCTGCCAGCAGTGCCAGTCATTCATTGTACCAAAGCTTCTCAACCACTGGGCTACCCAGCTGTGTCTTCAGTGCTGAAGTGGTCTTTAACTGTGATCTTCAGATGACCATTCTTTGCAGGGGGCTACAGAGGAGCCCTCAGGCCTTTTATTATCATTGGGGCTGGGCAGCAAAATATTTCTGAGTACCTGACTCTAGGACATCAAGTATCTCTAATTGTATTTTTTCCTGAGTTTTCTAAATTAAGCAATACTGTTAACTTTTCAGGGCCAGATTAAAAGGAGCAATGATTTGAGGTGACAGTCCAGGTCACTTTTCATGAAGAGAAGATTTCCAGATTTTACAATGCTGAGATGAGTTCAATGGGTGCAGGCTACCTGTAAAACTAGGTCACATCTTCAAGCTGTAACTTAAACTAGGTCATACTTTCTGACTAGTGAAGAGGAGGAGTATGAGTTTCAAAAGCTTGTAAATTATCATTTCCTGGAAAAGACCCAATGTGATTAAGTGCTATCCAAAAAATCAACCAAGCCAGCTTGACACATAGAGGAAGTTCATAAAACATCGCTTTATCTTCCCCCGCTTCATGAAAATGGAAATGTATTTCCTTTTCAAAATAATTGGTGGTACAAACATTGATGTTCCTTGTGGTTTGAGCTGCTTCTGAGTAATATAAAGTTTTGTGAGCAGGAGCATTCAACTGGGTCCATTCCTATAAATTGCATAAGTAAAGGGGAGGTTTGCTCTGCCAAGCCTGAAAGTCACCTGGGTTTGTGGGCATCAGAGAAGAAATTTAGAACTTCACTTTCTGAATTCATCAACAAAACATTTTAACATTAATAATCTTTACAATCCTATGCCAAGTAGGCAGCTTTTGGAAATTATACATCAAAAACTAGAATCTTCTGTGGGTTCTTTAGACTCATTAGTGGGAGAATCAGCCTCAGATGCTTACTGTGTCTGTGGAATCAACTGACCAAAACTAACTCTTCTGACAATTTGACATATCTGTTCTGATTCTTGCAAGCATTGATTTCTGTGTAAGAAAGGGTTGATATCTTCAGGTTCTTAACATTCCCAGTGAATTCTAACTCAGTGTCAGTAACTGGGACATTATTTAGGATCATAAATAATGTGGTTGGCCAAAAGCACCTGAATACAGAATAATGACTGCAGTGAATGATCTGGCTGAGATTTTTGAAGCTGAACTCAAGGGTTTACCTACTAATTTTGCTGAGAGCTGAGCACTGAAATTCTTTCACTGCCCCAGAAAAACCCAGGCTATGTGTTTCTTCTCTAAATCTTCCTGTATGCTGCGTGGAAAGAGAAATGTCAAGACTATTGTCTGTAAAGAAGGATGAGCAGTGCTGGAATGGCTGTTGGGGAGAGATAAAACAGGACCACATTATCCCCAAACATTACTTCCCCTCCAGCCCCAGGCTGGTGGGGCAAGACCCCTCTTGAATCTAAATCCTCTCTGACTTGCAGGACAACATATGTCTTTCCTTTGCTCAGGGTCCCCGGGAAACCCTGCAGTCAGCAGGCTTGCAACAGCATGCCGAGGACTTTTGCTTCCTTCTTTTTCTCTCCCTGTCTTGAGTGTCTGCTTGCTTACATCCTACTCCTTGTGACATCTCTGCTGCCCCAGTGTTTCACATGTGCTAGTTCAAGGTCTTACCCTGTCCCTCTCCCTCTTTCTTAGCTTGTTTTTTTTGGCTTGCCTCTGCTGTGAGTCCTACTTGCCTCCACCAACGCCCATTTTGGGTACAGCCTTCAAGAACTGCTTCCTTGTGTCTCTGTAGCCCCTAGTCTAGTGGGGCCCTTGATTAATCCTTCAGCTTCACCATAATAATTGTGATTAAAACTAAACAATGTTTTACATGGAGCTGAAATAATTTGTCCTGGTGGGTCAGTTGATGAGACAAGTGAGGATTTTTTGACTCGTATCTGTGCACTGGAAAGCTTCCCCTCTCTGCAGCACAGACAGGACAGCACGCATCCCTCCAGAGAGGTGGGGGTTACTCATCCTTCCCTCCTCTACCCCAGCATTAGTGCACTGGCTTAGAGAACTAAGAACAGGTGTTCTCTCAGGGTCCCTCTTATCTCGCATGTATAAGGAGTTCTTAGCCCCATTTCCTCCAGTGACTCCCCTTTTCCTCCTGGATTTTTGTGTATAAAATCTAAGTACTCTAAGATCCAAGTAACATTCCATTTCCTATCAATCTCCTCTGCACTCCAAAACACCCGAGTTCCCCAGATGGGATGTACCATAAACGAATCAGATTTAGGGACCTTTTTTTTCTGGCACAGTGCATTAGCAGCTGCTTCTTAGCAAGCAAGGGGTAGATATTGAGATATTTGCATTATCTGATTTGGCTTCAGTTGCAGAACCAAAGGAAGAATATGCATTTACCAGGATCTGTGCTGCTTATTGTACCCTGAGCCATCATCCACAGCACTAAAACTGCACCAGAAATCAGCCATTGGCAGACTGGAGTTGTGTAACACAGCTAGGCAGCTGCACTACCTAGAATTTCCTCTTCATTTGAAACACATAATAAAAATCTGAAGCAGGAAATGGGTTATCTGGTAAAATTTCAAAAGGTGCTGTTATCTGGTATAACCTCAGCACATGCTGGAATTCATCATCTGCCTTCTCATCCTTGAAATCAGTTCAGTTGTATTGAGCTTTTATTAATTTAATATCTCCTAGTAAAGGTGCAGACATTCGTACTCTACTTTGTTATCTGGGAGTTATTTCTCTGTAATGGCACTTTCAGCTAGGAGATAAAATTCACGAGGTATCAATGCAAATTAGGCAGTAGGGTTATCATGAAATACCTGGATATACATGTATGTCCTTAAATATTTTCTAGATATGCATTCACAAATGGAAATTTTTACTTCTGAACTAACTGTTAATTTTGTTTCCCTGGAACCTCAGCAGCACAAATGGGTACAAGAAAGTTCTCGTGCTGGCTGATAAAACACATCCCTTAATAAATGTTTAAACATTATATATGTCAGCAAAACATCGCCTTTAACTGACCAGATAAAATGGAATGCCATCAGTAAGGCATAATGATCCTTAGCCTTTCAAGTGCCAGTCATGTGAGGATTAGGTTTCTGAGATGTAAAGGCATAAACAAGACCAGAAGATGTAAGAAGTGAGGTACCTGGAGAGATAAATAGGCCTTGGGCTGTCCATCTAAAAGAGGGTGAATTTTAACACTAATTGGAGTAAAGAGCATTATATGATAGCAATTTAGGATTGGGGTAATCTCAGTTTCAGCCATCTAAATGAGGCCCCAAATCCAGGAAGAGCCTGGATTACCAAATCTACTGCAAAAGAGCAGGTGAGAAAGGTGGGAAGATGTCTCTTGTGAAGGTGTCTATCTCACTGGCTCATGGAGGCTCCAGAGACCAAATTTTTAGACACTTCCATGAGACTTCTTTATCCCACCATAGCTATCTAGATAGACCTATTTGTTCATGGTGAGTACAGCTTTCGGTATCACTGGCAAATCCCAGATATCTGGGGCTACCCCACAGAAGCCTTCCAGGACAGCCAAAGGGAAACATCACCTCCTCCAGTGCCCAAAGGAGAAAGGAGGGCTCAGAAGATGTTGTAAGATCCCCCTGGTCAATAGACATATCTTGAAAGGGTCTGAAGCAGGGTCCTGGTCTGTGCTAAAGCATATGGCTGTGCTACTGAATAAAAGAGATTCGGGAAGAAAGTTTGAGCATGGGCTCCCATGCTTTGGGCTTGGCCTCAGACTCATCCATGCACCTCTTTTCTGCAGCAGGGTAAATGTGGCCTGAAGGACTCAGCAGAAGCAACTTGTGATCATCCTGGCCTGGAGACTGGTTCCTCTGAAAGAAAGCCTTTGTATTGTAAAAAAACCCAGAAGAACAAAACAGATGAAGTAGAGGCAAAAATTGCAAATGAGATTTCAAGAACCAAAGAACCCTCAGGGAGAAGGTTGCTCCAGGTTGCTCACCCGGAGGCTATTATTAGTGGGTGCCAGGTGAAATCATCTGGTGGTTTCCACGTGGCTTGGATGTAGAAAGAGCAAGGACTTAGTCCCCAGAGCTCCGGCAGCTTTATCAGGGGCTGCTTACCTTTGTGTCTTGACCTGTGGTTGAAGACGTGCTGAGCAGGAACCAGCAAGGCAGAGGCTTGAGGAACTTAGCCTTCCTTGCTGGACATGTAAATGAGGGAGATGAGCAGACTAGAAACCAAAGAGAATGGAAGTGGCCTTTAGCTTCCCCCCTTGGCAGGCTTTGGTTGATTTGACTTTTTGCCACCATGAAACACAGCTGAAAGAGCTTTCCAAGTCAGTAGGTGGGTGGCTGTCTGCACAATTTTCTTGACAGAAAATCAAAATATTTTTGAGCAAAATTGCCTCTTTTTTTTTTCTTTTGTTATTCCAATCATGTCTCTTTAATTGGTGCAAGGTTGACATAATAAAATGTGAAGCAACAACTCTGTGTGGGGTGAATCTCTCAAGGATGTAGAAGTCCAGAGACTCATGACTATGCAAGATGTTTCACTGCTTTTTGCCTTTCACACCAGTTTCAACCATACTCCCTTCTGCCATGTTCTCACAGTGTTTTTATATTCTTCCCTGACAGTCTGTCTCTGCTCACTCCTTCCCTATATACCCTTTTGGCATTTGAGCTCACTCAGCATTTCCCTGTTCAACCAGGCTGGCCTCCTGCTGTATCAATGCCACGTGCTCTGTCTTGCACATTGGGGTGGACTATTGTTGTGCACCAAAGTGGTTTCACAGCCAGCTCTCTTGGGCTCTCTGAACAGCCTCCCACAAGATTCTGACTACTACTGCCCTAAAAAACATGACGTCTACTCTCCTGAAATTAATAATAAGTTTTGGCACCAATTTTCTTCCTCACTTCCCTGAGGAAGGCTCCACCACCCCATGGTTCCAACAGCCAAGGGTGCTATCAGTTATCACGTCCTTGGTTAGTCATTCAAGAGCAGCTGAACCAGCTGAATACCTCTCTAGATGGCCTGCCAGTACCTGTGTAAACAATCGCTGTCAACACATCCCAGAAATCTCCTGGCTTGCCTGAGCCCCACAGCAGATGTTGGAGTGGGTAAGCGCCGCCTTAAGAACCAGAGTTTGAGATCAAGAGACTTCATTCAGTTGTTTAAAGAAGACTTCACCTCTTGACCAGACAATCTGTAGCAGATGCCTAAAGTAGCATCCCTTTGGCTAACCCTGGGTCTTCAACACAACAAAAATATAGACAAGAACAACTTGAAAATGTATCCATGCCATACAGTGTCAAACAATGTATTCTTGTCACCAGAAAACAACTGGATAAAACATTTACAATTGAGAACCAACTTCAATAATGGACCTTCCACACAGAAATGTGTGCAAGTCAGTGAAGAGTCTGCAGATGAGAAAGATAATGTTTTATTCTTGAGTGTACACTTCAGTTCTAATGAAATTTTGATTCCATTGACTACAAACTCAAGCCACATTGGCAAACACACAAAACCTGAATTTAATCAGGCCTTTCACTGCTTGCAAAGCAGCAAATGATATGCTTGGTAAGCAGAGTAGACAGATCTGTATGCTGATCTCTCTGTAATGTGCCATGTGTGCCATACACAACTGGGCTGTGGCCACTGCTGCCAAATTCCTCTGAGTAAACGAACAGAATATATCAATTTACAGAAATAAAGAGAGAACATCAGACCTCAAACTTCTGTATTCTTGGGAAAATACTAACTAATTCAGCATCTAAGGATGGTGAGAAGAAAAATGTAGTGCATAACAGTGTTAGCTGGAGAAAGCTAATCTGAAAAAAGAATCATCACCCAGAACACAGCTCAGGTAAAGAACTGCAGTGGGAATCCAAAGATGTCAAAATTAAATGCATTAGTTTTGGACCCCTTTCCCAATTCATGTTGATTTATAGTCTAATTCTACTTTCTCCAAAATATCACTTTCTGTGTAGGGCTTCCCAAAAGAGCATTCCCAAGAGGAATACTACCTTCCTCTGGAAATGTAACAGGGTACGACTGCCTTCCCATCACAAAGCCATGCAGGAAGGAAAAAGGAGAGAGAGCCTTTGAGACAGGAATTGAACAAGAATGTATCTGTCAAAGAAACCTGGGTGTTGTACAGCTCAACCTTAGAGACAGCAAACCACCACTGATTTCCAAAGCTTTACCAGCCTAAAGGTGTTTAAAAATCTGTTCCACAAAATAAGTTATTTTTTCCCCCCTACAACCTGAGCTCAGGCTTTATCCACCTGTATGCATTTCTGCAGTCCTTAACTGCAACAGTAATTGTTTCAAGTGTCAAGGTTTCTTCTATCTCTGAATATTCTGTCTTATTGTCCTCATCTGGATCCAGGGACAGGACTGCAGTGTCTCTGCAACACTGTGGGATTTAGTGCTGTACCTCCAAGAAGTGAGGTCAGGGAAGGGGCTGCCAGGGTTTTACTTTATGATCTCCACAGTGCATTCAATTTATGCAGAATCACTGAATATTAAGTCTTTTTAGAAGTCATGTTAGTGAGGACTAAACACAACCATGATCAATGATCACACTACCCAGTTTGGGTACAAGTTATCATGTTACATTTACCTGAAAGCAGATTGACTGGGGTCCTATCTCCTTTTACAGTCCCTCCTTGGCCAGAGTGCTCCTGAATGTTTCAAGAACTTCAAGAACTGTTTAATCTGCTGTTATGACCCAGGGAGTTGATTGCTTGCTTACAACCAGCCATGATGCTGTCCAGCATAATGGTGGTGACTGTAATGCACATATCACTGGTAAGGCAACACTTCTCTACCATCCTGTAATTAGCCCTTAACCTTGTATAACTCTTTCTGTGGGTACCCTTTCAGTAGAGAATAACTGAACATCCTGTCTCCTCTCAAGGTTGGATCAGATTATCAGAGGAGTTTTGAGCACCCAGGTCCTACCCAAATTAGCACTGGACACCTAATTACACCTGAAAACCTGTGAAATTTGCTGTGGCATTCAGAAGGTGTCAAGGAAGTGCCTGGGACACAGAGATAGTGGTGTTTATGGTTTGGAAGATTCATTTTGATGGGACTGGAGCTCATTCTAGGCCCACCTTCTGCTCACAGTTGCAATGTGTTGTAACAGTCAATCCCAGCAGTGGTGGAAGCATGGGTCACAGTGGGAAAGCCTGTATCAGTCAGGGGGACTGTTACCCATGCAGATTCTATTGACAAACCTGTCACAGAAGTTTGCAGTCTGAGATTGCACGTAATCCATATGAACATCATGTTGGTAAAATATGAAGCTGCTCTGCCTCCATAGAGAAATGAAAACACCACATTTCCACCTTTTTCTCATATTCCTTGAGTTTCAAGACACAAAAAATTCACAATGAATACTCAGCCATCCATCTGCTTCTTGATAGGACTTACATGCCCCAGTTGTTGCTCTGTGCCCCACGCTGCAGTAGCCTGGGATGCCACAGCTGCAGGAACCTGGATGGAGACTTTGAGGCTTTGAATCCCTATCACTCTCTCTCAAGACACAATAAAGCTAATACCCTAAAATCATCTGCTACATGGATAAGTGTGTATGCACATTCCTATACAGCTTTTATACCTTACTTGTATCTGCAATTTAATATATGTGGAGTTTAAGCGGTGCCCAAAAGATGGCACTGTTTATTTGTGCTTTTTTTGTTCTTAATTGCATATCCTCTTCTAGACTGGCATATCATCTGACAAAATTAAGACAGGACTTACATACTCTATAGAGAAAAGCAGTACAAATCAAACTATTGTCACAGGATGGCCTTTCCTATAACCTTTAATGTGCAATATTTTATTGGTAATGGGCATATTGATGCTGGTTAGTTCTATAACTACAAAGCAGTTGCCCTTTTATTTCCATCTAGTATTTTCACCATAGATGTTTCAAACTCATACATTTCATTTGATGACTGGTGAATGAAGAATGTGCTTCAATTATTTAAAAGGAGAAAGCATTATTGAACAGAGATGGATCAGAACCAGAGTTGCACCTTGAAGGCCCCTGGAAGTTAGCCTAAACATCTCTGCCTGTGTAGTTATCATTATCTGTATGCACTGAAAAAAACAATGAATGCCAAATAGCATGACAGCCAAATTACAGTGAATCAGTTGGCCACTTTTTTGTTGAAACAGCCAAATCCCAAGTCCTACCTTAACAGCTTGCTGCAGACTTAGAGCAAGAGCAAATGTGGAAATATAGTTTACCTTGCAGCAATGAATTTAATGAAAGGTTTGCTGGTAATCATAGCAAATGACAACATTAATCCTCATATCAGCTGTCAGGTTTCTCCAGGCCTTTAAAATGAGAAGATGTGCCAAACAAGTAGTAATAGCAGTAATAATAATAATAATAATACCTATGATAATGCCTTATTTTATTAAATCAAAGCTCTTCACAATCTCAACATGGCAGTCACTTCATTTAACACTGATATCCAACCATTTCCAAGGTAACAGATTTCAGGTGTCAGAATACCTGATAGATGGCTGTGGTGGCTTTTGACACCACATTTTATTCAGTCCAGCTCTACATTATGTTACTTGTGGCTGCTATAGGAAACCAATGAATGAGGGTCCAATGGGAAGACAAACTCTATTGCCTCTATCTCTTGCCAGAGCCTCCCCTAGGTGTGGTACCTCCTGCACTGGATATAGCTGATCAGTGGAGGTAAAGACAGAGAAAATCTGCATTGGTCTTGCTCTTCAGGTTGCACAGCACTAGTCCAGGAGGCAGCTGAACAAATACCCCTCAGACATAAAGCTTGAGACTTGACAGGTCTAAGTGGGTCATAGCTACAGCTGCACAAACATCTTTCTGGTCTCTCAGACCTACATGGATTTTCCATGGGGAGCACCCTCCCTGCCCTAAATATATTTCTTCATCATCTGTGTCCACTTCTGCACTCCTGTCTATACTACTTCCTGCTTGTTTTCTCATTTGACTCCACTCTTGTCCAGCACTGCATGGATGTGGATCTTAACAAGGTGTGGAAGGCTCAGATGTGCAGGACTAAGACACTTTACTGCTTAAAACCAGCATCCTCTGAAACAGTGTGTGAAGAGAGTGATGGCTTGTGCTCTGATGATTGCCTCATTAGATGGGCCTTGCTTTCCAAGATCACGTGCCCGTGAAGCTGTGTGTGAAGGGGAAGATGACAGAGAGGCCAGGTAGGAAACAGAGGCAGGTTACTCTTAAACTCCACCTTTCTTCTGACTGTGGGGACTTGTGAGCAGCTCTGAGACAAGGGAGACAGGGCTTCTGTTTGACTGCCTGAGGAAAACTTGCTTCTGTGTCCATCCTCAGCATGAAGAAGTCTGAGACCATCCTTCCTCAGGAAGAGTCCTAGCCACCAAGCAAGGAGTTGGAGAAAACCACTCTGATGAAAAGCCTTTAAAAAAGAAGATACACTCAAGCCCCAGGTATTAGCTGTCGTCCCCAGTGAACTGTGAACTCACTCTGGCAGCTCATAGCTCAAAGAGCACAAAGCCACCAAAATCTGGGTCCTAGAAGCCACATCAGCAACCAGTGATACAAGTCGGACTATTCAGGCTTTAGTTCCAAGAGTCTTTTTACTGCATGCATTTGGTTTTGAGCATGTTTTGTTTTGCTTCTATGTTTTAACCAGGTTTTTTTAAACAGATGTGGCTGGTCTGTCCCACAATGTTTACAACCATTGTGGGGATGTCTGGCTTTTACAATGAACAGTTGTTGCTGTGTTTATTTGTGCTTTCAATTAAATACATTGAGGATACAAAAAAAGTTGAAGTACAGGTTACATCTGGATGTTCAGTTATTAACTGCCTACAATTATGGGTGGCAAAATTTGTGTTCATAATACTGACAGTTGTTTTTAAGAATTTAATTCCACATAGAGTTAAGGTAAAAAATGATCTATTGGTTCCTCCTTATCTAATTTATTCTTGTGATGAGAAGCTCATTTACCATTCAGGAAAAATACATTCATTTTTTTGAAGGTAGTGTGTGTGTGGGGGTGTTATTTTTTGTTTCAACAACAGTTTCAAGAATAAGATGGGTACCTGAAAATGAAACCTGTTTGGTTTCTTTCCTTTTTTTTTTTATTGCTCCTTATATTGTCACTGCAATAACAAGGCACCAGAACTCAAAATTTAGCTGGCAATTTTGATGATGCTGCAAGAAGTAGATATAGCTTGCTATTCAGCTATACGGGCTCTGCAGAACTGAAAACAGCTAGCATTTGATTGTGTCAGTAAACTGAGCTGATAGATCTTGGAAGATACATACGGGTAAATTTTCAAAGTAATACACGAAGCTGGAGCCACAAAATTCAGTACTAACGGGAAGTGAAGGGGAGTACTGAAAATTTCAGCCACACACAGCAGATCCATGCAGCAGCATGGTGGCATTTTAGAATTACTGCCATTTAAGGAGGTGTTTTTCTTGGAATGATTTTTTTAAGGGTTAGTGTAGCTAGGGAGTGATGAGCTGGCTGCATATAGAGCAGGACATGCAAAGGTGGCTCTGGCACTGCTCCCATCCCTCTGCGTGCAAAGGGTTAAATTTCCCTGCCCAGAGGCAGCTTCCCCGAGGCAGGCCTGGGACCTCAATATGGGGAAAGCTTCTGGAGGTGGCTGATTTTGGAGCTAGATACATGCAGGAGCAGACCAACTCGCTGGTGGTGGGAGGGAGCAAGAAGGGATGTTGGCCTCAGGAAATGCAAGCCCCGGGAGTTGGCATCTGCCTGCTCCTGCCCCTGCAGCATGGCTTCCTTGCCTCTCCCAATTGCTGCCCTCTCCTCTCTGAGGCTCCTCTTTTGTCACCCCAGGGCCTGGAGCTGGAAGCAGGACTTGAACAGTGGTGGTGCTGGGGGTGTGCCTTTGACTTTGCTGTTTCATGGCAATCGCCTTGATCCCCATTTAAACATCCCACACTGGGGAGCACTGTTGCTTGACAGGCTAAATTACATTTAAACACGGATTCTCAGCTGGTCTCTTTTACTTACTCAACTGACAAAGGCACAGAGTGCAAATAGCTTGATATGTATTAGCTGAATCTAAGCTAAAATCTTGTCAGAGGCATTGCCAAGCCTGAGAGGGGGATTGGCCCATTCTGGGTTAGGTTTGGTACATAGACACAGGAACGTGGCCAGCACAGATGAGTTTGAGGCAGGGCTGGTGTGTGGTTTGCCACATGTAGTCAATTTTTACTGGGCACTGCCTTCTTTTAGAGTATGTGCTTCAGTGACTCACCTTGTAAACCAGCTGTGGTCATAAACTGCTTTCTGATGAAATCCATCTTTTTTTGGGTTACCACTCCATAGAGGCGTATAAGGTGCCTCTGTTAAATCTATGCTTCATTTTCAGACAAGTCTCTGTTTCTTCCTTTTAAAAGCGTTTTTCTCCGTTGATACCAGATACTAAAAGGATTGTCTTGTGCCATATCTACTGTCGCCAAATAAACAGCTGTATTCACAGGACTGCTTGGCTCCAGTCAGATAGCACAACTATTCCCTCCTGCAAGCACTCCCTCTCAGTGAAGAGCAAGGCATAAGACCAGAACTGAGGCCTCCACTGATGTCCTAGTGGCTGTCTGACAGTAAGAAGTTACAAAACTCCCTCACCTGACCCCATCCCTATTGAGGAAATTAATCTAATGAAAATGCATCTTATTTTCACACACTAGGGCATCAGGCATCTGAAAATTGCTGCTAAATCTGGATTACTAAGAAAAAGAAAAAAGAAGAGGCATTAGACTGTCTTCTATCTCTCTTTGCTATTTAACTACTGTTTAACACTTTAATCCTCCTGAGGCTTTTTTTTTCTTTTTACTATAATCCCTTAACATAGTCTGCACTGTTTATAATCATTCTCCTTTCTCACATTTTCAACTTCCCATTTAAGCTACTTTCTTTACCCTAATTACTTTGCTAACTGTAATCTGTCAGAAATCATAGACACCTGAGAGGGCAAGCCCTGAAGACGAGGCTGTCTTCTTGCAGAGGAAAAGCTACTCACAGCGGTCTGTTTTGTTAAGCTTTATTCAGCAGGTGAGACTTAATTAGCTAAGTCAAGAAGCTACTACCATTTCCTTTGAGATATTAGACTGCAATAGAATAGAAGTCAGTGTCAAGAAAATTTTTTCGGAAAAGTTGCAAGATTGGGGTTTTATATCTTCACTGCATTTACAATTAGCAAGTAGTCCCAGCTGCTTGGCCTGTATGTCTCAGCTCTTGGACCTGAAAATAATCCACATCTCCAGTAAGCACTCATATGATCACGTTATATCATCCCTTGAATAAACAGCTGAAAAACAAATTAATCCAGGAATGAACAGACAACTTTCCTGGAAGCATGGAGACAGGGAGGAGAACCGACAGCAGTCAGCAGAAGGGTGCTGAGGCTGTTAACTGAATTCTCTGGCTTAGTTCATAATAACTGGGTCTGGTTCCCTTAGGTGCTAAAGTCTCTGATTTGGGAGAGCTTTGGTGAAAATTTACTCTAGTGGTGTAAGAGGGAAGAACCCCACTGTGTGTCAGCATAAGACATTATCTTCAGCATCTGCTGAGTAAGGTATAATTTTTTGGTTTGTTTATTGGCTTTCTTTAAATGATGCTTTGGATAGTCTTCATGGGATGCAGCTGTGCCTGTCATTGCAAAGTCGTGGGCAGGAGTAGGCAGTGCTTTTCTGCAAAAACAGAACAGAAATGAGCCTAATAACCACAAAATACCTCCTAGAGAAAATAACTCATAGAAGTTTCCATTCCAGAATAATATTTTGAAGTGACTGGAGATCATTTCCTATAACGTTCATCACCTTTTCTGGTGCTCAGAATGACTCAGAACCAGCTGCAAGGCTTCTGTAGTACTGGAAACTCTTGAAAATGTGTACAGTTTGCACAAGCAGCCACTATACAGTCACAAAATTACTTGTATGCCCTCAGCATCTCTTTCTGTGATCCAGCCTCCACGGCTCAGGAGACATTAGTTGCTAAGGACTTAATGTTTGACAGTCCAGGATATGTAGGGCTTCTGTTTATGTGTTTCGAATATTATCTCTAACACTTGTGCCCAGATCCAAAAAGACACTTAGGTACTTCAAATGCCACATAGGTGTAAATGAGGCACAAGTAATGTGCCTAACCCCTCAGTAGAAGTGAATACTCAAGTGCTTGCACTTTTGTCTGACCTTGACAATCCTGCTAGTATCCATTTTCAAAGCTGCTACTTTCTCAGCTGAGTGTGAGATTAGATTGAAGTTCCTGTGGGAACTAAAATAGGTCCACAAAACCTATTTAGGCTTAAAATCCTGAGCAGTCAGGTTTGGTAGGTTGGTTCTTAGCACACGTAATTCGCATGAGTGGGTTTGGTCTCAGTTTTAAGCAGAGAAACCACTGCTACATTTTCATTTATTGAGCTCATAGGATGGTGTGCATCAAAGAAGTTTGTTGTTGTTTTTTTTCAGAAGAAAGGGAAGGTGACATCCAATTTCTGTAACCGACTGAGGTGGTCAAATCAAATTTCTGTCATCCTCATTGAAAAGGTATTGGACTTTCTTCTCCAACAATCAGGATACTATTAGAAGTTTCCTGTAGGGAGGAAAACAGGTGAAAGATGAAAACTGGATCATTTTACAACTGAAACAATAAGAATTGTGAGATTGAAGGGATCCCTTGAAAGATCATCCTATAATAAGGGCATTCACTGGCAAATGTTTCTTTCCTCATTCGCAAAATAATTAATGTATTTTTATTGTAAGAGTATGTAACAAAAAATTAATTCTCAACAACTTGGCTATTCCCTTAGCAAGTGATCTCTGTGAGCATTAGGCTTTAGAGTGTTTCCCATTCTATGAACCTCCAATTCTTACCTGGATGATGGTTGAGTTTCAAGAGAGGAAAGAGCAATGCTGTCAGTGTGATGGTTAGGGGCTCTCTTCCTGCAGTTGATGTGAACTCCTGTTGGATGCAATTCCTTGGTCTATAATCCTCTCAGGGCACTATGCGATATTTCAGGCACGTCTTTCATGTGCAATGAAGCGTGGCACAGAGACACAGAGGCGCAGAGGCGTGGAGGCTGATGGAGCAATAGGTGGTCCCAGCACAGTGCTGTGCCTGAGAGGGAGGACTTCTCTGCTCGGGTGCAGCACCTATGGATGCACAATGTTAACACACCAGGTAATGGACCAGCTAGCTCTGTAGCAGCTCTGCAATGCACTATGAATGGCTAGTTTAGGTTTTTATCTTTCATTTGTCTACCTAGTAGCCAGCTATTGCTTGGTATCCCCTTGTCTTGGTTTAACAAGACAAAATGTCTGCTAAGGAAGGCAGAAGCCCTCCTGAGGCAGAAAGAAAAGAAAAAAAGAAAAAACCTCCTCCTTACAAGTTATTACTTTGAAATTAAGAGGCTTCGGGGACAAAATGTAGAAAAGGGAAATAACAGTTCTTTACTTTTATATATATATATATATATATAACAAAACCAGAACAGGACAAACAACAGCCCCGCAACCAAAACTTTGAAGCAATGAAGTCCTGTCCTTGCTCTTTGGTGCCATTCCAATCACAGCAGCAGTGGGTGTCGCTGGGCTCTGAGGAGGCAGAAAGCGCAGTGACCCAGGGCCGGCAGGAGGTGCTGGCCCCGGCTCCAGTGAAGCAAGGATAAGCTGGGACAGCGGTGCCGGCTCCAGAGCTCACTTGGGAATAGCGGCCACAGAGACGGGCTGGAACCTTTCCCGTGGGCAGCTCAAAGGGAGGTGTCGGCCCCCCGATGAGTCTGGGGCAAATCCAGGCAGTGGTGGCTGTCCTCAGCACAGGACTTTCGGAGCCGGGGGCGATCTGGGACTCTCCCAGAGCCACCACAAGCCCCAGGAAGGCGGCGGCTGAGCCCCAAAGCCCACGGGACCAGAATTCTGCGTGCGGCACAGGCAGAGATGGACGCAGGGAAACCTCTCTCCCACCACTCCCTGAGCCAGGGAAAAGGGAAGTGAAGAAGGAAAAAGAAAAAACCTCCCTCCACCATATTCCCAAGCAGTTAAGCTGGTATGCGGGAGGTGTTACCTCTTCCTTTGTGGAGGGTGTAGACAGCTCGGGGCTGACTGTCCCCAGCTCTGCTTCGGCAGGCAGTGAAAACCCAGGTTCCATCAAGCCACTTTGCTCTGGCCCTCAAATTGCTGTGTTGGCAAGGGACAAAAAACCGACGACAATAACAACAAAAACCCCAAACAAAACAACAAGAAAAATAAACGGTAACACCCCTCTTCTGTTATCTTTGATTAATGCACTACACTTTTGGCCTGTTCATGCTCACTTGTAGATGCCTTAATTCATGTGAACTCCAGGGAGAACAACAACAAAAAAAGGGCCCTTCATTAGTCGACATCTCTACAATGTCTTGAAAATAGGAAATGTTGCCCAGACGATGAGTGCTATTTACTTCAGAGCTAATTTGCCAACCTTTCCTCTATTTCAGGGACCCTTTGGGCTTAGCTGTTCATTTGCTTAATTGCATTCAAGCTCCCAGTTACAACTGCTACATATACAGCAGTTATACCACAGCCCGAGAACGAAAACCTTACAGATGATGTTACTGACTCACTGGTCGTAACACCATTTCCACTCGTATTCTGTATCCCTTCCTCCACTTGAGCACCCCCTCTCCACAGTTCTTTCTGCCACATCCCACATGCATAGCTGATATCACCGTTGAAACCAGATTTACACTGAGCCTAATAATACTTTCTCCTCTCATGTGACTTACTCTTCTACCTACTCATTACTTGTCTGCTTGGTGCTTTTTGTAATTATCTCTGCCGCATCCTTGAATATGCTTTTCCCTCATTTAGAGTATGCTGTAAATGATATGGTTTTGATAAATTAGGCAATAATCAGAAAAAAATTTCTATATTCTGTAGATTTCCATTAAGTTACAGTTATAGTGACAAAATTTTCTCAGCTACAATTCACACTGAGTTAGCCTTGTTTTCATTAAAAACCTCATTATTTAGGGATTTATAACTCATCCATAGAAATTTGCCCTAGGGTGCAACTTGGCTATGTTTTTAGCTCAAAAGAAAACTTAAAAAAAGTAATTTGGTTTGTATTTTGTGATTTTTAAAAGAAAATAATTCCACCTGTTTCACGCTTTTTGTGTTGTATAACTTCAAATAGCCTCAATTTAGGAAATGTTCGGTCAGCTATATAATAATAATAATTGCTGTTGATACAAATTCTACTTATTTAGAGAAGATAGCACTGAAGGCTGCAGACAAGAATGAAATCAGGGTATTTACTCACAAGTGTGTACAACCCCTCCACATTTGATAGGTGAATAAGAGTAATTGTTCCTACTGCACTATGCTTCCCTATGGAATATCACAAGAAGCATATAGGGAATCAAGCCATAGTGGTTCACACATTTGCTGCAATGGTTTCTCATAGCTTTTCCTGAAGATTTGGATCACTGTCTGCACTAATTAGTGCCTTTGCCACTCTCATTTCTTTATCTGTATTTAGGTAATTCAGTCAGAGAGAGAAGTTTTGAAACAGGAATGGCCAATTATTAAAGAATGATCAGGCTAAGGGTATTTGAGGTGTTCTGGTAGGCAGCTTATAAACACAGAAACAGGCACAGCAGGAAAACCAAGACTATAAATGCCCAGTGCAGTGATGTAAGTATATTTTTGGGATTGTGAATGAATTTATCAGTAGTCTCTTCTGTCTGTGTTTATAGACTCCCTGGTTCACAGGGATTTGTAGTCTTCCTTCATGCACAGACTGGAGGGCCTCCAGCAATGGAGTCTTAGATCTTTCTAGGCTGTAGCAGTGACAAGATCATGATATCAAATGTTATCATCCTTATAGGGCACCTCATTGATGCTAAAAAAATCATCTGAGTGCTCCAAGTCTTGTGGGAGAATTTGCCCATGACTGGAGATCTGGACCAGAGCCAGCTTAGGAAAGTCTAAGTTTTGATTCTGGGCCTTTTCCCAGCCTCACCTATTTTGCACCAAAAATAATTTTGCACTGTCTCATATGAGTTTGTTGACTGTAGTTACAGAGCCTGCCATACTTAATATTATGTATACAGCAGGCTAACAGTACATTTGTTTGAGGACACACATTCAGCCAATTTGAGCTCACAAATACGAGTTTTGTGTTCCTACTTGGGTGGGTAAAGTTATTTGTGCACAACAGAATTAGACCACTAATTACAGTGACTATTTTAAAATTGCATGAAAATTTGGTACAAAGTGCACATCCCATAGGCAAAGAACTTACTGGGCTTTGCGAGTTTTGAACATTCAGCCTGCAGGAGAAAACTGATCCTACACAACATAAGACTTACTGCATTGTTGTATCAAGTATAAAATACATAAGCTGCAGTTTTGCCATCCACCATATTTCCAGGTCTGTAAGAACAAAATTAAAAAGGCTTAACATTTTGCATAGGTTCCGTGACTAATCCTGAGGGTTGTGTCTTTATATTCCTAATACACTCTTGTCAGCTTTTTGAGTCAGAGTAGCTCAAAAAAACCTTGTCAGCAGAAATTGAGGAACTAGTTATCCTAGTGAGCAATGGAAATATCCTGCCTCCATCTATGGAGCAGATTAATGCTACACAAGTGGATTGGACTTGGTGATTGTGAAGAGAAGTAATGCTTGAGACTGAAATGTCAGTAATGAACCTTTTAGAAATGGTAGTTCACCAGGAAGTTTGTTCTACGTACATGTGTGATATAAAAGACAGACTGATAGCATTGGGATATAAACTTGATTTCAGTGCTATATAAACAGTAGTAAAACAGCTTTTTCTGAAATCAGGACAAGGAGTAGTTTGCTTTTAAGTAGTGTTTTGATTGATGCTAGGGAAAAGAAATACTCAAATGAAAATTATTGATGCACTGAAAAGAAATCCAGATATTATTTTCTATCTTAGTCTATTTTCTAGGCAAAGTTAGAAGGCAGGATTCTCTGGGCAAGTGAACATTTACTGTATATTTGGGCTTCAGTTTTCCAATGGGCACTTCCACTGAAGTCAATGCCTTTGTTTTACTGAATACCATTGACTTGAGTAACACTTTTGTGATGTTAAATTCACTTGCAAATAATGCTTTTCAGGGGTGGAAATTTGATTTTTTGAAGGTAAGAATGTAATTCTCCCTAACCACCTGCATATTTCTGAGGATCTGGACCAGACCTACCTATCTGCATGTGTAAATTATTCACCACAAATATTGTGCCACCTGAGGTAAGGGAGAAATGTTTACCTCCAAAGGGAAGAAAAGAAGCTGCACTTTGTGAAATAGGCAGATATAAGAAAACTGCCTGAATATGGCTTTAGTAGCCCAGTTTCTAGGACCATTAGAAACTTGCTAAAGTCACAGGGAGCTAATATTGGACGCTAAAGCAACAAAAAAAAAAAAAAGCCAGGAAAGAGAACAATTTGTCTTCTTTCAGTGTTATCATTTAGATTTTTAAGTTAATTTAAATAAAGACGTGCAACAATCAGCTACTTCTCAGAACTAGATCTGTGCTGTTTTGATGTAGGGACTTGGGCAACTGCATTAGTAACATGTCTGGCCTATGGACTCTGTAATGGAGTGACTTGGCTTTGGATTAGAAGAAACTAGTGAAGGCTGTTGCTTTTGTCAAAGGAAGACAGCTATGGAAATGCAAACCAGTGCAAGGCAAATGCTGTGATTGAGATGGATGCAAAGCAGCATTCTGTTTTTGCAGTCAGAGACAAGAAGGACCAAAGAGTTCCTCCAAACACCCATAGTTCTCATGCAAAATAGATCATCAGAGCTTAGGATGTGAAGTTCCTGATGAATCTTCTGAATTGAACTTCTCCTTCCTGTGAATCACTGGCTAGCTTTGTACAATGTTAAAGCATAGCTGCCTCTTATAGCCGGGTGGCCTGCCTCGGTAGTCTGTTCCTCTCTGAGGTCTCACAGTTACAGATGGGAAATGCTTACATTTTCAGAAGCTGCTACAAGTCTTCTTAGCTATAAATCCGTCTGTGATTTCCATACATACTAACAAGAACTCCAATGTGGGAATTTCCATAGTTGTGTTCCCAACAGCATGTTTTTAGGGAGAGAAAATGAGACTATTGCAGAATCCCTGAATCCCCCTGCTAGTTCAGCTGCTTCAAGCACATACAAGAGGGCAGCTGCAGTTTTGGTGTCTTCTTTCCCAATGATGGGACCCATATCAATCATGCAAATGGGGATGTGTCTGGCTATTAGTGTCACAGGGAAAAGCAATGCATTTGGATGGGCTCCTGTCCACTGGGGATGATGGATGCCCTCACTGCAGCAGCCGTGCTGCCTTGGTTGCCCTCCCTGTGCTGTATGGGCCTGGATCACGCTCCAGGCTTGCCACTCCACATTGCATCCAGAGCCAGCTTTAATTCTCTTTGCTCTTCTAAGCAGATAAAGCATCCTCCCATGCCACCCACTACTCAAGGCGGCTCTGATCATAAGAGGGGGATGACAGTGGAAGGATTGATGCATCTGGGAGCCAGGCAATACAGGACTGAAGAAGGCTTATATTTTTTCTGTGTAGGTAGGAAATCAGTGATTTTTAAAACAATTTTCTTCAATTGTTGATCAGGATGATGAAACAGAAGATATATTATTGGGCAGATGTTGCATGATTTGATGACAAAGGAGAACATTTTCTGATGATACCCTAGTTAAAGATTCGGCAGCAAATTGCATATTAGATGAGAAATGAGATGCTTCAGGTGAAAGGCAAAACACCTTGTCATATTTATCTGAAGTGTCAAAATACAAATCAGTGACTGGGTGTCTAAGCCCTGCTGTGCAGTTGATCACAGTTTATTCCAAAGAGACGAGATTTTCCTTGTCATGAAAGAACCATTTCAAGGACTGTGTGCCACAAAGCTTTCCAACTGATGGGACATACTTAGGATCTCCTTTCAGTGCCTTGCAATGACTCTGCTGTGGCGGGAATCTCCTGGGTAAGAAGAAGAAGACATCACGTCCACCTGCCATATGGGGCTTGTGACAACACCACCTGCCATATGGGACTTGTGACAGCACCACTGCTGTGTAGTATTGTCTGGGTATGTCTTAATGCCCTCTCACCCAACCTGGGAGGCCAGATTCCAGAAGAATTAGCTAACAAAAAAAACAAATACAAAAGCAGAACAAAACAAAACACCTTTGCATCCTTCCACTCCCCGCACCTCCAAAAAAAAGAAAAAGAAAAGAAAAAAGAAAAAAAAAAAGAAATGTGCACGAGAAAAGTTTTGAGGGAAATCATAACTCAGTTAAGAATAACTAAGCAATATATTGATCTGTTAAATGTTTTGTGACAGCCTGGAAGTTGAAACACCTGAGTCAGGATGATTATAACAGCCAAATATTGCAAAATAGTTAGTATGATATCTAAAATTCAAATGTATATATGGGATAACAAGCCACTTATCTTATTCCATCAGACTATTTCCCTTATTTTGGCTGTTACTGTCAAAGTTTAGCTGTTTATTCTACAAAACAACTTGGAATGTAGAAGGCAATTTGTCATGGGTTTAAGGAGGTAGAAGAAGTTCCAGCCTTAAAGCAATTTTTAGATATGTTAATGAAAGAGGACCTTGAAGAATGCTGTCATATTAACCGTGTGGAGTAGCTGTCAGGGTGCACCAGAGGCTGCTGGCTCCACAGGGCATGTGCTATGGGGGCTCCTCTCCAGGGCAGTCCCTGGCAGCCAGTCCCTGTCCCATTGCCTCAGTTGGGATTGGGGCAGCTGGGGTAAGAGGGGAGCCCCAGCCTTGGCCATCAGGCACATCCCTGGGGATGGGCTGAGACCAGGCCTGGACATGGGCCAGTGGGTGGGTCTGGCTCAACAGAGCCCATGGCCAGCCATGACTGTGTGGAGCTGGAGACCAGCCTGACAGACCTGAGGGCTGACTTGGCATCCTGGACTGTGGCCAGGGGAGCCCTTGAGAGGTGAGCAGGGACAGTCAGGTCACCAGTGTCCCCAGGGTTCTGGCAGGGATTTAAAGCAGGCTGTGAACACAGCAGTAATAGGAAAGTTTAGTCGTTCTTGTACCTCTCCCAGTCACCACCCACATACATGCTTTATTCCTATGTATGTAAACATTTGCCTGAGAAGCAGAAATGTCATTATACTACAGGCTATTTTGGTCCAAGCCTGCCACAGAAAGGCTGTTTAACCATACAACAGGAAAAAATAGATGAAGCTGTCTATCTGCCTCTCTTAGATGTCACTGAGCCGAAGTGCACATCTGCATTTAATCCTTCTGACTTGTCCTGAGAATCCTTCTCTGAAGACCATTCATCAGGCTGGTACTTTTTCCCTGGATGTCTACTCATTGTTGACATTTTTGGCAGTGATAGACACCGGTGTTCCAGGGATTTGCTTTTACTGGACAAGTTCATTAAATGTGAATGAGAGCTGCAGAAATGGCTTCCTGAGTTACCACTCCTCAACTACACCCTGATGGACGAGCCTTGCCCTCTGCTCCTACCTGATGAACTTGCTTACCAGTGAGTGGAGGTCTAGTGGTGAATTTCTGCTTGTGAAACTTAACATACTATACTATATTCATGTATATTTTCAAAAAGGGAGTGGGAAATTTCTTCTTGAAGGCTCCTCCATTCATTAGTTGAAGAAATGGTAAGATACAGGTTTGGAAATTAAAACTCAGCAAATTTAAAAAAATAACAAGCAACTTTTCAAGGCCTGTAATGCTTTCATTTTTTTGGAGCGGAAGAAAATATTTTTATTTTTAAAATTATATTTTACTTCAAAGAGAAACTGAAGCTGGGTATGCACAACAGAGGAAAGACTGGGATGTTTTCCAGAATGAATACAAGAAAACAGAAATAGAGAAAGAGAAATTGAAAGAGCTTTGACAGTAAAAAAGTGAAGGTCACTGCTTCAGTACTATTAGCAAGAATTTCTGGTATAAATGAATCTCATCCATTAGAAATGAAGAAAATTTGACTGGATAAAGCCCTAGACAGCCTGGACTACTCTAATACCTCATATAGTACAAAATAGACCCTATTTCAAATAGAAGGCTGGACAAAAGATCTCCCAAGGTTCCTTCCAGACTGAATTATTCTCTGATTTGTACAGTTCTGTGAAAGAAAAGACATTGACATATTAGGTGGTGATGTGGTATAAAATGGGGGTGTGGATTCAGACACCTGAATCTAAGCTTCTACAACCTATATGCCTAAATGTGAGGTGAATTGCTGAGGTCCCAAGGTAGTCAACAAAGATCAAGTTGTTACTGAAAACAGAGTCTGCAGAGGCTCATTTAAGGTTGAGACAAATAGCTGGCTAGGTGCTATTGACTACAATATAGACACACACATACAGACACATAAATTTTGGAGTCCTGCTCTGGAGCTGCATGCCATCACTCAGGGCTGTGATATGGCTATGAAAAAGACAAATGTACCCTTGAGTAGGTTGCACTAAATGTGTTCTGTAGAGTTAAAGTACTAATGTTGTTTTACTGGGTCTTGCTACTATTTCTGTTTTAATTGCATTTATCATATTCAGGATAAATGATAGAAGAGATAAAGGCTACTGAAATCATCAGTGGAATGTCACAAAAATCTTAATGTCCATAAGGAATTGAGGCTCTATTAGAACTTGTTTATTATAGCTAAATGAGGGCTGTAGTTTCTCTCTCTAAATACTTCAGGAGTTAGAACCACAAAAAACATTGAGGAAACAGTGCTGACATGAAATGATTTAACCATCAGATTTGTTTGGGATTAGATAAAACTTAATTACCAATCAATGTTGTTGCTAGTGTCAATCTGGCACAGGCTTACAAAAATCATTACCAACTCTGCTTATGTAAGAAGTGATTAAGAGTTAAAATTCTTTAGCATTAATATAAAAAAGACAAACCAAAATCTTAGTTGTAATTTTCTAACATTCTTACACCTTTCTTGCCTTGGAAAAGATTGCAAAGGTCTTTTTTGAGAAAAGCTCTAAAATGTCTTTAGGTAGGCCACTTAATGTCCCAGCTGATATTAATTTCATATTTATTACATACATATCAGAATATGCGTATTCTCTTTGACCCATCAAAAGTAATTGCCATATATTCAGCATATTTATTGTCTAGTGACCTTATCGGTATCTTTGAAAAATCCTTTGGGTTATTATTTCCAAGTCCATAAATGTCTTAATACAAACTTTATTATTTCCAACCCCTTAGATGTCTTAATACAGACTTATCACCAACCATCCTCCTCAGCTTCTAAACTCATTCCAGTACAGCAAATTAATGAATTTCAGGTATTATTTTTTAACCCTTTATATGAATAACAAAAAATAGATGCCATCTTCTGTGACAAAACGATAAAAATAAAGTAAAATTTGGTGTCTGTACTGTTCTTTCAATTTAAGCACATTCTTTTTTTTTTTTTTTTTTTTTTTTTTTTTTCCCCCACAATTAATAACTGCAGCTTCGTGGTTATTCCTGTGTTGGTTTTGCTCTGCAGTGGAATGCTCTTTTTGGCTGTTCTTCTCATTCATCATGGATAATTAAACAAAATTCTTCCCATTTGTTTCTCTGGTCATTGCCTTGCTCTTAACCATACTGTTCCTCAGTTGTAAACTATATCCATATCTACAAACATTTGAGTCCAAGTTAAGCCTTGCAAATCATGTGTTAGGCTTAAGATGTTTATATTTTTATAATATGTTAGAGGTGGCACTGCACTTGTACACATTTTGTGGAGGTTCTGCTTTTAGCGAGACCACTAAATAGCCAGTTGCTAGTTACATAAAAATACCTGTATTTGGGCCAAACATTGGTAAAGACATTGTGAATGACGCATATAGGTCTTTTTAGTTCAAACAACAACAACCGTTGTTGGGACGGGGTGTAACAATTCCCAAACCCCAAAACGTTACTCAAAATTTGTTCTTATAATGGTATGCTTTTAATTATCACTCTCTTTTTATGTATATGTGTTTATATATGTATTTGGTTAATTCTTATCTTATTAAGCTGATAGACTATTTAATACATAATTAAGTTCTGAAAGGTTTGCTTGCCATCAGTGGAAGCTTCACCCCTGCTTTTGTGCATTCTTTCATTTAGATGGTCTAAAACATTTACCTCCTAGTGTTAAATTTTAATTGCAGGTCTAGTTTGGTATGAAACTGCAGAAACCAACGCTATGTTGTTCTCATAGGCCAAACACATATTTTAAGGTTTCCTTTGCAAAATTTTTGAATACTTTAATAAGGGAGATAGCTTTTCCCACTTTCTGCTATGGGAATATGGAAATATAGCTAACTTAGCGAAATCAGACCTGTGAAAACTGCAATGTAAGTTTTTGTGGCTTGGCCCCAAGCTTTTGAGAGTCTGAACTGTGAGTATAGTCTGACCTCTAAGGAAGTTCTCACAATAAGCTCTCTTTTCTAGTTCAGAAACTTACTCAGTCTCCATACATTTGGAGACTGAAATACACATAAATTTGACTTGGAATTTTTCTTAATTTTCTGAATGGCATAGCTATAGGATGCTGGAACAGATTTCTAGAAGTGGTGAGGACAGACAAGGTTTACTCAGAAATAGAAATGAAGATACTTGGTTCAGTTGTCCACAAAACCAAGATAGACTCACCAGCTTAACATACCACACGTGGTTCTGTGTTCTCTTTTCAGAATTCAGAAAAATCCCATTTGGTTCAGTTTCATACAAGTCAGGCTCACACAATGTGGTCCCCCTGGCCTAACAGATTCTGTTGCTAAATAGTAACATCTTCTTGCATTGTCGTATTACTTTACTTCTAAACTACTTTGCTTTACTTTCTAGCATGGACAGATGTCCACGAAGCCTGTCCTTTACAAGCAGTGGAAAAATCCACAGTAAAAAAGAATTGCTAAAGCTAGTCTAACAATCTTTGCCTTGACACTATGCAAGTAAGTCAAGGAAATGAGAAAATTGTGTGAATATTAAAAAAGGTTTTCCAGCAGCTAGATTTTATTAGATTGTGGAAGAGACTAAAGATGTTGATTATACCTAGGCTTAACACTAATTCTTGTGGCATCCCACTAATTGCCTTCCCACAATTTGATGAATGTCTGGTTATCATTACCATTTGTTTATAGGCCTCCACACGAAGGAGGTTGTTTCGAGAGAATAAATGTTTTATTCCATTCCTGGCCCTAAGAGAAACTACACCAGTGAGAGCTGCTCTCAGAGAAGGAAATTGTTTGTGCCAGTTATAGACAGTCAGGAAGGAAGCCAGCTAAAACCTCTTATAAACACCAATGAGACTAAGTATAACTGGTTTATTCTGCTTATTATACTGAGGTCAACTTTTCCTGTCCCATTTTTTAAGAACTTCATGTCTATTGAGCAGAATGGTAAGATTTCACCTAACTATACTGCAAAATGCAGTCTGATAATTTAATTTATATTAATGGTCTTCATCTGTTGTAATTTTTTTTTCTAGTCAGTGAAAGAAATTTGCCCTATGAAAAGGTCTACAAGGATTGGGAAACACTTAGAATCCTCCTTTGTTCTGATGTTGAGAATGGACATAGCTCCTGCTTCAAATAGTTTTCTATCAGCATTGTGAAGCGTTTTTCATGTGAGTCTTTATCATGCGATGCAAAGCTACCAAATTTTAAATAGCAAAAAATGATGAAGTATCTAAACAGATGGGTAGGATGGTGAGATGAAGTCTGCCTGTATTCCAAAATTCCCTGTTTTCACAGGGGTGGCATTGTACAGTAGCTTTACTACAGGCTGAAGGTTTGATTCAGTATGAGTAAAGTCTGAGTGTATAACTGGGTTTTGTTTCAGAACTCAAATCATCAGAGCTAACTGATTTAGATAATGCTGAAAAGAAAATAGTCAGGTTTTGTCACTAAACAGAATGAAAAACAAGAAGGGGAGAAAAGCATTTGTTTTTCCCAGACAAAACGGTTTCATTTGTTTTTTTAATAAAGGCAGACTAATCCAAAATCTCATCTACAAAAGCAGCACAGAAGTAACTATCACCACCCTCCCTGATAAATGGTGTGGGCACACATAAGGCTGTAGAATGTCTAATAGAAATATGTTTGCTGTCTGATACATTTAAATCTGAGCATCCCATCTCTAAGAACAATGCCTAAATGTTATACGACGATCACGTTGGGGTGGGTACAATTTAAATAAACAAGAACACTCACTTGGAAGGTGGGTTTGAAACCTGGTTTATTTCTTTGGCAGCTCATGCAGCAGTTTATACTGTCATTCATGCAAACAGAATGTATTTTTTTTTCCTTTTCTTTCCCCTCCAACATGGTGAATAAAGTACTTGAGCTAAGATTCAGCAATTTTCACAGGGAAAAGTAGAAAATAGTTCAACCTGGAATACAAGAGAGCAAGGCAGTCCCTTAGAAACATCCAAGGACTCTGACCTTGGAAGAAGGAGCAATCCAAAGCCAGTTTCGCATACTAAATGAGTTCTTTAACTCTTAAGTAAATGGGAGAAGAAGAGGCTTAAATCCCAGTGGACAGAAATGTTTTGATCCATCCCAAGTTTGCACATAGTTTTTCAGGTTGCATACTTTTTTTTGTATTTATGCTCCTAATGATGCCTGATATTTATGAGGGCAAACAAAGTTATTATTCTTTTTCTTGTAAAGGTACTTTCATTAATTTGTTTGCTCATTGGACTGCATGATTCTGTACCTGCACTTACTTTTACAAGTGCTTTTCTCCATTCTAAACACAGTAAGACAACACAGATGTGCTTTTACAATCAAAGGCCCAGAGCATTGCAATATAATATAATGAACAGCATCAAACACAAGGCTGTTATTTAGAAGATGAAACATGGGGAGTGTGGTCCTGAATAAGGACAACTGAGACGAAATAATACAGGTGGCTTGGAGACTGTCAGACTCAGAAAGAAAGTCAAGCCTTGTTAAAAGTGAGTATGAGGCATTTGTTTCATTAATGAATTTAGGATAACAGCAAGATTTGTGTAAGTCTTTCTTCCTAAAGATACTGATCTGTTCTTCTTACTTCAGGATTTGGACCATAGTCCTAATCTTTTCTTCTCTAAAAAGCAATTCCCACCCACTTTTAATGCAGAATGTTTAAAAGCCAACTGTTTCCTTGAATTAGAGAACTCACTCTCTTTCCCAGCAGGGTCATAGCTCTTGGGGTCAGGAAAAGATTTCACTCTGTTATTTTTACCAGTATCTTGCACCATCAGGCTCTTGACTTTGCTCTGTGCCTCTGTATGTTACTGTAATAAAAGTCATTCTTTATAGCATATAATTTGCCAAATTCACCTGGGAAATTGCTTGCATGGACAATGCTTGTAAACATTTCAAGAGTAGTTCATTATATTCCTTCTCTTTCCTCTTTCTGTTGTTCCACTCACAGCTTCCCCTCACTTTTCAGAGGAAGGTTGGCATAGGAAAAGATTCAGATCCTTGGAAGTGACTGAGATAAGAGAGAAAAACTAAGAACAACTGAAAAAGAAGCTTTCAGAAAACAAAACCTTCCTGGTTAATAAAACTGCAATGGAATATGGATTTTTGGGGAAGCGATTGTTGAAAACACTTTCAAGACACAAACAGAAAAGCAGATTGCAAATATTTAGCAATTTTCTATAAATATTTGTATTGTACTGGAATTGTAGACGAACCATTGAATGTATTATTCCACTCTTAATTATCATCCAAATTTGACTAGAATACAGAGAGGTTAGAGTGAAAACTAGGAAGTCATTTGCTGAATCATGGCAGAGAGAGAAACAGTAAAATTCCCCATTCCCATATTTTAAGTTATTGTTCTCTTTTTATTGTTGGGGGTTTTTGTTGGGTTTTGGTTTAGTTTTTGGTTTGGTGTTTAGTTTTGGGGTTTTTGTTTGGTTGGTTGGTTGGTTGGGTTTTTTGTGTGTGTGTGGCTGTGTGTATCTTTTAAAAGATTGTAGTAGCTTACCTCCACATGAAATAGTGTGTTTTATCAGGAGAACTGTGATCACAAGGGGGACAAAGTTGTTTCATTCTATTGAAATGCTCTTCAGAGTCAAAAGGGTAATGCACAATGCTGAGGCAGGCAGACTGAGTAAAGTTTGGAAACATCAGGCTATCGGTGAATGGAGCATTTGCATGCGTTGTAAGTACCCACAAATGGAGAACTCAAAGCCCTCTTCAATCAGGAAATCTTCACCTCATACAACTAAAACTCGCAGGATTGTTGCATTCCCTTTCCACTCTCCTTAGGCAAAATACACTCTGTTTTTTTGCTGCCTATCTGTCTACAAAATGATGAGAAGCACAAAACACGCACAGCCATACTGAGGTCTTGCTCCTCAGCGTGCTGGAATCAATGAATATCTTTTGTGAGTAAGCACAGTTCTTTGGCCGGGCAGAAAGGCAACTCTGAGGAAAGTAAAAGAACATGAAAGCTAAGATGCTGCACTACTGAATTATAAAACTTCCTTTCATTTTATAATCCCCTGAATGTAAACAGATTTTTAGCAGCAGCTGATTTCATCAGCTCCTTTAACATGTTATGGAGAATTGAACTAAAGTTATCTACAGAGAATCTAGTGTGAGATTAGTTGTCTAGACATAGACACCAGATATCATTTTAGGGGACCATGCTTGTCATCCAGCTGTGGCTCCAGAAAATTACAAATGTCCCATAAATCCTCTGACATAGCTGCCAGACATGCGCAGATGTATCAGGTACATGTGTAGGGAGCCTAGAATATCACTGAACTTTGTATTTAAGCAACTGAAGTCATCTTGATGCTGAGCTGTTCCTTTAAATATTTGCACTTTTTTGTGTTTATTTCTCATCCAGTTAAAATGTGCTTTTACTGGTTCAGAAAAAATGTGCATTTACTGCCATGGAGGGTGAAAAAACCCCCAAGCCAGTTCTATTCAGCTGTTCATATTTCCTCAAGAAAAAGTATTTGTACCTTCTAGTGATTCTTATTTCTCCCCATAGCCTAAAGAAACCAGTTTTTCCCCATGACAGGGCCTGGTAGCCTTCTCATTATTTGAATGAACAAGTGACTTTGTTGCCTCTTGAAGAAGCTTGCTCTGAAGCTTGCACTCATAAGAACTTGGTTTCAGCACAAAGTTCATGTGGTATTTGTTTCCCAGGGTCAAGGTAGTACCTGGGAAGCTGTGGAAATGATGGATCGTCACTGTCATGGTGAAACAATACAAGGTATGGGCAGTTTCAGGGTCTCAATGACCTGGGAAAAGCGCTGTGAGGTGGGGTAATTGCTCCTTATTTTTTTATTTCCAGTAGTGTTTTCTGTAGTGTGCTGAAACCCATATGGCAAAAGCTTACAACAAATTCTCTTCTATTTCTTTCTCTTCTTTTTTTTTTTTTTTTTCCTTTTTAACCAAGAATCACGTAATATTCTGAGGTGGAAGGAACCCACAAGGATCATTGAGTCCAACTCTTAAGTGAATGGCTCATAAAGGGGATTGAACTCAAGACCTTGAAATTATTAACACCAAGTTTTAACCCAATGGGCCAAGCTCAGGGAGCTCTACTGTTACTGGATGGCTCTGCATGTAAGTTCTGCTCATTATTCTATTTACTTTTAATTTTCAAATGAAGATTCAACTGCAGTTAGAAAAGGCACTTTCCCCCCCTCCCTTGTGCATAACTATTATCCAGTCAGGGAACAATCTTGCATTTGTGTCAAAATTAATTTTTTTAGTTACTTTAAATTGTCCTTTCTTGCTGCAATTACAGCATTGCATAATGAACCCTTCATATTTTGATATCCAAAGGGAGGTACTTCAATAAATATTTTTAATTGGCCATTTTGTGTTTCACAGAGGTGAGATTCCCAATATGAAAAATGTCTAGAATTTCTTACTATACTCAATTATTTCATATTAATTTTGGCAGTACTATCCCTGATGGGACATTACCATTCCCCAGGTGTATTCACAGGTTCTGTATATGCAGCCAGTATTAGAAGCACCATACAAGGATTTCAGGGGTGGGCACTTGGACCTCTTATTTGATGCCAGTAAAACATCAAGCAGTTTTTGACTATAATATGCTCTGACTCAGTAAAGTTCTGTTTATCTGCTTCAAGAGGCCACTTGGTTAATGTTTATCTTTTACTTTTAGAAGCATGAGCTGTTTTCATTTACAATTATAATTTTCAATTGCTTGCTTTCCACAAAAATTCTTTATCTTTTGGCAGGTTGAGTCAGACTCACAAAGTGAGATTTCTCTGCTTCTATACATTAATAATTTATCATGTGCAAAGTTGGGAGCTTTCATGTGGTTTACATTTAGTGGAAGGAACCACCACATTTAAAACTGAAGGCTGGCATACAAATTTTGCAAGTTGAATTTCCAATGAACCTGGATGCCAAGGATCTTCCTTTTTTTTCCTATGTTTGTGACTTTTAATGAGGCAAGTCCTCTGCCAGTTGAAAACTTTACCTGATTCCTTTTTTTTTATCTATTGTTTTGCTAATTAGGCATGGTTATACCTCTTTCTTTCCCTTTTAGGTTTCCATGCATGTTTATTTCCTTCTTAGTGGTTTGTAATATATACAATAACAACACAAATGCTCTTGTCACTTCCCTTTTCATGTGTTTTAAAGAAAAAGACCAACTAATTCATAGATGGAATTAAAACCTCACACTTCAAAGGTAAAAAAATAGGAAATAAACAGTATACATATAGAAATTCTCTTGACTAAGGAAGTAAAATAAAACAATGAAGAGAAGCAAAGTAATAGATACTTAATAGACTGAAAGACCTTCTATGTCCTTTCCTTCTCAACATGTTCTTCCCCTCCCCCCCTAACTTTTTAATTTTTAATTTGTGTATTGTGAGAGAAGTTGTGTTGTGACCCCTTGCATACTGGAAGACCAAAACTGAAGGATGCTGCCATAGGTCTTAGTGCTGAAGATGTCAGGGAACACTCTCTTCAGAGTCAACAAAGAAAAAAGGCCACCCAAGAGATGCTCATGGAAGAGGTCATCAAGTAAGTTCCCGCTCATATAGAATTAAGGGGATTTTTTCTGTTGAGTTTAAAGAGAGCAAAAGCAGGTCAAAAGGCAGCAAAGATGTGTTTTATGTGAGAGTCCCAGCAGCTATCTTCTCTTTGTACACAAGTTCATAACTCAAAGGGAAGGTCGGCATGTGTTCAGAGAAGGGTGGGACACTGCCCCAAAGAAGCAAGAGTTCTCAGAAGTCTGTCATCAGGGTGGAAATGTCAAGCTACATAATAATTTAAAACTTAAACCCTTAAGATAGGAGACATGGATGGCAAGAAAATGAATCACCTCAATCTACTGAATCATGCCCTGTTTATGCACTTCTGCACAGTTCTCTGAGGGCAACTTGTAATGCTTTTCCAGAATATCAAAATGTTACAACCTCAGAAGCAGTTGTTTTCCTAGAGAGAGAGAGAGAGAGAGGGCAGAAGGGGCAAGCTGTTTAATGTTGAAATAACCTGCATGGATTTTTTTTCTTGTTCTGTTTATAATCTGGTTTGTTGTTCACTAGTTGTATTGTGGTAAGAAAAAAACAAACAACATTGGATTGATTCTGTTGACAGGACAGAAGGAAATGGCCTCAAGCTGCACCAGTGGAGGTTCAGGTTGGACATTAGGGAGAATTTCTTCATTGAAAGGAGGGTCATGCACTGAAATGGACTGCCCAGTGAGGCGGTGGAGTCACCATCCCTGGTCTTCAAGAAACAACTGTACTTGGCCCTTAGTGCTATGGATTACTTGATATGGTGGTGTTTGGACAAAGGTTGGACTCGATGATCTTGGAGGTCTTTTCCAATCTTAATGATTCAATCATTCTATGACATTGCCTCCAATATTTACGTTTCTTCCATTCAGTAATAATGCTTGAAATTTTACTCCTTCTTTATCATTCTTAAGTTAATGGGTGTGTATATCTTTTACGGTATTATCAAACTATTATTTCTATGGAAAGGAAAAATAGTTACTATATAGTTTCAAAACAAAGATTCCAAACATTTCAATATGTTGAATGATTTCGATTATCTTAAAATAAAGAGCTTAATAAAAAAAGTTGTGCTGAGACATCTGCCTGTCTGTCATGCAGAAAGCTTTTCTGAGTATGTTGATCAAGGTCCCTGCTGTCTAGGATGGCATTCCTCTGCTCAAAGGTAGGTATCAAGGAATACATTTTATCTTTAGGGTTGATACAGAGAAACAAAAATACAAAGGCAGAAGCAAGACAGTGAAACCCCTGAGGGAGGTTTCTCATCTCCTGGGTTAGCCAGTAAAGACACACCAGCAGCATTGCCTTCCAGAGTGCTTACTCCTCCACTGACTATATTAAGTTTGGACACCATACTTTTAGAAGATCTCAGGTAGGTGGATGCCACCAGCAGCATTTCTCCTCTGCTAGGCTTGTCAATTATTGCTCACTCTGCCCAAGATGGAGTCAGAGATGGGGGTCTATTGTGTTCCTTGACAGATACAAGAGTTTTCATTTCATTTCATTCTCAGCCAGTCATGCATCAAGACAGTGATGGGGCATGTAAAGGTAATATGAGAGTATGTGAAAAGGCATAAGGCAGCACAGTTTAGAAAAGTTAGGCTGGCAGAGAGCAACTTGACTTCTGAATCAACAGCACAACAAGCAGATCAACTTGATCTTCTGGATCAACAAGCAGAGAGAAGCAAGATAATGGTTCCAGCTTGGGACCATTTGGCTAAAATATCAATCCATGAGCTGGAGAGCTGGGAAAAAATAATAAATCCAATCAAACAGCTGGAAAATCTGCAAGGCAGCCAACAATCTGATGCATAAAATCTGGCTAAAATCCTGAAAAACTGCAGGTGGTTTTGCAGTGAACTTCTCCTGTTTGGGCCCGTCTCCCACCAAGTCCAGTGAGAGCTCTAGTGGAGAGAAAGAGTGAAGAGTAACACTCATGCCCATACTTGTCAAGCATCCACAGGGAAGACCTGGGTTTTGCCAGAAAGGGAGTGGGAGACACTCTTAACTTGGTCACTGATTCAGAACTAACCTCCAGCTATGTAAAAATCCATTTTGGAAACACAGAAGAAGGATCAATGTTGATCCTACACTCCGGTATGTCCCTAGACCTAGTGTTTACCTGCTCAGTGACCACAATGGTACCACACAGAGGTTCTGTTTGGTTTATAGATAAGCATATAGAAGACTTTGGAGGAGAAAGATTTATTTCTTTCCCTGGACCCTTCCTCCTCCTTTTCCCTTACCTTCGCTTTGCTCCTTGTAATGGTGCTTTTTAGGGACACAAGTTCACAGAGATGGCTAGGATCTTTGTGTTCTTCTCATCCTTACTTTGGTCCATGTCCCATTTTCTCACCTGCACCAATTCCAAGGTTTGAACGTCTACATTAACAAGGATTCTCAAGGATAACATAACAAGGGTTGCCAATCTCAAAGGAAAGACATAGGGCAAGAATACTCTGATGAATCTTCAGGTTTTTCTCTTGTAATTATTGCTGGAAACAAGAAATTACTATGGCTGCCTGCATTCCAGCTAAGAGACAGTCAGCAAAGACAGTGCTGGGGAGTGGTCTGAGACTGGCTTTGCATTAGTGGTGCTGCTTTATAATTATATGTGCACATGCAGTACTTACACAGTGCACAGTAACAATCTGATCAAGCTTTGACCAAACAGGCAACACGACATGGCTCTTTACAACATTGTTTTAAACTAAAAGAGGGTCAGTTTAGGTTAGATACAAGGAAGAAGTTTTTTTACAGTGGGGCATTGGCACAGGTTGTCCAAAAAGGTGATACGTGCCTTATCCCCAGAAACATTCAAGGTCATATTGGATGGGACTCTGAGAAGCTTAAAATAGTGAAAGATGGCCCTGGTCATTGCAGAATGCGTGCATTAGATGGCCTTAAAAGGTCCCTTCCAACCCAAATGAATATATGATTCTTTGATTCTGTGAAACTGCCACTAGATGGAGAGCTTTAGATACACTCTGTGTGCATACGTGTATATGCAGAGATTCAAAGACTAAGGCTAGAAGACAGCTGTATTATCCTTAAGTCTGAGTTCAAACAAAAAAAGCAGAAATTTTTACTTAAAGATTTCCATGTTGTGATCATCATTCCTTACTGTGCCAAAATACAGCTTGTCAGAAAAAAGACATCCTTATTTCAAGACTTAAAACAAGAATCTACTGCATCCATGCTGAAGATGTTCAAATGGCAGTTCAAAATATGCACTTGATTTCTCATCTGATTCTTGTCTGCTTGGAATTCCAGCCATCACATGTATAATTTTGCTTGTTTTTTTACAAGTTGTTTTTACAAACATTATGTCTGTAGTTTATAACTGAGTTTCTGTCTGCATTTTTTCATTTCTGACCCATATTACCCCGAGCTGGTGTGTGTAGGAGTTGTCTAGCATTACTGGAGAAGCTAAGTGCTCTGTATGAGTTTCAACACTTTGAATTTTTAAATTGCATTTTTGTTTTAAAAACACTAATTCCTCACTTAACACAGTTTAGAATGATGGGAAAAAGGCTTTGCTAAAGACTTCTGCCAATAATTTAGCAAGTTCCAGAGAGAGTTCAGTACTGCCTGGTTTAATTTAAACAGGGTTACCTTGAAATACAGCATTCATGACTACTAATTTCTACTTCAAAAAGAGGCTGAAAATCAGTCATCAAATTGCTCCATCAGAGTTTGAAGCAATGTTAATAACCCTCCTTATGTCTTGTTCCTTGCTAGTTCTGTGAATTATCTGCATTAAGAAACTGGATCCATATAGCTGTCTCACCCCAACAAGTGTTTTCTATGCAGGGCTTTTACTAGGAGAAAAGAAATATGAATAATACAGTAGAGGAGGTTTCTCACAATGAAACATCTCTCTTGATGCGTTTGTTCTAAGTTCAGTCCCATTTCCATGATGTGTAGTTGGGAATCCCCCAGAAGTCATTTAAAGATTTGGGGGCATACATATAAAATCTGTGTGTTTCTGCTAGTGCCATCACTGACTGTGCTTTCCCTACTCACCCTCATACAGTGGCAGATAACTTCTCTCCCCCCATGCAGACTCCTGCTTGCCTGCCCTTGCTCTCTGCTTTCCTTCACCCTCAGGTCTTTGTCCAGTCACAAGATCCTTGGTAAGGTACCATCCCAAGGAGGCCACTGGCCTAGCCTGGTACTGATTGCAGGGGACATCAGATGGATGGAAAATGCTCTGCAGAGTAGAGGGGATGGGCACATGCCTTAATTTCTTCCCCTTCTAAGAGTTCTCTGACCTGACAGCAGAAGAGAAAATGACAGAAAGTCTGCCTGTAATTTCCTCTAGAAAAATACTGTTCTGGTTTGCTCTGCCACAGAGAAAGTATCTCCAGGTTGTGCCCAGCTCCTGCACTCTGAGATTGCTTCGTGCACCATGGACGTGAAATGTACTCAGTGCTCTGCACTTCATGGAGCTAAGTCTGCAGTTTTCTGGACTGTTGAGAAGGATAAAGGCATTGTATTGTGTTGAGGATCTGAGTTTACTGGGGGGAAAAAAAAAAAAAAGCCTGCATTGTTTTGGTGCCATCAATGTTCAAAAAAAGACAGAGAGAAAAGTATTGCTTTCACTGATAGATACACCATTAAATGGGGCAAGGTTAAATGAAGTGTAACTCATGGTCCAGGAGATGCCATCTAGTTGGTAAGAAAGCAGATGATGGGGAGCAACAGCCATTGCAGGAACTTCCTGCCTGTGAGAAGCAATTGCAGCAATGGCTTGATGAGAGCTAAGGCCACCTTTAGTTGCTCAATAGGATGAAGATGGGGAGGTTTCAGGAAGGCAGAAAAGAGATAAACCTGGAGAAGAAGGCGTGTTTTGCCAAACAAAAATTTCTTCTGTGGGAGGTGATTTTATGCCCTTAATTTTGCTACATCCCCATGCCCCCCAAGCAAGAAGAAACCCAACACTGAAGCATCTGCTTTTGTTCATACACTTATCAAACTCATAAAGGAAAGTTAGATGGGAATCTGATCTTTCTGAAGTCTGCATTTTCATAAATACTTCCCTTTAGGAGTTTGTGAAATTGAATTTTGGTTGATAACCTTGCTTTGTTCACCCAGCCTTACATCCTCAAGAGAACAGTGAGAAAAATGAAAAGACTTTAACAAAATGTAATCATGGTAATACAGTACAATGGCATGGAGACAAAGATAAGATGAGAAATAAGGTACTGTTCTCTCTGCTTTCCTTGTTCTCTCGTTTAAGTGATAATTTTCATACCTTACCTTTGAAAGATATAATTACAGTAATTGGAATCCGACTATTTCCAAGAGATATACTGTGTCGTCCTTTTCCCCCTTGATATTTGTGTCTTTTTAACTAATATAAGATCTTTAATCTACTAAATAAATATGTGGGATCTGACTCGCTGCTGTGTACATGCACTTTGTGCTTCTCAGGCAGCTAAAAGCTGCATTAATGCCAGGGTAAGCAACCGTGGGAGCCCATGCTCTGTTCAAAAGAAGGGTGATTGAAAACTGTTTCAGAATTTCTGAGGTCACAATGAGATACAAGGACTATTGTGGGATATGTCTTACTTGTCTCTCTCCATGTAAACATCATACTGGTTAGTTGATCCTAAGAATGGAATGGTAAGTCCAGAGGGGCAGGTCTTCAAGAGAAAGGGAAAAAGAGGTTTCTCTTTTCTTGCAGATGAGAGAAGAGGTGAAAGGCAAGGTGAAAATGTTGGAGAAACAAGGTGGTGACTCTGCTTGAGATGGCGCACTGCAGCATGGCTCTGTGAGCGTGAACAGTCCCCAGAGGCTTTCCTGGAAGACTTCTGCCCTCCAAGTTGTTCAGTCGCTGCAAAGGGTGGGAGTTAGTCACCTAAACCTGCACATCTAGTTCTGGTTTGGTTGTTTTGTTAATGTCAGGAGAGAGGTCTGACTTGGCTGCTTTTCCAAGTTTGTGTGTGACCAGGAATATTCTTCTGCTTTGGTATGGTGAAATGCTTTTGTTTGTAATACCTGGATGGAACAGAAAGGCCATGATAGAGCATATACCCATAGTGTGGCTGTTCCTTAGCTCACTAAAAGTCATGTTTTGTCTCTGAGCTCCTCTTCAGCTAAAGCCAGTGCAGAAGGTCATGGTGCTGTCAGCCTGCATTTCATTTTCTGCTATCGATACAGCTTTTGTGTTTGACCCCTTTTCTTTGTGTATTACCTGGGAGATGGAGCAAGGGCTTTGGGAGAATACTGTTGGGATCAGAGGAAGAGAACAGGCTTGACACTCTTAGTGTACTTTCTGTTCATGTCATTATACTGTGTGAATAACATCATTTTACTGAACTTTTTTTCACTTTAGTTTTACTGAGGTCTTTTTAATGCTTGCCAAATTACTATGTACCTTTCAGTACTGAAAAGTAAGAGAAATGCATGATAATATAATTCAGCTTCACTGACTTTCCATCCAGTTGTAGGAAAGAAAAAAAAGTATATCTTGATGTCGTCTTCCATTTTAGCAAGTACATTTCAGTAATTTCTCATTCTGGTTTGTTTTGTTTCATTCCTTTGAAAATGATGATGAGATACAAAATAGTCCTGTGAAAATGAGCAACAATACAATGACAGTGATTCCAGATGTCTCTTTGGAAGACGCCATCTAGACTTGTAGGCCAGTTTTGCCTCCACTGATAGTTTCTGTTGGCATTTTCTAGTTTCCTTTAAAGTAAGCTCCCTTTCCAGTATCATGACCCTGAACTATCTAGAGTGATTATCTTGTGGGGAAGGTGCTCATATGCCAAGAAAGCTTACAGAGGCATCACTTGTACAGTTACTCCACAAACAGGTTAGTCAGAGTGGGTGTTTTTTTAAGTGATTCCTGCATTTTAAGCTAATTTGGACTAGTATGACTGAAGCACAAGAAGGTGGAGTGACTTCCTTACAGTCACACTCTGAGTCAGTGGTTCAGTATCTCCAAGCTTTCCATATTTTTATTCCAACCACTGAGAAGACCACATGGCTTCCTCTTGCTGTGCTTTGGGGTTTCACAGCTGAGAGGTGCAGGCTGTAAAGGTTTTTACTGCTAACACATGAGCTGCTGCCTTTAGATCAGAAGTTTTTATTGTAGGACAGGATCCATCCAGCAGCGATCAGCTGGCTTCTTGTCCATTCAATCCACCTCTTGTTTGTATAGTTCCACTCAGACATTTTCCTACAGCACTATCACTTACCACATAGTCTCTGCTTACCATGGGAGACAGGAAAATCACCGTGGTTTCTGTTCCCAGGGCTCTATGTCAGCCTTCTCTAGTTCTGGGTGGTGAGGTTCATAGACCCTTATTTTTGCTCATCACTTCAATTTTTGAATGAAACTTCCTCCGTCTTCTCTTTTCTCCGCACCAAAAACCCAAAGCAAAAAATCAGCTGAAATGGCCAATTTTTGCTGTCTTTCAGACGGAAACCATGCAAACCCACAGTTTGGCCTGGTGTCTGCTGGAAACTATAAATAGGACTGTTCAACTGAAACTTAGCCCTGTTTAACTCAAGCCACAACCCAAAGTTGTGAGACAGTCTCTGAACCCAGGCGGATGTTTTGGAGTGTGTTGACCAAGTACAGTGGCTATAAGAAATTCAAAATTCTGCTGAGTTACCTGCTTCTTTTGGGGTTTCACTGCAGAAGTTCTATACAGCTGTATTTACCATCAAATGCTCTGAAGCTTGTTTTCAGGTGCCTCCTGGCTCTTCTTCAACTTAGGTAGAGAGCCCTGGCCTATTGACTACTGCTTCTCAGCATCTCTGATTCTCAGGCTGTTGAGAGAGGGGTTCTAATTCTTCCTTAATTTTCCAAAATGCTTTGAATTCAAACAGTGAAATTGTATTTGCACACTTTCACTCTCAGCGTAAAATGGTTTAATCAAATTCCAATAATCTTAGGACCTAATCCAATAATCTCAGCATGATAGAAGGGCTATTGAAGGTAAACATGCTCCTTCCTTCTGTTTAAAGCAACACTAAAGGCCAAAACAAAAGTAAATATTCAGGGTCTAACTGCCCCAGTTACCTCTTTGCCTAAGACTTGGCACTGAATTTCTAATGCATTCCAAAGAAGTTAGACTGTAACACTGTTTGGATCAATACCTTTCTTCTACAGCAAGCAAAACACTTTCTAATCCAGCAATGAAATTTAGTCTGTACATTTTAATTCTTCCATCCTTAGAGAGCAAATTGTCTCATTGCATCTTTCTGTATGTTCGTATCTTTTGCTCCTCCAAATTTTGCAGCTGGGATAGGGTTTCTGTTGGGTTATATCATGAGACAGGATGTCTTTCCAAATATTTTCCTCAGCCAATACCTTTGACTTTCAGTTTATTCACCTGAGATAACAATATATTCTTGTGTTAACAGAGCTGTCACACTTTATTTGATAATTTAGAATTTGTTCTTTGGTTTAGTGGATGAGGTGGTTTTGCAATGCAGTATAATGTAATGAATTTATCTGCCTGGAAAGTGTCACCCAGAATTTCACAGAGATCTATCTTCATATATTAGTAGATCTGCCTTGACTCTGGAAGCACCTCTAGGTCACGGTGCATTCGAGCCACTTTAGTGCTGGGCACATAAATAGGGAGCAAGAAGCCAGCTCCCAATCCAACTGTCACACAGGCACGCCGGAGAAATTAATCACAGGGCCAACTGTGCTTATAGCCACCCAACCATGAAATACCACAAAGACCCCTTGTGAGACCATAAAGACTATGTCTTCCATCGGTAACGAGGCTGACACCACCCAAAATGGAATGTCTGTCTTGAGCTCCCTGTGGAGAGGATGAGGCAGGGTTTCACCTTCTTAGTGTCTCTAGGCAGGACACTGAAGTGCTGCTTTGTTGTATAGTTCCTGTTCTATGAGTGTCTGTCTTGAAACTCAGGTCTGATTTTTCTAAAGCTGAGCAATCACAGCTGCAAGTGAATATCAGCAACTGCGCTTTGAAGGTAGAAAGTGCTGGATCACAGGATGTTACAAATGAGAAACTCCCAGGTTAATGGATGTCTTAATCCCCTCTCTACCCCATTTTTTTATATTTAATAGAGAGGGAATATTCTTTTCTCATCTTCTGTGGGTTGTGAGGGACTTGAGAACAGCAGCAGAGCTGGGGGAGCACTAAATGTTCTACAGGAGTTGACTAGATCACAGTGAAAGCTGCTTTTCCTATTCTATGAGAATTCATGATTTGGAAAAAAAAAAGGACATGCTAATTTTCAATCTTGCTTATACCTCAAAAAAAAAAAAACAACCAGATAATTTTTCTGGGAAAAGATGGGAATGGCTCTGTTGGAATATTTTTGGTTTTGCTTTCCAGAAGCCTTTTGCTTTGTACCCACTGTTCCCTTTCATTTTGTAACCGATTTTTAGATTAATTGCCGTAACTGCCCTCATCTTTCCCAGAGTTTTTCTTTCTAGGTGACATTTCATGCTTCAAGTTGGTCCCAGATTCTTTCTGGCATTCTCCCCTCCAGTACCTGGCCATCACGGGTAGGAAGAATGCTAGAGAAAGCCTCCCAATTTCAGTTCAATTTCTGGCTATGGCTGAAATGGTAGGAAAAGTCTCTCTGAGTCCTGGATTGGGGCACAGCCAAGGCACATAAAGCGCTAGCAAGCCTCTATAAAGCCTGCACACATGGTAGTTTATCAAATCCTCATAACCTAGCCTCATGTAGACATGATTTTTTGTTTTCTTAACAGCACTGGGCAAGTCCTTGAGCAAGATGAAGTCTTGCTGTCAAATCTGAACACCCACAGTGAAGTGTCACAGAAAGTGTTTTGGGGAACAATGCAGAGAAATCAGCATGTTTTGCCTAGCCCCCTTCACAGAAACTGGTGATATATTTTTCAATGAAATTGGGTATGTGTATCTATCTCTCTATATATATCTAGATAGATAAAACAAACAAAAAAATCCCTGCCTGAAGCAGACACACAGAATAGAAAATTTCAGTCTAAATGAAAAAAATTGGCAAAGGGCAACAGAATCCTGTGGCAGGCTAGGCTGAACTGTATTTTATCTACTCTATGCTTCCATTGTTTTTATTCAATTTATCTGTCTAGACTAGCCTTCTGTACTGAACAACCCTCTTTAAAGGAATACCGAAGCCTTCTGAATGTGTAGTACAAAAATGGAACATTAAAGAAAAGGGCATTTTAAGGTGACTGCCTAAGTAGGGTATCTCTCTGGATTGTCCTGTTACCTCTATTGCAACTATTTCTCTGTTTACTCGCTTTGCTTACAATTAAATATATTGAAAGGATGCTGATGGGTCACATGATCCCAACCCAATCAATTAGCAGCTTTTAAAGATGACTCATTGTTTTGTCTGTAACTAAAGCACACAGTGAAAGACCTAATACAGCCTTTTAGAAAAACTCCAGAGATTTATTTTTCCATTTGCGGTTTCACTTTTTTATCTCTCTCCAAAGCCTGAAGCACAGATCTTCATGAGCTGATATAGTACATGCATGCTGCTGTTCACATTACTGCCTCACCACCTCCTCTGCAAGTACAATTCTAGGGTGTGTGTCTTATTCCCACTCCTTGTCCTGAAACAGCTGGGTTGACACAACACACCTCAACTTTTGTACAAGCAGTGTAAACAAATTTATGTCAGTGAGAGGACTTTTATAAGCAGCAATCATCCTTTGCATGACTCTGTAGAATCACAACTTTTGTTTTTATTATGTATTTTGGGATGTATTGATTCATATCAAATCTATATCTGACTTATGCTTTCAGATGTAAAGAATCTGCAAAAAAGCTGCACTGAAATAAGCTGTCCCTCTTTTATGTTATGTTGATAATATCCCATTTTAATTCAGGGGACTTGAAAAGAGGCTTTCTTGATTGTCACTTTGTATCAGTTTAACTTCAAGTCTTGGAACCTAGCTTGCATGGTATTTTCAGCCCTGAAACCATGCCACAAAGTAATGTGTCAAAGAAAACCCAAAACAAACAAACAAAAAAAAAGCAAAAAAAAAAAAAAGAAAAAAAGAAAAACAAAGAAACAAACAGCTCCTCTCTCAATAAACAAAAAAAACCCAAATCCCAAACTGGAACAAAAAGGCAGATCCCTGCAAGCTGGCTCTTTCTAATGGGACCAGCTGTCTTCTAGATAAAATAAACACAGGGAAAAAAAAAAAAAAACATCTTTCCCACATCTTTCCTCAGACTTCTGTAATACTTACTCATTAACTTCCTTCTTTTGTAGACACACTAAAAACCGTTGAATCCAATGAATGGAATAGAGAAAGACATGTAAGTAGTAGTAGGCTCTAGGTATGTTTTCCCATGTGAAGAAGGGAAAAAAAATAGCCCTTTGCAGTGGAAGAGCTTACAGGGCTTATTTTGGACAGAATAAGGGAGGCTTGCATGTTGAAGGCTCTGCTTGATCAAAGTCTCTGGCCTGAAATTAACATAGACTCATAGAATGGTTTGAGTCCTAAGGGATCTTAAAAATCATCTTGTTCCAACGCCACTGCCATGAGCAGGAACTTTTCACACTAGACCAGATTGCTGAAAGCCCTGTCCAACCTGCCCTTGAACACTGCCAGGGATGGGGCATCTAGAGCTTTTCCAGGCAATATGAGTAAAGGAAAATACTGTCTGAGCCTTCCCTCATCTTTTCTTTCTTCCCATACTTTTTCTGGAGACCCCAGTGTTTTACCCTATCGGAGTGGCCCATTGTGGTCCCACACGCTTTATGGTGTTGCTTCAATCAAATGAAGAAAGTTTCTTGCTGAGCTGTACCATCTACAAGCCCCTCCTAGAAATTATATATACTTTATATTCTGCACGAGAAGCAGAGAATTAATAATTCCTTTGTTCATCTATTAGAATACTTATTCTCAAAGTTCTTTCTACCCTCTCTTTTTCTTAGATATGGCAGTGAGTGATGAAAACATCTGCCCTACATTGAGGACTTTTACAAATAATGCAGAAATCTACATTATAATAAAATATTGTTTTCTGTGGAGAGGGCTCCTGAAACTCAAAGCACCACACATCTTTTCAGCTGCCATTGCTTTGCATACAGAGCTGACTAATTATACACTAACAAGCATATTTTGACTAAATCTATAAGCACACAGTCTGAACCTGAGTGTTTCTGCTATCAGTCTTGGTGCTGCTTTCACTCAGCTGAAGTGTGAGCTGCTGATTACAGGAACATAGGTCTGAAATAATGAGAACATCTTCTATTCACTCAAAGACTGATCCTGTTGATCACCTTCCTTTTCTCCATAGGTGAACAATGTTTTTTCATTCAGTGTGTGGATACTTTACACAGGGGAAGCAAAACTGCTGTGTCCTGAAGGTGATTTGTATTACTAGTTAAACATGCAAATGATGAGCTTGAAGGAAAATTGGTATCAAAGAAAAAACACGAATTGTGATTCAGACTGAGATGGGGGTGTTGGATGGCAGGTACTCTCTGTGCTATTTGGAATGAAAATACAAAACATTTTGTCCCTGCAGAAATCTCAGGTTGTTTAAGCTGCTCAGGAGAGATCAGAAAGCTGCCTTTATCCACAGCAAACGGTCTTGTGGCTTTATAAAAGGGCCAATTTAGCCTATTCCAAGGCATGGATTTGTAAGGACAAAGAATTTGTCTCCTGCCTCATGACGAAGACTTCTGCCTTGATGGTGATTCTCAGGGCTCAGCTGTCCTCATGGCTTCTCCAGTCTATCCACGTGGCTGGAGTGCACTTTGCTCAGCACTTTGGTGTCTCAACTAGAGCAGGGTGGCAGGTTAACCTCCACTGCTGTCTTCCTGTTGATCTGTGCAGTGGATTTTCATACTATCCAATCACTTAGGAGGGTGAAAGAGACTGTCTTTTTCCTCAGAGTGTCTGACTTTGTTTCTTTACCTGGGTCTGTAGCCTTAGCTCAGTAAGATTACTTGATAATGTTTGATTGAATGAACACTTTAAACAGGAAAATACCTTCTTGGCAGTACTTGTGCCAGTAAATTTTTTCTCCTGTGAACAAAAGCTCTTAAGAACAGAGATGATGATGTTATTTTCCTACACATAGGTATCTATTGACATCTCAGTTGTCTGCCCTCTACTCTCTTCATAGCCTTTGCAGAGAAATGGGAACTTCTGTGTGTGATTTGTTCCCTTCATCATAGCATAGCTGCCTGTGGTTAGAGAAATTGCTCCCTAAATATGCCAATTGTTTTCCAGAGTCTAGGGAGGCAGACTACAATGAGTCTCCCCAGATGACTACATAAGCAGATGTCTAGGGTTAAGTAAGTGAAACTCACCCAAGCTGTCCTTTTGTTTATACTGAATTTGGCACATCAGAGCTCTGATTTGTCAGCTGTACTACCATCCTGTAGCTGGTCAGCTCTGACAGTGATGCTGGGATAAACAGACACAGATGAAAGGGGTCCTTCTAGAAACCTGAATTTGTGAGATATGCTTTTGCCTGAGTGATCAATCTCTCATTTATAATAATTCACAGTCTTGCCAGCATTGGGTATACTATTAAAGCTGTGAGGTGGTAAGGAAATCAACCTCTTGTGCTTAATGCTGTCAGTGATCTGACTGTGACCATAGATGGTTCTTCACTATCAGGTGAAGGTGGGCTTGATCTCTGAACACTAAGGCACTGATTAGTAATGAAGTAAATTAGTAAATCAGGTGACTGATTAGTAAAGAAGGTTTAGCAAGAGTGGAAAATGCTTCTATGATAACTTAGTGTAACAATGCCCTGGAGAGGTGGCCTAAAAGATATCCACTTGTCTTCTCATCCTTGTACACTATAGCAGTTCATCTGCTTCCTTGCAGTAAAAGAAAAGAGATGTGAGGTCCTGATGGTTTAGTTCCCAGATGCATCAGGTCAGGCCCATCTTGTGCGTGGCTGAAAGTTGTTATCACTTCTCTTTTCATGGTCTGCTTTTCTGGTGAGCCATCTTTGAAAACACATTTCTCTGTGATAACACAGGTCTGTCCGGTGAGAATGAGCACCTTCTTTGAGAAAGAATATTATTTCTGAGCTTTTAAACATTTAATGAAATTGTCCAATGGTATTTTCTACTGGGTTTTTTATTTATTTAATAAGATGCCCCTTCATAAGCAGAACATAGCATTTCAGAAAGAGAAGGGCTCTTTCCCAGGAAGAGCTGCTAGCAGGGCTTTCAACACCTTCAAGAAATAATAAATTCCATCCAATACGTGTTCATGGCATAGGATGTTTTATTACCCCTTTGTGTATTTGAAGCCTGTGTATTAATCATCACCTAGAAGCAAGAAGAAAATTGTTAGAGTCTCCTGAGGTGAAGGTTGTGTGTAAAGTAGTTGAGGGCTTTGTGGTATATTGTAGTGGTTTGGAAGCTGAATTAACCTGCATGCTGTGGTGGGGTTTTTTTGGTTTTTTTTTCCCCCTTCAGCACAGTCAGTCCATCCACAGAAATGGATTTCTTGCTGTAGCTAAAAAAAAAAAAAAAAAAGCACAGGGTTTTATGTATTTCCTACCAGATCAAAGTGAAGAGAGCTGTAATTTTTCATCCTTTTGGCATGCTGATACAGGATTAGGCACATTTGATCTATGTAGTTTGTGGACTCTGGTGGGCTTTTTATTCAAATTCTAAGGCATTTGCCTTAACACTGGCATGCACTTTTAATAGTGGAAGGCACAATTCTGACCTGGCAGAAAAAAAAAAATATTTTTTTTTTACTGTGATCCAGGGATGATCTTTAATCTCAACCATGTACCTGCAAGTAGGTATCCAGCCTGCATATGAGATAGTCTGGAAATTCTGACAGCTATATATTCACACCAAGAGCTATGCTTTTGCCTCCTGGAGTGTTGAAGGGAGTAGACAAAAACTATTGAATCTTGGCATGTGTGAAGTTACAGGTCCAGGCATGGTTAGTTTTATGTGAAAGGATGGTTCAGAATTCCAGTTCAGAGGTATTTTTACCAATCAACTTCTAGGGGAACTTTTAATTTTGGGTTTTTTTCCAAAATATGTTTTGGTGTACTGTTCTGGACTATCCTATTACATAGAAACCCCGATGCCTAATTACTTGTATTTGCCCCTTTTGCTTACACCAATCAGGCCTAAACTTTTGTTTGCACAGCTCAGAAAGCTGTGTTAATGTGACATCAATCTAATGTCATCAACTGCCTGAGGGAAAACAACCCACAACTTAAGCCAAACATGCTGGTTGATTGACTGATGGCCATAAAACCATCGCATGGGGCTACCACAAAGTTCAGATGGTTTGGCGAGGCCCTCTCAGCTGTGTTGTCTCACATTTCTCTCCAGTTGTTTGAGAGTAGACAATTTAATAAACGCCCAGTCAAATGTGTCTGCTGCAGAGAGTGGTGTTTCCTTCCCTATGCCTCCCTGTTGTGTTTTGCCACACATGAACAAACAGCCCAGATATTCCCTGACAGGGTCATCATCATGGCAGGAGATCATGGGAAACCAGGACAGCCATTTAGGTCACAGCTTCTTAAGAACCTTTATCTTTTATCAGCCCAAATGCTCTTTTTAAGTTATAAATTAAATTATAAACTGGCAGAGAAAGAGGGTGTGTTGTTTGGCAGTCTGGATACTACCTAGGAAAACGAAGCCTCCTTCCTTCTTATGGGCTATAGACATCACTGTAATATAAATGGTAAATAAAATTATTCTAGTTATTGTCACAGTATATAGACAGATTCATTCCTTCCTTCCTTTTTTAACAGAAATTAATACTCATTACTCCTAAACATGTAAAGCTCAGGAAGTATGCTCAATTTATTATGTGAAAATGGAAGGCCTTTGGTCATTTAGGGGATGTGGGAAATTTGTCAAAGCTTGGCTTCCTGTGGGTCACATTTGCAAAGGAGTTTGGATGCCTAAAGGTGCTGCCATGAAAAATCCAGTCCCAGGATTTTTCCCTCTGTGTTTTGACACTCAAAGGTGTTATACAATTGGTGCTGTCATGCTCTGGAAGGAGGCAGCCTGGTTGAAAGGCTGCAGCACTGGACGCTGAGTTGGGGTTTCTTTCTCCAGCCTCTGACACTGTCCTGCAGGTGTAAAAATAGGCCATCAATTAATCACATCTCCTCTTACACCTCATTGGTGCCCATTTGTAAACCAGGTGCAGTTTTACTCACTTGCAGAAAGTCTTTTAGGATCAGTGAATGATAAAAGGTGACTGTGTTTTCATTCTGGGGCAAAGCTTAGGTTCACTGTTCGAGTCTGCCATTTCTGCTGACCTTGCCCACACATTGCCAAATTGTGAGTTACTAACTGTGATAAGGCTTCTCTGGTGTGAACAAATATTCATTAGGAACTTAACTAAAGCAATTCCTTTTAAATTGCTTAACAGTGATCCCCTAAATGCAGATTAGGCTACAGATTAGGATCCTGTAGTATGGTTTGTATTGATACTGAAGATATGTACACTATGAAACCTCCAATCTGTTAATTACTCTCACCTAGCTTTTTATCTTGAAAAATATTGATCATAGCACCTGAGTTTTCTTGGTATGTGTGTATTCCTTAGGATCAGCTAGGATGTCTTGCAAAGGAATTTCTAGAAAAACTTGTGTTGCAGATATGGAAACTGAATGTTGGCATATAGTATGGTAATTGAGGATTATTATCAAACATTTAGAAGTCTGAGAGGTCAGAGAAGTCTTAAACCTTTAAATTTTTAACTTTACTTGATCCGTTCATATAGTACACCCATTGTGCTCACAGCATCGTTCAACATCATCACTGCTGGTCTTTAACAGCCATATTATGAGTACTAGATGCAGAGATTGAAGCCTCATAACTGGCACTGAGGGTTGCAGTCTTTAGGGGTCCCTGTTTGCTGAGCTTTGATGGTCAGGCTTGAAAGCTTATTGATGAGAGAAGCCGGAGCTGAACTGGGCTTGTCTTTTTTTCTTTTCGCTATTTTTTTCTTCCTCATACCTGATAGTTTTACACTGTTTTCTGCTCTCAACAAGGAGGAGCTCATCTGCTCCCAGTATCACTTACTGTGCTTTTTGAGTTACCACTCATCTCTCTTGTGTATTATGAAGGTTGTCCTGGCTCTTTGGAGTTCTGTGTGTTTAGCTTATTCTTTGTCTGGTAATTCTTGTTAATTGAATGCTACCTGCTTGCAACTTCACCCATCTTTGGTAGTTATGTTGCTCACGAACTTATGCAAAAAGCTTGTAGACTGCATCTTGCTGTGCCTGGAGTGTTACAAAATACATCCATGCTGTTGTCAGTTACACCATCCTTGTACACATTTGAGTTGAAGACAGATTAATATTAATTATATTCTGATTATTACATTTATAACTTCTTGATGTCACAGACCTCTGTTTTGCTACAAGTGCATATTTGTAATGTTTTCCACCCTTCTGACCTGTCCTTCTGTGGCACAGCATGCTTGTAGCCTTTACTCTCTTACTGACTGAACACCGGTGGCCACACTGTGTTGTGACCTTGAAAGCAGATGGATATTTTCTCAGCCTTACAATGGCTATTTTTGCAGCTATTGAATCTGAAAGAGTCTGCTAGGCAAGAAAAGGAACTATATTCAATTACTAATAAGGCTCTTCATAACTCTACCTCAAGGACACAGAATGCTTTTTTCTCTCCAGAGAAAGCAATTCTGCCAAAAATATAGTCAAGGAACGGGCCACATCCCATAGTATGATGCAGTACCATTTGTAGAAATGATGCTTGGATTAATTGGTAAGTGTGCTGCTTTTCCTTTGAACTTGTCCTTTCACTTTGATTTGGGAAGCTGCATTCCTTGGTGGATAAAAAGTCTGAAGAATAAAAATGAGATTCTCCTCAACTTTGTCCCCAGCTCTGCCACCACATTTCCTTGTGACCCTGAACAAACCACTGCAGACATTATTAAAATACTGGAATAACAGTCAGACAGGCCAAAAACTTGTTTTGTATAAAACATAAATTTGTCTTGGTATAGTTGGCATTCCTTCAGGTAATTACAGGGAAAGTCATTGATTCTGAGGGAACACAGCTAGCCCAGTGGTCAGGCCAATGAGCCAAGGTCAGGAATGGCCTTGTGTCTGGTGCCCTCTGCAACCTGACAACCCTCCTGGGCAGCACTACATCTCAGGTGGCCTTGGGATGTGAAAAGCATGTGCTGCCCATGCTAGATGTTTGTTCTCCTAACAGCAGGTGAGACTGATCCCTGGCAAGCCCTTGAACCAATCTTACTCTCAGCTTGCTCATACCCTTGGTTTACTCATGAAGGAGAATATGTGACATCTGTTTCATAGAAAATACTTTGGTAAATAAGGCAGCTCCTGATTACATCAGCGTAATCATTCTCTGAGGTTGTGCTGGATGATGGGATGGTTGAAATACTAACTAAATTTTTGCTAGTGTCCCCATCCCTCCTAATACTGATTAAGTGTTTTGTCATCATCTGGATGATTCAAGTAAGCATTCCTGGGTCAGGTTTTCCATTTGTCTTCTTTGATAGTGAGGAAAAGTATCTTGGAATAGGAGCTTGCAAGTAACTGATGAAATCAAAGGCAAATAGGGATACTTAGAACTAAGGAGAGCAAAGTGAAAATGTCTACCTAGTGGGTCCTATGGAGAACTCAGACAAATCTAATTGTGCTGGCAAGGGTATTTTTTTAATTTAACAAAATGTCATTTTGCAAAGTGCATTTTGCAAAGCAGTGCACCACCTCCTGAGCCCCATGATACACTCATAAGTTCTCCTTGTGATTTGGGCCTCATCTTATGACTCTACTGCAGTTTATTCAACTAGCCATTTAACTACATAAATATTAAAAATATTCAATTAACTTTGCTTGGATCTGGCTGGCACTAAGAAAGGAAAAATTCTAGGGTTTAAAATGTATGACTTGGCATGATTAAATGGTGAAATGAATAACGTTTTAATGAGTGATTTGTAATTATTTAATAATTAAAGAGCTCTTATGAATATTCTTGAACACCCTGTGGAAAAACTAAATTGTATGCTGATTTCATCAAGCATTCAAATCTAATCAGAATTTATTTTTGTAGCATCATTTTAAACACTGTCTACAAGAACATTGCCACAATAATGCAGACAGAAAAGCGTCATGCTATAATGGCTCTGCATTTTTAGTATAAGCTCTTGATTTTTCCATGCAAAGGATTTTCTGCACTAGTGGATTGCAGCTGGACTCTGTTCCAAGTCCTGCAGCAGCCAGTCAGGTTTCATCAGGGGTTCAGTGACAGGTTGAGGTGCATCAGTTTTGGTTTGTAAACACAGATGAATGGTAGCCACTTGCTGCAGGGAGATTGGTCCCATACACCCCTGCCCAGAAAAAAAAGACAAAGAGAGACCACAAAGGAAAACAAGAAGATGTGAAAAGGGAACTGTTTCACTCCTGACATGAAATCATTCAGTATCAGCTTAGTCTCTGGGAAAAAAAAAAAAAAAAAAAAATTCTGTTTCCATAATATGTACATTGCAGCTTTGGGCAGCATTTTAATAAGATGATATTTTCTCTATCTAATCCTGGATATACTTATCCCACAGGGACTGCAGAGGTTCAGGAGCAAGGTAAATTATGTGAATCATAAATCATCCCAGGTTTTTTCTAACTTGAATATTAACAGTCAGGCAAATTTTGGTGTGAAACAGTTTTATGTTAACTAGACTTCCAGCATCTCTGAAAAGGAATAACAGAGGCCTCTTGAAGATTGTTAGAGATCCACTGATCCATTAAGAAAAAAATTACCCCTACAGGCCAAAAAGTAGATCCAGAATCTTAACAGAAACTACAGGTTGCTATTAAATTCTGAAAGCAGTTTAGTATGCTCATATTTGCAGGTATGGAATAATGACCAGATGGAGGCTCTCTTCCACATGGATGTTTATACAGTTATTACTTGTGAGGTTATCATTGTCCTGTAGAGTTGCATGAATAATTAATGTTTAATTCCATATTAGATTAATTTCATCTCATCCTCTCTTTGTGAATTATGCTCCAATAAATTGTAATTTTCTTGAATATATTTATTATTCAGAATAGACTATAGTACTCATGAGTCATTCATTGCATGTAGGTGTCGTTCAGAGCTTGGACATACAGGTCATTTTTGTGCCCTCTTACACAGGTAAAATGTACTGAATCAAGTTTCTACTTCCAATATGTATTTACAAATCTGTATTTCACTTGTTTTTACTATTCTACAATGCTAATTCTAAATTCACCACCTCAGCAATAGCCCCAGTAGATTCATTGACTTGACTATTTGGAAGTAGAAGATGTGCTGAACAAATTTGTTAAAAGAATCTGAAAGAAAGTATTCATACAAGCTTTTTATAACAGTAAATCTAGTTTAGTGACCTGACATTCTACCAAATAGAGATTAAATAGAGAGCTTATTACCCACCATCCAACCTCTTCTTTGAAATTTTTACCTCAACTTTTCTTCTTTATAAAAAAGTTAAGTATGTTGTTGATCAGAGTTTACCGCTTCAACTTTTTTTCCTAAAACTCCCATCTTCCTCCCCGCTCTGTCATTCCCAACCCAGAAAACCACAGAAAAAGTAAAACCCATAAATTTTAGGTAACTCCTTCGTTTTGCTCAGAAGAATTTCCATATTTACGAAAGGAAACTACTTGAAAACACAAACCTTTTTTATAGTGGAATTTTTTGATCAGTTGAGTCACAGAGTCCCTTCGGCTGATGTGTTTTCATTTCTAGTCATGAAACACTTGGCTTTTGGTAAGGTCCCCCCTACCAGAAGTTGATTTCCTTATCTTGCTTAAAAAAAGAGCAAAATCCTGATCCCATGGGATACAAAGAGCTATTCTGGGATTGTAAGATGGACCTGTAGCATAAGTAATTACACAGGCTTTCTGTATGGTCAGTAAAGAAAAGGAGGTATCTCCAAAGTGTCATACACACAGTGTAAGAAAGGGATTGAGGGGAGGGAGGAGGAAGTTGCTGTCACTTGAGGGCCCTACTGAACAGCACGGCCTAGGTCCCACCACCTTTTTGACAGTTAAATTTGGGCACAATTAATGTTACATTGAAAAGAATTATAAAAAGACAGAAGTGCAGAAATAGAGGGATCAGGAGAACTTGTCCAAAACGATGCTACTTACTGTGCTTCTTTCTTGTGTCCCCAAGTAGCTTGGCAGTGGAATAGACAGGGATAGTTCTTCTCCCTGAGTCTCTCAGAATAGACTGGGTCCTCCAGAGTTTGGGGTTTTTTACATTTTATAGGAAAGGCTACGCTTTCATTCATGTCTTGAAGCAAGATCATGCATTGTACTGGTGATTAAGCTCAGGGAATACTCCTCTTTTCATCATTCTGAGGCATTTAAATTTCATACCCTGTTGTAGGCATAGCTCAAGAGGACTATGACACCCCAAGCCACACATTTATAGAACCATTTGTGTTTGGCTTCTGAAAGATACAGCAAGTAGTTTTGGTACAGGGTTTCAAGTAACAGGGTTCACCCGATATAATCTGAGCAGGTAGCAAGGTAAAGTCAGAATGTCTTTAACAACTGTCTCATGTGAAGTTGAAAAAGCATTCACTATTCACAAAGGGATTGATGAATCACAGAGAAAGGTCAAGACTGCTAGGCATCATGCTGTGTGTTGTGTTGGAAGCAGAGGGAGAAACCCCTCAACTATAGGCCATCATTTTTTTGTCCTTTTACAGTAAGGATCCCCAGGAACCTCCTTGGCTTCCTGTCACTGGTGCATAATGTATGCCTTATTTCAGTCATGAGGAAATTAGACCCCATGATCAAAACCCTTGACATAATAAGGTTGACAGGATGATATGAGAAAGGAATAAAAGCTCCAGAAGATTGAAGTTGCAAACAGGAGCTTGTACATTAGTACCTGAGTGTTCTGTGGAGAGGCAGAGTGCAACTAATCTGACCAGCAGCATTAAGTTCAACATCAAATGTTTTTGGTCAACATTGATACAAAAGAAGAGAAGCAAAAGGTGTGTGGGGGGGAAAGAGACAGGTACAAGAAAGTCTACTGTTGGAAGTGGAGAATAAATTATGAATATTTCTGTTTTGAAGAAGCCCTATTTCAGCTTGTGTCCATATCATTCTCTTTTGAGTAAATAACACTGACCTTTGTAACTAATACAACCTTTCTGACACAGGTTTTGTCAAGTCTGTTTGGTGGGTGAGTCCTAGTGAGATGGATTAGGATTATACTGTGTGCAGGATTAAGTCTGCCAAAGATTAAGAGCAAGAACGAAGCATTGCAATGTTTGACTGGAGTTCTCAACACCAGAAAGAAACATAGAATAAATACGAAAGCAATTTCCCTCATCTTACCAGACTATAGAATATATTCTCTCTCTTATGTCTTATGATTTAAATAAGCGCGTTCAGCATTTCACAGGGACATATGGTGAAGTAAAACTAGATTAAGGACAAATGCTGGTAGGTATTCAGGATCTCATATTTTTCCCCATCTTAAAAGAAAAAAAAGTTAAAATGTGTAAAGCATCATCATATGAAGAGCACTAATTTATGAGTCAGATACCATTTAGGTTATAAGCAGAATTAGTTTGCTGCTGTCATTACAGGGTCCAGTGGGTGCAGTTGTGCTTCAGCAATCCATCTCAATGTGTGGTGCAATGCATCACAATTAGTGGATTCTGCTTTGGATCTGCCCCCTCGGGAGACACCAGCAGGTTCAGCAGGCCAGCCCCGAAAGGTGTGTAGGCCATTGTGTGTTCCCAAGACTTGGCAGCAAGTGGTTTGGCAGGCCTGCAGTGTAGTATATCAGTCCATCTTTGCTGGGAAAGGCTTGTCTATGGAATAGTATTAGGGATTTCAGGCTGGTGCATGTTGTTGCTTTAGAGAAGGGGAACAAAATAGTTCTGTCAGACCTGAATGAAGATGGATTTTTGTTGAAGGTTCTTGGAATTGATTTCTTTCCAGTTTCCTTCTTGGTAAGAGACAGCACAGTTGGGTTCAACTTACAAAATACCATTGATTTCTCTCCCCAAACCACAGGTGATTCAGCTTGTAATTTCCTCTGCAATTACAGAGCAGGTCTCCTTAGAAACTGCTTGTATCCATTCAAAGTTTTGTCTTGTGAAAACCACATTTCCCCTCTCTCTGGCCAGATGTGCTTGGCATGAGTCCAGAAGAAAAAAAGGAGGAAGAAAGTACCACAAATGTTTTCCTGCTCCCATTCCCTCTTTTCTGCTTCCTGAAAGTAGATTCACAGCATTGCAAACTTCAGTTTTCTCTGAGTGCTTTGGGATCTCAGACTGTCCCAAGTGGTGGGGTTGGCTATGGGCCTGCTCATGGCTCTGCAACAGAAATGGCCAGAGTGTGGCATAGCCTTTCTTCTTTAGGACAGGGCAGGGTGCAATGACAGAGGTCGTTGTTTCTCTACCCTGACACGGTGTCGTGCCACCATAGGCTAGTCAAGCCAAGCTGATTTCACACGTGGCTCTGCTTTGGTTGGCTGTCATGTGTTTCTCCTCATATATAACTTCAACAACACACAGGGCAAGTCTCCACCTTCTTTTGGCATTCCCTGTGACCTTTAAGGAACTTCATGCAGGGAGTCCCTGTTGTGGAAATTGCTTGGCTTCTGGGTTTGAGAGAGAGTGTCAAATAAACAACAAGATCTCAGTTGGAGTGATAAATCATGGGACCTAATGACAGTTTGCAGAGCTCTGCAAGAGGGAAGCTTGTGCTGGGGCAAGTTCACATGCAGACCATCCCTAAATTCTGCTCTCTCCTCAGCACTTTTCTGAAAAGGTAAAGATTACATTAAATTCCTTTTACATTTGGAAAAAAAATCCCTCAGATCTTCTGCCTTAGTAACTGCAAAGTGTGTCTGTGCTGGTAATGGAGTTGAAAAACGGACCCAGTTTGCCCATATTTTGTTCTTCACTGTGCCACGAAAAACCCTTAGAGTGACTTGATTTCAATCGTTACAGTGGCTGTAGATTGAAACTTCAGTAAATGATATTAAAATCACATCTGTTGTGTGGAAAAGTTATATCCACTCCATAAAGAGATAAAGAAGGCATTAGGCAAAAAGAAGAGACACAAATGAAAATGATGCTTCTATAGGACAGCAAGTTGCAGGTATATATAAATGTGCTTCTACATGTAACACAGTTTATGGATGTGTATGTATACATTTGTAGATATACACATTTATGTATATATATATATTCACATACATAACTGCATAACAGCTACGTAGAGTTAATAAAAATATGAAAATAATGTTAAAATTTACCACCTTACTAACAAATTGAGAGAGATCTAAGAAAATATATGGTTAAAAAGAGATAGATATCGGTTTATGGACATATGCTCTTCCTACCTTTTGTTCCTTCATTCTTTTCTACATAGTAAGAAAAATCTTTGTCCTTGTGGTATTTATATTATTCCAGCATTTACCAACATAATTCTTTGTTCCTGAAAATAAACCCACTTTCCAGTATTACACCTGAAAGCTGTTGTACAAGTGTTTTTCCTCAAGCATAAGCAGGTTGCATCTGGACTTCTCAACACATTTTTGTACATTGCTTCAAGTGTTTTTGTGTATCAGGCCTTTAAGCTTAACAATTCATTGACAAATCATAGGGGTCTGGAGGGCAAATTCCTGCCTCAGAATGAGAGGCAGTGTGGGACACAGCCATCATTCCAGTGTTTCAGCCAACACTGTAAAGTCTTTTTCTGCAGCTAGGCAGCTGTTCACATGGGGATTTAATTTCTGTAATTTTGTGTGTGTGTCATGGTGTGGGTAGGTATCTGCTCATCCCTGTGACAGCCAGAGGGTAACACCTAACAGAGATTTTGCATAAATTGTCCCTTTGGGAGAGGATTTTCACATAATGCCAGTATTGAGGTCTGCTGCTAAAACAGTGTTATGGGACAGAGCTGAGAAGCTTTTCAGGCGCTATTAAATTTCCATAGGCTCTACCCATTTTTAAATCCTGTTCAAACATCCTCGTGTAAACCAAATAACTTCCCCAGTCCCTTAAAAAAGTACTGATGCATAGTGCACATTCACTTGTGTTCTTATTTAAAATCAAAATAATTAGTAACGGGACTTAAATTGCCTTCATTCTTCCTCTATACAAATACAGACTACAAATACACCACTAGGTCTGGAGAAATCTTTTCCTTAAAATTACTCTTGACTCCTAATTGCAGATGGGATAAATTTTGGTGAGGACATATTTTTTACAGACACCACAGACTGGAATCCAGATCTTCCCTAAGTGCAGTGTGGGTGATTTTCAAGAGCTTGCTCAGCAATCATTGAGACTAAATGTCCTGCAGTTTTTGGGGCATTCTCCTGAAAGTCCATTCTGAGACACATTCACAAGCATGGTAGATGCCTCTGACATACAACACAGAAGCCTGAGATCTAAAATTCCACCAGAAAACTCCCAGGTAAGCTACCTGATACACTGTCTGCAAAACTACACTTTGACTTCAAAAAGCTATTTTGTCTTCCAAGTAATAAAATGCAAGATATGTTCTATCTTTTGTGATGAACAGCAGTGGATGAGGTTTATTGTACTAATTCTGCAGAACAAGGGGAAATAAGTAACCAGAATTTCCTACCCACTCTTCAGTCTTACCATAAAATTTTTGTAAAAGATGTTGTTTCCAAGTGTTATCCATTTTCAGAATAGCAGTCTCTCCACTGCAGCTAGATGCGTAGTTCCTACAGGTGTCAATACATTTCATCACCACTTTTTGTTTTGTTCCTGAATAATTTGTACATTAACCATGATCATCCCAAATGCATCCATTACCTGGTGCTATTCACTGCACACTTCTGAGAAATAATCCTTGGCTTGTGGGCTCTTTGTGAACAGCCATATTTCAAATATTCATGCAGATGCATAAGCCATGCATCTTTCTCCTGACCAGGTGTGATTAATTCTCAGCAGTAGGGTTTCAGACTGTGAATTAAAAATATGATTTATATGAGTATCTTAAAATGCTTATTGGAAAGTTACAGTTTCACTCACTAATTTGCTAGTATGTTTGTGGTAAAGTGGTACAGAAAGTTACAGGGGTTCAGAGATCCAACTGAAAAATGGAATTTTTTGATTTTCAAGATTTTCAGCTGACTTCAAAACCCCCTGATGAAAGTCAGTGGGACACTGTAATTCCATTTCATTAGGACTTAAATGAAATGTTCCGCCTCTGCCTTATTAGCACAGCCAAAGTTGGCTTGTTTGAATCACAAAACATTTTCAGAGGATTTTGCTGAGTCTGTTCTGCCTGCATAAAGGCAACTGTTTTCTCTGTGGTTCATATGGCATGGACATGTTCTCTGCCTGATGTAAGGATACATGGTGCTACTCATTCACACTCCAGCTCTCAGCAACCCTATGCATTCATGCAGAGATGGTCTTTGAAGGCTGGGCAGGGGTTTCATGGGGAGAATCAGAGCAGATAGATGCATTGCAAAATAGTAAAGATGTGGTCATCTGAAAGAAACAGTCATGCAGTGGCTGAGATTGTGCAAAACAGATCAATTCCCAGAGTTCTCTGTCCCACTTCTGTCTCCTCTTTCTGTACTCATGTGTTGCTGAGATATTTGTCAACAGAATGGAAATTATACTGTTCCTGAGGAGAAATGGAATTTAATATTAATACTATCTCCCGTGGAAAAGTGAGAGTGAGTGAGAGCTGAGTAGAGTTTGTTTTATATATGAAGTCTTTCATTCTGGAGAATAACTCAGAGCAGAACTGTGAATTTAATGCTGCCAGCTCGGGTGGCTGTGTAGGCAAACACAGCAGGCTTTGTGCATTAAGCAGCAACGTGCACTGCTGTAGTCATTAGGAAGGGTTTCACTAACAAAAAATAGGGGGAAAATGCTCATCAGAGTCTTTCTCAGTGGGCAGTATTCGATAAGTGCCACAGGAAGCTTTGAATACACACTGGGCTGAAAACAGGTAATATCACCTTGCTTTAACTGGGCTCTGCTTTGTCTTTTCTCTCTAGCCTTCTTTATATTTTATATTTTATTTATATTCCTCCTCAAAATTAAGCTCTCCTCCACAGTGACTCCTATGTTAATGCTGCCCTTATTTCCAAACAAAATAATACAGAACAATTTCAAATGCCAGGATTTAATGATACAAAGCTAAAAATGAGCAGCTTTGTCCATTTTTTTAAGTAAGAACTCTACCTTTCCTTCTAGTGACCTTTCTGTCATGTCTCATCAGATGTGTTCTATGTCCTGTCATGTCCTATAACATGTCCTAGTAGATGCTGTTATGAGTAGCTGGTGCTTCCCATACTTTAATTTCCTATGAGAAAGGAAGTTACCTGCTGAAGTAACCCTGTGCAGCCCTGATTGCTGGCCTATGGATGTCTGAGCAAATGAGACACCATGGTTGCTTCTGTTCTGCTCTGAGATACTGCTTTCCCTATTCATGGCCAGGCAGGGAAGGCATAAGAGGGAGAAGGAGAAAAAGGATAGCAGAGCTGGAGAAAAATATGGTGTTTTGTTGATGCTTGCAGGATCCAAGGCAGATGGTCAGTCACAGATGGATGCCTTGGGCTGGCAGGTCAGCCACAACAGCTATCGCTCTGGTTGCTGGCTCACTTCCCCAGTTAACTGTGTGGTCTGGTCAGCTCTCTCTCTCTTTTCTACAGATTTTTCCCAGTCTGGGTAGCTAGCTGTGGGTGTCTCCTGACATTTCAGCCTTTTGGCTGCAATACAGTCGGTCCCAAGATGGCTGAAAAACTGAGTGCAAGATGGAAAGAAAAGGCAGACGATAGGAGTTTTGAGGGAAGGGGAGGCAGAAGGATTGCATGACTCTGGGCCTTTGCTCGTGCAGCAGATGTGATTGGGAAGAGCTCCAGTGGGGACCAATGAAGCTACCGTGATACTTCAGATTCACTTGGGCTTTGTTACTGGAGCATAGCTGGCCCATGCCCTTTCTCTCTTTTTACAAGTCCTCCTTTCCTCCCCCATCCACTTGTCTCTCTCTTTTTTTTTTTTTTTTTTTTTTAAGGAAACAAAAAGGGACACAGGCTCATCCTTTCATTATCTTATCTCATTACTTCTGGTTCATCTTTTAATGAACCCATTTCTGACTGCAAGCAATCTCTGCACATTCTTTGGGCTTTTCCAGCTGGAAGGTTTTATTGGTTTAGTTCATTATCCTTCTCTTCCTTTTGCACCTTTTTCATTTATGCTCAGTGTTCAGGACTAACCAGAATATTTATTAATCTGGTGTACATTCCCAAGCTTCTATTCACAATTAGTGTAAGGCAGCAAAGCCTCGGTCATTACTGCTTTCACCCACAGGGAGTCAACAACTGAATTTAAGGAATCTTCAGTTTTACAAACATTAATAAAAATATGCAAAAAATACTTTACTGATTTTTTTCTTCACTATTCTTGGGCTCTTAGTTCCCAGCTTGTGATAAGCTGCACTGGCATGACACTACACGTTGAGTCTTTGAGCTGCTGTTTTTCAGGCTGTTGCTATCTGCCACCCAAAAGTACAAGGGCTTTTGGGGGTCACAAAGGCGTTCTCTCACAAGTGTTTCATCATGAAGATACACTTCTAGTGTTTTTAAATAGTTAAAATGGTCCAGTATAACCACTACCTATCGTTTTCTTCCTTATTTTTATTCTCTGCTTCATTTAATATAATCCCATGAAAGAGAACACTGGAAGAAAAAACAAAAGAAGAAAAAAAAAAAAGAACAAGCCATTTAAAACCCATGTGAAATTACTTTTGAATCAGATGCAAATTAAGTGCTATTGTTCGCAGATTACTGTGTGCAGCCTTTCTGTGATGGGTCCTGAAGCACGGGCAGAAGTGCTATCTCTACACCATCATGAAGCTTTATGACAGCAAACCTGTCATAAAGGTTGACACTGTATTACTGATTTTGAGCTCAGCCTCCAGTGGCAGAGCTCACTGGGTAAGTGCCTGCTGGCAGTGTTATGCATGTCAGTAACCTAAAGCAATTGGAGCCTGGAGGATAATGCTGGGGTTGGAGGAGTTATGAGGAGATGCTTATGGGCTGTGCAGTCTCTATACGCACACACACTAACAGGGGCTAGGAGGACCTCAGGAAGATTTTGGTTACTGAACTGTGCCCTTCTCAGCAGAATTTATGACCACACCAACAGGTACAGATAATATGTTTCCTGCATATACAGGAATGCTGCTGCTTTCATTAATCTCAGGAGTAGTGCCACATCACCAGGACATGGACTGCCTGCAGAAAACTCAGCAGCTCCAGCTTTTAACTGTGAATGGTACCTTCAGAATCCATCATTCACTCTTGGCAAAGGCCAGCCAAGTTTACAACCTTCTGCTGCTTTGACCCATGCTGTGGTTAAGCGAGCTTTTATGTGCTACTAGGGGCTTCTCCTGCACAAGCTCTTCAGCACTTTTAGGGATATGTGGCCTTGTGACCCACTGGGCCAGCAACAATGGACTGCACAAGTATTCATCTCACAAAAGATTTATTTTCAACTCCCCCACCTGTCATCCAGATCACATTACCCAAAAATAAGTTGTATTTTTACCTCTTCTTTCAGGACCATGCTTGTGAGAGATCATCCTGGACAATCTCAACTACAAAGAATATCTCATATGAAAGGGTTCGTCTCTGTGTAAATCGAAAGGTTTGTACAGACACAAAGATCCCAACAGAAGAGAATTGCTAGTTGTGCTCTGACCATCGCCTTCATCTGGAGTCCTACTCTGTTTCTGGTGGATATAATATTAGTTATATTAATATTAATATTATTTCCCTTTGTCCTCTCAACCCCCAGGAATTAATGTAGATTAAGCACATGGTGTATTCTTGCCCTCTACATCCATGTTAAGCATCAAAATGTATTCTTGCTTTAAAAAAAAAAAAAAAATCAGGTTGCTTTTTTGAACTGTGTATTGATGTGAGTCATAGGAGAAAAGACAGATCTGTGAAAGGAACAGTCCAGAAATGGCTTAAAAAAGTCAGCATAAAAGTCATGTTCCCATCTGTCAATGGCAATGATTTAGTCTGGGATTTTTAATGACACCTGATGTAGTGATGTGTCCATATCCAGAATGCTTTGCCAGGTTCCCAGACTTTAATGTGGGATGAAAAACATCACTGCATCTGAAATGCTCTACTCTGATAACTTCGTAGGGATTTTGCTGACCAGCTTTATTTTTATTTTAAAGGAAAACTACCTGAATGAGAGTGGTGTTTTTCTCCTTACTCTCCCAATCCACTATAGTTGTAGAAGTAGTACTTCAGCCTATTTGCTCCTATTTCAGAGTCTTCAATGTGAGTCAATATGTCTTCTTAGGCCTGGCCAGTGGATAGATGAGCTAACATGCTGTTCTGCTCCTCCATTCCATGCATAGCTTTTTTCTCTTTAAAAGCAACTTAAAAAAACGATTTCTACCTGAAATGAGCAAGGAAAAATTAAGACTCTTCATCCCACTTCTCCAGCCTTATACAGGGCACCAGTGATCTTGCTCTGTGCTTGGACCCCTTTAAAAACACACCAGCCTACCTAATGATTTGAAAAATGACAAGGATGGGGATGAAACCAAGGAATCCTACTCTTTGGAGAGGTTTCAAACCTTCATTTGAGTTTAGTATGTGCCTTCAGTGGGCTATTTCTCAGAAGAAGAGCGAAAACAAAGAATGGTGTACAGATGTTCTTGACAGAAGTGCAGCACTCAAGCAGCACAAAGCCAGCACTGCTAATGCCTGTTCTTGCTGCTGTTATTGAACTGTGAGAGGATATACCTAAGGGTTGCACTAGTTGTCAGTTTTGCAAACTGAACTGGCCCAACTACAGTTAGTCAGAAACTTTCCATCTAGTTTGTTTTTCAGAGGAAAATCGGGTTTCAACTAAGCAAAAGCTCAATTTTCCTAAGAAAAACCTTTGATTTGGAAGTGTAATCTTAGTTTTGAAGGCAGAATAGAGCGTGACATCCTATTATTGTACCCCCACTCACATCCTATTTCTCTGAAAAAATGTGTTCACTCGAGTCAGAAAAGAGACTCAGCTGTTTTAAATTAAAAAAAAATAATATTTTCCAAAGGAATAAAGAAATTCTTGCAAGTTTAATTAATTTTGCAGTTGCTAAAAACACCTCCCTCCCCCAAACTAAGACAACCATGAAGATGTGCAGGAGGGCATTCAAACGTGCTAACAACCTAATGAAAATATTGATTTACGTTGACTTTGATTCAATTATAGATTTATTCTAATTATCCAACAGAAATTAACTACCTTTCCTTATTAGACATTAAACAAAATAAATTCAGTCGTTCATTCAATTGATCTGAATAACTCACAGTGGGAAATTGTGTGTCTGGTAAGGGGTTCTGCCTGGTAAGGGGTGCAGCCTGCTCAGCACCTTGCAGGATGAAGCCTTCTGAACACTCCCCTCTCCGCGGGTTTGCTCTGCAGCTCCCCAGCCCTTGCAGGGATCACAGACATGTGAAGAGATAATGAAGTCTCTGTCTATACAATTATAATGGATTGATAAAAGTATCAGAGTTGCTGTAAATAAATCATTATATCAGGTTCATTTAGCCTGATTCCTACTCTCAGAGCATTTGTAATACAGTCCCATCTCTGAAAGTCAGCCATTCCTTTGCAATTAGATTTATCTCTAATCAAAAATGGAAGCTATCCTGCCAGCTTTGAATTACACTTGGAAATACCATGTTGGGCTCAAGCCTCAAGCTGAATTTATTCATTTATTCAAATTTAAAAACACCCATTTGCAATTATTTAGATGCCCTAACTATTAATTAAAGCTTGCAATGACCATCTAGTGAGGTGCAGGATCCACATTAACCTAGACATCTAGTAAATCACAGCAGCAGAATAGCTCCTTTCACCTCCCGTCTCCTGGCAACACACCTTCCACCTTCCTCAAAAGCTCCATCCAGTAAATGGTTTAGAGCAATTGCATCCCTGCAAGCTGCAATTTTCCCTTTTCACAGAGCCTGATGGGATGACTTGTCTTGTGGGGACTGTGCAGCCAGACTTACATCACCTTTACCTGGGGCAGAGCTCCCCTGTGACAGGAGTCTGCACTCCAGGGCCACAGGGAACTTCCTTCTGGCCCAAGACTGTCTTAAAAGGCATCTCCCTTGTCTTCCTTGCTACCTTGTTTGTAGCATCAGACTATATAATTGCATCTGATGCCCAGCTGCCCACCGAGCGGTGCTTGCCATTGCCCCACCCTGTTTTGTCTGTCTTTCAGGTCTCAAATAACTCACATGAATTTGTGTCCTGGAAAATCTCAGGTCACTTCTAATTCAGGACCAAATGCTTATGCAGAGGTGAGTTCAATCTCTACTCCCTACTGCCAAGTACACCCACAAAATCCCAGCTTAGCAAATTCATCTTCTGCCAATATGTATTGGACCAGGATACCAAACAACACGCTGTGTGGGTGGATGTAAATAAAATCCTGTTATCACTGCAATCTAGCCATCTTTGGAAGCCATGGCAACTGAATAAAAATACTCAGATTCTGTCATCAGTGATACAGCATGAAAGTTTATATAATATAACCCAGGGTATGTTTACACCAAGTTTCACGCAAGGAAGACAGAAGGTATTTAGTACAAATATATTGTATTTACCTAGAGCTACAGTAGGAACCAGGTGTGTGTGGGAGGAGATATCTGGATATGACCAGATTATATTTTGTAATATAATCCCTTTACTATCCTGTAAATAGATTTAAGTGTCAAAATACTATTTGAAATTTTTCCTCAGTGAAATTCATTTCAATGAGCAGCATTCCGTGACTCTCTATACAATGAGCAGCATTCGGTGACTCTACATGCAGTCTCCAAGGTTGCTTTGAAAATATGAAAATATTTTTCTAGCACCATACAACCTCATGAAATACTAATATCAGATATACTTCACATGTAATTCTTGGTCCTTCAGGGGTGATTACAGAGAGGAAGAGGCATATGCCTAGGGACAGGGAATTTGTGGGAATAAGAAGTATTGTGTGAAGCAGAAGTCCATTCTGTACAAGGCAGCAACTCAACCCCAGTCTCCAGGTATCCTCAGAGGTCTGCTTTTTAGGAAATTACAGTCTTAGCTATTATCTAGAGACTGGTAAGGGGATAATATTAAAAAAGTCTTTTCTCTTTTTTTCCCGCTTGCTCCAAAAGCAATGCATTGCACAGAAAAGAATTATTTCAACAAACATTACCTCTTTCTGAATACAATGGGCATATGTAAAAGTGAATAGAAACTAGAAATAATACTATAATCGCAAGTCAAAATTTTATCAAGCATGGCATAACATTTTGCAATTTAATTTTGCTACTTCATTGCAACATGTTGTTTGGTAGAGTCCAGTTAGTCGTAACTATATTTATTCAGTATACAAAGCTAAGTAATGTAGTAGAGAAATGGCATCATGCTATAGATTTCAGTAAAGTGTTCACAGAATGCTAATGTTTATATTTACCTCTGGTAGTGTGATCCAAAAAATGTTGTTTCAGCAAAACCATGTAGGACTTGGTGATGCAGGGTGGGAATATGGCTCTGTCCCTTCTGTTATACCAACCACAAACTAGGAAATGTTTTGCCTTTGATGAGGTTTCATGGAACAGATCTTCCCAACTGAATAAATGAGGAGTTCTCAAGATGCTCAGGAACATCCAATTAATTCTTTCCCTAGTCTCTTGGTCTCTAGTATAAAGTCTCAGTGTAGCCCCCGAGTCATAAAGATGAGGTGCAAAGTGATCATTAGGGAAGATAGTTCTACATAAGAAGCTGAAAAATCACACCCGAGCTAGTGTACAAAAGTGAAACAAGCTCTCAGCTCTCCATAGCATGGACAGGACTGCATGAACACCTCACACAAATCCATGCTGCTAGTTTCCAAAACAATTCAGTGAATATCTCATGGTTAAAATCTCTTCTAAAAGCTGATGACAAAGGCAAATCTATTGAATCCGTGAGACCCTACTCCCGACTCTGTCATAGTGGTTTACACCTCTCTGACACCTCTATTACAAAAATAAACCAGATCCATCCTATGCATATGGAAACCAGCAATGTTGGAACCAAGCAACTATACAGAACAATATGTTGCAACAAAACAACTGTTTCAGTCCAGCAGAAGCAGCAGGAAATAATTTTATTTTATTTTGAAAAACTCTTTTGTATAAAGAACATTTTAAAAACTCATAAGAATTTGAGTAAATGTGAAGGGAACTCTTTAGTCAGCACACAAAAGATGAGAAAATGGGTGATTTCAGTTACAAACCTACAAACTTGGCCTCCTTGAAGTTACCAGAGTTAGCAGAGGGTCTGATTGTAAAAGGGATAACTTAAAAGACTAAGAAAATGTGGTAGAATAAAAACCAGAGACAAAAGCTACACACATTAAAACAATTATTGCTAAGCTTGCTCCATGTAACACACTAATATAGCACAAACTTTACCTGCAGTTCTGTCAATTTAGCAAAAAAAAGAGGAAGTAATTTTGAAATATTTAGATCAAATAGATACATCGGAGATTTGGCTATTTGATCTGGGCATCACTTTAAAACCAGAAATAGTGATATGTGGTCCAGGATGACCTATGTTTTCAACACTGAGTGTCACAAGAAAAGCTGGATGCAGACCTTGTGCCACATGCACAGCCTGTTCTACCACAAATGTTAACTCCACTGGGCTTCCTACCAAGTCTGGTAGATCACATCTGCACACCATCTCTCTTGACTTGAGACTGCACAGCCACCCCTGTCATGGTTAGGGTCTGGTGCTGGCTGTGTTTAATAACTGACATGCAGGATATGGGTGCTAAAAGCCATTCAGATCTTAAAGTTGAATGACTTAGTCTGACTTGTAACCAGCTGTTGAACTCTGGCAACTTTTGTAGTCAATGGAGTAAGCTTGATATTCTGATTGCCTAGTGACAGATATCAACTATGGACATTATGGCTAGACTGCAACATCCTTCTTCATATCCACTGAGTTCTTACCTCTGCTGGTTGCAAAGGGTCTGGCAGCCTTGCCCACTATCCCTCTGAGTCATTCATTGTTCTCCTGGCAGTGAAGGATATCTTAACAGCCATCATCTCAGTCTGGCTCAGGTGCCATGGCAAATGACCTGAATATGGTCCATATCTGCGCTGCTAAAATAGCAAAGAGTCAGGTACCTAGCCTCTGAAGCTCCAGCTAAGTAGGGTGGACAATGTCCACAGTGCCTTGTACAAGAATTTCTAGAGCAGCCTTGTCTTGGAGAGGGCTGACTGAGAAAAATCATCAGATGAGCCATTTGGATGGTCAAAGATACACTGTTTCACCTTATTCTCTGATAACACAGACCTATACAATGGAATCAGTTATGTAATATTCCCCTGTATAAAAAAGAGGAGGGAAAACACCTAAGGAGGTCAAAGCCTGCACTCTAAAACATTATCTTATGACATAGCTTACAGTATTTATTAACGCTTCTATAAATATTGAGAGATTCTCATACAATCAAAATAGTTCCCATAGCACTTATATTATGTAAGACATCTCTCAATCAAGCATGACCTTGCCTTGTAGTCTTCTTCTATTTTTTATACTAATAGACCAATACTTTATTCCACCTGGTCCCTTTTACAGAAGGCTATGTTTGCTATACTGCAAAAGAGTGAATGAATGCCTTCTTAAAACGAATTCTGAGCTAAAGGGATGAACCAGATGACTCAGAGATTTTGGTTGCTGCAATTTTGTTAAGCTCATCAATGGCAACATCTGTTCATTGAGTGAGTGAAGCAGGAAATATTTTTTTCCTTTTTACTTATTATTAAAAGAGGAGGGGTAAGGTAGAAAGTTGGCACGAAGGAACTCTGTGGTATCACAGCTAAGATATTATTGGTACTTTGATTACTTCATCTGAAGTTTAGTCAGGTCTTTACTCTGGACATCAGTGCAAATAAGCCTTTACCAGCCCACTGCAGGAAATCTGGAGGGAAATACGACAGTTCCACTGACACTTTCCACCTGATGAATCCTCATCCAACATGGATGTGGTCTATCTCCTAGCTTTGAAGAAAAGGAAAATTATCCTGAAGTTTTAAATGTGAATTTACACAAAAGTCACATCACTTTCTCAAACCATTTCCACTACCGTTGCCATTTCCATCTGCTTTGGAGGAGAGGATGCAACATAGGGAGGGTGCAGGGGCTGATGTTGTCAGACTTGAAAGTAGCATTGCACAGGCTCTCCTTTGGAGACAGCCAGGTAGACCTAGTCCCAGTCCCACCCTGGATGTCTAACAGACAGAACCACCAGTCCTCAAGTAAGAGGCAGACAGGGAACTTTTATCTTATAAAAGAAGGAAAATGTTGGTGCAAACAGTTCCACTGTGACTACTCAGAGGCTAGATCACTTGCGTGAGAAGGAAACTCCTAATACAGTCACATACTGGAAACAAACAGGTAAACAGAGTTCTTCACCAGGAGGCTTCTGCCCACTGCCCATGAGCATTTGGATTCTTCCAGGTCTCCCCAGTGTATGGATACCAAGCACTATGGGAAGGTCCTTCAGTCCACTCTTATTTCTCTACAGTGAGTGCAGGAGCTACATTGAAAGACAGGAGCTCTAGAAAGTGTGTGAGAGGCAGAAGGGCTTGTCTGAAACAGTTAAGGAAGGAGAAACACACATAAATAAAAAAATCATCATCCGCTTTACTAAAATCCAATCACAGAGGCTGATGTGTCAAGGGGGAGAATAAATGAGCTGGTATTAAAGGCAAGACTGTTAGAGGCAGAGCTCTAGCACATATGCAAATTAATTTTGTGCCTCGTTAGGCAGTCCCAAGGTGTCACACATACAAGGACTAACCCACAAATTGTGAGACACAATTTCTGTTCTTTGCCCCTTTGAAATCCATCCAAGAATCCACACTTTCGCCCCAGTGTCACAAGAGTGTCAGAATCTGTTCCAGGTAAGAGATATTAAGAGTAAAGCTGACAGAATGGGCTCTAAACCTTGTTTACCCTTCCCTCACCCATGCTGAAGCAGTGCCAGACAGTAAGATTAGACACATTCCTCCTGATACTGGCTGTAATGAGAAACAAGAAGTAATGAGGTGATTTATTATCCCCTGTCTCTCCCAAAGACCTCAACATGCTGGCTTTGTCCTGTACTCCTCAGTGGCTGATTTCAGAGGGTCAGAACTCTACTCACTCTTTTGCTGCAGCAAACCATCCTGCCTGTTCCTCAACACAAAGAAATGAGGAGACTAGGCAAGTTGCCAGGTTCTCAGAACACTCCCTCATAAAAGCAATATATGTGCTTATTGTTCTTCTAGATTACAAAATTTGGAAAGGAGAAGAGAAAACAGTAAATCGCACAGCTCATTTTATGGAATGGAAAACACAGCACCACTGCTGCAGTGAACTCGGTTTAGCCCATAAACGTGTCATGGCTTGATGGAGAGTGCCATAGTCACTCAAATGAGTCAAGATTCCCCAAGAGGACTTTCTACCAAGTTCAGCATGATTTACCAAATTTGAGGGAGAATGAAGAACTGTGGAATGGCATTAGTAGCTAACTATCTCCCAGCTTCAGACATTCCATCTCCTAACTGCTGTCAGTCTTCTGTACTCCCAGGTTTCCCAGAGTCTTGGAGTCGGAGTCCTGTTGTGCTGACATTATTGTACTAACAGAAACGAACAAGCAGCTGTTGTCCTGGAGACATCATGAGGCTATTGTCAGATTTTTTCCTACGCTTCAAACAATGTGCTTGAATTGAATCTAAGGGAAGGATGAGATATTTAACATAGAATTTTGAATTTGTTCAGATAGATTAGATTCTTAGGCTTTCATGTTAAAATGCTTTCATCGCCCTTGATTCTCTTGGTTTCTTTGAAGCTCCTGGTGAAATAAAGGTGTAACGTATCCAAATCATGCTGTGGAAAGGCCAGCACCAGCATACCTGGTGATGTTACTGGTACTGCTGGTCATACAAGCTGCTGCAGGGTATCCAGGTTGGTCTGGCTGAATAGGCACCTCTCCAAAAGAGTGGTGTTGGTACAATCATGGTATACTGCAAAGTTTAATTAATATTTCTTCTTTCTCACACTGTGTGGGACAACAAAAGTAAGGTGAAAAACTCAGGCTGTCTCCACAGCTGCCAGGGTCCAACTTCTTATACCACTGATAGAAAAAAAAAAAATCATGATCACCCAGGCTACTCTGTATGATTTATCAAACTGGTCCAGTGGCTTCTTGAAGTCAGCAAAAATGTCACCGTTTTCACCGGATTGGTCTTTGTAAGCCCGGCTGAGTCTGACAATAGTGAAAATCATCCACAGTACCTCACTTAAATGAGGCAGGGCTAGTGTTATACCAGATTATAATTACAAACTGTACTGATAGGCCCAGTGGCCTTCTTCATTAGAAATAAAAGTTCCATTACATGGATCTGGGAATCTAAACAGTTTTTCATGTATTGATTAAGTTACAGGGCCAGGAGACAGAGCCAACAAACTTGAATTTCAAAATAACTCAGAAAAAACCTCCCAAAACATGTATTTCTTTTAATACAGTGGATTATTCTGGGAGACAAACATCCTAAAAATGAAGGTAGCATTCTCGTTAAAGCACCTAGTGTTTATCTCATGTTGGTTTGCAACACAAAAGACCCGTATTTCAGTAAAACAAAGCTAGCTTACAATACTTCTGTCAACACTTCAGGAAGCTCTTTTGTAGTCTCTTAGGGCTGTGTTCTTTCTTCTGACACTCAGGCTCACTTTGGATGAGGATTTGAGCAATCTGGTTTAGTTGAGGATATCCCTGCTCATTGCAGAGGGGTGGGCTAGATTACCTTTAAAAGTCCCTTCCAACCAACACCGTGACTGTACGTGGCCAACAGGTTTAATCTAATGTTTCTTGCTCTGGAGCACGGGTATCAAGGAGAAACCACATACCCTGTGGTTATTGCTTCAGAACCCTTCCACCAAGTCCATCTGGGTTGGGGGTCTGCTTTGACAGACTGCCTGTAAGACATACCTGAAATGTACTCCAAGGGATTGGAAGGGCAACTCGGAGCCATCACTGAGCAGGTTTGAGTATCCAGTCCAGCACAATGTCATCACATGTCCCAGCTCAGTCCCAGCAGAGCTGTGGCTGCATTAGATTGGTGCTGTGCCCAGAGTAATTAGATCTGCCTCTGAAGAAGAATAAGAATCTTGGGCAGAATGACAGGCCAATGTAATTATAACTCTTCTGAAGCTAATTCAGGGACCACAGCATTAGGCTGAATTGTGTAACCTAGATATTTCAGAAGTTACTCATTTTGAATTATCTTTTCTAAGAACTCACAAGGGAGAGATTTAGTGCTGCAGTTGTAGATACCATCCATCTCTCCCCCCTACTTCTATTAAGAGTGTCTCCCATGGTTCTTTCCCTTCCACTCCCAAACCCATAGTGCAGCCACATGAGCCTTAGAACCCCTCCATGCTCCAGCCTCCATCAGGAGGCATGACAGTGTCAGATGCCATCTGACACAATCACAACTTACAATTCAACCTTGGAAAAGAGCTTACTCCAGCCATTTTCAGGTTTGCAGAACGGGGAAGGACAAAATTAAAGGGATGAAAACTAATGGTGTCAAGCACAAAAGAATCAGGTTAGGTTAATAATATTGGAAGGTCATTATTAATTTTTGCTGGCTTTTCAGAGTGTTTTTTTTTCCAAAGTAACTCAGATATGTTACTATGATAAGCACAGCACAAATGCTCAGCCAGACAGTCAGGCACTGTACCTTCACCTTATTACGTGTGACTGAAACTGCAAACAGCTCAGATCAATCTCAGAGATATTAAATTAAAGCTGAATCTCACTCTATCTCCCCTACAAAATGAGCTGAGCTAAAGCTGAGATAATGCCCATATCAAGAGACATTACAAACCCTATTCTACTGGGTGAAGATTTATTTTTAGTTTTTCCACAGAATATTTCTGGTTATACGAACAATAGGAAAGAAGAAAAAAATCTCAGCATTAGAAATGCATTGAATCTGTACATGCATTATGTAGCAGCTAGGGGTTCTGTCTTTAAGAGGGAACCGAATAATGATTCTTGCATAATGTAAAAATATGATAACTAAAAAGAAGTTCTTGTCTGAAATGGGTAGCTGAGAATATTACAGAATCACAATAACAAGGTCATTTGAAAATGAGGGCAAGTAAGTAAGCAACTCCAGGAAAGAAAAGTAGATATAATGAACAGAAAGGAAGCATTCATTATGGGGTGGGTATAAAGCAAGGAATAAGTTAGATTTCTAAACTAAATTGGCACATACAGGCAGTTTTTATATCCCTGCACTTTTGAAAAAAACATCTCCCATTCCCCATGCTGTTACTGCAGTTTTTAGGGGGATAAAAAGATATTGCATTGTAAACACTAAGCTCAACATCATTGTCATCATCATCATAATGAAACTGGTTTAGGCCAACTCAAATGGTATAGTGATCATTTTCTGGCTATACCTATAGCCATAAATAGAGCAGAGACAGGTTATAGGCTAACATGCTGTCCTAGGACCACCTCAAGTGTTTGTTGCTAAAAGCTCTCTGACATAATTTTGTCTTTTTATTCTACTGTTTTCCCAGAGAATTTCTGAACATAGATGGGGAATAACCTGGGTGAGGGACAGACTGAATGTGTACACTCCTTTCTGATGAGTGAGGGGAGAGGTTTGCCATGTGGAGATGAATTGTTCTGTGCCACTTGGCCTCAGGGCCAGAGTGTGTTCCTCAGTCTGTTTTATTTGGTAGTGCAAAATGAATCCTTTCAGAATCATAGAGGTCAAATAAGGTACCAGAAGACAGGAAAAAAGACAATCATAGTTATTATTCTTATATAGGGAAAACATCAGTCAACATTGGTTCCTAGAAAAAATCTACAACAAATAATTGACTACACTATACATAAGTACCCGAGGGATAGCAAGAAGATAAATAATAGCCCACCATAATTCATCAGAACCATATCGCACTAAACCAATTTAACTTCTCTCTATAACGAGGTCTTAGAGTTGAAGCAGTTAATTTCACTTATTTTGACCTGAACAATGAACATTCTCATTTAAAAATCTACACATATATAGCCTTGGTGAATCTTGTGTAGTCTGGGATAAAATTGACCAGATAATTATATGTTAAGAATATTTTCTGTAGTTCACTGTTCAGATGGAATGATGTACTGAGTGGTGTGCCAGAGGGATCTGTCTTGAATGTCATTCTATGTGATATTTTAATTAACCACCTGGATGATGGAAAGAAAATATTAAATATTAAATTTGCAGATGGCCTGAAGACAAAAAGGACAGCAAATGCAGTGGAGGACAGAGACAAAATTTAAGGAGAGCTTGAGAAATAAAATGCTGGATAACATTCAAAGTGGATAAATGCAAGATATGACACTAAGGCAAAAGTAATCAATGGTGCATATGGTACAAAAGTAATCAGGGTACGCAGGTGTGGTATACAGTCTAACAACAGTGCAACCAGGAAAACATCCTTCTTCAAGACAGGCTCTGAAGGTTGTGAGGTACTTCTGTATCTATGGGGGTACCCAAGCATGGCTGTGTGGTGGTAGCAAGCTTGTAGAGTGAAAGAGCCAGGGCTGAGGACCCACCTCTCTTCAGCTCACTTTTAAAAGGTTTACTTCAGTCTGGCTCTAGTCTGGTCTTGTGAACTGTCTGTCCACTAGCAGAAAATAGTAAGTGTGCTCTTGAGGAGCAAATTCTGGTTTAGTCTCACCCCAAAGGAAAGCAAGTCATGCACCTCAAGACTGCTCTGTAATACAAAATAAAGCACATTATATGGGAATAAAGTCAACCACTTCAAAAGTACTCTTGTAACAACTGAAATACTTATGTACATGTATACTGTTGGACATCATAAACTGAAACAAATAGTTTCCATTGAGAAAATGGCAGGCATCAGATTGGGTTTTACATGCAGAGGAACAGCTCGCAAGACATACTGTTTTGTTCCACTCTTTATAAGAGCTCAGCTGAAGCTCTCTGTTTAATTCTGGGTATCTGGGTATCAGAAAGACAAGCTGGACTCAGTCTAGATGAAAGTGATTTTAAAACTATGACCTCTTGGAAAAGATTAAAGGACTTGGGATTGTTTAACTAGAAAACTGGCTGGGGACATGACAACAGACAACAAACACTTTTCAAAAGAAGAGAGTAATCTGTTCCTTCTTCATATAACAGATAGCACAAACAGGAATAACGGGGAAAAATCTCATAAATCTATGCTTAGGGAAGCACCGGCACAGATTGCTTAAGGAGACATGGCAGTCTCTATCAAGAAGGATCAGTAGCAGTTAGAGAGGCAGGAGATATAAAATACCCTTTCTTAGGCTAGGTGGATGAACTGGACAGCTTCTGAAGGACCCTCTCAACCCAGTTTTATCACAACTCTGTGCTCACACCTCCTGACTTTGTGGAACTACATTATTTTTCCCGAAGGTCCTTGTTTCAAGCAGTGGAGAGCAGAATGATTTTTGTCACAGAGCAGCTTAGAATGTTTTCCTGGGATACAGTATGAAGCTGCCAAGGTGGAAAGGTCCCTAGGAACCATCTTGCATACCTGACTTCTGTGGAGGTCCCACTCTTCTTGACACTGAACTACTGGATGGAAGAGGTGCTTTCCTCCTTTTCAGACCATGGTTTCAAATAAATGTGGTCATGCTTAGCTGGGGGAAATCATGGCAAAACAGATCATATGCAGAAATAGAATTGTATGTGACTCAGAAAATGTGTTGCATGTTTATTTCAGCATTTGAGGAAGTGTTGAAAAGATTGTAGTGAAGAGCAGAACCTGTTTATGCTGTGCTTGCCTTCTGAACCTGAAGCCTGTATATGCTGTGCTTCTGTCAAGTGCCTTCAGTAGGAGAGCATAAGGACATCAGAGAGAAAAAAAAAAAAAAAAAGTGGAGGTAACTGGAATTACCAGATGCAGTGGCATATCCACAGAGCGACTAAACAAGCACTGACTGCAATCCTTATGTAGAACAAGATACTATCTGGATTCAGCTAATACTAAATAACTGTTAATTGCATAATCTGTATGTCTAATAAACACATTTAGTTTTTAATTTTAATTAAATAGCTATTTAATTTGTTATGAATTCTATTTATATAATTATATTAAATATATAAATAATAAATATTTCATTTATTAAACATATTTATTAAACATAGTGTATATGCAAACTTCAAGGAGTTTGCGTCTATATCTATATCTGTATCTCTATATATCTATAATAAATCTTGCATTCACTAAATATATTTAATAAACCTAGTGTATATGCAAACTCCAAGGAGGAAATGTGGCTCACTGTTGGTCTGCGTGGTTCCACCTTCCTCTCTAATATGGTACAAATGGCACTAAAGGGATGTCTTTTCTGAAGTCTGCTGCAACAGGGTAAAGGTCGAGCAGATGCTTAGAAGCTCAGAGTACTTTGCCCCTTGCCAAAATGAAGGCCAGACTTCTCACACATCAGAAGGTAGTTCCTCTTCAGGAACAACGTGACATTTAGCACTGAGTCAAGAGAAACACAATGGCCTATGCAGTGTGGTATTATTGCGTTGATGACTAGATATGCAGTGACATTTAAAAAATGAGCACTAGCTTTTTAGTGCTCTACAAACTCTGAACCCGATCCTTTAAAGCCTCCATGCATGAAATTCACATTGACTTGCGTATGCGAAGGACTAGCCAGGTCAAGCCTGAATATTAAATAATCACTTGTCATTCTTGATGTTGCTGCTTAGAGCTGGCATCATATTGTTTTGTTTAGGCAGTAACTGTTCAAAATTTTTTCATACTCTGGGTTTTACTGGATTGAGAAGACTAATATTTATAAAGAAATTATTCCAAAAAGGAAACCTATACTCTTCTTCACCCCTCAGAAAAGCCCCCAAGTCTGAAATAAGTAGAACACTGGCAAAATCTATCAAAAAAGCAATCACTGAAACAAATAGTCAATGTTGAAAAGAATATGAGGCCATTCCAGAACAACCTCTACCTTTTTAGGCAGTCTAGACAGTCTGGCTGCAATAACATGAAGAATTTAGCTTTCCCAAGCTACAACATATATTTTTTTTTAACAGCCAAAAAGCTCCATAGGCAAAGATAGCATACGGCCAAGTTTTATTTTGTCAGTGCTGTTAATTTTTTATATACAGTGGAATAAATCGTAAAGGTGTAGGTGTTAGTGAAGAGCCTGAATACAATGAACTACAGAGGTGGGGAAACTGTCTCCTGGCCTCCAGGGGTCTGTAGTTTAACTCTCTGTGATGCATACATTGAAGCCTGACTGAAATGAATCTCTACTGAAAACAAGATTTGACTTGTCCCTAGAGGAGGTTAACTCTAGAAACTGTAGAGGTCTACACAGATTATTTGCTCCCCAGAGAATATGTATTAAGAACCTGTATCTGTGTCTTGACTCACATACTCACAATGTACAAGGAGCTGGAAATTCCTCCATTTTATGAAAACAGATCATGTCCCTTAAGTATTTGGAAAACAGACACAATGGTTTTTCATCAGGCAAAGTTTTGCTTCTCTAAGCCAGAATAAGTGAAAACGGAAATGTAGGAATCAGAATGAATGCTGATTTCTAGAAAACTGGGGAACTGCAAATATCGTTGTCTGAAAGGTAACATATAGAAGCAGCACATTTTTATGTAGGGGTTGATATACCAATTATATTGATTTCCTTTTTTTTTAAAAGTAGACCTTAACCTATGTAAACACAGTTCATAAAATAAACTGTGCTTAGTTGGAAACTTGATCACTAAAAGATGAATATTCCATGAGTAGAAACAGCACAAGACCAGCCATTGTTACATGAATGGCAGATGGCCTGAGCAGCCTTGCATACTTTATGAAAGTTGTTTTCCATTTGAATGAGAATGAAGAGAAAATGTAATGAAATGAGGTTGCTCTTTCACCATTCATGGGTTAGACCCAGCTCTTTCTGAAGTCTATGATGGTTTTGTTCCATGTACAGTGGCCACCTGCTGTAAATGGTTAGCTGAATTCCACTTCCAGCTATATTTTAGGGAAGAATCTGGAAAGAATGTGACTCAAGCCTTGCTTTAGTGCAAGGTATTCAGTCTTATTTCCCAGCCCTAAACAAAAGGCAGTTCATGTTTTATTTCCTTCAGGGCGGCAAGGTATCTGGCACTACGTGCTTGTTTCAGCACATTATTATCCGAGCTCAGCTGATGTCCTTGGGCAGCACCCTCTGGCAGATGACATTAATAATCTCAATGATGAGAAAGAGACATCACCGTTAGCATTGTTTCCCTGTTCTGTTGCGAGGTTGAAGGTGTGCAGAGGGCTGGAAGGTACTGGTAGTGTCTTTACTCTGGGTCAGGATTAAGGCCATTGAGGAGGATAAATCTAGCACACTGCTGTGCATAGAGTGTAAGTCCAGAGATTTTTAGGTCATGTCCATTACAAAGCACCATATTAGTGATATAGTAACAACAGCAGCAATAGTAGTTGTAGGAGTAGTTATAATAACAAATGTTTAGGCATTAATCGAGTACCCTTCTTCAAGGGAGTTGTTATCATTGGGGGCTAGATGAAGGAGGTGTCTGAAGAGTGTGGGGTCTACTAGACCCACCACACTAATTCTCCCTATTACTGCTCTTATCAATCTGTTTGGTTATTGCATTAATCTCTTTGGCTACAGCTAGAGTTAATGCTAAAGCAGTTTTTCTTTGGTGTACTTCTCCTGGCTGGGACTCCTCAGTTTCTGGAGCATTGTAGTAGCTTTTGCAGCAGCTTTGAGAATACCTCCACTGAGATACGCATAATATGTCATTTACTGAGAAATTCCTAAAGAAAAAACCTGTCCTATAAAATAAATTGTACTAGGCCTAGGCATGCAGATTTAGAAACACTAGAGCCAGAGAATTTTTACATGAAAAGATTCTTTTTTTTTTATTTTTTTTTATTTTTTTACCAGCGAGCAGCTGTGCTTCATGGATAAGCCCCAGCAGAAGAAAACAAGTCCATAGCTGTTTCAGCTACTTTAAAGGGCTATTGCCAATATCTAGCTTTGTCATTTTCTTCTCGATGTTTTGGAACTTCAAAATAAAGCTATTTCTTTTCTAGATGTTCTCTGAACTGGAAAACATACCCTTCAGGATTTTGTCTGTGATTTTCTATATGCAGGCAAGGTGAACAAACACACGGCTACTCTAAGATAGAACCTTTTTCATTTGCATGAATGTGCACCTGATGATCAATGTAAAGTGTCCTCCTATCCAAAACACAAGGACTTTGGTGGTCTGAGTTCTTTTAGTAAACACATTTGCTTTCCTGGAAGGCAGTATGGAATTTCACATAGCCTCTGCTCAGGAAGGAGGGTGATTGCCCTGTAAACACTTCAGTTTTGTATATGCTTTGGAAGATGGTAGATGGCATATTTAAACATATTAATTGTCACTGCATTCCCAAGACATCATGTCAGTTCCCAAGAAGGTTCTGACAAGAAGGCCAACAAGGACTAGTGGTAGTTTCACTCTCAAGGTTAGCTGAATACTAGCACCACAATCAGCATTGGTTACACTGGCTGGTAGCAGTGGTGTGAGAAAAGTCCAGACTGGAGCTGAGCAGAGACACAATGCGCCTTGGGAAAAGCAATTTTTAGTCCCCTTTTGCAGGGCTGTTTGCAGCGGAGTTGACTTACAGTTGCATACCATGCCATGGGAATGATATTGCAAATTGTTCAGTGAATCAAGGAAGAGCTCATGCAGTCCATGCACGTCACTTTGTTCCAGCTTCTGTTGTCTCCCATTCAAGCATGGCACCACTCAGGCCCTGCTTTTGCTCCTCAGAAAGACTTTACCTATCCTGTTTTCTTTTGACATGTACACAGCTGAGTCTTTGATCAAACTTTATGTTAAAAAAACCACTGCATGTGTAACTTGAAGCTATCATAATAACAGGATAGAAGCAGGGAATGTCCAAGGGACATGAAAACATAAAAGCTGGTTGTGCTTTAGTAACACACTATACTGGAAACTGTGCTGATTGAACTATCTGTGGTATACTATGCTTATTTGCGGCTGACTGCCTCATCAATTTTCATTTGGGAACTGAAATGGAATTTTGAGGGTGGATATGGTATTAATTAGGAAAGAAACTGGTTGCAATATGCTTGGAGATAAAAACCTTTTCTGGTGGGAATCTGGTTTTGTATCATGTCCAAATTGTTAGAGATGCATTTTACTGCAAAAGATATTTTTGTGCAATGCTGTTACCTCTCACTGGAGAAAAAGTGAATTAAACATAGAGATGATAGGATCAAAGAGGAGAAAAAAAAGGTAGAAAAAAGACTTTCTGGCTACAATAGATTCTTAGGAATTAAGCTTTGGTTAGTAATGCCCACTAATTAGCCCATGCACAGCTCCCATATCTGTGTAAGTAGGTAGGCAGTTCTCATCTTCATGGCACTTTATTCATTTGGAGACTTCATCGGGAGCATAAGATCATTATGAAACATTCACAAAGCCATGCATAGCTACCACATCAGTGCTATAGCTCATAACTGCTACTGAAACACATCTTACATACAAGCAGTATCTAATGATGTGCAGCCAGGTAAGAGTTTTACAGTGAATTCTCATTAAGGGTCTGTGGCATTGATCAACCTCAGACACCAAAGCAGAGCTTCTTCAAGATTTTCAGGAGCTTGATTTCCTTCCCAGTTGTAGAGCACAGCTTCCTGCAATTTAACTGGCCCTCCATGGGCTTTCTTGCTCTACTGGGCTCTAAGTGTACATCAGGGCAACACAACTATAGCAGCAAGGCCAGGAGAGAGAAGAAAAAGATTTGAAGGATACCCACTGATCAGAGTTGGACACAAAGTAATGAAAAACATCACAGTAAAGGAGATGGGAGCATCAGGGTGGTTGGGAGAGGAAAAGTCAAGTTAAAGGACATACTAGGAGACTGAAAATCATTAGAGGGCTTGTAAAACACAGGAAAAAATAGATTATGAGGAAGAAAAGCAAGAAGTGACTGAAAGATGCGGAAAGGCTGAGTGGAAACTGAAGTGAGCAACTCCAGCAATCAACAGGAAAGTTGAAAGCTCACAAAAATCCAGGAATTCAAGGAGTGAAAAACCAGAGTCAGGCTGATTCTCAAGACAAAAACTGAAGACTAGTCTCCCAGGGAAGGGAGGGCTTGAAATATGGGATGGCAGACGGGTTGGGAGGGGTAGGAAATTGGGAAAAAGGAAGTTGAACTCACTGGAAGATAGAAAAGAGACAAGTAGTTGGATTTTCAAAGACAAGGAAGATAAAAGAGGAATGGAGATGGACCTGACAGGAGAAGGCAGTGAGTGTGAGTCTGGCAACTCTTTAGCAGCTTTGGGAGTCAGCCAACAGATGCCTTGCACTAGGGCACAGCAAGACCCAGTAACACAAGAAGCAAGCAAGGAAAAATGAGTCAAAAAAGCTTTTGTGGGGAAACTGAAAAAAGTCAGGGAGCTGGGTTAGTGGTGGTCCTACCATGTGTGTGGTATCAGACAACTGTGAGAAAGAGACTGCAGCTCAGCAGAGGAGCTAATTTGGGACATGGTATTATGATTCAGGTCCAGTTGCCTTGCGAGGGAGTGTTGTGGAAAGGATCATTTTATATTTCTTAGGCCAGACTGTATTCTCCTAAGACTATCCAGGCTTGAAAAACTGACTGCGGCTTGTGCCTGCTGGCTTGAGGAGAAAGAGGTGTCTTAATGAAGAGTTCTTGCCTTTTATATTGAAGTATATTTTGTGCATGACACAAAATTTAGGAGAGAGAGAACAAGTGATCATAAAGGACAATAATTTTCCTGTCCTGATGCCAGATGTTGGGGTTTTCTGGAAGCTCAGAATCACAACTTTCTCCCTAAAGAGCTTCCCAAAGAGGAACTATCTCTTACCCTGATGTACCTGGTTGGAGAGCTTGATTTTAGCTACAACATTAAACTTAGATGTCAGAAAACTCAAGGTCAAGCTTTCATTTTTATCAAAGCTTTAAATTATTAAAAACTTTAAGGGCAGAGTTTAGAAAGAGTCCATGGCTGAAAAGCTAGTGGAAAATACTTAGCAGATCTGCAAAGCAGCTCTACTTATTTATATGAAAGACCTCTTCTGCACCAGAGCCATTTCAGTCCATGAAATGCTCAAAGATGCAGTGCCACCTTTTGGACAAAAGAATGTCATGTTAGGTCAGGCATGAAGTTGAAAGAGAGAGAGAGAAATAACAGGTGACATTCAGACCCTGGCCAGAATTGGCTCTCCGAGAAATGATCAGTAGCAAATGGAGAAGATAATTGGAAGCAGTACTTATAAATGGCTGTCTGTTTTTTCTGTAGCAAATTTACAGCTTTATTCCCCAACTTATTTGAAAAGCTTTTTAAGGTCAGTGAAGTTCACAACTGTTAAAAAAAAAAAAAAAAGGAAGTAAAAAAATAAAGAGAAAAAAGCACACTGTGGTTGGTTATACAGAACTGGAGTATGGGTATTAACTCACAGTGCTTGCCCTTGCCTGCTGTAATGTTAAATAAGCAATGCCAAATTCTCCAGTGACTACAAATCTACAGTGCATGATCTTCACCATTTAGAGAAGAACATTCCAATAAAGATGTATACCATCATCTAGACACAAGGGAACCACTGCTATGGTCTTGGAGATTTAAGTGCTGACAGCACAGAAACTGTATGTAGTTCTTGTCTAGCAAAAGAATACTTTAAATGATATATCACTCATCTTCAGTGAACTGTAAAGTCTGTGTATTACCTGGACTGGCCAACGCATCAACAAATAAGAAGGAGGTTAACCATAGAGAAAGGTGAACTGATTAGTCTGGAAATCACATATCCACCCAGTGATACCCTCCTGCTGTGCTGTACATCCTTTAGATAATCCCTGTAGATCAACCATTTCCTTGAAAACACTAAGAGGATATTGTGCAAATAAAGTGCCCAACACTGGAAGTACCATGAAAAAATACCTGAGGTTCTGTATCTTTCTTCAGTGTAAATCCTTTGGATCCTTGTACCGAGGCTAAATCTGACAATGAGGTCTTTGATAATTTCTTTAATTTCTTCTCCCTGTACTATAACAGCAGCAGTAGTCATTGCAGCCCTTGCTCAGGTAGCCCGCTACAACATTATAACAATCTGTAGAACGGTATCCTAGTACTTTCTTGGAAAAGCTGCAATAAGGACTTGCAGTCTGAAGCAGGACAATATTTTGATACAGACTTCTTCTACTGTCAGATCTGTAACCCACCACAGAGATGGCAGGCTAAAATTCCAGCAGCATGTGTAATATTTCTCTATTTTGTCAACGCTACAACCTTCTTCAGCCTCCACCTTATCTTCTAGGGACCAAAGATAGAGCTTGGGGATCTGGGGACCCTTCTTGTTTTGTGTGAAATTACTGCTATGTGTCTTGGTGGTTCTGGGTCCTGTCAAGTATTTGTCTGTCTCCTGTGTGCCAGCACAGGGATTGTTATTAGACTCCTCTGTCTGCTCCCCTTTCTTCTCACCAACTCAACTTATTGAAGTCACAGATTGTTTTCTCCAGAAGGGTGAAATACAGAGCATACACATATTGATTTCTAATGGAGAACAGTCATTTTCAAGAGTGACACAAAGTTCTTGTTCCCAGTGGCATACCTGTGCTAAGGCAGCTCTCCTCTCCTTAGTGTTTCACTTGTCATTGGCAAAAGGTATTATAAAGTGTCCTGTCTCTATCTCCCAACCCATTCCAATAATGCTGTGGATTGAATATGATGTAATCTATAGGTAAAACAAAAAGGTAATTAAGAAAATGCATTTCAACTGACAGAAATCCTTTTAGTTTCACCCCAAATGAGATATTTTTTTAATTGTGTGTGTTTTCTTGTGCTGTAAAAAATAAAATGTAGCTGAAATTAGTCTTGAAATACCATTAGAAGTATGCTACCTATATTATATATAGCATACTACCTTTCCAAATTTTGAAATATTTCAATCGTTCCAGTATTAAAAAATAGTTTATTAGAATTGCATCCCTCACAAAAAAAAAAAAAAAAAATCTCCATTTATTTTCATCTGTAAATATTCATGCATTTTGCCAAGAATTTAAAAATTGGCTGTCCAAAGTGTGTTTTTCCTTAGTGAATAAATGATGCAAATGCCAAAATACGTCTCATTCTAATCACACCTTTTATTTCAGGTACGCATAATAAAAAAATTTTGTTTGCTTTCAATTAGCAATGGATCTGAAAACATAAAAGAAATAAAGGCAGACCTCTAGCAGCAAATTATATTAGAATTTTATACTGTACTCAAATTTAGTTCAAATGCCTCCAGTTCACCTTTTGTACAGTGGCGACATGTACCAGCAAATGGCAAATCACTGATTATGTTTTTTATGCTCTGTACTTGCCTGTTCTTGTGCCTTTACTGTACTGTGCTGTATTGCACTTCTGTTGGTTTTTTGAAAATACATGTTGTATGAAAAATATGACAAGATAGATAAATGAAATGTGATAGTGTGTAATTCTGTATGCATGCAGCAGTTGTTGTATCTATGATTCGGCAAGTGGAAAAAAGGTGATGGGGGACGCAAAGTGAAGGGCCTGACTCCAACTCTTCTCTTAGACCAGCTTCATGGAGACACCATAAAATTCAGATGGAGTAGAATGGAAAGTTAAGTGACTGTCTGTCCTGTCATGGGCAACTAAAGGTGTTAAGAGGAGCAAGGCTTTCTTTCACTTACCCCAGATAAGTTTGGTAGAATCTAAAATGCTTTTAAAGGAGGACATGCACATTCCAGAGGTGGACCAGCAATCTACCGGGTTTGGGGAAAAAATGCCCAAATCTCATTCATTTATAACAGTCTCCAATAAATGAGATGGAGGAAATAAGGTGTTAGCCCTATTAAAAATACAGTGTAAAGTAGCTGCCATGAATAAAAATAAGGTGATGGGTTAAGCCTGAGGTCACGCTGCAATTATTTTTCTTGAGCTGCTAAGCATCTCCAAATTATCACCTAATATTCATGCCAATATGCTACAATTAGAGAGATGAGTAAGTAGCAATACACAGTATTCAAGGGAGAAAAAGCTGCAGACAGCTAGAAAAGCTTTTCTTCACAACTGCAACAAGAAAGTCTTTCTAGTGAGTGCATCAATTTCAATTAGGACACCAAGTTAAATTTTCAAGTCCAGGCACAGATGTTGTTTTCCCTCAACAGGACCAACATTGCTAAAGCAAGACAAACCCTCTCCAGGATGAACACAACTGCAATGAGCAGCTTTTGAGGTAATAGATTGCCCTCTGTATTAGAAGCTGAAACAGTATAATTGCTCGCAAATGTCACTGTGTAGTTACTCTATACATACATCCTCTATAGTTACACATGGAAATGTGTTCGGGTCTTTCTCTGATGTTTGAAATACTGTGCTTTTCTATCAGTGTTGGTGAGCCACAAGTGAACATGTTATGAGCCTGTTTTCTCACATAAATACCATTAGAAACCAAATGAGGCCCCCACAGCTGGCATGACATGAAGTGAGAGTGCATGCTAAGTCTATAGACTGCAGGCAACCCACCTGCACTTCCCATTGAGATTTTCAGTATTTCATCCACCTTGAAGGATCTGTACCCAGTTACATTATGGTTGAATCAAAGTTATTTTCTTAATTCAAGTCTGGTAGGATGTTTTCTTTGTTTACTGGTCTGGTTTTGGGGGAGAGTTTGTTGATTCAGCAACACAACAGACTTTGCAGATTCTGTCCACTGTGTGCTGGAGATACTAACACTCTGAAACACTGTTGGAAGGTTGTGGTAAAATTATTGGGGCCAAACTCCTCAAATCTTCCTGCCTTGTCCATAGCAGTTTACGTTGTTGTTGGGATCTGCCCGAATGCATCTCTTGAGGAGAAATCATAGCTCAGTGGACACCAGAAAGTTGTGCCTAAGAAAAGAATATTCATACTTTTACTTGTACAGTTTCTACATTATTGTTGTGTGTGGAAATATTTGCATGCAGAAGGTTTGAGCCTTGTTTACACTTAGAGTAGTCCTGATGCAGGAGTCAGCAGAGATCTGTTGGTGCATCTGAGCCAGTCATAGTCCCCTTTAGAGCCCACTATGGAGAAAAGCAGCAATCAGATGCTCTGCTGATGTGGTGCTTAATGCAATCTAGGTGTGTCCTTCCCTGTTCCTAATTGTCAGCACTGGAGAATCTATATTAACAATCTGCTGTCTACTGTTCCTAAGTCACCAGAGTTGCCTCACATATTCATGCCTGCTCTATATAGGCAGATGTGGTGCTGAAGTAGCAAAAGAGAGAGAACAAAATGTACGTGGGTCTCTGCCCCCATTTCTGACCTGCCTCTGTAGACCTTACGTGCAGTGGACTGTGTGAGTAACCCTGTTATACAAATGTACTTCATAGAAGTACAGATTAGCTTATATATCTTATTCATCAGCAGAAGTTTAAATACTAGATGGAGGCAGTATCTCCTTATCCAGATCTCCTCTGTCTGATTTTGCAATCTTTCTATAGGTTTTTTTTCAGTGAAAAATACTCAAAAATATACATTCATGTGGTATCAGGCAGCATTTATGATGCAAAAGAGAGTGTATTTTGACAATACCAATATTTTCTATAATTGGTAAGACCGCAAAAGTACGTACTTGACTGAACTCTTGAGTGGCAAGTATTTTACTTGCAGTAAACAAGATCATCAGAGAGGCATTCACAGGAGGGAGACCAAATCAGTGAGTGAGCAGCAGATGGGGCTTGAGATTCAAAAATGAAGAGCACGGGCGACTTCATCTCCTAAATCTATTATTGATTAAACCATGAACAGTCAAGACTCTCATTTCACTCACGTTTAATGCAGCAGCTCTTGGCTGCCAAGCTTAGGGAGTGAGCAACCTAGAAGGAATTAGAAAAGAGCTGGGTAGCAAAGTATATGCAGATAAAGTGCAATCATACCATTGTTATTGATATTAACTCATGCACTGCTGAGGCCATTTGCATAGATTAAAATCGGAAATGAAAGAAATTTTTAGTTGTACTGACGCTTTAGAAGCACGTGTGTGCAAGTGTAGGGCTGGCACAAATTCCTTGTTAGTGAGTAACAGATGTCTTGAGTAGTGCTATATGCAACATCTCCTTTCACTCTTTCCAAGTGAGGCTATCTCTTTCCCTGTAGTGGTTGATGCACATCTACAGAGGTACAGGCAGCTCTGCCTTATCAGAAAGTGATGCTTTGATTTTTTTTCTACCGTGGCACCTAGTCCAAAGTAACAGATTTTCTTCCCTATAATTTTGACATTTTGACCTTTTTTTTTGACAGAGTTGTTTGTGTTTTTCTTTGGGCAGGGGAGGGGTGT